>QJPP01000827.1:0-600000 GCA_003996215.1 Jaltomata sinuosa | reverse complement strand
GTAAGGAATCCAAATATTGAGGTTGTTATGGAGCATGAGGATAAGTTAGAATAGGATGTCGTGATGGAAAACAAAGTTGATGAGAGTTTGAATATTGGGGTGAAGCTTAGTGCACCCAATGTGTTTGAAAATGATGAAGACCCAAATGAAGAGAAGCATGAGACCAAGTCTTCTTCTCAAATTGCTATTGATGTTGAGGAAGATGCTCCAAGTGTGCCAAAGCCATTTTAAAAAGGTCCCCCTCCATATCCTCTGAGGTTAACCAAGAAAAAGGAAAATGCTCAATTCAAAAAGTTTGTCAACATGTTCAGCAAACTAGCCATCAATATTTCTTTGGTTGATGTTTTTATGCACATGGCGGGGTATGCCAAGTTTATGAAGGAGCTGTTTAAAAAGAAGTGAGTAATTGAAATGGGGATGGTGGAAGTGTCCCACATTTGTAGTACGATGATAAAAAGCAACATTGCCCCCAAATGAGAAGATCCAGGAGCCTTCACCATCCCGTGTACTATTAGAGTGTTTTTATTTTGAAAGGCCTTATGTGCTCTCGGGGCAAGTATCAACTTTAGGCCCCTTGTGATTTTTAGAAAATTAGGCTTAGGTACTCCTAAGCCTACACCAATGAGATTGCTAATGACTTATCGCTCAATTAAACGCTCGATGGGGATTTTGTTCGATGTGTTGGTAAAGGTAGACAAGTTCATCTTGCTGGCCGACTTTATGGTATTAGGTTACAATGTGTCTTGAGGTTCCCATTATATTAGGGCAACCATTGTTGGTAATCGGGAGAGATCTTGTTGATGTTGAACTCAGAGAGCTCAAGTTCCTCATGGGGAGCGAGAAAGTTACATTTAATATATATCAACCTACTAAACCACCAGACGAGTTTAGAGTTGTATCTGTGATCGCTACCGAGGGAAAGTTGGTTGAAGCCCATGGTGAGTTTGAGATGAAAGAGGTACCTAAATCTATGGTGTTGCCATGTTGGTAACAAGAGAATACAATCAAGATGTTGAAGGATTACTTTCGTTGCTTGGGATGGGGCCACGCCAATTGGATTGGCGTGCTCCTAAATAATGATTAAGAGATTAAGGTACTATTATCGAGTTGTGATGTAAACTCAAGCACTTCTTGGGAGGCAACCTAAGTGTTTTTAATTGATTTCTTTTACCCTTTTTGTTGTTTTTGGTGAGCTTTAGGAATGCACGGAGCTAGAAAAATAACTAACTGGAAGAAAAAGACCAGAGAGCAAGTGCAAAGAGCGATGCGACACGCACATCCCATTGTGCAGCCGCATGTGGCTCCACACACACAGACCAGTGAACTGGGAAGAAAATGAATAGTGGAGATGACATATGATCGAAGGTGCAAATCGCACCTTCTGTTCTACACGTCGCACCTCCATCGCATGTTGAACCAGAAGGCTGGGCAAAATTTTGGTCTTTCAATGTCACATGCGAGGCATATATTGACATGTGCGCATCGCACGTCGTGGTGCACTCAAGTAAGTTTCAAATTTTTTTATTGACCGACCTGACCTGGAAATAGACTTGCGACCTTTCTTATTCTTTTCCCCCTATAAAGTATCACCCTCCACCTTTTTTCTCTATTATACTCTCCAAAACTTCCATAAATCTCTCCCAAAACTCTCCCATTCTCCCAAACATTCCCCAAAATCTTCTTCCCTCTCACCCAAACACCTTCACCACCACTACAATGTCGTCTGCCGCTCCTTTTTCTGGCAACGGTTGGGTTAACATTGTTGGGCAGCAAAAATCTTGAAGTTTTGCCTTTTCCTCCCTCATCTTTACTTGTAGTAAGTTTCCCAATATTAAATCTATGTTTTTAAGTATATTGGAAACACTTATTGTGAAGCATGTTAGTTTAATCTTCCATGTTAATTTTAGGTGAGATCTGAATTTTGGGACTCCAATTTTAGGTGGTATTGTTGATTTTGCTTGAGAAAAACTTGGTAGATTGTGATTTTAAGTTGATGCATGTAACTTGTGTTAAATTTTAGCCCTAAAATTCATGTTTTAGGTGAAGTCTGTGAAACCCACTTGAGTTGATGCATGGTTTGGTCCTATGGTAGATTGGGTGACATCATTCTTATGGGAAAATCATTATCTTAGCAAGGTTTTTGTTGAATCATGTTTTTTGGACTGAAATTATTGTTAGCACTATGTCCGTGTTTTATTTCAAGTGCATATAATTGTTTGGCGAGCGCTTTGGTTGAGAAGAGTGAATTATTATGCGATTGAATGTGCCTATGTGTTTTTCATGAAGGCTTGATGTTCCTAATGATTAATGGGGTAACGTCCTTCTTAATAGAAATTGTTAAGCTAATCTATGAGTTTTGATTGTGTTGGATGTTTTTTGGGGAAGTCTGAGTACCCAGATAACTTGGTTGAGGTCCATTCATGCTTAGGCCCTATTAAAATTAGTATTTGTAGCTTGGTTGCCCGTGTATTCCACAGGCATTGCTCTGTGAGTCACATACATAACACACATGAAAAAAGGAATTGAAAAATTCTAACTATTTCCTTGTGTGTTTCGCATGCAATGCATAGATATGGACATGCAAAATGCACAAGGCATCGCACATTGCTTTTTTAGTTGCTAGTGCACTGTTCTAAAGGGTGATGGCATGTGCGATGCACACAATGGCTAGTGCAAATTGCACATGCCTCTGCACTTTGAATCCCCTTTGGTTTAGGTTTCTACTCGCATGGGTGAAGTCACATGTGGCGCGCACTTCTCAAGATATGGCTCGCATGTGACTTGCACATGCCAGTAGTCACCTGGTGCATTTTTCTTCTCCCATGCATTCTATTTCTCTTTGCTTAGTAATTTCTTTTTCTTTTATACATAGCAGTTCACGCATAGTTCCTTGTGCTAACAACTACTTGCAGGAGTATGAATTCTTATTGGCGCCATACAAAATGACATCCTGACAATCAAGCTTCAAAATTAGAACATCCAGTTGTCCCTGTGCAAAATCAGAGACTATCTGAGTCACAAATTCAATTTGGCCTTGAGGGGATAAAGGCCTACTATCTTATGTTTCTTGATAAGCGATACTTCTTGGAGGAAGCAGGGTTTGTTTTAGACTCCTTGAAACATGATTTCCCAAATATAGCCAAGCTATTCAGAATATGGGACTAGGAGCAATTAGTTGACACTTCCGGACCTTATTTTCCTTAATTGGTATGAGGTTTTTATGCTTCTTACCGGGCTAGGTAAGACATCCTAAAGCACAAGGGTCCAACAAGCAAGTTACCATGCCTGCAATCAGTTTTAGTGAGTGGAAAAGAGGTCGACATTACTCCTTAAGCCATTAACTCTATAGAATAGGATGATGAACCAAGACCTGCATCAGGGTATGCTCGACGCATAGCTATAAAAGGCGACTAATATACTTGGGTGGCTAGTGTCATTGCCGAAGGGGACTTTTTGGGCAGTCTCAAAGGGACACATCTCTCGTCAGGATCTTAAATTTGAGGTTTGGATGTGGTTGGAATTTTTGTGCACGAGGCTCATTCTAACTCACCACACAACTTAGGTGACTATAGAGGTGGACACTCTTATTGCATATATCATGTCTAGCTACGAAATTAACAAAGGGGAAATCATTACAAAACAATTCAAGAGAAGAACTAGACATGATTCCACTTTTATGGCCTTTCCTATTCTCATATGTAAGTTATGTTTACAGGTATAATGTCCTCTATTCCGATCATTGAAAAAAAAATTGTTGAGCGAAGGGCATGGTCTATTTGGACACAAAGCGGGACAAAGATAGACCACACAATAAGAAGAGATGCCTTCCACAAAATCCAAATGCACCGGCAGGTATGGAGAAGACCAAAAATAAGGTATGGAGAACACCAAAGATATTTCACACACTCTTGCCCTTGGGGTGCGGGCTTCCACCCAAACTATTCTCCAAGCCACTCCAGTTTTAAGTGGTTTACTCCAACTTTCCCACCTTGCCCACCATAACAAGGAGCAGTTGTACAAGCTGGATAGGGACATTCTAGGCATTATTCGATCTGCAATCAAGTCAGCCTTAAAACTAGTACGGTCCAGCTTTTATAAACTGTGCGCTAGGGTTGACATAGTGGAGCAGGGTGTTAGCGCACTCTGAAAGGAAGTACCTTAGTCTATACTAAAAATCCCACACTTTGACCTCAACTTACCATCTCCTAACTCTGCATCACCTTAAAGGACTAGGCGTCCACCAGATTATTGGTGGGTGGATGAACTACCACAGTATGTTTTGGCCCCATCTGACTTCCAATAAGTAATCCCACCAAATGAAGATGCTATGATGGCATAAGAATCACCCATGAAAGTGCGCCCCTTTTCTTACATGGCCAACAGAGATCCTCTAACTAGAGCAAGCTGGGAAGCCCCACCACCTTCATATCATGAGCTGATGACACTCCCAGACAAGTGAAAAATTATGGAGCCTTTGACTCCCCTTCAGATTCGAGGGGACCCATCGATTCCTTTGGTGGATGGATTTCATATAGACCGAGAGCATACATATATCCCTCTACCATCACAACCTAGGTCCCCAAGGACCCACTACCATGTTTATTCATGAAGACGTCATCGTCAGTATTAGATCTACCAAGGAGTTCTTGCACTTCATCTCTTTGTATGGATTTTCCGCATAGGGGGAAATTATTTGTTTAAGCTTGAGGGTATAGTTAATATTTAAGACACTGTGAGGCATGTATAAATATTCATTTGTGGCTTTTTTTCTCTTAATGGTGCCCTTGCTAGGAATGACTTATCATATTAATTTTTTGAATATTAATAATGGGTTAGTCCTGCACGATCTATTATTTCACTATTCGTGCCTTGCAAACGCGCTTGTGGCTACGCCGAAGCTTAATTTCAAATAATTCATGAGTGCCTTAATTTTTGTCACCTTGTTAATAATAGTATAGTTGAATAATGTAACAATCGGATCCATCATTATTGTAGAAATCATAATGTCACGAATTTCAGGAACGATTATAGTATGTTTTGATTTAAAATAGAGTGACGTGGCAGAAAATTTCATATTTTTGAGTGAATTTGACTCGGGCTAACATCACTCTGCTATATAGTGGACAGTTCTCCACAATAGCACTACCGCTGTAGCAGGCAGCCGTCTGCTCTAGCGGAATGACGGGAGACAGTAGCTCAGCTATGCAATATTAATAAAGACTTCTCCTCCTCAGTTAAATACCATACAAGAGTTTCTTCAAAAACCCTCCTAGACTGCTTCATGGCTTGGGAGCCATGGGGAGGAGATATTCCAGCTAAAATGATGTGAAACCATAGACTTCAGGCTTGTCATCAATCAGGGAATGCCTTAATGGAGCTAGAAAATGCATTGTGCAGTTGCTTGGCATCCAGGTAGGCTAGGTTCTTCACCTTGAGTAGATATTGACCTATTTTTATTTCATATTATTGTATAGACAAAAAGGAGAAATGATGCTTAGGCCTTCAGGCGCAGATTCTAGAGGATTATTGTGTTTGGATTGGTTGGGATTGAAAAATTATAAGTTTAGGATGATGTGTTTCCATAACTCGGGTTGGTCATAATTGTTATGTGATGTGTGAGCCTAGACTCCATGGATTAGAGTGTCAAGAAAGTTCAGGGAACCGAAAATGCTTTGGGTAGTTAAACGGGTAGTAAAAAGGGAGTTTTCAGAAATTATTGACATAAAGGATGTAGAATAATAAGAATGATTGAAGTACCAAGGTTAGGGGATGTCTTCCCCATGTTGTTTTTGCATTAGGAGGAGTTCGAAATTTATGTAACTATGTGTTATGTGTCCTAAGGGGGTGAATGGGGATTTAGTCTCCGGACAGGATTCAGTGTTGAGTCTACGTACCCGGGGTTGAGGTAGGTGATGGTTATTGATTTTACAATATGCAATATGTGTTCATGTACTATATCTTAGTATTGTGTGAGTTTGCATGGTTAGGGAAAGTTATTATGAATGTCTACTTATCTGGTTATTAGTATGGTGAAATGAACTTGTGTTGTTGCTTGTTGGTATACAAGTATGCTTTTTTTATCCATTGTTTGTTGATTAATTGGATTTGTGTGACTATCGGTTAGTTTAGGTACCACGCCTTGTACAAAATTCATAATGGTTTGCTCGGGTACCACGGCTAGTATGGGTTTGCCTTATTTGCATTGACTGTATTCTTTTGATGGTTCCATGAGTGGACCAGGTTGTATTCTTAATTTGTGATTTATCCATATGGTCCATGAGAGGCTGGGTGATTATATTTAAATGTGAGATTTGTCTTAGTGTAGATCGGAAATGCATATTAAAAACATAGTGGTGTCCTAGGGATCCTTGGTGGGTCTGGGTTGTGGGGAAAGGATATATGTTTATGGTCACTGGCTTGTTAGTGGTTGTTAATTGGTTACATGTGGTTGATAAGCTAAAGAGGAGACTTATAGTCTAGTCATATTTTTTGTTAAACTTTATTATTAAATAAGTGTTGAACCCGTTCTATGTGATTTGAGTTAAAAGGTAGACATGGAGTCTGAAGTGTATTGCTGGATATTAGTATCATGAGTGAGGACTTCCAATGGGACCCTTGAGAGGTCCGGACACTTGTAAGTAGCACCATAAATGTAGTTGGTCTGGTTGAAGGGTCGGTTATGTTTCATAGGTACATTTTTGTTTCAGACCTGTTGTAGCTCTTTTACCGCCTTAGACTAAATTCTAGGGAGGGTGTTTGTATTTAAAAAGAGAATTTTCCATATTAATTGTAAAAATTTTCATGTATTGATGGAGTTAATTATGATTTTACTTAGTTTACCACAATTTACTTATTGGATCGAGTTGTGAGGGTTCGTCTATCTAGGTTCTTAGAGTAGGTGCCTGCATGGACCGGTAGTTGGGTTGTGATAGATGGTATCAGAGCCTACGTTACAGGTCTCTTAGTACAAGATCAAAATGTTGAATACAGTCCTATGGATTGGTGTGTTGACGTCCACATCTACTCTTTGGGAAGCTATGAAGCATTCTAGGAAACACCTCTTTTTTCTTCATTCCTTTTCATGCGGTTTATTTACTTCCTGGTATGGGTTAGTCCAATTGGTATCTCTCAATTCCAATTGGTATCTCAACAAAGTAAAGGATGTCATTGGACTCCGATTGCAATGAAACAAGCAAGAGAAGTTGGAATTGGGAAGGTTCCAATTAGTGTCTGGCTTGAGGGGCTATGATAAGGCATGGGCGACCGACTAATATTCCTCCATGGGGAGAATAGAGAGCAATATATGTGACCTTATTGTGCTGTAGCTTAAAACATGAAATTATGTTTGTAGCAATACTTATATTACTGCAGTGGTTGATGTATAATTGCTTGCCTTACTGTGAATGTATGGGTCTGAAGAGAATCCTAGTTGAAATTGGGGTATTTTTGGTTTGTGATAAACTCCTATGTGTCTAGAGTAAATTATTCGTATCACTTTTTAAAAAGGCACTCATCATTGGTTAAGATGGTGGGGGGATATGACTTTTGACTGAAGGGAAGCTTCGGTTTCAGGACAGTCGAGACTTGGTTGGGAACAAGGTGACCAAGAGGTTATTCGTGCATGGTAGCGGGAATGTGTTGTTGCGAACAATTTTCTTATGTATTTTTATTTTGTTTTGGTGATATTGGATGCTAAGTTTTGGTCTGTACATTGTCAGGAATGGTCTTATGGTGTTGTTTAAAATCATGGCAGGACTTATGCTATTAATAACGATAACCGGTAACGGGGATGAGTTGTTTCTACTGAAAAAATAATTTTTTGGGCCGTCACCATTGGGACCGCCATAGCAGAACTGTACCGCTATAGCAATCCTTCTATAGTGGGAATTTATACCGTTATGTCGGTACTGCAATAGCGGATTGGCAACTGCTATAGCAGCGAGGCTCGGGGCAGAATGCCTTCCCCGTTTTCCCCTATTTTTATTTCATTCCCAGGGCATTTAAAAGTGATAATTAAGCTACGAGCTGCTATGTAAACCAATGAAATCATCTATAGAAATAATATAGCATGCATAGAAGGGAATTTTTCTAAAAACTAGCATCCATGTGCTTAAAAACGAAGGGAAAAAAAGGGAAAGGGAACATTGTCTAGTAGGTGCCCCAAACGAGGGAAAAAACTAAAAAGCAGTAAATAATCCTAATAAAGAGGGGAGGGGGAGTCCTAGGCCTCATCATCACTCAAGAAGGGGAACTCCTGCCTGTCCTCGGGCTCAAGGGTGGGAAGCTCCTGACCAGGGGCAATGCAAGCAAATATGACCTTGATGGTCTTCCACATCTAGGGAAACATGCGGTCCCGAAAGTGCCTCTTCCTCTAACTCCCTGCAGAGTGCTACAAAATCCTGAGTGAAAGGGGGCTGGGCTATATCTCCAGCAGCAGTTCCCTTTGTGAACTTCTGGACCATGGCAAGGGTCTCGCCTAGATGGCTGCTAGTAATCGAAGGATGAGGCTGGGAAGGGGGGGAGTGTCGTCATCATCATCATCATCATCTACATCCTCGGCAACCTGGTTTCTCCCTTCTTCATCTACCTTCCTCTTCTTCTTGGAGGTGACCACTTTCACCTGAAGAGGGTTTAAGGTATCATCCATAGCTACCTTATGGTCAGTATGATCCTCAGGCATCCCAACTCGCCTGCACAACTCAGACACCAAAACAGGAGGGAAGGGGCCTGTTCTAGGTCCTCGGTAGAAGTCTTTCCACTCTGACATAATCTTTTCCCCAACATTCATGACGATCCTCTGCATATCACAAACAATCACCAAGGCCCGCGCATAAGTCACGTCGGTGGTATTGTCTAATGTACGAATTCTCTGGGACACCAAATTCAACCACTTCCTAGCGTCTGTGGATATATAGGCATTGGTGATGCCCTCAGGACTGGGCCAGGAAACCTGATCTCTGAATTCCTTATCTACCAGGGTGTTCCTCTACCAAGTCATATCCCAAAGTCAAGCCTTGGCTTCGTATGCGGCATTAAAAATGTGAGGCACTTTTAGCACTTCTATGATGATCCTATGCATAGCACAAACAATCACCAAGGCCCGAGCATAAGTCACATTAGTGGTATTGCCCGATGGACAAATTCTACGGGACACCAAATTCAACCACTTTCTAACATCTGTGGAGATGTAGGCACTCGTGATGCCCTCGGGACTGGGCCAGTAAACCTGATCTCTGAATTCCTCATCTACCAGGGTGTCCCTCAACCAAGTCATATCCCAAAGTCAAGCCTAGGCTTCGTATGCGGCATTAGAAATGTGAGGCACTTCTAGCACCTTATTTATTGTTTGAGAGTTCACCAGTACATCCATCTCTCGGAGGCAGATGGTGGGATTGGGCTCATCTCAACGAATGGTAAAAAGTATGGCTTAGAACTCCCACACTTAACCTATATGCGCGGGAGGGGGATCCACCATCAACGAACCCAGTTGAACTCTAGAAGCCTGTGATGAAAAGCAGTTGCCTTCTCAGCCACCCCTTCTATTTTAAAGACCCTTTCGTAGCAAAATCCTAGCCTGTGATAGTCGTGGAACCTCCACCTCTAGCATTGTCAGAGAACCTATCATAGGTATACTTGGGATACTCGGGCACTTGTTCATTAGCCATTGATTATGTTAACCTGTAATGTGGCAAGATGGGGGGGGGGGGTTAGAACTCAATAAAGCGTAAAGGAACGAGTTTAAAAGGGAATTTTTTTTCTAAGTGTTAGCCTAGTGAGGATACTATTTTGCGGTCTTCCGCTATAGCGAAACCCGATCGCTATAGCAATTTTCATCATCTCAAAATTTTGAAGGGGTGCTTCAATGGTTCCCCTTGACCCAAAACTCCATTATTTTAACAATCTAAGTTCAAATAAATCTAAAGTGTCCTATTACCATTTTCTACAAAACCTTGGGCATTATAACCCCTAAAATTTATCCAAATCACAAGTTTTATACAAAAACAACCCTTCACCTCCCCACCGTGTTTGGACAAAAGCTATATAATCCTTATGCCCAGAATGTTGTGGGGGCATTGTAAATGTAAGGGAAAGATCCATGCTTTGGGAATTCGATCAAAATCCAACCCAAGTTCAAGTTCAAAAAGCAACAATAATGTGTACCCCAATTCATTGTTTCCTATCACAATCCTATCTAAATTCGTGCAAGGAAGTAAAAGAGTGACTAGGAACGGTTGTTAACTAGAAATTCCAACATCGAGAGTGGTGTAATCGAGAGAAAAGGGAGAGTTTTTGGGTGATCGACAGTCAGTTTTGGGAAAAGAAAGGTTTCTCGCGGGTCTTTTAAAATTCTTTCGCTCTGGCATTCTATGAGGCACCGAATTTCTTGGGAACTCGGGGAAGGTTACTTTATAAAATTTTGAATAGCTTGGGGGAGGCAATTTCCTCATCAGAGCGGGATCATAATTGTCCTAATTGGGTTATTACGACTAAATCGGGGGAAATTGGATTGTCATGTGGGATCATAATTACGCGGTCACATAGGACGGTGAGAGTCCTAGACTAGTTCCTTCCTCCTTCCTACGAAATCGATTGGTGATGAATGATGGGTAAATTGATGTCTGTTGTAATGACCGGATCCGTTGTTATTGTAGAAATCACAATGTCATAATTTCGGGAATGATTAGAGTATGTTTTGATGTAAAATAGAGTGACTGATAAGTCGGTAATTTACCTACTTATTTAGCCTATATCCATGAAGTATTGCTATGTTTTGAATCGATTTAGAGGTTTTTATGACCTTTATTGATGCCTATGCAGTTATTTTTGATAGAAGATGAAGAACAAGGATATGGACCCAAAAAGAGCCAAAAAGAAGCTAAGTGTGAAGAGTTGAGAAAATCTGGAGAATCTACTATGAGATGCGGTGGCTGTGCGACACGCATAAGCCAGGGTGCGATTCACACCTTCTTTACACGAGGCTACAAAAGTTGCTGAAGATGTGCGACGCGCACAATCCGTGGTGCGAAACACACCATCTTCGGACAAAGCTCACTTATGCTGCTGAAGTCAGTGGACAATCTGAAGTAAGTGTGCGATGCGCACAATGTGATGTGTGAACCACACATTACGTTTCACATCGCCCAGAGGGAAAATTTGTCCTAATTTTATGTGATGACTTTGGAACATATAAAAGGCCAATTTAGGCTCATTTTGTATATACAATACTTCAGACCTGAGTTTTTAGAGAGTGTTTTTTTTTTGTAAACAATTTTCCACCTCCATTGAGAAGAGAGTTTCAATCCAAATCTCTTGGTTAACAATTTGTGTGCCTAATTTTATTCTAGAACGTGATATTCAGCTACAATGTATGGGAATTTGAATTACCCAGATGTTATCTCTTCTTCTCCTACTATGAGTGGCTAAATTCTCTTGTCTAGGGGTGTATAGATGATGGCTGCTTATCTAGTCGGTGTGGGTGTTGTTAATTCACCTTTATAATTGCTTATTTGACATGGGTATAGTAATTTCACCAAGTTTTAATCCTAAAATTGGTGGTTGCAAACATTAATTTACATTACTTAGCTATGTGATTGCTTGGGAGAGAATTTCATAGTTATGGATGTGAAATTTCTAGTGGGTACTTGGGAATCCATCTAGATTGGAGGCTAGGAATGGCTCTAATTGCAGGAATCTCCCATTTAAGGGTCTGAGCTAGGAATAGGACGACCTCCCCAAGCTAATGTTGGTTGATTGTTTACTACACCGATGATGTTCCAACCAAAATCATCAAAAATGTGGATGTTTATCGGAAGACAGCATTCCACACCTATGACCAACGCTATTCATGCCAATATGTGAAAGTATAGGTGAATGAATGATTACCCCATCCTATAGCGAATGCCCCATCGGATATGCATCCCTAGTCTTCTAAATCACTTAGTACACCCATCGTTAGTTTTATTGTTTTTTGTTGAATTTCATTAGTAGTGACAACTTTCCCAATTATCCCCCATATTTTTGTTTGTTTTTGTTTAAACAATTACTCTCACCTTGAAATCAACTCATACAATCTCTAGTTGGCTAAGTCAAGTCCCTTGGGTACAACCCCGACATCCATTGGGTTTATAAATTTGGTTTTGCTGCACGATCACCATGGCCTCCTCATTGGAGAGCACGATTTGACCATTCATAAAAAATGATGTCGTTGCCGGAGGCTTGAGTGTTAGCTAATTTTTTGTTATGGTTTTGAAGTCAACTTGAGAGTTATTGTTTGCTTTTACTATTTTTTTTGTTGATTGAGTAGGCTCTCTATGGACGAAGCGATGATATTAAGAGCGTTGGTGGCTTTAACAATGCCAACGCTGCCTAGCCTATGATACAAGGAGGTGTAGGTTCAATCCGCCTACCCCCCACAGTGGGAAATAAAGTAATCCACGTGACAAGCACCATTCTCCATTTGATTCAAATGAAGGGCCTATTCGGAGGAGCGGCCCATGAAGATGCTAACCAGCATATTCGTAATTTTGTGGAGATTTGCCAACCGTTCATTTTCCAACATATCTCCCAAGAGTCCATCCGATTGCACCTAATCCCTTTCTCACTGAGAGGGGAAGCCACAGCGTGGTTGGAAGAATTGCCGGATGACTCTATCACATCTTGGGCTGAGTTGGTTGAGGCATTTACCTCGAGATTCTTTCCTCTGTCTCGAATTATGAAGTTAAGAGATGAGATTACCAACTTTAGGCAACTCCTGGACGAGCCCCTACATGTGGTTTGGCTACGATTCAAGAACAAGCTTGTTTTGTGCCCAACCATGAGTTGTCAAACAATGTGTTGCTCCAAAGCTTCTACCGGTCACTAAAATTCGTGAACAAATCAGTGGATGATAACCTCGGAGGTGGCACCTTCATGGATCTAGAATTTCTCGTTGCCTCGGTGCTACTAGAGCGTATGACAAAGACCAACAAAGCTTGGCACACGAGGGAAGCAGAGGTGTCTACTTTGGAAACGCCCTCAACAATCCTAACAAATGAAATGAGAAAGAAAGATGAGGAGCGAGATGAAGATTTGGCAAAAATGATGATTCAAATTAATTTGATGGACAAGCATGTAATGGGAGCTGGTGTTAAGAAGGTGAATGCAGTGAGTACACTGGAGATTCAAGTGAGTGATGTGGAGCTTATGACTGAGGTTGATGGTAAGTTATGCTTTGTATAGGCGGGTTCTTGCCCCGGATATTATTGCCCACGGGAGGAGAATCAAGGTTTGATTAGAGACAAAGAGAGGGATGGCAATTGGCGTGACATAGACAAGGATGGTGATCGCTTCAATCACCATAGTTGTAATCCTTACATCCCTCCAAACAAATCTAATTCTCTCTACCAACTGGGCACAAGCAACCCCGACCAATCCAAGTTAGAGGACATGTTGTCCTTGGTTCTTAAGAAGGTGGACACCACAAATTCGAGAGTAAGCAAACTAAAGAGTGAGGTCTCAAAACTTCACCAAACGGTGAGCTCCCACAGTGCCTCGATCAAGCATCTTGAGGCCCAAATGACCCACCTATCAAGCCAAATGAACCCACAAATGAAGGTAACGTTGCCTAGCGACACCCTCAACAACCCCAAAAATGAATGAGGATTGAGTTAGTATAGTCGTGCCACGACGTTAAATCAAGCGCTGCTTGGGAGGCAACCCAAGTTTCTTTCTTTGCTTTTGGTTATCATTTTTTTTTGAAGTTTTATACGGAATGCATGGAATGGAGAACTCAATAAGGGAAAGCAAAGCAAAAAGGTGTCGTGTGGTGGACTGTGCGGACCGCACAAGAAGTTATGTGTGTCGCACAGCCAATCGCACACCAAAACAGATGGCCTAGAGGAAATTTGAAAACTAGAGGTGACGTGCGCTGTGCCGTGCAGACCGCACAAGCCCAAGTGTGTGTCGCACCTCCATCACATGAGGAAACAGAAGCCTGGGCAAAACCAGGGGAGAAAAAAGAGCATGTGCGATACGTCATGCGGTCCGCACCTTACTTTGTGCGAATCGCATGTCGCAGCACACAAGAGGTAATTTTGAGTTTAAATTGACCTAACTCGTTGACCGACCCAACTCAGAGATGACCTGACCGACTACTCTTCTTCTTTTTCTTTTAATACCGCCTCTTCTTTTCTTTTTCCACCATATTTCTCCAATACTCTCAAACTTCTCTCCTAAAATCCTCTATAAATCCCTCAAACTCCCACAAAAAATCTTCTCCTCTTCTCACCCAATCTTCTCCACCACTTATCCACCATCACCGCCATCATTCTCTGGGAAGTCTTGTGGGTCACCATTGTTGGAATTTCAAAAATCTTTGATTTTTGCTCTTCCCTTCATTATATTCACTTGTGGTAAGTTCCCTGACGTTAAATAGTTGTTTTTATGATTGTTAGGAACTCATATTGTGAAGCATGCTTAGTATATTGACCATGTTGATTTTGGGTGATATCCGAAAATTTTGGGTCCCCAATTTTTAATTTTAATGATGAATTCTCTTAGTGTCAACTTGGTAGATAGTAAATCTTAACTACGCATGTTGATTGGTAGTAATGTTTAACCTTAAAATTTGTATTGGTGTGAAGTCTGAGTAACCCACTCGTGACTAGTGCTTGATTTGGCTCGATGATAGATTGGGTGACGTCATTCTTAAGGGTAAGTCATCCTTAGTCACGAGGTTTTGATTGATAGTTGATTATTGAGGTTAAATGTTGGTGACTGGAGGCCCATGATCTTTGTTGAAAATCTAGTTGGGTCTCATGATCTTGTGCGGGGAGGAGGTTAATTATTGATATGCTTATTGGTGCCCATTGTTACAAGGAGGGATTGATGTTCCCGATGATAGATGGGGTAACGTCCATCTTAAGGAAAGTCGCTGAGTCATTTCTTGTTGGGTTTGTGTTAATGAAAATATTGGGAAGTCTGAGTTCCTGGAAGTTATGGTCATGAATCCCCTTGCCCCCCTTTTGGTATTGTGAATTGGTTGTGTGTGGTTCTAAGTGCCAAAGCATATCTTGCTCTATGGATCATATGCGCAACTTACAAGAACACAAGGAACCAAAAATTCCAAATGTGCCTTTGTGCTTTTCACATACAATGCATAGATCTTGATGTGTAGGTCGCACAAGGCATCACACCAAGTTGACAAGAATGTGCAGGTCACTGACTTGAGGGGCGAAGCTTGGTGCGACATGCACTTTTGATGGTGCGGATTGCCCCAGCGTCGCACCTCAATAAAAAAATTCTCTGAAGGTTCTATTGGCTTGTGCAACAGCACATGCGATGTGCAGTCCTCCTGGTGCATTTCACATGTGGTCTGCACAAGAAAACAATTACCCACTTTATTTCTCTAAACCATTGCATTCCACCCTTTATAGTTGCTAACTTCTTTCTAGGCTTTGTTTTTGTTTCTTGGCTTACAATCTGTTTGTGTAGAATATGTCCTCTAGCAGGAGAAACCCTGGAAATCTAGCAAGGAAAAGGTCAGTCGTAGATGAAGAAAGGCTTTGCTTTGGGGTAGAGGGCATGAGAGCCTACTACACTCGGGATAAAAATAGAACTTTCAACGTGGAGAAAAGAAGCAAAGGACTGAGCAGATGAGTGAGCTTGACAGTGATGAGCTTGGTGCTAGTGTTGGGGCTTCATATTCCTCTCGGACCACTTCTGAGGCATGACCACATGCTACCACACATTATATGACCAAGAGTGGGCTGCAGGATATGGTGGACAAGACTCATAGTCATGAGAAACAGCTAGCCGACTTAGCCACAAAATTGCCCAGAATGATCAATAGGGCAGTCAAGAATGCATTGAAGGGGGTGGTACAGATCTTTAACATATTGTGCAAGCAGGTTGATGTCATCGAGGGGTCAATCTCTAAAATTCAGAAAGATGTCGACAAAGCCAAGGGCAAATGCCCTGTAGTGCAGGAAGATTTGACGACATTACCTCCACCTCGGAAGATTTTCGGCTCCTTGGATGACTTATTTGCTTCCTATGATGATGAGGAGCTGCCCGGTAATGAGTATTAAGAGTTGGATGACAATGAGACCCCTGATTTTCAGCGGGCTCTTCGTGATTCCACTCTTTCTGTGACCTCCCGCCGGGGTGGTGCTGGCTCGAGTGGCAAGAATGTTGAAGAAAAAGCTACTGCTAAAGATTGTAATAATGAGGATTAGGTCCTCCAGAGAGTTCCACCCTTTTTCCCATTGCACTATGAGCATTGTGGGCAATGCTTCTTTTATGGGGAAGGGGTGGCTTTACTTACTTGTTTTTGGTGCCCGTGAGTGGGCTTGAGAAAATTTATTGCCCTTGTCAAGCCTAGTTGACATTTCTGCTTAGTTTTATTTGGTCCTTGTAGGGCACATTTAGGATGATGATTGTGATGCCATTGTTTTTCTTTTCTTTAGATTATGTTTTTGCTTTACTTTTTACTTTGAGCTTAATCGTGCCCTCGCTGGGATTGAATATTATTGAGTGTGTGCTGGGTTGGTCTTACATGCCCCATTGTTCCACCACCCGTGCCTTACAAATGCGCTAAATGCCTATGCTTAGGCTTGTTCTTGAATGAAATTATTAGCGCAAATTTGGTTATCGCCTTGTTAATAGTAGTGTAGAAATAAACTTCGAGGGTTTTCCTAATAATACGGTTCATTCCCAAGGAGAAAAAGTTTTGATTATTTTCTTTTTCTTTACTTTTGTTTTTGTGTGTCGAACCGGGTTGGTGTTTCCCTATGATAGATTGAGAGGCGACTTTCTCTAGGGGAAATGCCAAGTTTTAGTGTAGAATTGAGTCCGTAAGTGCTTGTCTCCAAATAGGCCCACTGAAAAAATTTCCATGGCAATATATTTTTGAAAATGAAAGGAAGAAGGGAAATGAATTTTTGAGGAAAATCATTCTCCTTTTATGACTTGCACACTCTCGCTTTGGCTTGATTGAATGACAAACGAGTGTGGAATAAACTCGGAACAACTTGTCAAAAGTCATTTACCCTAATTGATTGTCGGACTAATGAATGAAGTCTTGTGGCGTGATGCCTTGTGTGGTGAGGCTGTACCATGATTCTTGTGCATAAGTGTCGTCTAGAACTTTCCCCAAATGTGATTCAAGGCAAAATTCTAGGTGTTACCAAGCTTGGAAGATGACCTTAGGACCTTTTTGATAAGCCACTTCACCCAAATGACTTCCCAATGACATCAAATCCTAGTGAACCCCTTTGAGCTTGTGACCATTCTTTGGCACCTTGTCAACACCTTGACCTTTTTGGAACCTTTATTTTGGCACCCATCCTCCCTAATAGCTTGAAAATGAAAAGTAGGCTAAAAGCCTAAGTTTGGGGAGGGGGTGGGGAGGGGGGTGGCAAAAGACAACATAGTCAAATGCCTAAGTTTGGGGGTGCATATGATTAAATGAGGAGAAGAAAGGAAGTGAACTTCAAGTGCAAGGTAGCACCTTAACTTTCAATTGAAAATTGCTCCAAAATATAAATCCAATGAGCAAATTGAAAAGCAAAAATTGGTGCTACCAAGTGAAGGTGATATAAGGTGTGAATGATCATGGGTTAAAAAGGAGAAATATTGGGTTGTGCGAGGGAGGAATAAGATGAAGTTGAAATGAAAAAATGTGAGCGGTGTTTGAAATGAGAACAAAGAGCATTAGGGAGGTGTAGTCACTTTAACCAAATGATATCCTCACCTTAGACCTAGCCAACATCGTAACCCACAAGTCCTTGGTGATTCTGAGCTTGGTTACCATACATTAGTGGCGATCTCCATAAAGGGAAAACCTATGGTTCAACGCGTATGCACTTGAACTTTCTTGAGAGAGTGAGAGTCTTTTTGGTTTTCTTAATAATCCCATGTTTTGAGAATTGAATGATTGTGAGTGGGATTCTCTCTTGTGGTGAGTGGCATCATGCAATAGAATTGAATCATAGAGTCTCTATTTCAATTAAGGGGAATGAATGAGAAAAGTTGTGTGGCAAATCTCGAGGCAAACTTTGACGGTCCATGCCAATGACTTGAGAAGCTTAAATGTCTTGTTTTGAATGAAAAATTCCCTTGATTTTCAATGAAAAATGATGTCCTTTTGAAAAAGGTTTTGAAATGACAAATTTCCTTGAGTTGTGGGGGTCCAAATTGAGATGAGCATAGTATTTGAGTCCTTTATTTGAGTCTTTTGTTTCTTTCTTAAGTTTTTAGTGTAGAGTAGTATTTTGTGCCTTGATTGATCCTTAGCATAATTCATTCCTTGCCTTGTGACTATCTTGCTTGAGGACAAGCAATATTTCAAGTTTGGGGGTTTGAGAAGTCGATAATATACCTACTTATTGAGCCTATATCCATGAATTATTGCTATGTTTTGAATTGATTTAGAGGTTCATATGACCATTATTGATGTATATGCAGGAACTGTTGATAGAAGATGAAGAACAAGGATATGGACCCAAAAAGAGCCAAAAAGAAGCTAAGTGTGAAAAGTTGAGAAAAGTTGGAAAATCTACTATGGGATGCGATGGCTATGTGACACGTACAAGATGAGGTGCGGTTCACACCTCCTCCGCACGAGGCTACAAAAGTTATTGAAGATTCTGCTAAGGAGTACGGTCGTTCTGCGCACGCATAACCTGTGGTGCAAAATGCACCATCTTCGCACAAAGCTCACTTATGCTGTTGAAGTCAATGGATGATCTGTAGTAAGTGTGCGATGCGCACAATGCGACGTATGATCCGCATGTCGCGACGCACATTGCCCGGAAGAAAAATTTGTCCTAATTTTATGTGATGACTTGGGAACATATAAAAGGCTAATTTAGGCTCATTTTGTATATACAATACTTCAGACCTGAGTTTTAGAGAGAGTTTTTGCTTTGTAAACAATTTTCCACCTCCATTGAGAAGAGGGTTTCAATGCAAATCTCTTGGTTAACCATTTGTGTGCGTAATTTGATTCTAGAACTTCTGATTCAGCTACAATGGATGGGAATTTGAATTACCCAGATGGTATCTCTTCTTCTCCTACTATGAGTGGCTAAATTCTCTTGTCTATGAGTGTATAGATGATGGGTGCTTAGCTAATGGGTGTGGGTGTTGTTAATTTACTTTTATAATTACTAATTTGACATGGGTCTAGTAATTTCACCAAGTTTTAATCCTAAAATTGGTGGTTGCAAACATTAATTTACATTACTTAGCTATATGATTGCTCAGGAGATAATTTCAAAGCTGTGGATGTGAAATTGCTAGTGGGTACTTGGGAATCCATCTAGATTGGAGGCTAGGAATAGCTCTAATCGCCGGATTCTCCCATTTAAGGGTTTGAGATAGGAATAGGACAACCTACCCAAGCTAATATTGGTTGATTGTTTACTACACCGATGATGTTTTAACCAAGATCATCAGAAATGTGGATGTTGATTGAAAGATAGCATTCCATACCTATGACCAATGCTATTCATGTCAATAGGTGAAAGTATAGGTGAATGAATGATTACCCCATCCTATAGTGAATGCCCCATCGGATATGCATCCCTAGTCTTCTAAATCCCTTGGTACATCCATCGTTAGTTTTATTTCTTTTTGTTGAATTGTGTTAGTAGTGACAACTTTCCCAATTTCTCCCATCTTTTTGTTTGTTTTTGTTTAAATAATTACTCTCGCCTTGAAATCAACTCATACAATCTCTAGTTGGCTAAGTCAAGTCCCTTGGGTACGACCTCGATATCCGTTCGGTTTATAAATTTGGTTTTGCTGCACGATCGATGTGGCCTCCTCATTGGAGAGCACTATTTTAGCATTCATCAGTGACATGGTAGAAAATTTTGGATTTTTCTTTAAATTAACTTTGGCTGACATCACTCTGCTATAATAGACGTTTCTCTATTATAACGCTGCGGCTGTAGCGGGCAGCCGTCCGCTATAGCAAAATGACAGGAGGTAGTAGCTCCGCTATGCAATTTTATTCAAACACTTATCCTCCTCAGTTGGAAACCATACGAGGGTTTCTCCAAAAACCCTCCTAGGCTACTCCAAGGCATTGGATCCATGGGGAGGAGAGATTTTGGTTAAAAAGATGTGAAACCATGGATTCCGGACTTAACATCCATCAGGGAACGCCTTCACAAAGCCAGAAAATGCATTGTGAAGCTGCTTGGCATTCATGTAGGCTAGGTTCTTCACCTTAAGTAGATATTTACCTATTTTCATTTCGTATTATTTTATAGACGGAAAGGAGAAACCATGCTTAGGCCTTCAAGAACGGAGTCTCAAGGATTGTTGTGTTTGGATTGGTTAAGATTGAAAAATGATAAGGTT
This sequence comes from Jaltomata sinuosa, assembly GCA_003996215.1. Lineage (NCBI taxonomy): Eukaryota > Viridiplantae > Streptophyta > Magnoliopsida > Solanales > Solanaceae > Jaltomata > Jaltomata sinuosa. The sequence continues at coordinate 579,651 of QJPP01000827.1, read as the reverse complement.
AGGATGATTTGTTTCCATAACTCGGGTTGCTAATAATTGTTATGTGATGTGTGATGCTAGAATCCAGGGACTAAAGTGTCAGGAAAGTTCGGGTAACCGAACATGCTTTGGGTAGTTAAATGGCTTGTAAAAAGGGAGTTTTCGAAAATGTTTGACATATAGGTAGTAGAATAATAAGAATGGTTGAAGAACCAAGGTTAGGGGATGTCTTCCCCATGTTGTATTTGCATTAGGAGGAGTTCGAAATTTATGTAACTATGTGTTATGTGTCCTAAGGGGGTGAATGGGGATTTAGTCTCCGGACAGGATTCAGTGTTGAGTCTACGTACCCGGGGTTGAGGTAGGTGATGGTTATTGATTTTACAATATGCAATATGTGTTCATGTACTATATCTTAGTATTGTGTGACTTTGCATGCTTAGGGAAGGTGATTATGAATGTCTTCTTATCCGGTTATCAGTCTTGTGAAATGAACTTGTGTTGTTGCTTGTTGGTTTACAAGTAAGTTTTTTTGTCCATTGTTTGTTGATTGATTTGATTTGTGTGACTTTTGGTTGGCTCAGGTACCACGCTTGGTACATGATATTTATTAGTTGGCTCGGGTACCACGCTTGGTATGGGATACTTATGTGTTAGCTTAGTTACCACGCCTGGTACGAAATTCATAATGGTTGACTCGGGTACCATGCCCTCTATGGGTTTGCTTTATTTTCATTGGTTGTATTCATTCGATAGTTCCATGAGTGGACTGGGTTATATTCTTGATTTGTGATTGCTGCATATGGTCCATGAGAGGCCGAGTGATTATATTTAAATATGAGGTTAGTCTTAGTGTAGACTGGAAATGCATGTTGAAAACATAGTGGTGTCCTAGGGATCCTTAGTGGGTCTGGGTTGTGGGGAAAGGATATATGTTTGTTGTCACTGGCTTGTTAGTGGTTGTTAATTGGTTACATGTGGTTGATAAGCTAAGTAGGAGACAAATAGTCTAGTCATATTATTGGTTAACCGTTATTATTAAATAAGTGTTGAACCCATTCTATGTGATTGGAGTTAAAAGGTAGACGGGGTGTCTGGAGTGTATTGCTGGATATTAGTATCATGAGTGAGGACTGCCCTAGGGACTCTTGAGAAGTCCGGAGACTTGTAAGTAGCATTGTAAATGTAGTTGGTCTGGTTGTAGGGCCGGTTATGTTTCATAGGTACATGACAAAGGTGCTTTTTCAACAACTTATACCATTGCTTCCATGGTTGGAGTTGTGTCCTCTTACATTTCTGTTTTACTCTTGTAGTATCTCTTGTACCGTCTTAGACTAGATTCTAGGGAGGGTGTTGTAACACCCCCAAATTTCAAGCTAGGATTCCAATCATTTTTCGCGTGTAATTAGACCTGAACCCAAAAGATTTCATTGTAAATAGGTGTTATGGTCAAGCACTATGTGTGGGAAGAGTGTTGGATATGAATTAAGGTCTTAAGGAACCTCTAGCACAAGTTAAGTTGAAAGCTTCTTTACCGACTAACTTTTTGTATAACTTTCTAACTTAGGTCATCTTAAAACGATCATTTCTCCTAGAATATAAAATGTTAGGTGGCCCATGACCCACCAAATTATAGGTCTTCAAGTTTTCTTTCCAACGCCACCGATCACGCGTTAATCCAAGTCCGGAGTAAAATGTTATGATCAGTTTACCAAGAAGATGTCTGTCTAACAAGAAGTCCGTCGAATTTTGGCAGTTCAAATGGAAGGAAAAAAGGTCCGTTTTCCTAACTGTTTTATAGAGCAAAAGCTCATCATATTTTATAAGTTAAAACACCTTTAAAAATGGTCCATTTATGGCCAAAATGGATCATTTTGGCATCTATTTTTTTCTGACGCGTCTTTCCTTTCCTAGACCAATCCAGATTTTAATTGGGATTGCTTATAAATAGGACTCCTAGGGTAATTTTTTTACGGGGAACTTCTTTCCAGGATGGTTTCAAATGCTCCTCACCGTCAAAACACCAATCTTCCAAGTCTCAGAGATATCAAAGGATAGGGTTTCTATCCCAAGAGTTCCTCTCCACAATCTTCTTCTCCAAGGTACGCAGAATGATCCCTTTTAAAACTATCTTATAAATTTTATGGTTTTTAAACCCTTTGGTAAACATATATACTATTTTGATTATGAACTTAGGGTTACAAGTATGGTTTTTCTAACTTTGAGAAAAGCTCATGAAAATGTTATTCCCTAACTTTTACTTGAAAAAACTAAGGGATTATGTGATGAATGTCACTCAAAAAGAGGATTGAAAGGTTTTTACTTGTTCTTCTTAATATCCAAAAGTCTTTAAAGTGATTTACGGATTTCGAAAGATATTTCTATTCTAACAGATTTTACGAATGGAATGGATTGAGACAAAAATTATTGTTTTACTATACAAATTTTATGAAATGGGCATATTGAATTGTTGACAGACCCTATGGGTTCTATATCGATGAAATGAACAACTGATGATACCAATAATAGATTATTCCCCTAACAAAATTGTATTATTGAAGGATGTTTTTAAGAATATTGAAAATGTAATAATTTGGGCTCTATCAGAATTATATGGTTAACCGAGAAGGTGTGAGGCTAAACATCTCAGCACTGAAAACCTGTATTTTTTCGACATAGGGATGGTTCGATCCTAACTTGGGACTGATAAGTCAGTAATCTACAAACTATTGAGCCTATATCCACGAATTATTGCTACGTTTAGAATTGATTTAGAGATTCTTATGGCCTTTATTGATGTCTATGCAGGTACTTTGGATAGAAGAGGAGAAACAAGGATATGAACACATAAAGAGCCAAAAAGGAGATAAGTGTGAAGAGTTGAGGAAAGATGGAGAATCTGCCAAGAGATGCGGTGGTTGTGCAACATGCACAAGCCGAGGTGGGGTTTGCACCTCCTCTGCATGAAGCTGCAAAGATGGCTGAAGATTCTGCTAAGGCATGCAGTCGCCATAAGACAGGCACATCTCATGGTGGGAAATGCATCACCCTTCTCACAAAGCCTACTTAAGCGGATGAAGTCATTGGTCAACCTGAAGAAGGTGTGCGATGCGCACACTGCGACGTGCGAACCGCATGCCATGTCACACACCAGCTGGAGGGCAATTTTGTCCTAAATTTATGTGATGATTTTGGGAACATATAAAAGTCAATTTTAGGCCTATTTTGTATATAGAATTTTGAGCAGAGAATTTCAGGAGAGAACTTTGAGATAATTTTGGCTTGTAAACACTTTTTTCCATCTCCATTGAGAGAGGGTTTTCAATCCAATCTTTTGGTTAACAACTTGTGTGCTAATTTGGCTCTAGAACTTGAGAATCAACTGCAATTGATGGGAGTTTGATTTACCCAGCTGGTATATCTTCTCCCCCTTTTATGAGTGGCTAATTTCTCTTTTTTAGAGGTGTATTAATGATGGGTGCCTAGCTAATGGGTGTGGGTGTTGCTAAATCACTCTTATAATTGCTTATCTGATATGGGTCTAGTAATTTCACCATGTTTTAATCTAATAATTTATGGTTGCAAACATGAATTTACCTTACTTGGCTATTTAGTTGCTCGAGAGAGAATTTTGTAGTTGTGGATGTAAAATTGCTAGTGGGTACTTGGGAATCCACTTAGATTTGAGGCTAGACATAGCTCTAATCGCAGAATCTCCCATTTAAGGGTCCGATCTAGAAATAGGATGACCTCCCCAAGGAAATGTTGGTTGGTTATTTAGCACACCGAATGATGTTCTAACCAAAATAATCGGATATGTGGATGTTGATTGAGAGATAGCATTCCACACTTATGACCAACGCTACCTGCGTCAATAGGTGAGAATTTGAGTGAATTAGTGATTACACTATCCTATAGAAAATTTCCCATAGGAAATGCACCCCTAGTCATCTAGTTCTATTTGGTACACCCATCTCAATTTTATAGCTTTTGTTTGAATTGAGTTAGTAGTGACAACTTTCCCAATTCCCCCATTTTATTTCTTTGGTTTTGTTGAACAACTACTCTCACTTTGAAATTGCTTTGTACAATCTCTAATTAGCTAAATCAGGTGCCTTGGGTACGACCCTGACATTTGTAGGGTTTATAAATTTTGTTTTGACTACGCGATCGCTGTGACCTCCTAATTGGAGTGCCACGATTTGAGCGTTTATCAAAAATGGCGCCGTTCCCGGGGACTTGAGTCTTAGCGACTTTTTGATTGTTGTTGTGAAGTCAACTTGAGAGTGTTTGTTTTCTTTTACTTTTTGTTGTTTTTGGGTGTTGATTGAGCAGGTCGGCTATGGAAGAAGCCGAGGACAATGAGAGCATTGGCAGCTTCGACAACGCTAACGCTGCTGAGCCAATGAGGCACGGAGGTGTAGGTGCAATCCGCCAACCCCCCCCCCCCCCCACGGTGGGAAATGCTGTCTTCCATGTGACAAGCACCATACTTTATTTGATTCAAATGAAGGGGCTATTTAGTGGAGCTGCTCGTGAGGACGCCAACCGACATATTCAGAACATCTTGGAGATTTTCCAACCATTCATGATCCACAATATCTCCCAAGAGTTTATCCGATTGTGCCTATTCCCTTTCTCTTTGAAGAGGGAAGCCACGACGTGGTTGGAGGAATTACCGGATGGATACATCATATCTTGGGTCGAGTTGGTTGAGTAATTTACCTCGAGATTCTTTTCTCCATCTTGAATGATGAAACTCCGAGATGAGATTACTAACGTCAAGCAATTCCCCGATGAGCCTTTACATGAGGTTTGGCTACGATTCAAGAAGAAGCTTTTGTTGTGTCCAAACAATGAATTGTCAAACAATGTGTTATTACAAAGCTTCTACCGGTCATTGAATTCCGTGAACAAATTAGTGGCCGATAATCTTGGAGGTGGCACCTTTATGGACCTTGAGTTTCACATTGCCTCGACGCTATTAGAACGAATGACCAAGATCAATCAAGCTCGGCATACAAGATAGGCAGAGGTGTCAACTTTGGGAACGCCCTCAACAATCTTAACAAATGAAGCAAGGAGGAAAGATGAGGAGCGAGATAAAGCTTTGGCTAAAATAATGAAACAAATTGACTTTATGGCCAAGCATGTGATGGGAGCTGGTGTTAAGAAGGTGAATACAGTGAGTACACAAGAGGTTGAGGTGAATGATGTGGAGCTTATGACTGAGATCGATGGTAAACTATGCTATGTGTCAGTGGGGTCTCTCCCCGGGTAATATCGCCCGATGAAGGAGAATCAAGGTTGGATTAGAAACAAGGAGAGGGATGGAAATTGGCGTGAAAGAGAGAAGGATGGTGATCGCTTCAATCACAAGAGCTAGAATCCTTACATCCCCCCAAACAAATCTGATTCTCTCTACCAACCGGGCACAAGCAATCCCGATCAATCCAAGATAGAGGACATGTTGTCCTTGGTTCTCAAGAAGGTGGATAACACAAACTCGGGAGTAAGTGAGCTAAAGAGGGAGCTCTCTACACTTCACCAAATGGTGAACTCCTATAGTCCCTCGATCAAACATCTTATTGGGGACCCACCTATCTAGACAAATGAACAGATGGATGAAGGGAACGCTACATAGTGACACCATCAACAACCCCAAAAATTAATGAGGATTGAGAGAACATCGTCATGCTACGACGTTAAATCAAGCGCTGCTTGGGAGGTAACCCAAGTTTCTTTCTTTGATTTTTGGTTATTGTTTGTTGTTTTGGATGTTCTGTAGGATATGCATGGAATGGAAAACATGGACAAGGCAAAACAAGGAAAAAATGTGTCATGCAGTGGACAGTGCGGACCGCATAAGCAATTGTGCGGGTTGCATAGCTCACCGCACACAAAAACAAAAGGCCTGGAGAGAAATTGAAAAAAATGGAGGTGACGTGCGTTGTGTTATGCGGATCGCACAAACCCAAGTGCATGTCGCACCTCCATCGCATAAGAAAACAGTTGTATGGGAAACCCCAGGGGAGCAAAAAGGGGCATGTGTGATATGCCATGCAGTATGCACCTTGTCTGGTGCGAATTGCATGTCGTGGCGCACAAGAGGTAAATTTGAATTTTTAATTGACCTAACCCGTTGACTGACTCGACCCGGAGATTACCCGGCCAACTCTTCCTCTTCTTTTTCTTTTAAAACCGCCTCTCTCTCTCTCCTTTTTCCACCATCTTTCTCCACAACTCTCAAAATCCTCCACCAAAAAATTTCTCCAAACCCCTCAAACTCCCACAAATCATTCTCCTCTTCTCACCCAATCTTCTCCTCCACTTCTCCAAGTCACCACAATCATTCTCCGGAAGGTCTTGTGGGTAACCATTGTTGGAATTCAAAAAAGCTTTAATTTCCGTTCTTCCCTTTGTAATATTCACTTGTGGTAAGTTCTCCGACGTTAAATAGTTATTTTTATGATTGTTGGGAACTCATAGTGTGAAGCATGCTTACTAGATTAGCCATGTTGATAAGGGGTGAGATCCAAAAATTTTGGGTCCCCAATTTTGAGTTGTAATGATGAAATCTTTTAATGTCAACTTGGTAGATTGTAAATATTAACTATGCATGTTGATAGTAATGTTTAGCCTTAATATCTATGATAGGGTGAAGTCTGAGTAACCCACTTGTGACTAGTGCTTGATTTGGCCCGATGATAGATTGGGTGACGTCGTTCTTAAGGGCAAGTAATCATTAGTCATGAGGTTTTGATTGATAATTGAGGTTGAATGTAGCTGATTGCAGGCCCATGATTCTTATTAAAAATCTAGTTGGGTTATAAGATCTTGTGCGGGAAGGGGGTTAATTGTTGATATGCTATTAGTGTCCATTGTTGCAAGGAGGGCTTGATGTTCCTGATGATAGACGGGGTAACATCCATCTTAAGGGAAGTCGTTGAGTCCTTTCTTTTATGTTATGTGTTAATGGAAATTTGGGGAAGTCTGAGTACATGAAAATTATGGTCATGAATCCCCTTTGCCCCCTTGTATTATGAATTAGTTGTGTGTGGTGCTAAGTGCCGAAGCACATCTTGCTCTATGGATCATATGCATAACTCACAAGAACACAAGGAACAAACAATTCCAATTGTTTCTTTGTGCGTTCTGCATATGATGCATAGATCTTGATATGCGGGTAGCTCAAGGCGTCGCACTAAGTTGAAAAGAAAGTGAAGAACACTGATTCGAGGGGCAAAGCTTGATGCGATACGCACTTCTGATGGTGTGGATCACACCAGCTTCCACATCAATAGAAAAAAATTCCCTGAAGGTTCTGTTGTATTGTGCGACAACACTTGCAACACGCACTCTTCCTAGTGCGTTTCACAGGTGGTCCGCACAAGACAACAAACACCCACTTTGTTTTTATACTTCGTTGCATTCCACCATTAGTAGATTTGTTTTTGTTCTGGCTCACAATCATTGGATGCATACTATGTCTTCCAGCATGAGAAACCCTAGAAACAAAGCAAGGCAAGGATCAGCTGCCGATGAAGCAACGCTCTGCTTCGGAATAAAGGGCATGAGAGCTCTATACAAACAGGACAAAGATAAAGGATTCAATGTGGAGCAGAGTTTTAATCTAGGGGAATTGGGTGACGAGTTACCAAACATGCACCACCAGTTTTCTACTAAAGGTTGGCAGCCATTTCAGGAGGTACCCGGGGGATACTATGAAGAAATAGTCCATGAATTCATTGCGGCTTACCAAGCCATACAGGATTCTGAAGGCTATAAAGGCCCCAAAGACAAGTTCTCAAATCTTGATGCTGTCACTGTCAGAGGCAAGAAAGTATCTGTCACCCCCGCGGCGATCAATGTTATATATTGGGAACACCCAATTGATCCTCTACCAGCCCTAATGGATAGAATGACTGCTGATTTCAATCCATATCAAGAGAATGCTTGCACCATTGCTCTAGGCACAACTGTGTGGTCCATCATGGGAGGCGATATACCGAGGAGATCATTGGTATTTAAGGCACGACTTTGGTATGATCTAGTGTGCAACCGTATTCTACCCTCTTAGAATGACCAAAAGATCGCTCAAGAGGTTGCCATCCTAATCGATGCTATCATGATAGGGTAGCATATAAATTTTAGAGAAATGGCTACAATGGTAATCTGGAGGAAAGCTCATCGAGAAAATGACTTTTTTGCTTTCCCGGTCCTGATCACCAAGTTGTGTGCTAAAGCGGATGTTCCTATTCTCCCTTGAGACAAATTCACTCATTCCATAGGGGTCATCAATATTGATATGAAAATAGACAAGGATGCCCCCAGGTTCAAGAGGCAAAAGACGGAGCAACTGATTAGATTGACAGTGATGAGCCTAGTGCTAGAGCAGGAAATTCTCCCCTCTCTCGGGATACTTCAGAGGCACACCCACAGGACCCCACACCCTCTATGACAAGGAGTGGTCTTCAATATATGGTCTACAAAACTCATAGTCATAAGAAGCAACTGGCAGATTTAGCCGCAAAACTACCCGGAATGATCAACAGGGCGGTTAAGAGTGCAGTAAAGGGGGTGGTGGATAGTCTGAACACGCTTTTCAAGTGGGTTGATGTTATGGAATGGGCAATTTCAAAACTCTAGAAAGATATTGACAAGTCCAAAGGCAAAGATCTGGTGGTGGAGGCTAACTTGACCACATTTCCTCCACCCAAGATGATTCCCAGCCCGTTGGACAACTTGTTTTCCTCTTATGCAGAAGAAGAGATGCCTGGTCATGCTGAGCAAGAGCTAGACGATAATGAGAACCTTGAGTTTCAGAGAGTGCTTCATGACTCCACAATTTTGACAAACTTTCGAAGGGGTGGTGCTGGCCCAAGTGGGAAAAATGTTGAAGAAGAAGCGGCTTCTGATGGTGATGATGATGAGGACTAGATCCTAAAGGGAGTTCCACCCTTTTCCCATTGCAATATGAGCATTGAGGACAATGCTTCTTTTATGGGCGGGGGTGGCTTTCTTTACTTACTTTTTAGTGCCCGTGAGTGGGATTGAGATAATTTATTGCCCTTGTCGGGCCGATTTGATTAGTCTGCTTAGTTTTTTTTTGCCCTTGTTGGGCACATTTTTGATTAATTCTGATGATATTATTTTTCCTTACTTTAGATTATGTTACTTTGAGCTTAATTGTGCCCTTGCCGGGCGTGATATTTTCATCGATGGTTTGCCAGGTTGGTCTTATATGCCCCATTATTCCACTACCCGTGCCTTGCAAATGCGATAAATGCCTACACCGAGGCTTGTTCTTGATTGATTTATGAGCGAGAAAAATTGTGGATCGCCTTGTTGATAGTAGTGTAGAAATAAACTCCGAGGGGTTTCTTCATACTACGGTTCTTTCCCAAGGAGCAAAAGTTTTTATTATTTTCTTTTTCTTCTCTTATATTTTTGTGTGTCGAACCGGGTTTGTGTTTATCTATGATAGAATGAGAGGTGACTTTCTTAAGGGAAAATTCCAAGTTTAGTTTAGAATTGAGTCCGTAAATGCTTGTCTCGAAATGGGCCCACCAAAAAATTTTCTTGGTAAATTGTTTTTGGAAAAGGAAAGGAAGAAGGGCAATTAATTTTTGAGGAAAACCATTCTTGTCATGACTTGTACACTCTCACTTTGGCTTGATTGACTCACAAACGAGTGTGTAATGAACTCGAAATAGCTTGTCAAAAGTCATTTTCCCCAATTGATTGTGGGACTAATGGATAAAGTCTTCTGGCATGATGCCTTGTGCGGTGAGGCTTTACCCTGATTTTTGTCCATGAGTGTCATCTAGAACTTTCCCCGAATGTGATTCAAGGCAAAATTCTAGGTGTAACCAAGATTAGAAAATGACCTTAGGCCCTTTTTGATAGCCACTTCACTCAAATGACCTCCCAATGACATCAAATCCTAGTGAACCCCTTTGAGCTTGTGACCATTCTTTGACACCTTTGTAACACCTTGACCTTTTTGTAACCTCTATTTTGGCACCCGTCCTCCCTAATTTCTTGAAAATGAAATGTAGGCTAAAAGCCTAAGTTTGGGGGGGGGGAAACAAAAGATGATATAGGCAAATGCCTAAGTTTGGGGGTGCATGTGATCAAATGAGGAGAAGAAAAGGAATGCACTTCAAGTGCAAGGTAGCACCTTGATTCTAGAATAGAAAATTGGTCCAAAAGATCAATCCAAATGAGCAAATTTTAAAGCAAAAATAGGTTCTACCAAGTGAAGGTGATATAATGTGTGAATAATCATGAGGTTAAAAGGAGAAATCTTGGGTTGTGTGAGGGAGAAATAAGGTGAAGTTGGAAATTGAAAAATGTAAGCGGCATTTGAAATGATAAAACAAAGAGCATTAGGGAGGTATAGTCACTTGAACCAAATGATATCATCACCTTAGCTCTATCCAACATTATAACCCGCAAGTCCTTGGTGATTCCGAGATTGGCTACCCTAAAATAGTGGAGATGCAAGCATATGGTTCGACGCGTATGCACTTGAATTTCCTTGAGAGAGTGAGAGTCTTCTTGGTTCTCTTATAATCCCGTGTTTTGTGAATTGAATGATTATGAGTGGGATTCCCTCTTGTGGTGATTGGCATCGTGCACTCGAATTGAAGCATAAGGTCTCTATTTCAATTGAGGGAAATGAATGAGATAATTTGTGTGGCGAATCTCGAGGCAAACCTTGACGGTCCATGCCAATGACTTGAGAAGCTTAAAATGTATTGTTTTGAATGGCAAATTCCCTTGAGTTTTAAAAGAGATATGATGTCCTTTTTGAAAAAAGTTTTGAAATGAGCAACTGTCTTGAGCATTTGGGGGTCCAAATTGAGATAAGCATAGTAGTTGGGTCCAAGATAGTTTTTCTGCCTTAATTGAGCCTTAGCATAATTCATTCCTTGACATGTAAGTATCTTGCTCGAGGACAAGCAATAGTTAAAGTTTGGGGGTTTGATAAGTCGGTAATCTACCAACTTATTGAGCCTATATCCATGAATTATTTCCACATTTTGAATTGATTTAGAGGTTCTTATAACCTTTATTGATGTCTATGTAGGTACTTTAGATATAAGAAGAGAAACAAGGATATGGACCCAATATGACCCAAAAGAGGCTAAGTGTGAAGAGTTGAGAAAAGCTGGGGAATCTGTCGAGAGGTTCGGTGGTTGTGTAAGATGCACAAGTCGAGGTGCGGTTTGCATCTCCTATGCATGAAGCTGCAAAGATGACTGAAGATTCTGCTATGGCATGCGGTCGCCATGTGACGTACACATCTCATGGTGCGAAATGCATTACACTTCGTACAAAGCCTACTTAAGTGGCTGAAGTCAGTGGTCAACCTGAAGTAGGTATGCGATGAGCACACTGCGACGTGCGAACCGCATGCCGCGTCGCACACCACCTGGAGGGAAATTTTGTCCTAAATTTATGTGACAATTTTGGGAACATATAAAAGGCAATTTTAGGCCTGTTTTGTATAAAAAATTTTAAGCAGAGAATTTCAGGAGAGAACTTTGAGATATTTTTGGCTTGTAAATACTTTTCTCCATCTCCATTGAGAGAGGGTTTTAAATCCAATATTTTGGTTAACAACTTGTGTGGTAATTTGTCTCTAAAACTTGAGAGTCAACTACAATGGATGGGAATTTAATTTACCCAGGTTGTATAGCTTCTCCCCCTTCTATGAGTGGCTAATTTCTCTTGTTAAGAGGTGTATTGATGATGGGTGCCTAGCTAATGGGTGTGGGTGTTGATAAATCACTCTTATAATTGCTTATGTGATGTGGGTCTAATAATTTCACCATGTTTTAATCTAATAATTTATGGTTGCAAACATGAATTTATCTTACTTGCCTATTTAGTTGCTCAAGAGAGAATTTTGTAGTTGTGGATGTGAAATTGCTAGTGGGTACTTCGGAATCCACTTAGATTGGAGGCTAGACATAGCTCCAATCGCGAAATCTCCCATTTTAGGGTCCGATCTAAAAATAGGACGACCTCCCCAAGCAAATGTTGGTTGGTTATTTAGCACACTGAATGATAGTCTAACCAAAATCATCGGATATGTGGATGTTGATCGAGAGATAGCATTTCACACTTATGAACAACGCTACCCGCATCAATAGGTGAGAATTTGAGTGAATTAGTGATTAACCTATCCTATAGCAAATGCCCCATCAGAAATGCACCCCTAGTCATCTAGTTCTATTTGGTACACCCATCTTAATTTTATAGCTTTTGTTTGAATTGAGTTAGTAGTGAAAACTTTCCCAATTCCCCCATTTTATTCCATTGGTTTTGTTGAACAACTACTTTCACTTTGAAATTGCTTGGTTTTGTTGAACAACTACTTTCACTTTGAAATTGCTTCGCATAATCTCTAATGAGCTAAATTAGGTCCCTTGGGTATGACCCCGACATCCGTTGGGTTAATAAAAAAAATTTTGACTACGCGATTATCGTGACCTCCTAATTGGAGAGCCACAATTTGAGAATTTATCAGGGACGACCTTATCATTTCCTCTACGAGGATGATTGTACTGGCCATATTGTATTGAAATCTTGACTCATGCGGAAAACATGTGTTGGGGCTTAGCTGATCGAGCGTTGATCAGACCCACATAGCCCGTGGTGTTGAATAGAAGTCAGTGATACCATCTAGTTCAAAAGTTACAGATAGAAAGTTTAATGTTTTCTCATAATGGAATTTTCTATGGATATTTATTTTTTATTGTATTGGAAGTATTTAAATGCCAACTTTTCAGATAAAGTATATTGTATCTATTTTTTTGTTTTGTGTACCGCTATATTCCATGTACTGACCATATTCGGGTGGCTACATTATTGTATGATGTAGGTTTAGAGGCACCTTCTCGTGGTACTAAACATCACTAGGTTTGATCAGACAAGTCCAGCTTTTGGTCAGCCCTCCATCTTTCGGAAAGAGATCTAAATTCTTATTTGACTTAAGTTTAAGTTTTCTGGTATTGTCGAAATCATATCCCGGCATAGATATTTCATTATCATGTTAGAGTCTTAGTAGACCTATGTAGATGTTTTTTAAACGTTTTATTCCTAACACTTGAATAATTTTTATATATGTTTTAAATGATGTTCTCAAATGGGTCCTTTTTCCGCAAATTCTTTATTTATTGAATGTACTTTTAATGAATACTAAGGGGTCTTCTCGGGCCTTCATTGGTCTGGGTTGCTCGTCATGTCCAGGGCCTGGTCTCGGAGCATGATAAACATTGTATCAGAGCATGGTTCATGGTCGCAGGGTGTCTACGAAGCAGGGTCCAGTAGAGTCTTATTTATGGGTGTGTTATGCACCACACTTATAATCAGGAAGCTATAAGGCATCCAGGAAATATTTCCCATTTTTTTATACTCCAGATCATGTAAAAGTATTGTCTATAAGAAACTTATCCATATTCCTACTCTTCTCTAACTCATATGACTATCCCTTATCTTCGAGGTGATAGAAGTACAAAGCTCAGACTCCTTACCATGTAAGTCTATCAGGTTGAGTCATCAAAAAGGTTTCGAAACTGCACAAGGAGTTAAGAGGGGTCCATTAGTTCGTCAACGTCTATTAATTCTAAGTGTAAACTCCTTATCTGCATGAATCATGCATTTAAGCCAGGGTAAGACATATTTTCAAACCTTTTCAAAAAATTTATTACAGTTGTCATGCTTAAGAGGGAGAGGGATGTATGCCAGTGTTGGGATGGTATTTACACCTGAGAGAAAATATTAATTAGGGTATTATGAGATATAAGTAGTGAAATAATCCAAAGGCCAGGGATAAATAGAGTAACGAGTTTAGAAGTCATAGAGTGCAGGTAGTAAATGATCGATGAATGTAGCTAGAGTCTTGTACCCACTAAGGGACTGATGGAGGTGGTATCCCCATATGGTGTGAGTTCTAATATATAAAGATTAGCAAATTTTATGGAGATTGGTATAAGTAGAGTGGTTAGTTAAGATGTTCCTTTTGAATTATTCGAAATAAAAAAGGAGCTTATGGTGGCTTGCTATTGTAGTAGTATAGACCAATTATAGGTTGTGGATGTAAGGATAGAGTGATTAGGAGTTTGTAAATTTGGGGAATTTGGAGAGGGAGATGTAGTGATGTCTATAGAACCTTGAAAATAGTTTAAATATATGCATGGTTAAGTAGATGTGATTTGATAAGGGAGGATGTGTTAATTTACTTTAATGGGTTATATGGTAAGATTAAGTTCGACTATCCTTATAATGTGGTTTTAGTAGACCCAGAGCTTCTTGAATTTTATAAAGTAGTTGTAAACCAATATAGTATGTGAGAAGATGTGTTATGAAGGTTAAGGTGCAGCAGTAGTGTTGGGAAGGAAGCCATGCTTGGAAAAAATAATTATGTTGAAGAAGGAATTCAGATCGACCACTCTGTCAAAGTTTTGATGGATTAGTGTTCTTGAGTTTCTTTATATGGAGGATGGTAAGTAGTTATTATTGGTATTCTTTGGAATGAAATTGGGGGAATTATAGATCTAAACGGGCGTTGTTGAGCCTCTTGGTATAATTTTAATATTTCATTGAATTGGGCAAATATGAGATTAGAGGTTTAATGCTAGTAGACAAAGGAGTGGAGAATAGATTGTTAAGTATTCGAGAATGTGAATGTGTGTGCCCAAGAGAGCTAAGTATAAATATTTTGACTATGGAGGTTAGAGTAAGTTAAGAATAGTGCCTCTAAAAGGACTGGCCTAGAATAGAGTTAGTCTTTCTTTCCAAATATTATGTCTGGGTGAGATTAGCATTTATGTGTATAGTGATACCCCGTAGTGTCGAGTGTTATACTTATAGATCTTTTTAGAGAATAGGTCCGCAGGGCTAGGATAGTGACCTTTGCGCTAAGGGAGAGATGATGAGGTGTTGAACCAAGGGAAGCATTGAGTTTCTAGTGGTGATTAGTTACAGAAGGGAGTTATGTTGCGTGCCACGATGATCCATTCTTATTCTAGCATATTTCCTATACTTCAGCTTAAGAGAACACTCTACCCATGTCTTATGACTTTGAATCATGCGTATCTTTAAGGGCCAAATTTTCTATGTTAGTCTCTTGTCAATGCTCTCTCCTTTGAAATGAAAGTGATAATGTCTCTACATGGTATAAACCTTTCTCTAAGCTTCTAGGGATCCAAGGTATATCATACGATACTCATGATCCATGAACCCATATCTCACGTTATACTCAGTCTATGAACCTCAAGCTTCATGATATGTCTGATGTGCCGGTATTCTACGGCACATTTGACGCCTTTAACAAAGAATACTCGCAAGTTTTTGAGCAACCATTTATGGTTTTTGATGTTTTTATGTTGTATTTGCAGGAAATGGAGACAAAGATAGAAAGGAAGTAAAAAATACTCAAAGCTACGTAACACTGGTTAGGCTTGACAGAGGGCCTGACGGCTCGTCACACGGGTCACTGACCGTCAGGGGAGCCACCAAACCTGGCAGCAGCTAAAGGAGGCACTGGATAGTGGCGATGGTTGGCATGGCGACCCGTCACACCCGTGACTAACCGTCAACCAATCCGTCAAACTAGAGCTAATGGAGATCATGCACTGGATAGTGGCGACGGTTGGCGTGATGGGCCGTCACACCTGTGATTGACCGTCAGCCAAGCCGTCAAGTTAGAGCTAATGGAGATCATGCACTGGATAGTGTCGACGGCTTGGAATGACGGACAGTCTCATGTGTGACGGTCCGTCAGGCGACCCATCAACGCGAGGCAGGACTCCGAAAATTCTCTTTTTGGACTTTATTTCCTAGATTGCTATAAATACCCAGTGTTAGGGTTATTTTAACATTAATTAACTAATATTTGTCAGACGCTTTGAACGAGTTTTGAGAGGAGAAAACACGACACAAACTCGTTTTTCTTCCTCTTCTTCCATTGTTCTTGGGATTTTCACCATTGGTGCTGGGATTCTACGAAGTTCAAAGTAAAGTACTAATTTTCTATTGTAAGAATTTTTTCTTCTCATATGAATACTAGTATTTATTTACTTCGTTTTGCTAGTATGAGTGGCTAAACTCCCCACAACTAGGGTTGTGGGATCCATGGCAAGAGTAACAACGTAGATTTCGGGTAGCATTGGGTTCACTTTATATGTTGTCACGTCGTTAATCATTCACTATTAATGTTTTCTAGTGGTTGCAAACATTAGGACATGCCTATGTTTAATTTGCTTGAGCAAAGATATTAAAACCGGGAAATTTGATTAACTACGAGGATTCGAGACTACCAACTCTCGTCTTATGATTAATGATGTAACTAGATTAATCTACTTGATGTTTAGGATTGAAATAAGAAAGTTCACCTTTTCAAGTTCGAGAGAATTGAAAAGGAAATTCGTCTATTTGGTTGAGAAACGATTAGATGATACCATTAATTCAACCACATCGTGATATGCACATAGAAAGAACCCGGTTAAGCTTGAGTCGAAACTGTTACGACGCCATGGTGAACACTTCCCTAGTTCATTCTCATATTGATTATTACTCGTTGAAACTCGTACATTATTATTTTCATTGTTCAAATATTGATCACACAAACCCCCTCCCATTTACCGGAAACTATTGATTACTAGTCAACTAAGTCACTAACGACTTAATTTGCACCTTATTCCCTGTGGCATCGACCCCAACCTCTGTTGGGTTCTATATTTGACTACGACCGCTTACGCTTCTTAATTTGGAGTCATAATTTGGGTGTATCAATGTCCAAAATAGCTATTGAAATCATGCTACATCATGTAGATACTCAGATCAGACTTCTTTAAAGATTCGTGCTCTTGATTTCCTTTCTCTATGCCATGTGTACGTCCACCCTTGATAGTTATAAATGGTTATGGCATGTCTATAATCAGAACACCCTTAGTTCGCGCCTTGTTCACTCTGTATATATGAAGTACCCATGCTCATCGCACCAGATTTCCCAGATATCATCTTGAGTGACAAGGTCACGCTAAGTATAATTCAATATTAAACAACATACATCTATCCCTAATGCTTATGCTCTTATTAAATATGTTTAGTTCATACTCCATGTTTGTGGTCAAAAGTTAGGCCTCTATTTGCAGGTCATGCAGGTCATGCTCTTAATCTACTCCTTCAATAATGTTTAGTTTATGTCTAGTCAACTGTAAGAAAAAGAAGCTAAGTAGTGATCTAGATGGAAGGTAGTGGAGGTTCCCTTTTTAGTGGTGGCAACGGTATGATTGTGCCACCTAAGTTGTTAAGTTTGGATGAGGTGAGAGATGAGGATTACTATGTGAAATGGTAAGCTGGGAATATATGATGTGTCTCCTTGTAAAAGTTCGAGATTTGTTGATTGTGGGGATGCTTGAGAGAATTATTTGATAGCTTAGCTATACATAAGCCGGTAAGAGAATATAGTAATAGGCTTGAATGTGATGTTGGGTGCTTGTTGGCAATTGCTTCTTGTGGCTAGTAACTTCTTATTAAAAGCTTGAGCTTGATTGCTTAAGGAGATAAGGAGAAGTAGTATTCCTGGAGGATAAATCTAGATGTAAAAAGAGACCTTGGCGTGTTTGGAATAAACCTAAGGGTTGATCACATTTAGGGAAGAAGTTTCATGTAAGTGTATGGCGTATAAAATCTTGAAATTCAGACTAGTAGGATCACATTAGAAGTAGCACGTTACGCCTTCAAGTTATGCTTGAACAGGGTGAGAGCAAGATGTTAGATGCAGGCTTTACTAGCTATATGCACCAATGTGAAAACTTAAAGTCGCAAGGGGTGATGTGTAGTATTAGGAGGAGGTTATATAGTTGAAAGGTGTTGCTAAATCTAAGGGCTATTATCAGTATTATTTAAGGTGAGGATACTTCTATTCATACGTCCAAAACCTTATTTCATTGCATGTATCACTCTCAATTCATGCTTACGATTTTCAAAATTTCATGTTGTACATTAGTATGAACATGTTCCATAAAACTTATGTCCTAGATCATGTCTACGCCAAGTCTCATTGTCTCACGATTCCTACTCTCAGGTTTTGCTTAATGTTATCATAGAGCGCCTCTTCAGGTCTTTCCATATTTGTTTAAAATAGAATTCTTGATGTGAAGTTATAGCCTTTACTTCCTTACTTGTATGGCTTCAATAATTCCCTACCCATGATTCGAGGACGAATGATCCCAAGGTGGAGATATTGTAACACCCCAAATGTTCGAGCTAGGATTTATATCATTTTTCGTGTGTAATTAGACCTAAACCCAGAAGATTTCATAGTAACTATGTGTTATGGTCAAGCACTATGTGTGGGAAGAGTGTTGGATGTGAATTAAGGTCTTAAGAAACCTCTAGCACAAGTTAAGTTGAAAGCTTCTTTACCGACTAAGTTTTCGTATAATTTTCTAACTTGGGTCATTTTCAAATGTTCATTTCTCCTACAATATAAAGAGTTAGCTGGCCCATGACCTACAAAATTAAAGGTATTCGAGGCTTATTTCACACGCCGCCCATCGCGCATTAATCTGAGTCCGGAGAAAAAAGTTATGATCAGTTTACCAAGAAGACGTCTGTCTGACTAAAAGTCCATCGAGAACGGTCCATTTTTTGGGTCAACGATCAATTTTCCCATCTGTTTTCTGGACCAGAAGATCGTCAAATTTCATAAGTTAAAACGCCTTTGAAAATGGTCCAATTTTGGCCAAAATAGACTGTTTTGGTATCCATTTATCTGACTCGTCTTTCCTTTCCTAGACAAATCTGGATTTTCATTGGGATTGCTTATAAATAGGACTCCTAGGGTAATACTTTTTACGAGGAACTTCTTTCCAGGATGGTTTGAAATGCTCCTCTCCCTTAAAACACCAATATTCCAAGTCTCAGAGATATCAAAGGCTAGGGTTTCTATCCCAAGAGTTCCTCTCCACAATCTTCTTCTCCAAGGTACGCAGAACGATCCCTTTTCAAAGTATCTTATAAACGTTATGGTTTTCAAACCTTTTGGTAAACATTTATACTATTTTGATTATGAACTTAGGGTTACAAGTACTATTTTTATAACTTTGAGGAAAGCTCATGAAAAAGTTATTCCCTAACTTTTACTTCAAAATACTAAGGGATTATGTGATGAATGGCACTCAAAAAGGGGATTGAAAGGTTTTTACTTGTTCTTCTTAATATCCAAAAGTTTTCAAAGTGTTTTATGGATTTCGAAAGATATTGCTATTCTAATGGATTTTACGAATGGAATGGATTGAGACATAAATTATTGTTTTACTATACGAGTTTTATGAAATGGGCATATTGAATTGTTGACAGACCCTATGGGTTCTATATTGATGGAATGAATGACTTTCAAGTCTTGGTATGATGATACCAATAACGAATTATGCCCCTAACATAATTGTATTATTGAAGGATGTTTTTAAAAATATTGAAAATGGTAACAATTTTGGCTCTAAGAGAATTAGATGGTTAACCGAGAAGGTATGAGGCTAAACGTCTCCCCACTCGAAACCTGTCTTTTACCGACATAGGGATGGTTTGATCCTAACTTAGGATCACCTTATCTTTTCCTCTACGAGGATGATTGTACTTGCCATATTGTGTTGAAATCTCAACGCATGCAGAAAACATGGTTTGGGGCTTAGACGATCGAGCGTTGATCGGACCCTCATAGCCCGTGCTGTTGAATAGAAGTCGGTGACACCATCTAGTTCAAAAGTAATAGATAGAAAGTTTATTGTTTTCTCATAATGGAATATTCTACGGATATTTATTTTTATTGTATTGGAAGTATTTAAATGCAATCTTTTCAGATAAAGTATATTGTATCTATTTTTCTGTTCTGTGTACTTGTCACAACTTGATTTCTCGGTCATGATGGCACCTACAACCCTCAGTAGGCGAACCAATCCCCGTAGCCCAAAACGGTTAGTAATGGGTTACTATCTAATAATCTAAGCGAAAGAAACAATTTAATAATCGGAAGCAAAGGAGCAAGATAAAGAGAATAGATAATAGGAATACATACATATGCGGAAGCTAAACCAACCCAAAACCTGGTATCACAGTATAGAGCCGGAGCTACATATAGGGAGTACGAACCAGCTAAAATAATATATACACACATGTCTCCGAGTAGTAATAGAGTACATAAAGCAAAAGATAAACTATATTCTAACCTCCGGTTGCCAAGAGCTCACCCTCAGCCTGGGATATCACAAAAGCATCTCCTCGCACAAGTCTCCAACGAGCTAATGGTGTTGGCCCACACTAGGATCTACACCAGAAGATACATAGTGTAGTATGAGCACCAAATGCGATACAAAAGGTACCAAATAGGTATCATAGGCTGACTGGGCACATATAAGATAAAGAGCAGTAATGAACATAATAGAAAGTAAATAGTAACAGAAAGCAATGGTCAAGTACACGGAAACTAGCCCAGAGGGAAGACAGCAGAAAGCAACATACAAGGCTAGCTAGTAGAATATATACTCATAGCAGGCACAGGTGAAAGCAAGAAATGGCGCACCTGGGATCCTTGCAATAACAGTATATAGTAAGTTTAGAAGTGGACGGTATACCGGTAATCTCAAGTACAAGGGAAAGGAGGAGAAGAATAAAGATAGGCATGCTCAAAAAACAGGAACAAATAACCAACTTAATCATACCAACTCAAGCCAGGAACTAACAACCTCAGCATATCCAATCTCATATATATAACCAAAACAGGGGGTAGTATAGCGATAAAGTAACAAACGTCTACCTAAAATCCCCCAGCTGCCCATACAACCGAGGAACACAATCAAGTGAAAACAAACCCTCTAGTCGCCCATACTACCGTAGCGTGAACTCAATAAACAGAAAGCAAGGGTGGAACTTCACAAAAATGAATGATATGATATGATATGACAAACTAAGTGTAACCACGGTGTCAGAATGTTACCCCCTCCGGTGCCCCAAAGGTCCAATAATGGTGGGATCCATGGAAGGACTTCTCCCGAGTACATCTACTCCACCGTACACCCCTACCCTCAGGCACCCTTTTGCGCGTTGTACTTGGTACAGGACGACAGGGTCCATGGAGGTCTACTCGTAGACCACATACTACACTTTAACCTCAAAATATAAGTCTGGAGTGCCACCGGATCCAAACTAGTACTCGAATGCTCAAAATGCATGCCTAAATTTTATCTTGGTCTAAATCAAGGAAATAAGTCTCATAAACCCCCTTAAAGGGTGCCCGAGCGTATCCGGGTCTAAAAAGTAGTAAATCAAGTTCACTGCTTGGCTTTACCGAGGCTAATATTACTTCTCACCCATAATATGGTAAACCTAGAACCTCGGTCCAACCGGGTCCAACATATAATAGGAAAATGTAGCAAATCTTTCTTTTAACCTTTCTTACCCCAAGAAGATCCAATAAGATGAAACCAAACCATTTCATAATCAATTTTACCGAAAATGGTCCCCACAGGCCATGCATGGTTTATAAATCATCAATAGAAGTCCCGAAGCTAAAATCATAGTAAAATCATGAAGAAAATCCTTTTATATGTGTGATAATGGCATGCTCAATCACAATCGGTAGCCCAACGGCTCACAGTCAATTTGTCTGCCATACACAGGCTCCAGTCGTTCTACAACACAGATAGCCAGCTCTATAATAGTAATAATGATGTCTGGGACGAACAGACATTCCCAATATCCCATCAACTATGTTCCAGAGTCTATAAAAGGCCACACAGGACCACAAGGGTGAATAGAGCGTATAAAAAAATACTACACACATCGGAGGACGAAAAGTAACCGAACATTAATAAGCGGTCAAGGTCTGTGGTACCAACCTAGTAACCCAACACAAGGATGCCCATTAGTACAATTTTATCCAATATATGCTAAGTCTAAGGAGTTTAGACCATAACATACCTGTCGTCCGAAGACAAACTGCTGGGACAACAATAACCAAGACCGAAACACTCCGAGAACTCCCGAATAATAATCAAACTATAAACAGCATAATAACCATATCATGATGAGTCTAACGATACCCATATTGCTATAATATTAGCCACGCTGAAATTTGGGTCACCAGTGGGCCCGTAGGCCCTGCAACCCGAAACTGAGAACAGAAATGCACAATATGATCACCGAGACCATAGGAGTACACCTTGGCAAATCAAAGAAATTGGGCAACAAATTCTAGCTAAAATAGCCCCTAATAGCCAAGAACCCAATTATGGGGAAAAAAGGAATTAAAACCGGAAAGAAGCAAGAATCACCAGCCAAATTGAGGGAATTATACCAAGAGCTATGAATTGAATTGTTTCCCGAGCATGCAATGCCACACACTAACAGATTCTACAAACGAAATTCGATCTTGAGGAGGATGGCAACAATGGTGAATTTTACAAAAAAACAAAAGAAGGCAAAGCGGGGAAGAAGACTTACTAATTCACGAGGAACAATGAATTATCAAAGGACCAAAACTTTTCCCCAAGCTTGGAACTGATTTGGGATGTTTTTTGAGAGAGTTTGGAGGTCTAGAGTTGATGGAAGATGGAGAAAACAAGGCTGGAAAATGTAATGGCCAGCTTAAATAGCTACTGCCTAGCCCTTCCCTAACGCGGCAAACCATCGCGTCCGCAATGATCAATTTCCAGGCAGCTGGCACTAGCCTACGCGAATGCAGCCGGCCACCGCGAATGCGAAGGCCAAGATGAGTGGGCAGCTGGCATATGCCTATGCAAACGTGGCCGGCCACCACGAATGCGAAGGCCAAGCTGATGCCATGACAACACTTGCTGCCAACAACAATGCCCAACAAGAAAACTACTCCAACGGACCCTCAGGAACACACCCGGGGTCCCGCGAACACAAACAAATAGAGTTATTCGACTATAAACGGCATTCTAGACTCAACAAAAATGATGAAAATCCAAACGAAGGTCGATAACATAGAAAGTGGGGCCCACGCCCAATAACCAACTTTAGGCATATCTTTCCAAAATGGAACACCAAGGCCTAAAATGAGTTCGAAAGCCTTGGGACCCAAACTAAAGGTCCCCTAGCCTAAAGTCGACATTCCAGAGCTAATAGTGCTGCCAGAATTTCCATCCGAGGCCGTCTTCTCCAAATGTTGACCAAACTCAAACTTTCAAGTTCAACTTGGATAAACCACAAAAACAAAGACAAAACTAAACTGCAAGTTTCTAGAATAAGACCAAGGGTCCTTCTAGACCAAAATCCACGTTCCAGAACTAACGAAACTGTCGGAATTCAATTCCGAGCATGTTTACCAAGAATGTTGACTAAAGTTAACGATATTCTAAGTTAAGGCTCTAAAATTGGCAAATGACCAAAACAACCAAATGAATGACCAGGGCACAAAACCACCGGTCCCAACAAGCCATAAATGACTTAGGGTCCCTACAGGAAAGATTTAGCAATACAATGAATGCAAAAATGCAAAGATGACCGGAATAGTCATCACAACATCCACTACTAAAAAAAATTTGGTCCTCGAAAGTCAAGAAGAAGGGAGTACTTGAAGGCTCGAACAACTGCGGATACTGAGCACGCAACTCACCCTCGGTCTCCCAAGTAGCCTCAACGATTGGATGATGTCTCCACTAAACATTCACCACTGGAATCTCCATAGATCTCAATCTCCTGATATCTCTGGCCAGAATAGCTATCGGCTCCTCAACAAAAGATAAACTCTCATCTAACTGAACTGAATCCCAATGCAACACATGAGACTCATCTGGAACATACCGGTGCAACATCAAGACATGGAAAACTGGGTGGACAGCTGAAAACATCGGAAGCAAAGCTAACATGTAGGCAACATTACCAACCCTCTATAGAATCTCAAACAACCCAATAAACCTGGGGCTAAGCTTGCCCCGCCTACCAAACCTCATCACGCCCTTCACAGGAGATACTCAAAGGAAAACCAAGTCACCAACAATGAACTCCAAGGCACAAAGTCTACGATTAGCGTAGCTCTTCTGCCTACTCTGGGCTGCTCTAAGTCTATCCTAAATCAAACAGACCCGGTACAAGGAATTACTAAGCAAATATGTACTCTGCGGTCTAGAATCCAACCCATCAAACCAATCAATCGGTGATCTGTAATGCCTACCATACAAGGCCTCGAAAGGTGCCATTCCGATGCTCGAATGAAAGTTATTATTATAAGCAAACTCATACAAAAGAACAAATTGATCCCATGAACCTCCAAAGTCAAGTACAAAAGCCTGAAGCATGTCCTCCAGGACCTGAATAGTCCTCTTGGACTAGCCATATGTCTGAGGGTGGAAAGTAGTACTAAGCTGAACCTCTGTACCCAAATCTCGTTGAATAGCCCTCTAAAACTGAGATGTGAACTGAGTGTCGCGGTCTAAAATGATAGAAGATGGGACCCCATGTAACCAAACAACCTCACGAAGGTAAATCTGATCTAACCTTTCAGCACCGTAGAAAGTTTGAACTGGCAAGAAGTGGGCTAACTTAGTCAGCCGATCCACAATCACCCAAATTGAATAAAAACCCCATGAAGTATAAGGCAAACCAACAACGAAATCCATAGTAATACCTTCCCACTTCCACTCAGGAATGGGAAGTCGCTACATCAAGCCACCCGGTCTCATATTCTCCAACTTCACCTGTTGATAGTTCAAGCACTGAGACACGAACTCAGCTACATCCCGTTTCATATCACTCCACCAATAAAACTATAAGCACTGAGACACGAACTCAGCTACATCCCGTTTCATATCACTCCACCAATAAAACTATCTCAAGTCTCTATACATCTTCACTGCGCTAGGATGAATGGAGTACCTAGTACAATGTGCCTCGCGAAGTATCAACTGAATCAATTCCCCAACCCTCGAAACATAAAGTCGACCACCAAATCTCAGAATATCATCAAAACCCAAAGTAGCCTGGCAAGCCTTACCCAGAACTACCTAATCACGAAGGTCACACAAACTCTGATCCTCAAACTGTCAGCTCTAAATCTAATAAACTAGAGCAGAACGAACCTCAAAGCTGGCGAAAACTCGACTAGGATCCTACAAATCAAGCCTAACTAAGCGGTTAGCCAAGGACTGGACATCCAGGGCCAACGGTCGCTTTGAAAGTGAAAGTAAAGCTAGGCTACCCATACTCACTGCCTTCCGACTCAAGGCATCCGATACCACGTTTTCCTTGCCCGGATGGTATAAAATAGTGAAGTCATAGTCCTTCAGTAACTCTATCCATCTCCTCTGCCTAGAGTTCAGTTCTCGCTAACTCGTAATGTACCGAAGACTATGGTGCTCGGTGAATATATCATAGTGAACTCCATAGAAGTAGTGCCTCAAGATCTTGAGCGCGAAGACTACTGCCGCCAACTCTAAGTCATGAGTGGGGTAGTTGCACTGGTGAACCTTCAGCTTCCTCGATGCATATGCTATCACTGGACCCTGCTGCATCAACACACAACTAAAACCAACCCCAGAAGCATCATAATACACGACAAAACTCTTACCCTCGACCAACAAACTTAAAACTGCAGCTGAGTCAATAAGGCCTTAAGCCTCCTGAAGCTATCCTCGCACTAATCCAACTACTGAAATGGAACATCCTTTTTAGTCAGCATAGTCAACGGTGCTGCTATGGAAGAAAATCCCTGAATGAACCTTCTGTAGTTACCCACTAATCTAACAAAGATGCGAACCTCAGTTACAGTAGTAGGTTTAGGCCAATCACGAACCACAAAAATCTTACCCGGGTCAACTCTAATCCCTTCCTTAGACACCACGTGCCCTAGGAATGCCACTTACTCAAGACAAAACTCACACTTTGAGAACTTGGAATAAATACAATGATCTCTCAAAGTCTTATGTACAGTCCTCAAGTGTTGGTAATGCTCATCTCTACTCCTCGAGTACATCAGAATGTCATCAATGAAGACTATCACAAACATATCCAAGTACGGGCTAAGCACCCTATGTACCAAGTCCATGAAAGCTACGGGGGCATTAGTCAAACCAAAAGACATCACCAGGAACTCATAATGGCAATAACGTGTCCTGAATGTTGTCTTAGGGATGTACTCCGCCCTAATTATCAACTGATGGTAGCCAGACCTTAAATCAATCTTCGAAAACATGGCTGAACCCTGAAGCTGATCAAACAACTCATCAATCCTCGGCATCGGATACCTATTCTTCACTGTCACCTTATTCAGTTATCGATAATCAATACACATCTGCATCGACCCTTCCTACTTCTTCATGAAGAGAACAAGAGCACCCCAAGGAGACACACTAGGTCTAATAAACCCCTTAGCTAACAAATCCTGGAGATCATCCATAAGCTCTCCCAGCTCAGCAGGAGCCCTACGGTAAGAAAGAATAGAAATGGGCCTGGTGCATTCAATGGCGAAATCAACATCTCTCTCCGGCGGAAGGCCTGGTAGGTCAATAGGGAACACATCTAGAAAGTCTCTAACCACAGGTACAGACTCAGGAGATACAGGGTCAGCACTAGCATCTCAGGCATATGCTAGATAAGCTAAACACCCACGAGAGATCAACTTCCTAGCTCGAAAACAAGAAATGATCCCAGATGGTGCGCGACTGATAGAACCCTACCATACACCTTTGGATACACCAGGCACGGCTATGGTAACGATCTTGGCATAATAATCGAAAACCACACGTTGAGGGGATAACCAATCCATGCCCAGTATCACATCAAAATCTAACATATCATGAATCGTCAAATCACCCCAAGTCTCCAAATCACCAATAGATATCATGCAAGATCTCACAATACAATCCACTACTAAAGAATCTCCTACTACGGTTGAAACAGAAATAGGCACAGATAACGGCTTACTAGCCAACCCCAAACAAGTCAAAAAGTAGGTAGATACATATGAACATGTAGATCAAGGATCAAATAAATCCATAGCAGACTGATGGCACACAGAAATTGTACCTATAATCGCTCTGTCCGCAAACCCTAAACAAACCTTTGAATCTTGTCTTGCTAAGTAGGAATGATCATAGACCCAAACGGAGCGAGCTGATGGAAATGGGTCTCATACTCAGATACTGACATGGATCCCTGCATTCTCCTGGTAAACTACTCCCAGTGACGCTCTCGATCACTCTGAGGTAGGAACTTGGCCATCAAGGCCTCATAAAACTCGGACCAAGACAATAGAGGTGATTAAGACGGTCTACAAGCAACCTGAGCCATCCATCATAACTTAGCTGGGCCCTCCAACTGATATGTAGTATACCCAACTCCGTGAGTCTCTAGCAATTCTAGATAGTGTAACATCTCCTCACAAGTAGTAATGATGTCATATGGGTCGTGACCTAGTATACCAGCGAATCTCGGTGGTGCCAATGTCAGAAATCTACTCAAGGCCTTATGCTCCCCATCTGTCATTGATGGGAGAAGAGCGAGAGGCTGTGCAACTACTGGAACTGGAATAACCTCAGCACGTGGAGCCGCAATAGCAGGCTGCACTTCTAAACTCTGAACACCTAGGGCTTCCCCCTGAGTGGATGTTTGTACTACCTTACAAGGTTTCTCCCTTATCATACCTAATAGCTGAAGTAGTAAACCCCAAATATCTGAAGACTGAGCTGGGGCTGAAGCTGGCACATAAATTGGTACTGGAGCTGGTGGTACCTGGGATGTCCCCTGGTCCACATGCTTCTACTCAGGGACGAACTCGGGCTCATAATCATACTCGGGCTCTACCTCCACTCTAGCAGCTCTTGCAGGTATCTTTGCTTTGGGAAGTCCACGACCCCTACCTCTACCCCTGAAACCACACAACCCTTAGCCTGAGTCAGAGGTACAGGGGCAGGAGGCTCTCCTCGTGCGAACCATTTACGAAAGAGTGAACCAGAACAAGTGAGATTTCCAGAACATTCAAGGGAACTATGCATGAGATAGAAACAAGAAAAGTTCATCTTTCCTAAGATGTCACCATAGCCTCCCAAAGATTGAGTATGAACATCTCCGCCCCAATACACAGGACTCTATTAGACATTGGATACTATACCGATGACAACAGTGAACTTAGAGCTCTGATACCAAGCTGTCACGACCTAATTTCTCTATCATGATGGCACCTACAACCCCCAGTAGGCGAACCAATCCCCTAGCCAAGAACGGTCAGTAACAGGCTACTATCTAACAATCTAAGAAGAAGAAACAGTTTAATAAGCAGAAGAAAGGGAACAAGATGAAGATAATAGTTAATGGGAATAAATACATATGTGGAAGCTAAACCAACCCAAAAACTGGTATCATAGTATAGATCCGGAGATATATATATAGGGAGTATGAAGCATCTAAAATAATATATACACACATGTCACCGAGTAGTAATAGTGTACATAAAGCAAAATACAAACTAAAACTAAACTTCGGTTGCTAAGAGCTCACCCTCAGCCAGGGATATCACAAAAGTAGCTCCTCGCACGAGACTCCAATGAGCTAACAGTGATGTCCCACACTAGGATCTGCACCAGAAGATACAGAGTATAGTATGAGCACCAAATGCAAAGCAAAAGGTACCCAGTATATATCATAGGCTGACTGGGCACATATAAGATAAAAGAGCAATAATGAACAGAATAGAAAGCAAATAGTCACATAAGTCAACGAATAAGTACATGTAAACTAGACCAGAGGGAAGACAGCAGAAAGCAACATAAAAGTCTAGCAAGTAGAATATATACACACAACAGGCACATATGAAAACAAGGAATAGCACACCTGGGATCCTTGCATTAAAAGTTAATAGTAAGTTTAGAAGTGGATGGTATACCGGTAACCTCAAGTACAAGGGAAAGGTGGAGAAGAATAAATATATGCATGCTCTAAAAACAGGAACAAATAACCAACTTAACCATACCAACTCAAGCAAGGACCTTCTAACATCAGCATATCCAATCTCATATATATAACCATAACAGAGGGTAGTATAGAGATAAAGTAACAAGTGTCTACCTACAGTCCCTCAGCCGCCCATACAACCAAGGAACGCAATCAAGTGAAAATAAACCCTCCGGCCGCCCATACAACCAGAGCTTACACTCAACAAACAGCAAACAAGGGTGGAACCTAACACAAATGAATGAAATGATATGATATGACAAACTATGTGTAACCAGTGTCAGTATGTTACCCCCTCCAGTGCCCCAAAGGCCCAATAAAGGTAGGATCTATGAAAGGACTTCTTTTGAGTATATCTACTGTGTCGTACACCCCTACCCGGTCACCCCTTTTCCCATAGCACTTGGTCTAGGACAACAGGGTCTATAGAGTTCTACTCGTAGACCATATACTACACTCTAACCTCAAAATATCAGTCCAGAGTGCCACCGGATCCAAACTAGTACTCAAATGCTCAAAATGCATGCCTGAATTCTATCTAGGTCTAAGTCAAGGAAATAAGTCTCATAAACCCCCTTCAAGGGTGCCCAGGCGTATCCGTGTCTAAAACAGTAGTAAATCAAGTCTATTGATCGGCTTTACCGAGGGTAATATCACTTCTCATCTATAACAGGGTAAACCTAGCACCTCGGTCCAACCGAGTCCAACATATAGTAGGAAAATGTAGCAAATCCTTCTTTTAACCTTTCTTACCCCAAGAAGATCCAATAAGATGAAACCAAACCATTCCAAGAAGGCTCGAAGCCAAAATCATAGTAAAATCAGGAAGAAAATCCTTTTATATGCATGATTATGGCATGCTCAATCACAATCAGTAGCCCAACGACTCAAAATCAACCTATCAGTACTGCAGAGGTTCCAGTTGTTCTATAGCACAGATAGGAAGCTCTATAATAGTAATAACAATATTTGAGACTCACGAACATTCCCAATATCCCACCAACTATGTTCCAGGGTCTATAAAAGGCCACACAGGACCATAAGGGTGAATAGAGTGTATAAAACAAATACTACACATATCGGAGGAAGAAAAGTAATCGAACATGAATAAGCGGTTAAGGTATGTGGTACCAACATAGTAACCCAACCCACGAATACCCATTAGTAGAATTTTATCTGATATATGCTAAGTCTAGGGAGTTTAGACCGTAATCTACGTGTCATCTGACGACAAGCTGATGGGACAATAATAACCAAGATCAAAAAACTCCAAGAACTCCCGAATGATAATCAAACTATCAAAAACATAATAACCACATCAATACGCGTCTAACAATACCCATATTGATATAATAGTAGAAAAGCAAAAATTCTGGTCAACGCGGGCCCGTGGGCTCCGCAATTAGAAACTGAGAGCGGAAATACACAATGTGATCACCGATACCATAGGAGTACTTTCCCAGAAATCAAAGAAATTGAGCAACAAATTTTTGCTAAAACAGTCCCTAATAGCCAAGAACCCAATTATTGAAAAATACGGAATTAAAACCGAAAAGAAGCAAGAATCACCAACAAAATTGAGGGAATTATGCCAAGATCTATGAATTGAATGAGTTCCTGAGCATGCAATGTCACACACGAATAGATTCTACAAATGAAATTCGAGCTTGAGGAGGATGGCAACAATCGTGAATTTTAGAAAAAAATGAAAGAAGGCAAAGCGGGGAAGAAGACTTACTAATTCACGAGGAACAACGAATTATCGAAGGACCACAACTTTTCCCCAAGCTTGAAATTGATTTGGGATGTTTTTCGAGAGAGTTTGGAGGTCTAGAGTTAATGGAAGATAGAGAAAACAAGGCTGGAAAATGTAATGGCCAGCTTAAATAGTTGTTGGCCCTTCATGAACGAAGCCAACCATCGCATCCTCGATGAACAATTTCCCAAGCGGTTTGCACAAGACTACTCAAACGCGGCCTTCCATCACGAATGTGAATGCCAAGCAGAGTGGGCAGTTGGAATATGCCTACTCAAATTCGGCCAACCACCGCAAATGCGAAAGCCAAGCTGATGCCATGACAGCACCAGCTGCCAACAACAATGCCCAACAAGAAAACTACTCCGACGGACACTCGGGAACACACTTGGGGTCTCGTGAACACAAATGAATAGAGTTATTCGACTATAAACAGCATTCCTGACTCAATGGAATTGATTAAAATCCCAACGAAGGTCAATAGAATAGAAAGTGGTCCCCACGCCCAAGAACCAATTTTAGGCCTATCTTTCAAAAATGGAACACCAAGGCCTAAAATGAGTCCAGAAGCCTTAGGACCCAAACCAAAGGTCCCCTTAGCCCAAAGTCGACATTCCAAAGCTAACAATGCTGCCAGAATTTCCATCTGAGGCCGTTTTCTTCGAATGTTGACCAAAGTCAAACTTTTAAGTTCAACTTGGCTAAAACACAAAAACCAAGACAAAACAAAATTGAAAGCTCCTAGAACCCTACCAAGCGTCCTTCTAGACCAAAATTCATGCTCCGGAGCTAATAAAACTATCGTAATTCGATTTTGTGCATGTTTACCGAGAATATTGACTAAAGTCAATGATATTCTAAGTTAAGGGTCTAAAATAGGCAAATGGCCAAATCAACTAAACGAATGACCAGGGAACTGAAACACTGGTCCTAGCAAGCCATAAATAACTTGGGGTTCCTACAGGAAAGCTCTAGCAATATAATGAATTCAAAAATGCAAAGATGACTGGAAGGGTCATCAAAATACCGCTACTTTCCATGTACTGACCGTCTTCGGGCAGCTATATCATTTTGTAATGTAGGTTCAGAGGCACCTTCTCATTATACTATAAAGCACTAGGTTTGATTAGACAGGTCCAGCTTTTGGTGAGCCCTCCACCTTTCAGAAGGCGATCTAAATTCTTATTTGACTCTAGTTTCAGTTTTATGGTATTGTGAGAATCATGTCCTGGAATAGATATTTCATTCTCATGTTAGAGGGTTCGTAGACATATGTAGATATTGTTTAAATGTTTTATTCCTAACACTTGATTAACTTTTATATATGTTTTAAATGATTTTCTCAAATGGGTCCTTTTTCCATAAATTCTTTATTTATTGGATATATTTTTAATGAATACTAAGGAGTCTTCTCTGGCCTTCATTGGTCTGGGTTGCCCATCACGTCCAGGGTCTGGTCTCGGGGCATGACAAGTGTTTGTATTTAAAAAGAGGTTTCTCCACATTAATTGTAAATGTTTTCATGTATTAAAGGAGTTAATTATGATTTTACTTAGTTTTCCGTAATTTACTTGTTGGATCGAGTGGTGAGAGTTCATCTATCTAGGCGCTTAGAGTAGGTGCCCGTATGACCCGATAGTCAGGTCGTGACAAATAAACACCAAGGATTTTCTTCATACCACTGTTCTTTTCCAAGGAGCAAATTGTTTCTTTTATTTTTATTTCTTTTATTTATTTTTGTGTCACACCAGGTTGGTGTCTTCGTATGATAGACTGAGAGGCGACTTTCTTAAGGAAAAATGCCAAGTTTTAATTTAAATTGAGTTCATGTTTTGCTTGTCTCAAAATGGACCCAACAAAAATTTTCTTGGCAAGAAGTTTTGCAAATTGAAGGAAAGAGGAAAAATTATTTTTAAAAGAATTTTGTTGTCATGACCCGCACATTCCCCATTTGGCTTGATTGATTCACAAACGAGTGTGTAAAAGAACTCGGAATAGCTTGTCAAAAGTCATTTGTCTCAATTAATTGTAAGACTAATTGTAAAATTCTAGTGTTATGATGCCTTGTGTGGTAATGTTGTACTTTGTTCTTGTATGTATGTGTTGTCTAGAACTTTCTCCGAATGTGATTCAAGGTAAAATCCTAGATGTAATCGAGGATGACCTTAGGCCCTTTTTAATAGTCACTTCACCCAATTGACTTCCCTCAAAATTGATCCTATTAAGACCCTTTGAGCTTGTGACCCTTCTTTGGCACCCTGTCAGATACCTTGACCCTTTTTGGAACCTTAATTTTTGCATCCATCCTCCCTAATGGCTCAAAAGTGAAATATAGGCTAAAAGTCTAATTTAGGGAGGGGAGAGAAATGATAACATAGGCAAAAGCCTAAGTTTGGGGG
This sequence comes from Jaltomata sinuosa, assembly GCA_003996215.1. Classification (NCBI taxonomy): domain Eukaryota; kingdom Viridiplantae; phylum Streptophyta; class Magnoliopsida; order Solanales; family Solanaceae; genus Jaltomata; species Jaltomata sinuosa. The sequence goes on along the minus strand of QJPP01000827.1, from coordinate 546,528 downwards.
TGTTTACACTAATATGGAGAAGAAAATGATGTATTTCAATACAAGGTACCACCATATGCCTAAAATAAAAATTGCTTCCAAATGTCCAATGAAATGAGAAAAATGAAAAGAGAGAAAGAAATTGGTGCTACCAAGTGAAGGTGATAAAGGATGTCGAATGATCAAGTTGAAGGGAAACTTGGGTTGTGAGAGAGAGAGACATAAGGTGAAGTTAATATTCAAAAATGTGAGTGGTGTTTTGAATGATTACAAGGAATGTTAGGGAGGTTTAGTCACTTGAGCCAAACTTGATCCTCACCTTAACCTAAGCCATCATCATTGCGCACAAGTCCTTAGTGATTCCGAGCTTGGTAATTATACAATAGTGGCGAATTACATAAAGGGCAAGCCTATGGCTCAATGCGTGTACACTCAAACTTCTTTAAGAGGGTGAGACTCTCTTTGGTTCTCTTATAATCCCTTTTTAATGTGAATTACATGATTGTGAGTGAGATTCTATCTTGTGGTGAGTGGCATCACACACTTAAAATGAATTATAAAGTCTCTATTTCAATTGAGAGAAATGAATAAGACACGTTGTGTGACAAATCTCGAGGCAAACATTGAAGGTCCATGCCAATGACTTGAGAAGCTTGATGATCTTGTTTTGAATGACAAATTCCCCTGCTTTTGAATGAGAAATGAAGTCCTTTGATAAACATTTTGAAATGATCACTTGCCTTGAGAGTTTGGTGATACAAATTGAGATGAGCATTGTAGTTGAGTTTTTTTATTTTCAGTCTTTTTTTGTTAATTTCTTAGTTTTTAGAGTTTAAATTAATCTTTTGTACACCCTTTTGTTTTTTAGAACCTAATTCATTCCTTATGTTGTGAGTATCTTGCTTAAGGACAAGTAATAGTTCAAGTTTGAGGGTTTAATAAGTTGGTAATCTACCAACTAATTGAGCCTTTATTCATGAATTATTTTCATGTTTTGATGAGAATTAGAGGTACTTATTGCCTTTATTGATTAAAATGCAGGTACTCTTGGTCAAAAGTAGAAAACAAGCAATTGAACCCAAAGAGCTCAAGAAGAGTTGAAGTGTGAAGGTGATCAAAAAAGAGGAAGAAACTACCAAAGGATGCGAGCCGCACAATTGAAGGTGCGATCGGATGTGCTATCTCACGCTGCGTCGCACCAGTCTCGATGGGCATTTTTGCCCAAAACCTTGTTACGTATTGGGAGGCTTTTAAAACCTATTTTGGGGTATGTACCTAGTAGAGAACTTTGGTTTTACTTTTCCCAAGCAAGATATTGAGAGTACACTTGTAACACCCCAAGGGTTTTAAGGTTGTCCGTTATCCCGTATCGAAGGCTTACGAGCCTAAATTTGAGAATTTTATTAACAACGCGTGTATTCATGAATTTATTATTTATATACAAAAAACTTTTATTATAATATATTTGTATATGTTTTATTTTGTACAATTTTTATGATTTATTAATATTTTAACGAAGATAGTAAATTAAGTTATGATGAAATATTTTTATTATATGAGGTAGGATTTATTCAAAAAAAAATTCTATTAATTATGATATATTAAAAAAATAAATATTTTATTACAAATATACAATATATTCGAGTACATACGTAATGGGAGAGAAATTAAATGGTGTTGGCACTACCACTCCCACGTGGAAGTAGTGGAGACGTGTAACAAATGGTTGCTTCCACTAATCATCCCATCAAAGTGCCACCATGAGACTAGTAATTAATTATTACCATATAAGGCATGTGCTATCTATTTATATGCTTATTTACTTTTGTGTTTTCTCATTTTTTTCACTTTGAAGATTACAACAACTTTATTTTCGTAAGCTTTCTACACATTCATAGATACTCATTCACGTGAGAAGCTTTATTTTTGGGAAAAATATATTTGAAAAATAAAATTGATTATCTACGTCAATATATTCAAGCTCAAATTTGAGGTATGTAAGGGCTATTCCTTTCTTTTTTGGCAATAATTTTTTACGATTTAAAATCTTTGTGTCTAGCGTGCAATCGAAGAGTCAATTATTAGAAGTCTCTAAGTTATTGTTGGTGTTATTCTTGTTAAAAACTCATAATTGGTGATATTGGTTTAGTGGTAAGTTGGGAGGATGTGGTGTATTTTTATTGTTATAAGAGTATGATGATTGTCGGGTTAATTATGGTACTATGGTTGCGGTACGGAGGTGGTACGGTGGTTCTTCGGTACTTGGGGGCTGCCTTAAAAGTTTGTATAGTATTGTATCATGTGTAGCATATTTCATCAAGTTTTTTTGCATTTTCTATCGTGGTTGCCTAGAGGGCTCATGAAAACCTATAAGGCATGAGACCTGTCTGCATGGTTGATCCTATGGCATTATGAGGACCTGTATGGTGTGAGTATTTTACCGCATGTCCTTCTTTGTGTATTGCTCTCCCATAAAGCGTGAGTTCATTCTGCAGGTTGAGCCTTTGTAATTTGTTGTTCATCTCGTATTGCATTCATATGTTACTATTGCATTAGTTAGCTGTATCTTGAGTTTTGGTGGCCATGAGTGGTAGAATTTGTGGTTGTTATGGGGACTGGATTACAGGAAGGTAAGGCAGTGTTGGTCAGACATAGTGTCTATACATGTTGTAGCTGGATTGTTAGTATTGTTCCTATTTTGACTTTATTTTTATTGTGGTTTCAATTTTGAGTTATGTTGTTTCTGTTATGCTGTCACCTTACATATTAAGTATATTTTTTTGTACTGAAATCCCCATTGCCTAGGAGGCACTGATAAGTCGGTAATCTACCAACTTATTGAGCCTATATCCATTAATTATTGGTATGTTTTAAATAGATTTAGAGGTTCTTATGGCCTTTATTGATGTCTATGCAGGTACTTTTGATAAAAGATGAAAAACAAGGATATGGACCCAAAAGGAGCTTAAAAAAGAGTTAAGTGTGAAGGGTTCGGAAAAGCTAAAGATTCTGATTGGAGATGCTGTGGCCGCGTGACACGCACAAGCTGAGGTGTGAACCGCACCTCTTTCTCATGAAGCTACAAAAGCCACTAAAGAATCTCTTAAGGGGTGCGGTCGTTGTGTGATGCACACATCCCAAGGTGCAAACTGCACCCCTTTTGCATGAAGCTCCCAAGTTAGCGGAGTCACTGGTCCAACTTAAGGCTGTGTGCGATGCGCACATCACAACGTGTGAATTGCAAGTCGCACCGCATACCTCCCGAAGGGCATTTTTGTCCTAACTTTTAGTGACATTTTGGGAAACTATAAAAGGCCTATTTAGGCACAATTGTAAATAATTTTCTTCAGTTCTGAATATTCTAAAGAGATTTTTGCTTTGAGACTAAGTTTTCACCTCCATTGAGAAGAGAGTTTTAATCTAATTCTCTTGGTTAACACTTGTGTGCTTAAATTGAATCTAGAACGTGAGATTCAGCTTTAATGGAAGAGATTTTGACTTGTCCAACTGGTATTTCTTTCTCTCTTGCTATGAGTGGCTTATTTCTCTTGTCTAGGGGTGTTTTGATGATGGGTTCTTAACAAATGGTTGTGGGTGTTATTTAGTCTTGCTTATAATTGCTTATTTGACATGGATCTAGTAATTTCACCAAGTTTTAATCCTAAAATTGGTGGTTACAAACATTAATTTTCATTACTTGACTATGTGATTGCTTGAGAAAGGATTTCATGGTTTCAGATGTGAAATTACTAGTGGCAAATTGGGACTCCACTCAGATTTTAAGCTAGATATAGATCTTATTGATGGAATCACCCATTTAAGGGTCTTAGCTAGAGATAGTGTGACCTCCCCAAGCTTAGATTGGTTGTTGTTGATCAAACCGATGATGCTCTAATTGAGATCATCGGATATAAGATTGTTGATTGAGAGATAAACAATTCTTACCCATGACCAATGCTACTTATGTCAATAAGCGAGAATAAGTATGAATTGATAATCACTCTATCCCATAATAAAAACCCCATTGGATATGCATCCCTAGTCATCTAGTCAACTTGGTACACCCGCTTTCGTTTTACTGCTTTTTAATTGAATTGTGATTGTAGTGACAACATCCCAATTCCCTCATCCTTTTACTTTCTATTTTGAGCATTTAATCTCGGTTTGAACTCCACTCAATACATTCTCTATTTATCTACTCCAAGTCCCTTGGGTATGACCCCGACACTCATAGGGATTATAAATTTAGTTTTGCTGTACGATCGTCGCGACCTAAAACTTTGGGGAGCACGATTTGAGCGTTCATAAGAAATGGCGCCGTTGCTGGGGACTTGAGTTGATAGTTATTTTTGATTGTTGATTTGAAATCACTTTGAGAGTACTTGCTTCTTTTACCTTTTTTTGTATTTTATGGTTGATTTAACAGGCAAGCTATGAGCGAAGCCGATGACAACGAGAGTATTGGCGGCTTTGATAATGCCAAAATTGTTGAGCCTGTGATGCAAGGGGGTGTGGGTGCAATCCGCCTACCCCCCATGGTGGGAAATGTGGTCTTTCACGTGACTAGAACCATGCTCTACATAATCCAAATTAAGGTTCTATTTGGTGGAGCAGCTCATAAAGATGCCAACCGGCATATTCAGAATTTTGTGGTGATTTTCCAACCATACATCATTCAAAATATCTAGCAAGAATCCATCCAATTGAACCTATTCCCCTATTCCTTGACTGGAGAAGCCACGGCGTGGTTGGAGGAATTGCCAGATGATTCCATCACCTCCTGTGCCAAGTTGGTTGAGGCATTTATATTGAGGTTCTTTCCCCCATCTCGAATAATGCAATTAAGAGACAAGATCACAAACTTTAGGCAACTCCCGGATAAGCCTCTTCATGAGGTTTGGCTAAGATTCAAAAATAAGCTTCTCTAGTGTCCAAATTATGAGTTGTCAAACAATGTGCTGCTACAGAGCTTCTATAGATCATTGAACTCTATGAATAAGTCGGTGGCTGATAGTCTTGGAGGAGGCACTTTCATGGACTTGGACTTTCCCATTGCCTCGACTTTGTTAGAGCGAATAACAAAGACCAATCAAGCTTGGCATACAAGAGAAGAGGATGTGTCAACTTTTGGAGGACCCTCATCCATCTTGGTTGATGAAATGAGGAAGAAGGATGAGGAGCCTGATGAGACAATGGCCAAAATGATGACACAAATTGATTTGATGGTAAAGCATGTAATGGGAGCTGGAGGTGCTAAGACGGTGAATGCTGTGAGTACACCATAAATCTAAGCTAGTGATAATGAGCTCATGATTGTGGTTGATGGAAAGGTATGTTTTATTTCGGCGGGTTCTCATCCCGGGTATTATAGCCCAAGGGAGGAGAACCAAGGTTGGATTTGAAATAAAGAAAGAGATGGAAATTGACAGGATAGAGACAAAAATGGTGATTGCTTTAATCACCAGAGATCTAATCCTTACATTCCCCTGAACAAGGCGGAATGTCTCTACCAATCGGGGACAAGAAACCCCGACCAATCCAAGGTGGAGGACATGCTGTCCTTAGTTCTCAAAAAAGTGGACACAACAAATTCGGGAGTGAGTGAGCTAAAGAGTGAAGTTTCAACACGTCATCAAACTGTGAGCTCTCACTCAGCCTCGATCAAGCATCTTGAGGCCTAAATAAACCACCTCTAAAGCGAAATGAATCCAAGGATGGAAGGGACGTTTCCTAGCGACACCATCACCAACCAAAAGAATGATTGATTGAGGTGGTATCGTCGTGCTGCGATGATAAATCAAGCGTTATTTGGGAGGCAACCCAAGTTTCCTTATTTGTTTTTGGTAATCTTTTGTTATTTTTGTAGGGAATGCATAGATGGAAAAATAAACAAGGGATAGCAGCGCAAAAAAGGGTCGCACAAGCATTTGTGTGTGTCGCACAGCCTACCACATGCCAAATCAGAATGACTGAAGGAAATTTGAAAAATTGGAGGTGACTTGCGCTGGGTCGTGCAGACCGCATGAGCCCAAGTGCACGTCTCACCTCCATCGCATGGTGAAACAGATGCCTGGGCAAACCTAGGGGAGAAAAAGGGGCATATGCGATATGCCATGCGGTTCGCACCTTGTCTGGTGCGAATCACATGTCGCAGCACACAAGCAGTAAGTGTGAAATTTAATTGACCTAACCCATTGACTAACCGGACCCGGAGACGACCCGACAAACTTTTCTTCTTCTTCTTCTTTTTCTTTTAAAACTGCCTCTCTTCTCCTTTTTCATCATCTTTTCTCTCGAACTCCCAAAATTCTCACCCAAAACATTCTCCAAATCCCTCAAACCTCCCCAAAATCTTCTTTTTCACTGACCCAACCATCTTCACCACTCCATCACCATCGCTACCGTTACTCTCTGGGAAGGTCTCATGGGTCACCATTGTTGAAGAACAAAAAGCTTCAATTTTCACTCCTCTCTTCATAATCTTCACTTGTGGTATGTTCCCCCGACATTAAATACTTGTTTTTAGGAAGGTTGGGAACTCATATTGTGAAGCATGCTTAGTAGAATTTCCATGTTTATTTTGGGTGAGATCCGGAAATTTTGAGTCCCCAATTTTGAGTTGTATTGATGATATTGCTATATGTCAACTTGGTAGAACTTTAATTTTGTTAATGCATGTTGATTGGTAGTGATTTTTAGCCTTGAATATGTGTTGGGGTGAAGTCTGAGTAACCCACTTGTGACTAACGAATAATTTGACCCGAGGATAGATTGGGTGACATCATTCTGAAGGAAAAGTCATCGTTTATCATGAGGTTTTGTTGAACATCGATTAGTAGGGCTGAAAGTTGTTGATTGTATGCCCATGATCTTTATTGAAACTCTATTTGGGGGTGTATGATCTTTTGAGGGAGAGGGATTAGTTGTTGCTAAAAAAATTATTGGTACACATTGTTGCAAGTAGGGCTTGATTTTCCTGATGATAGATGGGGTAACATCCATCTTAAGGGAAATCATTAAGTTCCTTTCTTACTTGTTTGAGTCAATGAAAATCCGGGGAAGTCTGAGTACTCGAAAGTTGTGGTCATGATATCCTGTGCCCCCTGGTTATTATTGATTGGGGTTGTTGTGTGGTGCCGAGCACCGAAGCACATCTTTCCAATTATGATTTGGTGCGCTTCGCATATGATGCATAGATATTGTTGTGCGAGTTGCACGAGGCATTGGACCAAGTTGAAAAGAAAAAGCAGGTCACTAATCTGATGAGCGATGCCTGGTGCGACATGCACTTTTGATGGTGCGAATCACACCAGCTTTGCACCTTAACATAAAATCCCTGAAGGTTTCTGTTTTCTTATGCGATAGCATATGCAATGCACACTCCTTCTGCTGTATTTTGCATATGGTCCGCACAAGCCAACAATTACCTACTTTGTTTTTCGAATCCGTTGCATTCCATCCTATGTAGTGGCTAACTTCTTTTTAGTTTTGTTTTGTTTTTGGCTCACAATCGCTGTATACAGAATATGTCTTCCAGCATGATGAAAATGGGAGGCCAACCTAGGAAAATAACTGCAGCGAAAGAATCAAAGCTTCTCTTTGGGGTGGAAGGCAGGAAGGCTATCTATAAGCAAGACAAAGATAGGACATTCAATGAGGAGAAGAGCTTTAACTTGGAAGAAATCGGAGATTAGCTACCCAACATGCACCAGCAGTTTGCTGAACGAGTGTGGTATCAGGATGTACCCGGAGGGTACTATGAGGAGGTTGTGCGGGAATTCTTTGCGGCTTATCAGTCCACACAGGACTCCAAAGGATACAAAGGGCCCGAGGATAAATTCTCTAACCTGGATTCAATCATAGTCAAGGGTAAGAAAGTTAACATCACTCCAGCTGCTATCAATGCTATCTATTGGGGACACCTAATTGATCCTGAAACCGTCCACATGGCCAAATTAACAGTTGAAGTTAAACCTTATTGTGCAATGACTTCTATCCTTGCCCCTCCAACGCCTCTCTAGGCTATTATATGAGGTGATATCCTAAGAAGAACTCTATATTTTACAGCCCGTATGTTGTATGATCTAGTCCGTATGCGGTTCCTTCCCTCCCAAAATGACCAGAAGATAACTCAAGAGGGTGCCATTCTAGTTGTTGTCATCATGACAGGGGAGCATATGAATTTTGGGGAAATTACAGCGATGGTTATCCGAAGAAAAGCCCGCAGGGGTAATGATGCATTCCTCTTCCCTGTGTTAATTAGCAAGTTGTGTGCCAAGGCAGAGATTCCATACTTCAGCTGCGACAAAATCACTTACATTGTCGGGGTGATTGATCTTAATAAGAAAACAAATAGGGATGCCCCTCGATTTAAGAGACAAAGTATTGAGGCATCAGTGGCGGCTACGAGTGATGATCTTGATGCTAGAGTGGATGCTTCATCCCCCTCTCGGTCTACTTCTGAGGCACGTACACATGCCCCAGCCCCCTCTATGACCAAAAGTAGCCTTCAGGACATGGTTGACAAAACTCATAGCCATGAGAAGCACCTTGTTGACCTAGCTACTAAGCTACCCAGTATGATAAACAAGGTTTTTAAAGAGGTAGTACAAGGGGTAATGGATAGCCTGAACTCACTGTGCAAGAGGGTCAATGTCATTGAGGGGTCAATCACTACACTGCGGGAGGATGTTCGTAAGGGCAAAGGTAAAGCTCTGGTGGTAAAAGCAGATTTGACCACCTTGCCTACACCTCGTGCCATTCCCGGACCCTTGGATGACCTATTTACAACCTATGTGTGCGTCCTGGTGGTGAGGATCATGAGTTTGATAATGATGAGAACCCTGACTTCCAGCGGGTTGTCCGTGACTTCACACTTTCTGCGCACTCCTGAAAGGGTGGTGCTGGCCCATGTGGAAGAGCCTCAGATGAGGAGACAACTACAGAGGATGATGAAGATGAGGCCTAGTCCTCCAGGGAGTTCGACCCTCTTCCTATTGAGCAATTAGCATTGAGGGCAATGCTATTTTTATGGGGAGGGGGTGGCTTTACTTCATTTCTTGCTTTTTGGTGCCCGTGAGTGGGCTTGAGATATTTTATTGCCTTTGTCGGGCCTTGTTGCCTTGTTGACATTGTGCTAGATTTTATTTGGCCCTTGTCGGGTATATTTGGATGATTGTGATATTTATTGCCCTTGCTGGGGCTTTAGATTATGTTTTGTTTTTACTTTGAGATTATTTGTGCCCTCACCGGGCTTGATTTTTGTTGATTATGTGCCGGGTTAGTCTTACATGCCCCATTATTCTACTTCCCGTGCCTTGCAAATGCGCTAAATGCCTACGCTGAAGCTTGTTCTTGAATGAATAATGAGCGCTAATTTGTATATCGTCGTGTTAATAGTAGTTTAGAAATAAACTCTGAGGGTTTTCTTAATACCACAGTTCATTCCCAAGGAGCAAAAGTTTTGATTATTTTATTTTACTTTTCTTTTGTTTTATGTGTCGAACTGGGTTGATGTTTCCCTATGATAGATTGAGAGGCAACTTTCTTAAGGGAAAATGCCAAGTTTTAGTTTAGAATTGAGTCTGCAGTTGGTTGTCTCAAATGGGCCCACTAAAAAAAATTCTCTTGGCAAATTGTTTTGAAAATAAAAGGAAGAAGGGTAATGAATTTTTGTGGGAAAGCATTCTCTTTTCATGACTTGCACACTCTCGCTTTGGCTTGATTGACTCACAAATGAGTGTGTAATGAACTCAGAATAGCTTGTCAAAAATCATTTGTCCCAATTGATTGTGAGACTAATGAAAGAGGTCTTGTGGCATGATTCCTTGTGTGGTGAGGCTTTACCTTGATTCTCATGCATAAGTGTTATCTAGATCTTGCCCCAAATGTGATTCAAGGAAAAATTCTAGGCGTGATCGAGATTGGAAGATGATCTAAGGTCCTTTTTTGATAGCCACTTCACCCAAATGACTTCCCTTGACATCAAATCCTAGTGAACCCCTTTGAGCTTGTAACCGTTCTTTGGCACCTTGGTAACACCTTAACCTTTTTGGAACCTCTATTTTGGCACCCATCCTCCCTAATTGCTTGAAAATGAAATTTTGGATACAAGCCTAAGTTTGGGGGGGAAACAAAAGATAACATAGGCAAATGCCTAAGTTTGGGGGTGCATGTGATCAAATAAGGAGAAGAAAACAAGTGCACTTCAAGTGCAATGTAGAACCTTAATTTTGAATTGAAAATTTCTCCAAAAGATCAATCCATTGATCAAATTACAACAACAACAACAACAACATACCCAGTGTATTCCCACAGCGTGGGGTCTGGGGAGGGTAGAGTGTACGCAGACCATACCACTACCTCAGAGGTGAGGTAGAGAGGCTGTTTCCGATAGACCCCCGGGTCAAGACAAAACAGTCTAAAAATAGGCTAAAAAGGACGTAACAATGATACAGGATAAAAAACAAGATAAAACTACAAGGTGAAGTTGGTATAAGGAGTTTTAATGATCATGAGTAAAAATGAGAAATCATGGGTTGTGTGATGGAGGAATAAGGTGAAGTTGAAATTGGATAATGTGAGCGGTGTTCGAAAAAAGAACAAAGAGCATTAAGGAGGTGTTGTCACGTGAACCAAATGATATCCTCACCTTATCCCTAGCCAACATCATAACCCGCAAGTCCATGGTGATTCCTAGCTTGGCTATCCTACATTAGTGGCGATATACATAAAGGGCAAGCCTATGGTTTGATGCGTATGTACTTGAACTTCCTTGAGAGAGTGAGAGTCTTTTTGGTTCTCCTATAATCTTGTGTTTTGTGAATTGAATGATTGTGAATGAGATTCTCTCTTGTGGTGAGTGGCATTATGCACTCGAATTGAAATATAGCGTCTCTATTTCAATTGAGGGGAATGAATGAGGCAAGTTGTATGGCGAATCTTGAAGGGTCCATGCAAACGACTTGAGAGGCTTAAATGTCTTGTTTTGAATAGCAAAATTCCCTTGATTTTGAATGAGAAATGATGTCCTTTTGAAAAACATTTTGAAATGACCAACTGCCTTAAATTTATGGTGGTTCAAATTGAGATGAGCATAGCTGTTGAGTCTTTTGTTTGAGTCTTTCTCTTATTCTTTTTCTTATTTTTTAGTGTAGAGTAGTATTTTGTTCCTTGATTGAGCCTAGAGCATAATTCATTCCTTGTCTTGTGAGTATCTTGCTTGAGGAAAAGCAATATTTCAAGTTTGGTGGTTTGATAAGTCGGTAATCTACCAACTTATTGAGCCTATATCCATGAATTATTGCTATGTTTCGAATAGATTTAGAGGTTCTTATGGCCTTTATTGATGTCTATGCAGGTACTTTTGATAAAATATGAAAAACAAGGATATGGACCCAAAAGGAGCTCAAAAAGGAGTTAAGTGTGAAGCGTTCGAAAAAGCTGAAGATTCTGACTTGAGATGCGGTGGCCGTGCGACATGCACAAACCGAGGTGTGAATTTCACCTCCTATGCATTAATTAATAAAAGTCACTAAAAAATTTGTTAAGGGGTGAAGTTGTTGTGTGATGTGAACATACCAAGGTGTAAACCGCACCACCTTCGCATGAAGCTCCCAAGTTAGCTGAGTCACTGGTCCAACTGAAGGCAGTGTGCGACGCACACATCACAACGTGCAAACTGCATGTCGCGCCGCACACCTCCTGAAGGGAATTTTTATCCTCACTTTTAGTGATGTTTTGGGAAACTATAAAAGGCCTATTTAGGCACAATTGTAAATAACTTTCTTCAGTCCTTAATATTCTAAAAAGCTTTTTACTTTGAGACTAAGTTTTCACCTCCATTGAGAAAAGGATTTTAATCTAATTTTCTTGGTTAACACTTGTGTGCTCAAATTGAATCTAGAACTTGAGATTCAGCTCTAATGGAAGAGATTTTGACTTACCCAACTGGTATCTCTTTCTCTCTTGCTATGAGTGGCTAATTTCACTTGTCTAGGGGTGTGTAGATGATGGGTGATTAACAAATGAATGTGGGTGTTATTTATTCTTGCTTATAATTGCTTATTTGATATTGGTCTAGTAATTTCACCAAGTTTAAATCCTAAAATTGGTGGTTGCAAACATTAATTTTCATTACTTGACTATGTGATTGCTTGAGAAAGGATTTCATGGTTTCGGATGTGAAATTACTAGTGGGAACTTGGGACTCCACTCAGATTTGAGGATAGAGATAACTCTTATAAACGGAATCACCCATTTAAGGGTCTAAGCTAGAGATAGTGTGACCTCCCCAAGCTTAGATTGGTTGTTGTTGATCAAACCGATGATGCTCTAATTGAGATCATCGGATATAAGATTGTTGATTGAGAGATAAATAATTCTTACCCATGACCAATGCTACTTATGTCAATAAGCGAGAATAAGTATGAATTGATAATCACTCTATCCCATAATAAAAACCCCATCGGATATGCATCCCTAGTCGTCTAGTCAACTTAGTACACCCGCTTTCGTTGTACTGTTTTTTAATTGAATTGTGATTGTAGTGAGAACATCCCAATTCCCCCATTCTATTACTTTCTATTTTGAGCATTTACCCTCGCTTTGAACTCAACTCAATACAATCTCTATTTAGCTACTCCAAGTCCCTTGGGTACGTCCCCGACATTCATAAGGATTATAAATTTTGTTTTGCTGCACGATCGCCTTGACCTCTAACTTTGGAGAGCATGATTTGAGCGTTCATCAGGTGCTGCATTCATGCTTGCTGGTTATCAGATAGACTGTTCTCCTGTTTTCGTGTGGTCGAGTTCATCTGATGATTGGTATGCTCCGTTCTTTCCGGGGTTGTTAAGTCTAGAGAGTTTCTTAGGTTTTACTGGTAGCGGGTATGTCAGGGCCCTGTCCTGACTTGTGGTTAGATATTTTTCATCTTAGAGGCTTTTGGACATCTGTTATGGGTTTGGTATTCAGTTATGGCCTAGTCGCCCTTGCATTATACTTTTTTATATTTGAGTTTATTTTCGTTACATTTTATTTGAATGGTTTGTCCTTAAGGGCCCACCTACATTTTTTGGTTTAGTTTCTATTGGTTTGCTCGATCGAGTGTGGCACTGGGTGCCAGTCGCGCCTCCTCGGATTTAAGGCATGATAAGCATAGTATCAGAGCATGGTTGTGTCCTAGGGAGTCTACAAGCCATGACTAGAAGAGTATTGCTTATGGGTTTGTTGTGCACTACACTTATAATCTGGAGGCTATAGGGAATTTAGGATTGGTTACCCTTATTTCACCTTTTAGATCATGCTATAGAGCTAAGTCTTAAGAGTTCGATAATCTAAATTGTGCGATACAGATTTGCAATTGTTAGGCCTTGGTGGACCTTGTGGAGTGGTCGATTCCTGTTCAGGTGACATAACATTCTTGAGGATGGGTTCATTTGTGTAGGAGTGGCCTTGTGAGGCTTGTATCTTGTCTCTTGACTGTTTTATAGGTGTGGTATAGTCTAATATATAGGGGAGGTTCTGACAGAAATTTGAAAAGCTCATATTCCTACACGTGCATTCTATTTCAGATTCGAGGACGAATATTTCTAAGGGGGGAGGATGTAACACCCTAGGTGTTTTAAAATTATTTATTTTCCCGTATTGAAAGCTTACGAGCCTAAATTTGAGAATTTTATTAACAATGCTTGTGTTCATGAATTTATTTATTTTATTGCCTTGCGAATATCACGACCTGAAATCTCCAAGTCGTGATGACACCTACTACAACCCACTAGTAGGTAAGCCAACTCTTAACCCGGAACTGCAAGTAACATGCTAACAGAAGAAAGAAACCCCAAGCGGAAGAAATATCAATAAATAGCTGAAGACAAGATAAACCAACATAAGTAAAATGGAGGGAATGGAATAAAATACATAAGAATCCCCCAAGACTTTGTGTCAGTCCGTAAAAGTGCTACTAAAACTTAGATGTTCTAGATAGATACAACAAAATACAGACAATATCCGAAGGTACAGTGGAAGACTAGTCCAAAAGTAGAGGGAGATGGATCACCTCCGACCGCTAAGAGCTTACCCAATATCTCCGATCAGCAACCTTGCACGAGGATATAAATCAACAACGATAAGACTTACTAGGATCTGCATCAACAAAAAGATGCAGAAGTGTAGTATGAGTACCAAAGTATATGGTACCCAGTAGGCATCATCGGCTGATTGAGCACAAACAACATATAAATATAAACAAAAGTGAATATAACCCAAGGGTAAGAAAGATGAGTCAGAAAGAAATATAATGGTCAAATTCTAGATAAAAAAGAGCAATACTGCAATAATCCGAAAGACATAATGTAATAGTCCAACAACAAGCAAATCAAATTTCCCCCGATTCCAGAAATTGCACCCAAATAAAGAAAGAGAATAACACACAGAGTTCGATATTAAAGATGTGCAAGGAATACTATGATATACAATATTAATGAATGAAATAAAATGTGGCTAATGCAATACTGAATGAAACCCTGAGTCACCTCACGATCCGCCGGAGCTTACCAACCAATACCATACAATAATACATGTAATGTCCATACAATCCGCTAGATCTTATCAATACCACAAGATCCGCGTATAATAAAAAAAACCAAAGTATTTTCATGGGCTGCCGGAGCTTACCAATAGAAATAAATACCACAATGAAAAACCATGTATGTATGCAAACGAGTCGCCGAAGCTTATCGATATAATCTCACAAAACAATGGAAAGTAAGGTTCAGAATCGCCTCTCAGACCAAGTGCATAAATAGAAGTATTTTCCCATTCTGAAGTCAGTAAAACACTAATGTACCATTCCTCCTTGGAAATCCCATGTTTTATAGTAAATGAGACTGTTTTCTCTTTTTATTAACCAGAAATAAGGATAAAAGTGGGACGCTCTCCCTGGAGCTCCAATGATTTAAAAAGGAAGTATTTTGGGTTTTTTAATGTTAGCAATCAACTTAAACTAGTGAAATCTTTCCTTAATTTGAAAACCAATTGTTAAAAGAAGAGTTCCTTATTAAACCATTGAACTCCTGACAACTCGTACCATAACCTAATCATATGTGGAGAGAGATGAAAAATAATCAGTCCAACTGTATATATGAATACATGTAAATGCACGCAGTTATAGAAAGATAGGGTGTTTCACCCTTCAATACAAACATGTAATAACCTAGACTCCCACCAACTACCCACAATGGTCTTAGGCCCACAAATACTCATACCAAAGCCAAGCATAAGAATATAACATGATAAGAACAACCATAAAGCTAAGTAAGAACTACTCTACCATGAACTATACCCCAACGAGTGCCAAAGCCACCTATTCTAGTACAAATACTAATAGGGAAAACACTACACTAACTACCACCCCATAAGGGTCCCGCATAAGGAAAAAAACTCAGAACTAACCATAAATCATACAACAGATAGAAACTTAAGCAAAGCATAGCCATACTAACCTGGGCTCTCGCCGATCAAGCCTCCACGGCCTCAGGCCCACAAGTATATGATTAAAAGAACACCAAACTAGGAATAATAATAATAATAAAACAACAATAAGGCCTACTCTATCACGAACCCTTATCTAATTCTAGGCTAAGGCTCTCTAAATCTTGCAACCTCGACCACCAGCAGCTTAAACAAATCTAAGGCACCTAATTCTAAAACCAAGGATACTACACCACCTACGCCAAGTCTTACGGAAAGGTTATAGCCTATACTAAGGATTGACCAGCCAGAATTTACTCTAAGGCCCCTAAATCACCTATAAAGATCAATAAGACTACTAGAACTGTATCCAAACAAAAAGATCCCACCAACCATTAGCAATTTATTATACTCATACCTCATACGAGCAAAGTCTAAAAAAAGTAAACCATAATCTACCGGGAAAGCCAAGCACGCACGCATAATCCAATCCACAAGAACGGAGACTATCTCCCCCGAGAAGTATCTTCAAGCATCCACACTATCATAACAATACTCTACATATCAATACGAAGCTAACAGTACTCATATTGCTAATAAATTATCTGGGTCAAAATTGGGTCACAAGCGTGCTCATTGTCACGACCCGATTTCTCGGTCATGATGGCACCTACACACTCCCGGTAGGAGAACTAATCCCCGTAGCCCAGAACAGTTAGTAATGGGCCACTATCTAACAAATAAGCGGAAGAACAGCTTATTAAGCAAAAGTAAGGGAACAAGATAAAGAGAATAGATAACAGGAATATATATACACATATGCGGAAACTAAACCAAACCCCAAGACCTGGTATCATAGTATAGAGCCAGAACTACATACATGGAGTTCAAACGATCTAAAACAATATATACAGATGTCTCTGAATGGTAATAGAGTACATAAAGCAAAAGATAAACTAAAGCTAAGCTCCGATCTCCAAGAGCTCACTCTCAGTCTGAAGTAGTCCCCAACAGATCTCCAAGCACGAATCACAGCGATCTAACGACGATGGCCTATACTAGGATCCGCACCAAAAGATGCAGGGGGTAGGGTGAGCACCAAATGTGAAGCATAAGGTACCCAGTAGGTATCATAGGCCGACTGGGCACATATAAGATAAAGACATAGTAACAGACAGAATAGAAGCAAATAGTCACAGAAATCAACGAAAGGTACACATGATCTAGCCCAGATGGAAATCAACAGAACCATATGTGAGGCTAGAAAGCATAATATATAGACCATAGGCACAGGTGAAAGTAAGAAATAACGCACCTGGGGTCCATGCAATCACAGTATATACATAATAAGTTTACGACATGGATGGTATACCGGTAACCACAAGCATAAGGAAAATGGAGTGAAGAGTAGAGATAAACATGCTCGGGAAAATAGAAATCAAAGATCGAACTAATCATGTCAATCTCAAATCCAGAAACCAACAACTTAACCGTAACAGGGAACAATTCCATAAGTAAATAGCAAGAGTCTACCTACAGTCCCCCGGCCGCCCATACAACCGAGGAACGCAAACAAGTGAAAATAAACCCTCCGGCTTCCCATACTACCGGAGCGTACAATCAACAATCAAAAAACAAGGTTGGAGCCTCAAACAATGAATGATATGATGCATGGAGATCTCAAGTGAAATGGTATCTCTATATGTACCTCCTCCGATGACGATCCTGCCCAGCAGGTAGGTTTCATGGAAGGACACTGCCCGTATACCTCTACTCCACCGTATACCCTTTCTCCGGCACATGCAGCCCGAAGCCCCAGGCCCAGATGGCAAGGTCCATAGAGGTCCCTGACCCCATACTAAAACACAATATCAAAACATGTCATCCAGAAAAAAGTCCGGGTTCAAGATAGAGACCCAGTCTCGAATATGCATGCCCAGACCCTGTCCAGGACTAAAGTAGTGGGAAAATATCTCAAAAACCCCTCCAAGGGTGCCCGGGCATAACCGGGTCTAAACAGTAGAAAGTCATCTCAGGTGCTCGGTCCGACTAAGGCTAAAATCATCTTAAGTAGCAAGAAAACTCAACTAGCACCCCGGCCCTGCCAAGTCTAGCGTTAATTGTAAAACTGGTGATATAAATCATAATTTTACCTTCTTTTACCCAAGAATATTCACAAGTTAAATCAAACCATCTCCAATTCATTTCCATAAAAAAGAGGCCCCTGGGGCCATGCAAGGTTTAGAAAATAGTGCCAGTAGGCCCGAAGCCAAAATCGTAGTAAAACATGGATAAAACCTCTTTATATGCATGGAAATGGTATGATCAAACACAATAGCTTCCCAACAGCTCACAATCAACCTATCGACCCTGCACAGGCCCATAGCTACTCAGCAAGCATAACCAGCCTAGAAAGATAATTCTATGCCCGGGACTTGCGGACATTCCGAATATCCCACCTTCAATGTTCCAGAGTCAACAAGGCCTCATAGGACCACAAGGGTAAATAAAACATATCGGCAAGTACTACAAGCATCGGAGGAACAAAAGTAGGCGGACATGAATAAAGCGGTCAAGGTCTGTGGTACATACCTAATAATCCAACCCAAGGATGCCAGCTAGTACAATTTCATCCGATATATGCTAATTCTAGGGAGTTTAAACCATAACCTACCTGTCGTCCGACGACAAGCTGCTAGGACGACGATGTCCAAGCTCGAACCACTCCAAGAAGCTCCAAAATAACAAAAATACCCTCCAACGAACGTCCGAATGCCCGTAGTTCCTTCACGGAAATTGTTCCTTATGTCCTAAGCTTCACAAACACTATATATACGCATCTTATACTTACCTATAAACAGTTCATAATTAAGCTTAAATTGGCAGATTTCCCAAAAGAATCATAACTTGACGAAACGTCCGTAGAACTTCATAAAAATGATCATAAAAGAGCCCCGAGATGGTTACCTTAGCAAACCAAGTGTAAATATTAAATAAACACCAAGAAATACCAATTCCTATCTTTTGAAACCAGCTCCAAACGTGGTTTATCGAAGGGGAAAATGGCTGCCATGTGTAGAGGTCGCGTTTCTAGGCACGAGGGCAAACTTTAGCGATAGAAATCACCAAAAATGCACCTTCATCACTCAAGAACTCTCTTGGAACCCTCCCTTATGTTTTCTCTCTATTTCAGAACTGAAATGGCAATTTAAAACGTGAAGTTGAGGCTTTAAATCGATTTTGACTCGACCCGAATCGCGACCCGGTTTCTGCCAGACAGTCCGCGGTAAAACAGTCATACCTTTTTACTCCGAGATCGGTTGGACGTGAGGTTTTGTGAGTTGGAAACTAGACTCGTAGACCTTCGATTTGGTATTTCGGGGGACTTCTAACTCTTTATATATTTACAGAAAAGCTCTGAGACATTTGACCCAAAGTTCAGAAAATTTATTAAAGAAACTTACGATAACTTTTGCCGACTTTCTTGACTTCAAAACTTATCATACGACCAAACAAACAGCCCGGGCACCGAACTACTGGTCCTAACAAGCCTTAAATTACTTGGGGCCACTACAAAAAAGCTCTAACGGTACAATAAAGGTGAAAACTCATAAATGACCAGAAGGGTCATTACGTCATCCACTACTAAAAAGACTTTCGTCCTCGAAAGTCAAGAACAAGGAGGTACCTGATGGCTCGAACAACTGCGGATACTGAGCCCGCATATCTCTCTCGGTCTCCCAAGTAGCCTCCTCAACTGGATGGTGCCTCCACTGAACCTTGACAACCAAGATCTCCCGAGACCTCAATCTCTTGACATCTCTGGCCAAAATAGCTATCGGCTCCTCAATAAAGGCTAAACTTTCATCCAGCTGAACCATCTCCCACTTCAACACATGAGACTCATCTGGAACATACCTCCGCAACATCGATACATGGAAAATCGGGTGCATAGATGAAAACATCGGAGGCAAAGCTAACTGATAGAAAACACTACCAACCCTCTAGAGAATCTCGAATGGCCCAATGTACCTGGGGATAAGCTTGCCCCACCTACCAAATCTCATCACACCCTTCATGGGCGATACACGGAGAAATACCGAATCACCAACACTAAACTCTAAGGCACGAAGTATACGATCAACGTAGCTCTTCTGCCTACTCTGTGCTGCCCGAAGTCTATCCAGAATCACTCAGACTCGGTCTAAGGAATCTTGAAGCAAATCTGTACTCTGTGGCCTAGATTCAGAACCATCAAACAAACCAATCGGCGATTTGCAATGCCTACCATACAAGGCCTCAAAAGGTGCCATTTCAATGCTCGAATGGAAACTATTATTATAAGCAAACTCAGCCAAAGGCACAAACTGATCCCACGAACCTCCAAAGTCAAGAACACAGGCCCGAAGCATGTTCTCCTGGACCTTAATGGTCCTCTCGGACTGGCCATCTGTCTGAGGGTGGAAAGCATTACTAAGCTGAACCTCTGTACCCAAATCTCACTGAATAGCTCTCCAGAATTGAGATGTGAACTGAATGCCGCGGTCTGAAATGATAGAAGTTGGGACCCCGTGCAACCGAACAATCACACGAAGTTAGATCTGAGCTAACCTCTTTGCACCATAAGAAGTCTGAACCGAAAAGAAATGTGCTGACTTAGTCAGCCTATCAATAATCACCCATATGGAATCAAACCTATGAGAAGTATGAGGCAAACCAATAATGAAGTCCATAGAAATCCCCTCCCACTTCCACTCAGGAATGGGAAGTCGCTGTATCAAACCACCAGGTCTCATGTGCTCGAACTTAACCTGCTGATAGTTCAAGCACCGAGATACGAAATCCGTTATATCCTGCTTTATACCACTCCACCAGTAAAGCTATCTCAAGTCTCTATACATCTTTGTTGTGCCAGGGTGAATAGAGTATCTAGTACAATGTGTCTCATGAAGTATCAACTGAACCAAATCACTAATCCTCGGAACACAAAGACGACTATCAAACCTCAGAACCCCATCTGAATCTAGAGTAGCCCGACTAGTCTCACCCTGAACAAACTGATCACGAAGGTCACACAACTGCTGATCCTCAAACTGACGGCTCTGAATCTGATCAATCAAAGTAGAACGAACCTCAATACTGGCGAGAACTCTGCTAGGATCCGACAAGTCAAGCCTAACCAAACGGTTAGCCAAGGACTGGATGTCCAAGGCCAATGGTCACTCTGAAACTGAAAGAGAAGCTCGGCTACCCATACTCACTGCCTTCCGGCTCAAGGCCTCCGCTACCACGTTTGCCTTGCCCGGATGATACAAAAAAGTGAAGTCATAGTCCTTCAGTAGCTCGACCCATCTCCTCTGCCTCGAGTTCAGCTCTCGCTGACTCATGATATATTGAAGACTACGGTGATCAGTGAAGATATCACAGTGAACTCCATATAGGTAATGCCTCCAGATCTTGACCGCAAAAACTACCGCTGCCAACTCTAAGTCATGAGTGGGGTAGTTGCGCTCGTGAACCTTCAGCTTCCTCAACGCATATGCTATTACTCGACCATGTTGCATTAACACACAACCAAGACCAACCCTAGAAGCATCACAATACACGGAGAACCTCTGACCCTCAATCGGCAAAGTCAAAACTGGAGCTGAAGTCAATAAGGCCTTAAGCCTCTGAAAGCTATCCTCGCACTGATCCAACCACTGAAATGGGATATCCTTCCTAGTCCCTGAATGAAGCGTCTATAGTAACCTGCTAACCCAATAAAACTGCGAACCTCAGTAAGAGTAGTAGGTATAGGCCACTCACAAACCGCTGTAATCTTTCCCGGATCAACCCTAATCCCATCCTTAGACACCATGTGCCCTAGGAATGCAACTGACTCAAGCCAAAACTCGCACTTTGAGAACTTGGCATAAAGCCAATGATTTCTCAAAGTCTGGAGTATAACCCTCAAGTGCTGCTCATGCTCATCTCTACTACGTGAGTATACCAATATGTCATCTATAAAAACTATCACAAATAAGTCCAAATATGGGCCAAGAACACTGTGCATCAAGTTCATAAAGGTTGCGGGGGCATTAGTCAACCCAAAAGACATCACCAGGAACTCTTAATGGCCATAACGTGTCCTGAATGCTGTCTTAGCGATGTCCTATGCCCTAATCCTAAACTAATGGTAGCCGGACCTCAAATAAATCTTCCAAAACACGACTGAACCCTGAAGCTGGTCAAACAAGTCATCAATCCTCGGCATCGGATACCTATTCTTCACTGTCACCCTATTCAGCTGTCGATAATCAATACACATGCGCATCGACCCATCCTTCTTCTTTACGAAGAGAATAGGAGCACCCCAAGGGGACACACTCTGTCCAATAAACCCTTAAGCTAACAAATCCTGGAGCTGCTCCTTAAGCTCCCTCAACTCAATCGGAGCCATATAGTAAGGAGAAATAGAAATGGGCCTGGTGCCCGGCCCTAACTCAATAGCAAAATCAATATCTCTCTCAGATAGAAGGACTGGCAGGTCGATAGGAAACACATCAAGGAAGTCTCTAACCACAGGAACAGCTCAGGAGACGTAGGGTCAACACTAGCATCTCGGATATATGCTAGATAAGCTAAACACCCACAGGAAATAAACTTCCTAGCTTGAAGACAAGAGATAATCCCAGATGGTGCATGGATAACAGAACCCTGTCACACAATCGGGGATACACCGGGAAAAGCTATTTTAATGGTCTTGGCCTAATAATCCAAAACCGCACGGTGAGGGGATAACCAGTCCATGCCCAGTATCACATCAAATTCTAGCATATCAAGGATCATCAAATCACCCCAAGTCTCTGAATCACTAATAGATATCGTACAAGATCTCACAATCCGATCCACTACTAAAGAATCTCCTACTGGGGTCGAAACAAAAATAGGAACAGATAATGGCTCACTAGCCAACCCCAAACAAGGCACAAAGTAGGCAGATACATATGAACAAGTGGATCCAGGATCAAATAAATCCATAGCGGACTGATGGCACATAGAAATTGTACCTGTAATCACAACATTCGAGGCCTCTGCCTCTGGTCTCCTAGGGATCGCGTAAAACTGACGACGACCTCCACCTTCCCGACTGCCATCCCTACCACTTGCTCTGTCGCGCGGAGCACCACCTCAACCCAGACGACCACCCCCTCTAGCCGGAGGCTGAACTGCTTGTAAAGGCTCGGCCAACTGAACTGTACCCTGCTGAGGGAAATCTCTAGAAAAATGACCAATCACACCACAAGTAAAACAAGCCCCTGGCAGCCTCGGTTGAGATGAACCAGCAGATCTCGTATAACCACCATGGACTGATGCCCCAAAAACTGTACCCCTCGAAGAGCTCTGACCCTGCTCGAACACGGTACTATGAAAAGTCTGAAGGGAAGCCTGAACAGGTCGGCTGGACTGACCCTGGTGCTGCTGTGGCTGATAAGCCCGGCCCCACTGGCCTGAACCTCTACCACCATATCTGGAACCACTGTAGCCACCCTGATATCGAGGCCTCTTATCTCTGGACCCCTGACCATGTCGCTGTAAGTCCTCTATAGTACGGGCATAGTCTGCGATAGCCTGAAATGACCGACAACTGGCAATCAATATCTCAGCTGGCTGCCCGATCTCTGGACTCAATCCCCATACAAATATGCAAATTCGATCTTCCTCGGTAGGAATGATCATAGCTCCAAACGGTGCTAGCTGATGAAAATAGGTCTCATACTCTGAAACAATCATAGAATCCTACATAAGGTGAGTAAACTGCTCCATGCGACGCTCGCGATCACTCTGAGGCAAGAACTTGGCCATAAAGGCCTCATAAAACTCAGACCATGTCAAAGGAGGTGACGATGGTGGTCTATAAGCAACCTGGGCCCTCCACCATAACTTCGATGGGCCCTCTAACTGATAGGTAGTATAACCAGTCCCGTGAGTCTCCAACAAACCCAAATGATGTAACATCTCCTCACAGGTAGTAATAAAGTCATATGGATCCTGTCCAGAAGTACCAGCAAACCTCAGAGGTGCTAACCTCAAAAACCTACCCAACGCCTTCTGCTCTGACTCTGTCATAGCTGGGAAAGAAGCAAGAGGCTGTGCAACAGATTGGACTGGAATGACCTCCACACGAGGAGTCACAATAGCAGGATGCGCTCCTGAACTCTGTGCATCCAGGGCTGCCTCCTGAGCGGATGTCTGTGCTACCTCAGAAGGCCGCTCTCCAATCATACCCAAAAGCTGTAATAGTAATCCCTGAATATCTGGAGACTGAGCTGCGGATGGAGCTGGCACAGAAGTGGGCGCTGGAGCTGGTGGTACCTGGGCTACCCCCTGATCCACATGCTACTCGAGATCTATCTCAACTCTAGAACCTCTAGCAGGTGCCGCTGCTCGAGCGCGTCCTCGACCCCTAGATAGAGTGGGAGGCTCATCTCCGCCTGATGCCGATGATCTCGTCTGAACCATCTGCCGAAGAATGAAGTAGAACAAATGAGATTTCTAGAAACTTCAAGGGTCCTATGCATGACACAGAAGCAATGAAAGAGTCAAATTTCCTAAAATGTCAGTGTAGCCTTCCGAAGATTGAGTACAGACGTCTCCGCCCCGATCCGCAGGACTCTACTAGACATTGGCTCCTATACCGATGACACCGGTGAACCTAGAGCTCTGATACCAAGATGTCACGACCCAATTTCTTGGTCATGATGGCACCTACACACCCCCGATAGGCGAACCAATCCCCATAGCCCAGAACTGTTGGTAATGGGCCACTATCTAACAAATAAGCGGAAGAACAACTTATTAAGCAAAAGTAAGGGAACAAGATAAAGAGAATAGATAACAGGAATATATATATACATATGCAGAAACTAAACCAAACCCCAAGACCTGGTATCATAGTATAGAGCCAAAACTACATACATGGAGTGCAAACGATCCAAAATAATATATACGGATGTCTCGGAATGGTAATAGAGTACATTAAGTAAAATATAAACTAAAGCTAAGCTCCGATCTCCAAGAGCTCACCTCAGTCTGAAGTAGTCCCCAACAGATCTCCAAGCACGAATCACAGTGATCTAACGACGATGGCCCACGCTAGGATCTGCACCAAAATATGCAGGGGGTAGGGTGAGCACCAAATGCGAAGCATAAGGTACCCAGTAGGTATCATAGCCCGACTGGGCACATATAAGATAAAAGCATAGTTACAGACAGAATAGAAGCAAATAGTCACACAAATTAATGAAAGGTACACAGGAACTAGCCCAGAGGGAAATCAACAGAACCATATGTGAGGCCAGAAAGCATAATATATAGACCATAGGCACAGGTGAAAGTAAGAAATAACGCACATGGGGTCCTTGCAATCACAGTATATACATAATAAGTTTACGAAATGGATGGTATACCGGTAACCTCAAGCATAAGGAAAAGGGAGTGAAGAGTAGAGATAAACATGCTCGAGAAAATAAAAATCAAAGATCAAACTAATCATGTCAATCTCAAATCCTGAAACCAACAACTTAGCCGTAAGAGGGAACAATTCCATAAATAAATAGCAAGAGCCTACCTACAGTCCCCCGGCCGCCCATACAACCGAGGATCACAAACAAGTAAAAACAAACCCTCCGGCATCCCATACTACTGGAGCGTACAATCAACAATCAACAAACAAGGGAGGAGCCTCAAACAATGAATGATATGATGCATGGAGATCTCAAGTGAAATGGTATCTCTGTATGTACCTCCTCCAGTGCCAATCCGGCCCAGCAGGTAGGTTCCATGGAAGGACACTGCCCGTATACCTCTACTCCACCGTATACCCTTCCTCAGGCACATGCAGCCCGAAGCCCCAGGCCCAGATGGCAAGGTCCATGGAGGTCCCTTACCCCATACTAAAACATAGTATCAAAACATGTCATCCGGAAGAAAGTTCGGGTTCAAGATAGAGACCCCGTCTCGAATATGCATGCCCAGACCCTGTCCAGGACTAAAGTAGTGGGAAAATATCTCAAAAACCCCTCCAAGGATGCCCGGGCATAACCGGGTCTAAACAGTAGAAAGTCATCTCAGGTGCTCGGTCCGACCGAGGCTAAAATCATCTCAAGTAGCAAGAAAACTCAACTAGCACCCCGGCCCTGCCCAGTCTAGCGTTAATCGTAAAACTGGTAATATAAATCATAATTTTACCTTCTTTTACCCAAGAATATTCACAAGTTAAATCAAACCATTTCCAATTCATTTCCATAAAAAATGGGCCCTCGGGGCTATGCAAGGTTTAGAAAATAGTGCCAGTAGGCCCGAAGCCAAAACCATAGTAAAACATGGATAAAACCTCTTTATATGCATCGAAATGGTATGATTAAACACAATAGCTGCCCAGCAGCTCACAATCAACCTATCGACCCTGCACAGGCCTATAGCTACTCAGCAAGCATAACCAGCCTAGAAAGATAATTCTATGCCCGGGACTCGCGAACATTCCCAATATCCCACCTTCTATGTTCCAGAGTCAACAAGACCTCACACGACCACAAGGGTAAATAAAACATATCGGCAAGTACTACAAGCATGGAGGAACAAAAGTAGGTGGACATGAATAAAGCGGTCAAGGTCTGTGGTACAAACCTAATAATCCAACCCAAGGATGCCAACTAGTACAATTTTATCCGATATATGCTAAGTCTAGGGAGTTTAAACCATAAACTACCTGTCGTCCAATGACAAGCTGCTAGGACGACGATGTCCAAACCCGAACAACTCCAAGAAGCTCCAAAATGACAAAAATACCCTCCAACGAACATCCGAATGCCCGTAGTTCCCTCACAGAAATTGTTCCTTACGTCCTAAGCTTCACAAACACTATATATATGCATCTTATACTTACTAATAAACAGTTTATAATTAAGCTTAAATTGGCAGATTTCCCAAAAGAATCATAACATGATGAAACATCCGTAGAACTTCATAAAAACGATCATAAAAGACCCCCGAGATGGTTACCTTAGCAAATCTAGTGTAAATATTCAATAAACACCAAGAAATACCAATCCCTATCTTTTGAAACCAGCTCCAAACGTGGTTTATCGAAGGGGAAAATGGCTGCCACGTGTAGAGGTCCTGTTTCTAGGCACGAGGGCTAACTTTAGTGATAGAAATCACCAAAAATGCACCTTGATCACTCAAGAACTCTCTTGGAACCCTCCCTTATGATTTCTCTCTGTTTCAGAACTGAAATGGCGTTTTAAAACGTGAAGTTGAGGCTTTAAATCGATTTTGACCCGACCCGGATCACGACCCGGTTTCTGCCAGACAGTACGCGGTAAAACACTCATAACTTTTTACTCTGAGATCGGTTGGACGTGAGGTTTTGTGCGTTGGAAACTGGACCCGTAGACCTTCGATTTGGTATTTTGGGGGACTTCTAACTCTTTATATATTGATATAAAAGCTCTAAGACATTTGACCCAAAGTTCAGAAAATTTATTAAAGAAACTTACGATAACTTTTGCCGACTTGCTTGACTTCAAAACTTATCATACGACCAAAGAAACGGCCCGGGCACCGAACAACTGGAGTACCTGAAGGCTCGAACAACATCCACTACTAAAAAGACTTTTATCCTCGAAAGTCAAGAATAAGGGAGTACCTGAAGGCTCGAACAACTGTGGATACTGAGCACGCAACTCACTCTCAGTTTCCTAGTAGCCTCCTCGACCGGATGATGCCTCCATTGCACTTTCACAACGGGAATCTCCATGGATCTCAACCTCCTGATATCTCTGGCCGAAATAGCTATTGGCTCCTCAACAAATGATAACCTCTCATCCAACTGGACCGAATCCTAATGCAACACATGAGACTCGGAGGCAAGGCTAACATATAGGCAATACTACCAACCCTCTGTAGAATTTCAAATGGCCCAATAAACCTGGGGCTAAGCTTTCCCCGCCGACCAAATCTCATCATGCCCTTTACGGGCGATTTCAGAAGGAAAACCAGATCACCAACACTGAACTCCAAGGCACGAAGTCTACGATCAGCGTAGCTCTTCTGCCTACTCTGGGCCGCTCTAAGTCTATCCTGGATAAAACAGACTCGGTCCAAGAAATCTCTAAGAAAATTCATACTCTGCGGTCTGGACTCTAACCCATCAAACCAACCAATAGGTGATCTGCAATGCCTACCATACAAAGCCTTGAAAGGTGCCATGCTAATGCTCGAATGGAAGCTATTATTATACTCAAACTCGGCCAATGGCGCAAACTGATACCACGAACCTCCAAAGTCAAGAACACAAGCCCAAAGCATGTCCTCAAGGACCTAAATAGTCCTCTCAGACTGGCCATCTATCTGAGAGTGGAAAGTTTTACTAAGCAAAATATCCATACCCAAATCCCTCTGTATAGCTCTCTAAAACTGAGATGTGAACTGGTGCCGCAGTCTGATATGATAGAAGTTGGGACCCCATGCAACCGTACAACCTCACAAATGTAGATCTATGCTAACCTCTCTGCCCCGTAGGAAGTCTGAACAGGCAAGAAATGTGCTGACTTAGTCAGCCTATCCATGATCACCCAAATGGAATCAAACCTCCGAGTAGTACGAGGCAAACCAAAAACAAAGTCCATAGTAATACCTTCCCACTTCCACTCAGGAATGGGAAGTCGCTGCATCAAGCTACTCGGTCTCATGTGCTCAAACTTCACCTGCTGATAGTTCAAACACCAAGATACAAACTCTACCACGTCCTGCTTCATACCACCCCACTAGTAAAGTTGTCTCACATCTCTATACATCTTTCCTACGCCAGGATGAATGGATTATCTAGAACAATGTGCCTCATGGAGTATCAACTGTATCAAATCACTAACTCTCAGAACACAAAGCCGACCATCAAACCTCAGAATACCATTAGAACCCAAATTAGCCTAGTTGGCCTCACCCCAAACTACCTAGACACGAAGGTGACACAAACTCTGATTCTCAAACTTCTGGCTCTGAATCTGATCAACTAGAGTAGAGCAAACCTCAACACTGGCTAGAATTCTATTGGGATCCAATAAGTCAAGCCTAACAAAATGGTTAGCCAAGGACTGGATGTCCGATGCCAATGGTCGCTTAGAAACTGAAAGTGAAGCTAGACTGTCTATACTCACCGCCTTCCGACTCAAGGAATCCACTACCACGTTTGCCTTGCCTGGATGGTATAAAATAGTGAAATCATAGTCCTTCAGCAACTCAACCCACCTCCTCTGCCTCAAGTTCAGCTCGCGCTGACTCGTAATGTACTGAAGACTATGATGGTCGGTGAATATCTCACAATGAACTCCATATAGATAGTGCCTCAAGATCTTGAGCGCGAAGACTACCCCCACCAACTCTAAGTCATGAGTGGGGTAGTTGCGGTCATGAACCTTCAGCTTCCTCGACGCGTATGCTATAACCTAACCCTGCTGCATCAACATACAACCAAGACTGACCCCTGAAGCATCACAATACACGAAGAAACTCTGACCCTCAACTGGCAAAGTCAAAACTGGTGCTGAAGTCAATAAGTCCTTAAGCCACTGGAAACTATCCTCGCACTGATCAGACTACTGGAACAGAACAACCTTCCTAGTCAGCATAGTCAAGGGTCCTTTTATGGAAGAAAATCCCTCAATGAATCATCTATAATAACCAGCTAACCTAACAAAGTTGTGAACCTCGGTAGGACTGGTAGATCTAGGCCAATCACGAACCGCATAAATCTTACCTGGATCCACTCTAATCCCATCCTTACACACCACGTGTCCTATAAATGCAACTGAATCAAGCCAAAACTCACATTTTGAGAACTTTACATAAAGTCGTTGAGCTCTCAAAGTCTGAAGTACAATCCTCAAGTGCTGCTCATGCTCATCTCTACTCCTCAAGTATACCAGGATATCATCAATGAAGACTATCACAGACATATCCATGTATGGGCTAAGCACCCTATGCATCAAATTCGTAAAGGCTGCGGGGGCATTAGTCAACCCAAAAGACATTACCAGGACCTCATAATGGCCATAATGTGTCCTGAATGATGTCTTAGGGATGTCCCCCGCCCTAATCCTTAACTGATGGTAGCCAGACCTCAAATAGAACCTAGAAAACATGGCAGAACCCTAAAGCTAATCAAACAGGTAATCAATCCTCGGCATCAGATACCTGTTCTTCACTGTCACCTTATTCAGTTTCCGGTAATCAATACACATCCACATCGACCCATCATTCTTCTTCCGAAAAAAATAGGAGCACCCCAAAGAGACATACTCGGTCTAATAATCCCCTTAGATAACAAATCCTGGAGCTGCTCCTTAAGCTGTCTCAACTCAGCATGAGCCATATGGTATGGAGGGATAGAAATGGGCCTGGTGCCTGGCTCTAACTCAATGGAGAAATTAATATCCCTCTCAGGTGGAAGGCATGGTATGTCGGTAAGAAACACATCTAGGAAGTTTCTAACCACAGCAACAGACTCAGGAGATATAGGGTCAACACTAGCATCTCGAACATATGCTATATACGCTAGAAAACCACTGGAAATCAACTTCCTAGCTAAAAGACAAGAGATTATCCGAGACGGTGCATGGCTAACAGAACCCTGCCACACAACCGGGGATACACTGGGCACCACTATGGTAACGGTCTTGGCATAACAATACAAAACCACACGGTGAGGGAATAACCAGTCCATGCCCAGTATCACATCAAAGTCCAACATATCAAGTATCATCTCGTCAGCCCAAGTCTCTGAATCACCAATAAATATCACACAGGATCTCACAATCCGATCCACTACTAAAGAATCTCCTACTGGGTTTGAAACATAAACAGTCACAGACAATGGCTCACTAGCCAATCCGAAACAAGGCAGAAAGTAAGCAGATATATATGAACAAGTGGATCCAGGATCAAACAAGGCATAAGCTGGATGATGATATACATAAATCATACCTTTGATCACAGCATCAGAGGCAGAGGCCACATAGAACTGATGATGACTTCCACGTGCCTGATCGCCATCCCTAACACCTGCTCTGCCACGCGGAGCACCACCTCTACCCTTACAACCGCCTCCCTGAGCCGACGGCTGAATAGAGGAAAA
Source organism: Jaltomata sinuosa (assembly GCA_003996215.1). Classification (NCBI taxonomy): domain Eukaryota; kingdom Viridiplantae; phylum Streptophyta; class Magnoliopsida; order Solanales; family Solanaceae; genus Jaltomata; species Jaltomata sinuosa. The sequence continues at coordinate 515,900 of QJPP01000827.1, read as the reverse complement.
AGGCTGAACCACACCCTACTGGGGGCAATATCTAGCATAATGGCCACCAACTCTGCACTCATAACAGGTTGTACCTCACTGGGGGCAATCATTGGTTAAATGACCACTAACACTACACTCATAGCACGACCCTGATAGCCCACCCTGTAGAGGTGGACGCACTGAACCTTTGTGGCCACCACGGCCTGATGACCCAGAAGTTGTACCCCTCGCAGACTGACTGTCATGACCATGTTGACTGATCTGACCCTGCTCAAACTGAGAACCCAAAGCCTGAAGTAAAGCCTGAACTGGTCGACTAGACTGACCCTGATGCTGATATGGCTGATAACCTCAACACCACTAGCCAGAACCTCTACCACTATGCCTAGAATTATTGTAACCCCCTGATGTCAAGGCCTTTTACCCTTGGCCCTGGTGTCATGACGATGTGAATCCTAAACTGTATAGGCATAGTCCGCAATGGACTAAAATGATCGACTGCTAGCAACTAGTATCTTTGCAGGCTCTCTGAACTCTCTACGCATACCCCAAACAGATCTATGAACCCTATCAGCCTCAGTTGGCATAATCATGGACCCAAATAGAACAAGCTGATGGAAATGGGTCTCGTACTTTGAGATAGTCATAGAATCCTAGGAAAGTCTAGTGAACTCCTCCCTCTAACGCTCTTTATCGCTCTATGGCAAGAACTTGGCCATAAAGGCCTCATAGAAATCAGACAAGGTCAAAGGAGGTGACGTAGAAGGCCTGCAAGCAACCTATTCTCTCCACCATAACTTCGTTGGCCCCTTTAGCTGAAATGAAGTATAACCCACCCCGTGAGTCTCTAATAACCCCAATTGATGCAACTTCTCCTCACAGGTGGTGATAAAATAGTGGGGGTCCTTACCCTGTGTACCAGAAAATCTCAGCGGTGCCAATCTTAGAAACCTACCCAAAGCCTTATGCTCCCCATCTGTCATGGCGGGGCGAGGAGTAAGAGGCTGGGCAACCGATGAGACTGGGACAACCTCAACACAGGGAGCCATAGTAATAGGATGCGCTCCTGAACTCTGAATAGCCAGGGCTGCCCAAGCGGATGTTTGTGCTACCTTAGAAGGACGCTCCCCGATCATACCCAAGAGCTAAATAAGTAAACCCCGAACATCTAAAGATTGAGCTGGGGCTGAAGCTGGCATAGAAACCGATGATGGAACTATCACTGGAGCTGGTGGTACCTGGGCCCTCCACGGGTCCACATGCTAATGCTCCGGAGCTAACTCTGGCTCGTAGTTATACTCTGGCTCTATATCAACCCTGGCGGCCCTAGCAGGAGCTGCTGCTCTAGGACGACCTCTATCCTTGCCCTTGCGACCACCCCGACCCCTAGCTGGAGACGGAGGTGCAAGGGCAGGAGGCTCTCCTCCACCTAAAGCTGACGATCTCATATGAACCATCTGAAGAATATTGAACCAGAATAAGTGAGATTGCCAGGAACTTTCAAGGATACTACGCATGAAAGAGAATCAAGAAAAGTCCATTTCCCTAAGATGTCACTATAGCCTCCCGAAGATTGAGCACGGATGTCTATGCCCTAATCCGCAGGACTCTACTAGACATTTGCTCCTATACCGATGACACTGGTGAACCTAGAGCTCTAATACCAAGCTGTCATGACCCAATTTCTTGGTCATGATGGCACCTACAACCCCCCAGTAGTCGAACCAATCCCCGTTGCCGGGAACAGTTAGTAATGGGCTACCTTCAAACAGTTTAAGCAGAAGAACAAATAAATAAGAGGAAGCAAGGGAACACAATGAATAAATAGGATAATTGGAGTAATATAAATGCAAAGCGGAAGGTAAACCATCCCACAACATGGTATCATAGTTTATAAGAGCCAAACTACAATAGGAGTAGAAAGGTACAAAAGTAATATATACATGATGTCTCCGAAACTATAAGAGTACAAAATACATCGAGGATAAACTAAAGTCAAGCTCTGAATGCCAAGAGCTCACCCTCAGCCTAGATGATCAAAAATCAGCTGCCCGCACGAGTCTCCGGTGCTCTAACAATGATGGCCTACACTAGGATCTACACCAAATGATGTAGAGGGGTAGGGTGAGCACCAAATATGCAGCGTAAGGTACCCAGTTGGTATCATAGGCCGATTTGGCAGATATAAGGTAAAAGAACAGTAGCAGGCAGAATAGAAATAAATAGTCACAAAAATCAATGTTAAAGTACAAAGGAACTAGCCGAGAGGGAAGATAATAAAAAGCAACAAGCAAGGCTAGCAAATAGAATATATACATGGAAAACACAGGTGAAAAGAGAACGACGCACCTGGGATCCTCGCAACAATAGTATATATGTATAAGTCTAGAAATGGATGGTATACCGGTAACCTAAAGTATAAGGAATGGGAGAGAAGTGTAAAGTAGACATGCTAGGAAACAGTAAACAATAACCACACTAATCACCACAATCTCATTAAAGAAACCAAAAACCCCGTTGTAACCAACCTCACACTCAAGACAAAATTAATGATGATAAGACTCTACCTACAGTCCCTCGGCTACCAATACAACTGAGGAAAGCAAACAAGTGAAAGCAAACCCTCCTGCATCCCATACTACCGGAGTGTACAATCAACAATAAACAAAAAAGGGTGGTACCTCACACAGATGAATGATATGATGCCATGATAAGTAAAAGTTATCCAAGTACCGTATGTCACTCGCTTCCAGTGACCTATAAGGCCTAGAAGACGGGATCCATGGAAAGTCCCACCCGTATACCACTACTGCACCGTATACCCTCCCTCTGGCACCCGCAGCTCACAGGTTCTGGTCCGGAATGGCAAGGTCCATGGAGGCCCCCGACCAACATACTAGATGCCCCGCATCCTCAAAATAGTCCCCAAGTAAAGCTTCCTGGAGGGTATCAACGTCTAAAATAGTAAGCCTAAAAGCTCTAGTACTCGACCCCGCCTAGTCCAGCAATACCTCGGTTGCTGTAGTATGAAAGTAAGCCACCACCCCGTCAAGCCCAAAAAAGTGGAACTATAGATAAAAATTCCCTTTAAAACTTTCCTTACCGCAAGAGGATCCACAAGACAAGTCAAAACCATTTCCAAATCATTTTGGTCGAAAATGGGCCCCCTGGGCCATGTAAAGTTTAGAAACTAGATCAAGAAGGCCCAAAGCCAAACCATAGTAAAACTTGGGAAACACTCTCTATATGCATTGAAATTGCATGATCTAACACACAATAGACACCCCGCAGCTCACAATCAACCTATCGGCCCTGCATAGGCTCCAAAGCTACTCAGCAAGCATAACCAGCCTAGCAGGATAATTCTATGTCTGGGACTCGTGGGCATTATGATACGCCCAAATTACGACTCCAATTATGAAGTGTAAGCGGTCATCGTCAAATATAGATCCCAACCAAGGTTGGGGTCGATCCCAAAGGGAATAAGGTAAAACTTAAGTCATTAGTGAATTAGATGACTAATAATCAATAGATTCCGGTAAATGGGGGGCTTTGTATGGATCAACTTTTGATTGTTTCAAATAACAAATTGCAAGTTTTAACGAGTAAAATTCAGTAGAAGAGGTGAACTAGGGAAGTGTTCACCATGGCGTCGTAACAGTTTTGACTCAAAGTTTAACCGGGTTCTCTCTATATGTATATCACGATGTGATTGAATTAATGGTATCATCTAAATGTTTCTCAACCAAATAGACGAATTTCCTTTTCAATTCTCTCGAACTTGAAAAGGTGAACTTTCTTATTTCAACCGTAAACATCAAGTAGATTAATCTAGTTACAGCATTAATCATAAGACGAGAGTTGGTAGTCTCAAATCCTCGTAGTTAATCAAATTTCCTGATTTTAATCTCTTTGTTCAAGCAAATCAAACCTAGGTATGTTCTAATGTTTGCAACCATTAGAAAACGTAAGTAACGAATGATTAACCACGTGACATCATATATATTGAACCCAATGCTACCCGGAATCTACATTATTACTCTTGCCATCGATCCCACAACCGTAGTTGTGGAGAGTTTAGCCACTCATGCTAGCAAAACGAAGTAAGTAAATAATAGTACTCATATGAGAAGAAAGAATTAAAATAGAAAATTATTACTTTACTTTGAACTTCGTAGAATTCCAGCACCAATGGTGAAAATCCCAAGAACAATGGAAGAAGAGGAAGAAAAACGTGTATGTCATGTTTTCTCCCCTCAAAAAGTCGTTCAAAGCGTCTCACAAAGTATTAGTTAATGAATAATTAAAATAACCCTAACACTGGGTATTTATAGCAATCCAGGAAATAAAGTCCAAAAATAGAATTTTCGGAGTCCCGCTTCGCATTGACGACTTGGCTGACGTTCAGTCACAGGTGTGATGGCCCGTCACGCCAATCGTCACCCATAACCAGTGCATGATCTTCGTTAGCTCTAACTTGACAGCTTGGCTGATGGTCAATCACAGGTGTGATGGCCCGTCACGCTAACTGTCACCCATAACCAGTGTATGATCTCCATTAGCTCTAATTTGACAGCTTGGCTGACGGGCAGTCACGGGTGTGACGGGCCGTCACACCAACCATCGCCCATAACCAGTGCATCCTTTAGTTGCTTCCAGGTTTGGTGGCTCCCCTGACGGTCAGTCACCTGTGTGACGAGTCGTCAGGCCCTCCGTCAAGCCTAACCAGTGTTACTTAGCTTTGAGTATTTTTCACTTCCTTTCTATCTTTGTCTCCATTTCCTGCAAATACAACATAAAAACATCAAAAACCACCAAAGGTTGCTCAAAAACTTGCGAGTATTCTTAGTTAAAGGCGTCAAATGTGCCGTAGAATACCGGCACATCAACACCCTCAACTTAAAACGTTCGCTTGTCCTCAAGCAACATGACAACAGAACTAAAACTGATGACTCAACTATGACTCTATAGAACATGTTTCTAGCAACCATGGCTAATCAATGATTCAAGCAATTTAAACCAACCTCCCCCGGTACTAAAAAAGTGTTCTGAAAAGCTAACTCGTCAGGATCCAAGAGTGTCATGCCGATGTGACTGAACATTCCACAAATACATCAGTCGCTATCCCAACAATCAAAAAGTAATATTGAAATCCCGATGCCCTCACCACAAGGAATTCCCACACACAGAGTTTTGGAACTAAGTAAGACGCTCACTCTCACAAATGATTTCAAACAATGCACATGCGATGCCATAGGCTTGCCCTTGCTATTCTATTTCAGTTTTTCAGAAAGCCGCTCATGATCACTACATGACTTGTTTTGGCTTGTAATGAGGCGTCGGGTACAGGTAGGATACGTTTGGGGAATAGTGACTAAACCCTCCATGGAATCACCGACCTACTATTTCCACTTAACTTTACTTCGTCCATCCTTATTCACCTTTTTATTTCCTTCTTTCTAGCTACAAGTGCGGCCTCTTTATTTTTACAATTGTTTTTTATCTCTTTTTCATTTCTCTTTTTCTTTCTTTTCTTAGGTACACACCTGAAATTTTCATTCTATCCACAACCAATCTTGTCCATCCTATTTTTCTTATCATTTACCTCTATAGTAGCCACCCTCAACTTAGGTTGATTGCGTGAGTTGAGGTGCACGATGTCCAAGGAAGGACCAGGGCCAAGATAGGGATTCAAACTTAAAAAGAAACGGTGACAGGTTATTGAGATAATAGGGTCAATTATGGCTCAAACAGGGATAAAAGAGATTATTTGCATTTGGACGGTCTTATAGGCTAAGTGGACTGCACACAAAAAGGGCCTGTGATACTTTCCTAAGCAACCAACTTCAAGCTTAACAAAATAGATCGGGCAAGTTCTAGATGCATGCACCGAGTAAGAGTTTATAACAATAAACTCACACACACTTAGCATCAGGAAACCATACACTACCAATCATTGAAACAACAATTCAGGCTAAATAAGATTTTTCTTCGCACATGCATACAAAGACACTCAAGGATCCATAACAGTAAATTTTCCATACACAAGTACAAAAAACAACTCTTTCGGAGGGGGCTCCTTTTAATTTTAACCATTCACAGCCATGCTTGCTATAACATCACCTAATAATGAAAGTAAAAACAACTTAAACATGCCAGTTCTACTAGATAGCACACCGAAGGAAAAGAAACACGACAACAAAAACCTTCGGTGGTAATACCCCTACCCCTAACAAAAGAATCTAGCATTTTCCTCGATGCTCCACGAAACAGATATACAGAACAAAGGCATAGGGGTACCTGGGAAATTTAGATTTCGGTATGAGGATCAGTCACACCGGTTTCTGCCAGCGTACGCAGCTCATTAACATTTGGAGTCTCTCCAGATTCCGGTACTGCATTGGATGATGCCCCACCTGCTTGGGCACGCAGTCTTTCCTGTCGCAGCTGCTCGTCTACTACCGACCGCTGCTTTGCAACCTCTAACTCATCCTCCTCGGCTGATTTCTTTCTGTGCTTTCTCTTCTTTGACTTCTTTACCCCACTTTCACCTGCTTGGGGTTCATTAATTCTCAGTGGCCGACCCATCAAATACCCTATCGTTGTTTCTTCTTCTAAGTCCACGAACTCTGAAGTCTCATCATAAAGCGTTTTTTCTTGCTTGAGGGCGGTGATATCATCCTTTACCTTCTTCAGTTCCACATTAAATCTTGCCAGGTCTGGGATGCTCATTTCATTTAGCCTTGCCTCCATCCGGGTTTCCATCGCATCGCCCCTTCCACGCAGCCCCTCAAATGGCTTCAGAGTCTTCCGTATTGCTTCATCAATGGTGGTTTGAATAAGTCCATCCAAGCGTTAATTTGTTTATCCATATGTTTCTGCTTCTGCACCATTTTAGCAAAATTTCGAGGATTCATGTGATATTCCGATGGTAGAGGAGGCCTTGCTGCAGTGCCAGAGCTTTCGGCAGTAGCTCTCGTTGTTTGTGAAGTCTTCGGATCAAACACCGCAAGTGGAATCTCTGTGCCTAATGGAGTGTCGGTCACCTCGAAGGTGGTTGTGGTTTGTTCCTCAAAGATCTGAGGCTTATGAATCCTCATGTCAAACTTAGTGTCATCCTGTGATTTGTCAATATTTTGCGTGGATGACGCTGTCACTTGCTCATCAATACCATCAAATATTGGTACCTCTGAATGCCTGCATAGCTCAATAACCAGACATGGGAACGACAAAGAAGAAGTAGTTTTTATGGCCCTGGTCCGCATCTTGTCTGCAATTATCATTCCGAAGTTGATGACGTACCCGGGTATCAAACTTGCCACAAGGATGGCTCTTCCCTCATCAAAATTAGCATCTCCACCTATTGGAAATAGCCTGTACCACACAACAGCCCACCAAAACTTTGCTACGAAGCTTAGTGATTGCTTCGATATCCGTCCCCTCTGAGTTAGCTAAGATGGTGAGCCATCAGTCAATGTCTGTGCTAACCATGGTCTCTGCGAGTATGTGTTGGCAATATTGTCATGAAACTCTAGTATATCAGGTTGAGGAATGTATTCAGGGCCGAAGAGGACTCTGTTAATCGTCTCTTGGGAGATGTTTACTTGTTTACCCCGAATCGGAACCCTGTCCTGCCTTTGTACTGATTTAACCCCTTTTCCTTTCACACATCTTGTCTCCAACAGTGCCAAATAGTTAGCATAGAATTCCCGGACTAGTTCTGGATAATAGAATCTTGGAGGTGAGCTCATCCACTCAAGCTGGTACCTCTAAAACTGTGTCTGAAGAACTGGGTATTCTGGCAGATCCGTGGTAATAATTTGCACTTCTTTAGCTATCGGTCTTTTGTGGCTCCTCGACATTGTTTTGGTAAGACCATCAAGATAGTGCTTTCGAGCACCCTCAAATGCCCACTGGATTGATTTTCTATCCGTGGGTGCCCTCTCTGCATTTTTGGTGGTTTCAGTACCACTTACATCCTCCGGATTGGGGCTGGAGCTACCATTTTCTTCAGATCCACTATCACTCCCCGACCTACTGCTAGATGACCCACTCTTCTCTTCAGACTGGGAGACTTGGGTGTTTCTTCATTTGGATAGCCTAGTCTGGTAAGCCTGGGCTTCAACTGCTTCTTCTTCGCTACTCGATTCATCTATTAGGGTCCAAGTGGTAGCGGTTCTTTCTTTCCTCTTTTGTGCTTGACCGCGAGGTGGTTGTTGTTTGGGGGACATATACCTGTACGTGAACAAGTTCAAACACATGAGAACAGGAAAACACTCAACTATCGCCACTGTCTCAGAGTGACGGTTTGGGTGACGGTCAGTCACATGGGTGACAGACCGTCACACCGGCCGTCACTCTAAGACAGTGAACTATTTATTATTGACGGCTTAACTGACGGTTCGTCACATGTGTGACGGGCCTTCATGCCAGCCGTCAGGTTGAGACAACCTGTTTTACTCTCTATGAGGCATTTCCTCGAACACCTTGTGCTCTATTAGGGGTTTTCCCATTCTTTGTGGGATTAGGTTTCACAAAGTCACCACCCATCATGTATTTAATCCCATGGGTTACTCAAGACTTCACCCATGTCAAATTTATGATTTCAAACAACAACAACACTCATACCCAACAATTACTTTATCACAATTTCACAAATATACAAACCCAACAATTTCCTCCGGTATTTCGACATAATGTTACTCAATAATTCTAACGAGGAAGAGTTTAGAATCATACCTTAATTTTGTTAGTGAGAGAAAAAGAAAAAAAAAACTTCTATTCCTTTTGGATTTACAGAACCGATGGACAACCCTATTCTTCAACGGAAAATTTGGTTCTTGTGTTTTGGACGACTGGTGAAAATGATGGGGATGTGGGATTTGCTTGGGGAAGAGAGGATTTTTATTTTAATGGAGGGTTGGAGCTTGAGAGTAGAATATGAGTGGGAAGATGATGAAGATGATTTCAATATATTTAGGCGGGTTTAATACTTACCTGATGTGGTGGCCCAAGTGACGGTCCGTCAACAACCTGGCGGCCCGTCACATGGTGCGTCTTACATAAATAGTGATCCCTTGTGAGTACCTTGGTGACGGCCTGGAATGACGGTCCACCAAAGTTGTGACGGTCTGTCACTCTTACCGTCATCACTAAACAGTGGGGAATAAATATTTGTCCGACTGTGACGGTTTGTGTGACGGTCTGTCATTCAGTTGATGACCCACCAGCAGGAACCGTCACCCGTAGACAGAACATATTGTTACTTCCACCTTTTTGTACCTGCACACTCAACGCACAAATTAACAAATTCTAACAACTCAAATTTTCCTAAGATCATAATACAACAACAATTCATGGGTTGCCTCCCATACAGCGGCTGATTTAACGTCGCGGCACGACGCGGGTGTCTTGATTACTCAGACTTCATCAAGATACACTAGAGACAAAACATGTACCTCCTCCGGGAGGCCCAAATATTGCTTTACCCTCTGCCCATTTGCTTTGAACAACTCACCATCTGTATTTTCGCGTTCAACCACACCGGATGGAAACACTTGGTGTACTTTGAATGGTCCGGACCATTTGGATTTGAGTTTTTCCGGGAAATAATTTGAACCTGGAGTTGAACAACAATACCAAGTCCCCAACTTTGAACTCCCTTTTCTCAATTTTTCTGTCATGGTATAGCTTCATTCGTTCCTTGTAGAGAGCGGATCTCTCATATGCTCGCAATCGAAACTCGTCCATCTCATTCAATTGTTCCAACCTTAGTTCCGCTTCATCTCTCCAACTGAGATTTAACTTTGAGCGCCCAAAGGGCTTTGTGCTCAAGTTCCACAGGCAAGTGACAAGCTTTACCAAAAATAAATTGATAAGGAGACATACCTATTGGCGTTTTAAACGCTGTTCGGTACGCCCATAGTACGTCATCCAGCTTTCTTTCCCAATATCGTTGGTTCACATTAACAGACTTTGCCAATATCTCTTTAATTTCAGGGTTCGACACTTTGACTCGCCCACTTGTTTGGGGGTGATAAGGTGTGGCTAATTTATGTTGCGTCACCCCATATTTTGCTAGAGCAGCCCGGAACACCTTATTGCAGAAATGTGACCGTCCATCACTTATGATTGTGCGAGGGGTGCCAAACCGAGCAAAGATGTTTCTTTTTTGAAAAGCCACCACACTTCTCCCTTCGTTATCGGCCAAAGCAACCGCCTCTACCCACTTTGAAACATAATCCACCGCTATCAAGATGTAACGGTTCCCATAAGAACTTTCAAAAGGGCCCATGAAATCTATCCCCCATATGTCGAACAACTCAACCTCCAAAATAGTGGACATGGGCAACTCTTGTCTGCGAGAGATTGCTCCTCTTCGTTGGCATTAATCACAGAACTTGGCAAATTCATATGAATCTTTCTAGATTGTTGGCCAATAATAACCACACTGTAAGATTTTTTGGGCGGTTCGATTACCCGCATGATGTCCTCCAACTGGGGACGAATGACAAGCTTGCAAGATGCTTGTCATTTCCACTTTCGGTGCACATCTCCTTACTATGTTGTCATCACACAACTGGAATAAATACGGCTCATCCCAGAAAAACTTACTTGCATCATGGAGAAATTTCTTCCTCTGGTGGAAGTTCAAATCTTCCGGGATCATGTCACTCACCACATAATTTGCGAAATCAACGTACCAAGGCACCATATCAAGTGACGCGGCCATCACCTGCTCATCCGGGAATGCATCATCAATCTCCAATTCATCTACTACTTTCTCTTCCCTCTCAAGCCTGGACAGATGATCCGCCACCTGGTTTTCACAACCTTTTCGATCTTTGACTTCAAAGTCAAATTCCTGCAACAATAGCACCCATCGGATTAGTCAAGGTTTTGCATCCTTCTTGGTCAATAAATACCTCAGGGTTGCATTATCTGTGTGCACAACCACTTTTGTACCAAGTAAGTACGCTCTGAATTTCTCAAAAGCGTATACAACAGCCAGCAGCTCTTGTTCTATCACTGTGTAGTTCTTTTGCGCCCATTCAATGATTTACTAGCATAATAAATGGGGTGAAAAAGTTTGTCTCGCTTCTGTCCCAGAACAGCTCCAAGTGCAACACCACTCACATCGCACATTACTTCGAACGGTTTGGACCAATCTGGGGCAATTGTAATAGGAGCATCCACTAACTTTTCTTTCAGGCACTCAAACGCCCTCAAACACTCAGCATCAAATACAAACTTAGTCTCTTTTTCAAGCAACCTGCACAAAGGGTTAGCAATCTTAGAGAAATCTTTAATGAATCTTCGGTAGAAACCAGCATGACCAAGAAAGCTCCTTACACCCTTTACTGAAATGGGTGGAGGTAGTTTCTTGATGAATTCTATCTTGGCTCTATCCACCTCTAGACCTCTCATAGATATCTGGTGCCCTAATACAATGCCTTCCTTCACCATGAAATGGCATTTCTCCCAATTCAGCACGAGGTTTGACTCTTCACACTTTTGCAATGCTTGACCCAAATTAGTCAAGCAATCATCAAATGCATCACCCACTACCGAAAAGTCATCCATGAATACTTCCAATGTGTTCTCTACCATATCAGAAAAGATAGACATCATGCATCTTTGGAATGTTGTAGGAGCATTGCAAACACCAAAGGGCATGCGTCTAAAAGCAAACGTACCGTAGGGACAGGTGAAGGTGGTTTTCTCCTGATCTTCTGGGGCGATAGATATTTGGTTGTACCCCGAATATCCATCCAAAAAGCAGTACCAACCCCTTCCATCTAATCTATCTAGCATCTGATCCATAAAGGGCATGAGGAAATGATCATGGATAGTCCAGGAGTTTAGCTTCCGGTAATCCATACAGACTCGCCACCCCGTGACAGGTCTTAATGGAATCAGCTCATTTTTTTCATTAGCTACCACAGTCATTCCTCCCTTCTTAGGAACACATTGCACTGGGCTTACCCATTTGCTATCAGAAATTGGGTAAACCACTCCAGCATCGAGCCATTTGATGATTTCTTTCTTCACCACCTCTTGAATTGGCGGATTCAGTCTCTGCTGGTGCTCGGTGGTAGGAGTGCAATCTTCTTCTAACTGTATCTTATGAGTACAAATACCTGGTGGGATGCCAATAATATTTGCAATGGTCCAGCCGATTGCTCTCTTGTGTCTCCTCAGTGTGGATAGTAAAGCTTCAACTTGTGATTCCACAAGGTCTGTCGCAATGATTACAGGTAAGGTATCTTTGTCACCTAAAAATGCATACTTCAGATGGCCTGGCAACTCTTTCAACTCTAATACCGGTGCTTCCTTAATAGTAGGCTTGAGAGGAGGTGTCGGTCTATTCTTCAAGTCAAGATCTAATTTCTTAGGGGCGTAACAATATGACCTCATTCCAACCACAACATTTACAATTTCTTCATAATCTTCAATGTCATCATCATCGAAGTTCATCATGACCGCTGCCAACGTCTCTACAGCAAGTCTCTCTTCAACAGAAACAATCACATCAGATTCGGCAACAACATCAATAACCGAGACGACATTCATGTCCCTCGGTTGCCTCATTGACTTGCACACATTAAACTTCACTACTTCATCGTTCAACCTGAAAGTCAACTCGTTGCTCTCCATGTCTACTAATACTCTTTCGGTTGCCAAGAACGGTCATCCCAAAATAATAGGGACTTCAAAGTCCACTTCGCAGTCCAAAATCACGAAGTCTGCCAAAAAGATGAACTTCCCCACCTTCACAAGCACATCGTACAAAATACCCACCGGCCGTCAAACCGATCTATCAGCCATCAACAGTCTCATAGTCGTCAGTTTGGGAGCTCCTAAGCCCAACTGCCGGTACATGGCTAACGGCATCAAGTTTACGCTAGCCCACAAGTCACAAAGAGCTTTTGCAAAGTTAAATTCCCCTATGGTGCAAGGAATAGTGAACGCACCCGGGTCTTCTTTATTTTTGACTAGCGACCTTGATGAAATGGCGCTATAATGGTGGAGGTTGTCTTCCGGTTCAAAACTTACCGACCTCTTCTTTGTGATCAATTCCTTCATGAACTTGGCATGACCGGGCATTTGTTCAAGCGCATCCACCAGAGGGATATTCACAGAGATCTGCTTGAGCATGGTGATAAACTTGTGGAATTTCCTGTCTTCCACCTTCTTTTTGATCCTCTGAGGGAAAGAAGGAGGAGGCTTTGGCATTTGTTTTGGAAGTTTTTCAACTTCCTTGCTCTTCTCCGTGAGAAATTTAGAATCATCATCTACCAAAATGGGTTTTTTAACCTGAACACCCACACCCTCATCACTTACCTTTTCATCAGCAATGAGCTCATCTTTGTCAATAACATCATTTTTCTCCTTTTGAATTATCGGATGTGCTTCCACTAATGTATTACCGCTTCTAGTAGTGATCGCCATACAATTTCCGTTATTTCTCGGGTTTTGAATGGTGTCACTCAGCAATGTACCAGTTTTCCTTTGATTTAGAGACGCCGAGACATGAATCATTTGTTGCTCTAGCTGCTTGATTGAGGTGGAATGAGAATCCACCAATTGGCTCATTGATGATAATTCAGATTTCATTTCCTTGACTCCGGAGTCAGTAGATTAAACCTTCAACAACATCTTCGCCATGATATTCTCTAATTTGGACATCCCTGTCTCATTGCTAGCTCTTTCTCGATTATCAGGTGGTACATATAACTCACATCTATCTGTTTTATTTTTCTAGTTCCCCTGATCACGATCTCTGTAGCCAGCTTTTTCATAGTAGTTGTCCTTCTGATAGTTCCGACCTTGATTTCCCTGACCATTGGCCTAGAAACCCCCCAAATAATTAGCCTCCTCATCAGATTCAAACTCTGCTGCTCTACCTTGGGAACCTATTGGCCTGGAAACCCCCCAAATAATTAGCCTCCTCATCAGATTCAAACTATGTTGCTCTACCTTGGGAACCCACAGCTTTCACTTTCTCCATATCTCCTGACAGCAAATGTTTTGTTAATAAATCCATTTGCATTTTCAGATGGGCCATATCTTGATCCCGCTCTTCCTCCTTCCTATGATGCTCTGCTGACATAACCATTGCATAAGTGCTAGCTGCTACCTCCATATCCCGTGTATGCCAAGCCCGATTGATTTTGGTGAGCCGGTCCAAAATAGTTGTGGCCTCAATAAAATTGAGACCCATAAATGCTCCACCTGCTGCGTTATCCAGTGTCGGTTGGTAGCCGAACTCAGTGCCCTATAGAATTTTTGCATTAGGAAATTTTTGGTCAACTGATGGTTCGGGCATTGTGTCAGCTTCTACTTGAACCACAACCAAGTCTCGTGTAAAGCCTCATGAGGTTGTTGTCTGAAATTGCTAATTTCATCCCTCAACTGTATCATCCTTGAGGGAGGAAATAACCTTTCTAGGAAAGCTCCTTTAAACTCTCCCCAGGTTTTGATAGATTCGGGGGTTAGCTCTGTCAACCATAACGCTGCCTCATCAGACAGAGACAGCAGAAACAACCTGAGCCTGATCGCTGTCTGACTTACTCCAAGCAATTCGAACGACTTGCAGATAACCACAAAATTCATAAGGTGTTGGTTTGGATCATCACCAGTAACACCACGAAACAACCCTCTCATGTTCAACAGCTGAATCATTGTGCTAGTAATGTTGAACTTTGCCCCGGGCGCTAGCGGAGGAAGAACAATGGCACCCGTAGCGCCAACTTCATCCAGGTCGATATCCTCATCATCATCCAGAGCATACTTCATTGTTTGTTGTCGACCCCTACCTTGATGTTGTGGTCTCTGATCTGCTGGAGCATTATTGTTAATAATATCAGCTGGTCTGCCCTCACCCACTAAAACCTCATCATTCAACTCAACATCGTCCTCAATACCATCAGCATTCAAATGTTGTTGGGCTTACTGAGTTGCAGCGAATCTCGCTGCCTCTTGTTGTTGTGCATTCATGGTTTTCCTTAGCGTTCTTATGAGCTCGGGGTCGTAGGGTAATATTGGTTCACCCGAGCGTCGGGTACTTGGCATGCATAACTCTTTACCCTGTAACAAACAAAAACAAAAAATTAAAGTAAAAATAGGAAATATGACTAATAGTCAAATAAACACACCGGACTTAATAAACAACTGTATTCCCCAGCAACGACGCCAAAATTTGATACACCCAAATTACTACTCCAATGATGAAGCGTAAGCGGTCGTCGTCAAATATACAACCCAACCAAGGTTGGGGTCGATCTCACAGGGAATAAGGTGCAACTTAAGTCGTTAGTGAATTAGATGACTAATAATCAATAGTTTCTGGTAAATGGGGGGTTTGTATGGATCAACTTTTGATTGTTTCAAATAACAAATTGCAAGTTTTAACGAGTCAAAATTCAGTAGAAGAGGTGAACTAGGGAAGTGTTCACCATGGCGTTGTAACAGTTTCGACTCAAAGTTTAACCGAGTTCTCTCTATATGTATATCACGATGTGATTGAATTAATGGTATCATCTAAACATTTCTCAACCAAATAGATAAATTTCCTTTTCAATTCTCTCGAACTTGAAAAGGTGAACTTTCTTATTTCAACCCTAAACATCAAGTAGATTAATCTAGTTACAACATTAATCATAAGAGGAGAGTTAGTAGTCTCGAATCCTCGTAGTTAATCAAATTTCCCGATTTTAATCTCTTTGTTCAAGCAAATCAAACCTAGGTATGTTCTAATGTTTGCAACCATTAGAAAATGTAAGTAACGAATTATTAACCACGTGACATCATATAAATTGAACCCAATGCTACCTGGAATCTACATTGTTACTCTTGCCATGGATCCCACAACCCTAGTTGTGGAGAGTTTAGCCACTCATGCTAGCAAATTGAAGTAAGTAAATAATAGTACTCATATGAGAAGAAAGAATTCTTACAATAGAAAATTATTAATTTACTTTGAACTTCGTAGAATTCCAGCACCAATGGTGAAAATCCCAAGAACAATGGAAGAAGAGGAAGAAAAACGTGTATGTCGTATTTTCTCCGCTCAAAAAGTTGTTCAAAGCGTCTCACAAAGTATTAGTTAATGAATAATTAAAATAACCCTAACACTGGGTATTTATAGCAATCCAGGAAATAAAGTCCAAAAAATAGAATTTTCGGAGTCCCGCTTCGCGTTGACGGCTTGGCTGACGGTCAGTCACAGGTGTGATGGCCCATCACGCCAACCGTCACCCATAACCAGTGCATGATCTCCGTTAGCTCTAACTTGATGGCTTGGCTGACGGTCAGTCATAGGTGTGACGGCCCATCACGCCAACCGTCACCCATAACCAGTGCATGATCTCCATTAGCTCTAATTTGACGGCTTGGCTGACGGGCAGTCACGGGTGTGACGGGCCGTCACGCCAACCGTCACCCATAACCAGTGCATCCTTTAGCTGTTGTCCGGTTTGGTGGCTCCCCTGATGGTCAGTCACCTGTGTGACGAGCCGTCAGGCCCTCCGTCAAGCCTAACCAGTGTTACTTAGCTTTGAGTATTTTTCACTTCCTTTCTATCCTTGTCTCCATTTCCTTCAAATACAACATAAAAACATCAAAAACCACAAAAGGTTGCTCAAAAACTTGCGAGTATTCTTAGTTAAAGGCGTCAAATGTGCAGTAGAATACAGGCACATCACATTCCCAATGATACCACCGTCTATGTTCCAGAGTCAACAAGGCCTCACAGGACCACAAGGGTAATAATAATAATAACGAGAATACTACATGCAACAGAGGAAAGAACAGAATGGATCATGGAAAAGAGGTCAGGGTCTGTGGTACCAACCTAATAACACAACCCAAGGGTGCCAACTAGTACAATTTTACCCGATATATGCAGAGTCTAGGGAGTTAAGCCGTAACCTACCTGTCATCCGATGATAAGTTGCACGAACAACGATATCCGAGGCTAAGCTGCTCTAAGAAGCTCTGAACGAGAATCAAACTATCTAATTCACGGATAAGAAGTTAAGATGAGTCCAACGATACCCATATTGCTACAATTATAGCCGGGTCCATATCTAGGTGAAAAGCGGGCCCACGGGGCCCACAACCCAAAACTAAAAATGAAAAGAACCATGACAACCCCAACGCTGCCAAGAGGGCATGCTCCAAATTTGAGCACAAATGGCCAAGGAAATGGGCATCAAAACAGCCCGCAAAGGTTGGGGTTTAATAAATGGAATTTCGAAAATAAACCGAAATTGGGTAAGAAATAATTACCACAATGATGGAATTTCAGCTAACACGAAGAAGTCACCACCCCAACGAGCATGCACAAGCCATAAGGCAACCACTACAACAAAATCCCAAGCTCGGGATGAGAGCATCAATGGAGGATTTTAAGAAATTTCAAGAGAATAGGGGGCTTACCAAATGACGTAGAAGCACGGAAAATCCACAAACAATCGACTCCCCAACACATAGAATCTATTTGGAGCAATTTGGGAGAGGATAAATTGAGTTTAGAGTGAGAAACAATAAGCTGCAATGGATGGAAAAATGTACTTTCAGCTATTTATAGCTGCAGGAAAATGGCCAGCGCCAACAGCGCTGAAGGGGGTGGCAGGTGTCTCGGCGCTATAGCGTTTGAAGGGCGCGATCATGCTGAAAGCTGGAAGATACGATCGCGCTGGACTTGGCGCGATTGCGCTGGACTTGGCGCGATTGCGCTGAAGGCTGGCCTGCAACTATGTTTCTACAATTCCTCTAACACTCCATGGGGTGTTCTAGGCACATTTCGGACTCAAAGGAATCGACGAAACTCCCATACGAGGTCTTTTCGGAGAAATGTTGACCCAAGTCAACACAAACAAAAAGGAACTCAAGGGCTTGAAATAAGTCTGGATCACCCGGAACCCGAACCAACCACCTTCCTATCCAAAACTCAACATTCCAGAGCTAATGGAATTGTCGGATTTTGAATCCGACACTCCAATCATCGAAAGTCACTCAAAGTTGCACTTTCCACTCCAAATGGCCTGAAAACTGAGGAAACCACACAAAACCTACACCGGAAGTTCTCAGGCCTCAACTAAAGGTCCAAATAGACCAAACTCATTGTTCCGGAGCTAACAAAAATGTCAGAATTAAATCCCGAGCACGTTGCTAAGAATGTTGACCAAAGTCAATGATATTCTAAGTTTAAGCTCTAAAATAGGAAAACGGTCAAAATGACCAAACGAATGGCCAGGGCACCAAATCACCGGTCCCCGCAAGCCATAAATTACTTGGGACCGCTACAAAAAGGCTCTAACAATGCAATAAATGCAAAAATACAAAGATGACTGGAAGGGTCATCACAGATGCCTGACTATAAATTATGTGAAATGAACTTGTCTTTATTACTTATTGGTCTTACAAGTGTGGTTGTGTTCATTATTGTTGATTGTTGGATTATCTGTGATATTTGGTTGGCTCGAGTACCATGCCTTGAATGGTATACATATATCAGTTTGCTCGGGTACCACGCCTGGTATAAGATATCTAACGGTTGCTCGAGTACCACATGTGTTACAGGTTCTATAATTGTTGGCTCGGGTACCTTGCCTGGTACAGGTTTGATTATAAATGTTTGATTGTGTTTTTTCTTATGGTTCCATGACTGGACCGGGTGTGCTTCTTGTTATATATTATTGCATATTAGCCCATGAGTGGCTCGGTGATCATTTTTATAGGCTGGGTTGGTTCTTGTGTAGATCGGTATTGCATGCTAGACCTTGTAGATGTTGTCCTAGGGACCCTTCGGTTGTCCGGGTTGCTCAAAAAAGGGGTGCTTTGCATATGTTATTATTGTTGTGGTGGTTTATTGGACATATTTCATGTAGCTGATAAGTCAGGTTGATGACTGAGAGTCTGGGTTGTATTTGCTGGCTTGGTTACACATGTTTTGTCTTTCTTTTACTCAGCTCTAGTTTATAGTTCATATTTCATTTATTAGAGCTGGACGATGATCCTACCAGTACACTGTTATTTTCTGTACTGATGCTGCACTTGCTTTCCTTTTGTGAGTACATGACATATTCCAATGGCTGCTACGTGACCTCAGTTATAATTCCAATATTTTCAGAATCCAATGGTGAGCTACTCCTTCTGGGCTACCATGGTTTTATCTAGTTTACTTCAAGTCCATTTTTTTGGACTCACTCTTCTTTATTTTGGGGTTGCATCCTTGTACTGTAGACTTAGTAGATGTTTTGGTACACGACTTTCAGATTTTAGGGGTATTTTCTGCATGATCTTTCTTGTTAACTATTTTAGTTGTGAATTCTAGTTTTATTAATGCAATTGGTTTTAGCTATTTGACTTACTTAGATATTGGCTTGGTTACTTGGTTCGCTCACCGGGGTTTTGGGGTGGGTGCTACTCATGGCAAATTAGGTCATGAAAAAGATGATATCAGAGACCTAGATTCATTGATCTTGTCGTACTAAAATGGGTCTAGTAGAGTCTTATGGAATGGTACGGAGAAGTCCATACATTTCTTCGAGAAGCTAAAGGACTTTAGGAAACTATATCTTCATTCTTCCTTCGTGCTATAACTTGATTCCAATTGGTATCTTTTGATCCTAATTGGTATCTAAATTCTTTAACTCTTTCACCCGTAGATGGTTAACACTAGGCGTAATAGAGCAAGGGAAGTAGCTCCAGTTGTGGGACTGGTGGCTAGAGGGAGAGGAAGGGGCAGAGGCATGGGTAGAGGAAGAGCAACACCCGCCAGGGGTAGAGCTCAGGCAGCGGCAGAGCCAAGGGCAGTGACCCTTCCCCCACTCAAGGATCTTGTTGAGAAGGAGGTTTATGTTGTCAGATGTGAAAGCCTTCCCTCTATGTCATCTGAGGTAATTCAGCAAGTGTTGGCTTTTCTGAGTGGGCTGGAAGGTACTGGAGACACCCCCACTAGGCCAACAGATAAGGTTCTGGCGCTCATCCAGTTTTTCACGACCCGATTTTTTGGTCATGATGGCACCTACAACCCACCAGTAGGTGAACCAATCCCCGTAGCCTGGAACGGTTAGTAATGGGCTACCTTCTAACAGTTTAAGCGGAAGACTCGATACATAAGCAGAAGCAAGGGCATAATGAGAAGAAAATAAATACAAGAGAGATAAAAACAAGTAGAATCTAAACCAACCCAAAACTTGGTATCAAAGTGTATAAGAGCCGAACTACATCAGGAGTACAAAGGTCCAAAAGTCATATATACGCAATGTCTCCAAAACTATAAGAGTACAAAATACACCAAGGATAACTGAAGTTAAGCTCTGAACTCCAAGAGCTCACCCTCAGCCTGGATGATCCAAAAATTACACCCCGCATGAATCTCTGACATGCTAACGGCGATGGCCCATGCTAGGATCTGCACCAGAAGATACAGAGGTTAGGGTGAGCACCAAATGCGAAGCATAAGGTACTCAATAGGTATCATAGGCCGAATAGACACATATAAAGTAAAAGAGCAATAGCATACAGAGTAGAAGGAAACAGTCACAGAAATCAAGTACACAGGAACTAGCCTAGAGGGAAGACAACAGAAAAGAACATATAAGGCTAGCATATAGAATATATATACACAATAGGCACAGGTGAAAGTAAGGACGACGCACCTGGGTTACTCTCAAAAATAGTATATATATAAGTGTAGGTTCTAGAAATGGGAGGTATACCAGTAACCTCGAGTGTAAAGAGTAGGAGCGAAGGATAAAGTATACATGCTCGGTAAAAAGAACAAATAACCAGCCAAACCATATCAATCTCAAATCCTAAAATAACAGCCTTGCCGAGTCCAACTCCACACTTATAACCGTAATAGAGAATAATTCTTTAAAAAGTAATGAGAGTCTACCTACATTCCCTCGGCCGCCCATACAACCGAAAAATGCAATCAAGTGAAAACAAACCCTCTTGCATCCCAAACTACCGGAGCATACAATCAACACAAAAAAACAAGGGTGGTATCTCAAACAATGAATGATATGATGCATGAAAACCTCAGGGTGAAATAGAACCTCTATATGTACCTCCTCTGGTGCCAATCGGGTCCAGCAGGCAGGTTCCATGGAAGAACACAGCCCGTATACCTCTACTACACCATATACCCTTCCCCGTGGCACACGGATCCCAAAGCCTCAAGCCTAGGGTGGAAAGGTCCATGGAGGTCCCGGACCCCATACTATAACTCAGAATCAAAACGTGTCCTCCAGAATTGAGTCTGAGTTCACGCCAGTGGCTAAGTCTCAAATATGCATGCCTAGACCCTGTCCAGGACTAAAACAGTGAAAAAGATGACTCAAAAACCCTTCCAAGGGTGCCCGAGCACAACCGGGTCTAAAACAGTAGTAAAAATATCTCAGATGCTCGACCCGACCGAGCTTGATATCATTTTAAATCAGTAAGGAAACTCAACTAGCACTCTGACCCTGTCGCGTCTAGCAATAGTAGTAAATCATGATAAAACCATATCATTAACCTTATTTTACCCCAAGAAGATCCACGTATCAAGTCAAACTATTTCCAATTCCAATTTCATCGAAAATGGCCCCCCGAGGCCATGCAAGGTTTAGAAAATCAAATTTTGTAGGCCCGAAGACAAAAACCATAATAAAAAGTGGAAAAAACTCTTTATATGCATGGAAATGATATGATCAACCCAAATAGCTTCCCGGTAGCTCACAATCAACCTAACGGTCCTGCACAGGTTCGGAAGCTACTCAGCAAGTATGACCAGCCTAGAAGGATATTTCTTTGTCCGAGACTCGCGGACATTCCCAATAATCCCACCTTCTATGTTCCAGAGTCAACAAGACCTCACGGGGTCACAAGGGTAATAAATATATCAACCAATAGGAATACTAAACACAATGGAGAATAGAAATAGAATGAACCATAGAAAAGCAGTCAAGGTCTATGGTACCAACCTAATAAACCAACCCAAGGATGCCAACTAGTAAAATTTTACCCGATATATGCGAAGTCTAGGGAGTTAAGCAGTAACTTCCCTATCGTCCGACGACAAGCTGTGGGAACGATAATATACGAGGCTGAGCTGCTCCAAGAAGCTCCGAACGAGAATCCAACTATCAAATTCATGAATAAAATGTTAAGACGAGTCTAATGATACCCATATTACTACATTTGTAGCCGGGTCGATATTCGGGTCAAAAGCGAGCTCACGGGGACCATAACCCGACACCAAAAATGAAAAGAACCACGATGACCCCAACGATGCCAAGAAGGCATGCTCCAAATTTGAGCATAATTTTACACGGGAAGGGCACCAAAACATCCCGCCCAAGTTGGGAATTAAAGAATGGAAATTTCCAAAATAAAAACGGAAATTGGGCAAGCATTACTTACCAAAATGACGGAAAATCAGCCCAAAACGGATAAAACTTCACACCCATGAACATACACAAGCTTAGGGGGCAGAATCTATCACAAAATCTAAGCTTTGGATGAGCATCAATGGAGGAATAAAGAGAAAAACCGAAGAAGGCAAGTTAGGGAAGATGACTTACCAAGAGGCGAAGAACTACGGATAATCGACGAACAAATAATTCCCCAAGGTTTAGAACTGAAATGGAGCAAAATGGTGGAGATAATTTTTTGTTTTAGAGTGAGAAAAGTGAGGAGAAGGGATGGAAAAAAATGAAATGACAGCAATAAATACTGTTGTCCACAGCTGATTTTCTGCAATTTTTAGAAAACTCGACGGGGCATTCCGGGCACAATCAGAAACCGATATTAAAAAAAAATAGTGCTAATAGAGTGAAAACGATGTTCCAGACTCAACAAAATCAATGAAACTTCCAAATGAGATCGTTTAAGAGAAATTTTGACCCAAGTCAACACTATCGAAAAGTAACTCAAAGGCTCAAAATGAGTCTGACTCACCCGGAACCCTAACCAAACATCTTCCTAGCCCAAACTCAATATTCCCGAGCTGATGGAATCATCGGATTTTGAATCTGACACTCCGATCATCGAAAATCACCCAAAGTTGAACTTTCAACTCCAAATGGCTTGAAAACTAAGAAAACCACACAAAACCCACACCGGAAGTTCTCAGGCCTCAACTAAAGGTCCAACTAGACCAAACTCATCGCTCCGGAGATAACGAAACTGTCAGAATTCAATTCCGAGCACGTTAGCTATGAATGGTGATTAAAATCATTGATATTCTAAGTTTAAATCTCTAAAACAGGCGAACGGCTAAAATGACCAAACGAACGACCACGGCAGCGAACTACCGGTCCCAGCAAGCCATAAATGACTTGGGCTACTACAGAAAGGCTTTAACAGTGCAATAAATGAGATAAGGCAAAGATGACTGGAAGGGTCATCACAACATCCACTACTAAAAAGACTTTTGTTCTTGAAAGTCCAGAATAAGGGAGTACCTGAAGGCTCGAACAACTGTGGATACTAGTCACGCAACTCACACTCGGTCTCCCAGGTAGCCTCCTCGATCAGACGATGTCTCCACTGAACATTCACAACCAGAATCTCCCTAGATCTCAATTTCCTGATATCTCTAGCTAGAATAGCTATCGGCTCCTCAACAAATGATAACCTCTCATCTAACTGGATCGAATCCCAATGCAATACATGAGACTCATCAGGCACATACCGGTGCAACATCGAAACATGGAAAATTAGGTGAATAGCTGAAAACATCATAAGCAAGGCTAACATATAGGCAACACTACCAACCCTCTGTATAGCTCTTCAAAACTGAGATGTGAACTGAATGTCGCAGTCTGAAATGATAGAAGCTGGGACCCCGTGCAACCGTACAATCTCACGAATGTAGATCTGAGCTAACCTCTCTGCCCCATAAGAAGTCTGAACCAGCAAGAAATGTGCTGACTTAGTCAGCCTATCAACGATCATCCAAATGGAGTCAAACCCCCGAGTACGAGGCAAACCAACAATAAGTTCCATAGTAATACCTTCTCACTTCCACTTAGAAATGGGAAGTCGCTGCATCAAACCACCCAGTCTCATGTGCTTGAACTTCACCTGTTGACAGTTCAAGTACCGAGATACGAACTCTGCCACGTCCCGCTTCGTACCACTCTACCAGTAAAGATGTCTCAGGTCTTTATACATCTTCGCTGTGCCAGGATGGATGGAGTCTTTGGAACAATGTGCCTCATAGAGTATCAACTGTATCAAATCACCAACTCTCAGAACACAAAGTCGTCCCTCAAACCTCAGAATCCTATCAGAACCCAAGGTAGCCCGGCTGGTCTCACCCCGAACTACCTGATCATGAAGGTCACACAAACCCTGATCCTTGAACTGTCATCTCTGAATCTGATCAACTGGAGTAGAACAAACCTCAACACTGGCAAGAACTCTGCTGGGATCCAATAAGTCAAGCCTAACAAAATGGTTAGCCAAGGACTAGATGTTAAAGGCCAACAGTCACTCAGAAGCTGAAAGTGAAGCTAGGTTGCCCATACTCACCGCCTTCTGACTCAAGGCATGCGCTACCACATTAGCCTTTCTCAGATGGTATAAAATAGTGAAATCATAGTCCTTCAGCAACTCAATCCATCTCCTCTGCCTCGAGTTCAGCTCCCGCTGACTCGTAATGTACTGAAGACTACGATGGTCGGTGAATATCTCACAATGAACTCCATATAGATAGTGCCTCAAGAACTTGACCACGAAGACTATCGCCGCCAACTCTAAGTCGTGAGTGGGGTAGTTGCGCTCATGAACCGTCAGCTGCCTTGATACATCTGCTATCACTCGACCCTGTTGCATCAACCCATAACTAAGACCAACCCCTGAAGCATCACAATACACATAGAAACTCTAACCCTCAACTAGCAACGTCAAAACTGGAGATGAAGTCAATAAGGCGTTAAGCCTCTCGAAGCTATCCTGGCACTGATCAAACCACTGAAATGGAACATCCTTCCTAGTCCGCATAGTCAAGGGTGCTGCTATGGAATAAAATCCCTCAACGAACCATCTGTAATACCCGTCTAACCCAATAAAGCTGTGAACCTCGGTAGGAGTAGTAGGTTTAGGCAAATCATGAACTACAGAAATCTTACCCGGATCAAATCTAATCCCATCCTTAGACACTACGTGCCCTAGGAATGCAACTGACTCTAACCAAAACTCACACTTTGAGAACTTGGCATAAAGTTGGTTATCTCTCAAAGTCTTAAGTACAGTCCTCAAGTGTTGATTATGCTCATCTCTACTCCTCGGGTATACCAGGATGTCATCAATGAAGATTATCATGAACATATCCAAGTACGAGCTAAGAACCATGTGCATCAAGTACATGAAGGCTGCGGGGACATTAGTCAACCCAAAAGACATCACTAGGAACTCATAGTGGCCATAACGTGTCCTGAATGTTGTCTTAGGGTTTTCCTCTGCCCTAATCCTCAACTGATGGTAGCCGGACCTCAAATCAATCTTTGAAAACACGGCGGAACCCTGAAGTTGATCAAATAAGTCATCAATCCTGGGTATCGGATACTTATTCTTCACTGTCACATTATTCAAATGTCGATAATCAATATACATCCACATCGACCCATCATTCTTCTTCACAAAGAGAATAGGAGCACCCCAAATGACACACTCGGTCTAATGAACCCCTTAGCTAACAAATCCTGGAGCTGCTTCTTAAGCTCTCTCAACTCAGCAGGAGCCATACGATAGGGAGGAATAGAAATAGACCTGGTGCCTGGCTCTAACTCAATGGCAAAATCAATATCCCTCTCAGGTAGAAGTCTTGGCAGGTCGATAGGAAACACATCTAGGGTGTCTATAACCACAGGAACAGACTCAGGAGACGTAGGGTCAGCACTAGCATCTCATACATATGCTAGATAAGCTAAACACCCATAGGATAACATCTTCCTAGCTAGAAGATAAGAAATGATCCCAGACATTGCATAGCTAATAGAACCCTACCACACAACCGGGGATACACCGGGCACGAATATTGTAACGGTCTTGGCATAGAAATCCAAAACCACACGGTGAGGGTACAACCAGTCCATGCCCAGTGTCACATAAAAATCCAATATATCAAGTATCATCAAGTCAGCCCAAGTATCAAAATCACCAATAGATATCACACAGGATCACACAATCCGATTCACTACTAAAGAATCTCCTACTGGGGTCGAAAAAGAAACAAGCACACACAATGTCTCACTAGCAAACCCCAAACAAGGCAGAAAGTAGGCAGATACATATGAACAAGTGGATCCAGGATCAAACAAAGCATAAGTTGGCTGACGGCATATAGAAATCGTACCTATGATCATGGTATCCGAGGCCTCTGCATCCAGTCTCTCAGGGACCGCATAGAACTGACGATGACCTCCACCTGCCTGACTGCCATCCCTACCACCTGCTTTGCAACGTGGGGCACCACCCCTAGCCTGACCACCACCCCCATAGCCAGAGGCTGAACTGCTTGCAACGGCTTGGCTGGCTGAATTATACCCTGCTGGGGGCAATCTCTAGTAAAGTGACCAACCACACTACAAGTATAGCAAGCCCCTGACGACCTACTCGGTTGGGATGAACTAGCAGAAACTGAATGGCCACCATGGCCTGATGCCCTAGAATTTGTACCTTTCGATGGCTGACCACTGTGACCTTGCTAACTGCCCTGACCCTGCTCAAACTGAGAACCAGAAGCCTAAAGTGATGCTTGTATTGGTCATCTAGACTGACCCTGATTCTGCTGAGGCTAATAACCTCAACCCCACTGGCCTGAACCTC
Source organism: Jaltomata sinuosa (assembly GCA_003996215.1). NCBI lineage: Eukaryota > Viridiplantae > Streptophyta > Magnoliopsida > Solanales > Solanaceae > Jaltomata > Jaltomata sinuosa. The sequence continues at coordinate 489,083 of QJPP01000827.1, read as the reverse complement.
TACAACTATGCCTAGAACCACTGTAACCACCCTGATGTTGAGGACTCTTATCTCTGGCCCCGATGTCATGACGACGCAAATCCTCAACTGTGCAGGCATAATCTGAAATGCCCTAAAATGATTGAATGTTAGTAACCAGTATCTCTGCAGGCTCTCTAAACTCTCTCTGTAACCCCCAAACAAATCTACGGACTCTGTCAGCCTCAGTAGGCATAATCATGGCTCCAAATTGAGCAAGCTGATGGAACCGAGTCTCATACTCTTAGATCATCATGGTATCCTAAGAAAGTCTAGTGAACTCCTCCCTATGATTCTCTCGGTCGCTCTGTGGCAAGAACTTGGCCATAAAGGCCTCATAAAACAAAGACCAGGTCAAGTGAGGTGATGTAGAAGGCCTGCAAGCAACTTGTGCCCTCCACCATAACTTTGCTGGACCCTCTAGCTAATATGAAGTATAGCCAACCCTGTGAGTCTCAAATAAGCCCAAATGGTGCAACACATCCTCGCAGGTAGTGATAAAGTCATGTGGGTCCTTAACCGATGTACCAGCAAATCTTGGCGGTGCCAATCTCAGAAACCTACCCAAGGCTTTCAGCTCCGTCTCTATCATAGTAGGGCGAGGAGCAAGAGGCTAGGCAACCGATGGGACTGGAAAAACCTCAGCACAGGGATCCACAATAGCAGGTTGCGCTCTTAAACTCTGAACACCCAAGGCTTCCCCCTGAGCGGATGTCTGGTCTATCTCAGAAGGACGCTCCCTAATCATACCCAATAGCTGAAGTAACAAACCTTGAATATTTGAAAACTGAGCTGGGGTTGAAGCTGGCACGGAAACTGATGTTAAAATTGGTACTAGAGCTGGTGGTGCCTGGGATATCCACGGGACCACATGTTGCTGCTCTGGAGCTAACTTTGGCTCGTATTCATAATCAGGCTCTACATCCACTCTAGAAGATCTAGTAGGTATCGCTGCTCTGGGGTTCCCTCGGCCCTTACCTCTACCCCGACGACCACTATGGCCCCTAGCTAGAGTCGGAGGTGCAGGGGAAAGAGGCTATCCCCCGCCAGAAGCCTAAGATCTCGTACGAGAGAGAGACAAGTAAAGTCTAGTTTCCTAAGATATCACTATAGCCTCCTGAAGATTGAGCACAAACGTCTCCGCCCTGATCTACAGGACTTTACTAGACATTGGATCCTATACCGATGATACTGGTGAACCTAGGACTCTAATACCATGCTGTCACGACCCAATTTCTCAGTCATGATGGAACCTATAACCCCCAGTAGGCAAACCAATCCTTGTAGCCAAAAACGATTAGTAATGGGCTAGCTTCTAACAGCTTAAGCGAAAGATTTGATAAATAAGCGGAAGCAAGGGCATAATGAGAAGAAAATAGATAGAAGAGAGATATAAACAAGCGGAATCTAAACCAACCCAAAACCTAGTATCAAAGCGTATAAGAGCCGAACTACATCAGGAGTACAAAGGTCCAAAAGTCATACATACACAATGTGTCTAAAACTATAAGAGTACAAAATACACCAAGGATAACTGAAGTCAAGCTATGAACGCCAAGAGCTCACCCTCAGCCTGGATGATCCAAAAATTGCACCCCGCACGAGTCTCCGACGCGCTAATGGTAATGGTCCACGCTAGGATCTGCACCAGAAGATGCAGAGGGTAAAGTGAGCACCAAATAGGAAGCATAAGGTACCCAATAGGTATCATAGGCCGACTGGGCACATATAAAGAGCAATAGCAGACAGAGTAGAAGCAAACACTCACAGAAATTAATGAAAAGTACACAGGAACTAGCCTAGAGGGAAAACAATAGAAAACAACATATAAGGCTAGCATATAGAATATATACACATAACAGACACAGGTAAAAGTAAGGAAGACGCACCTGGGATCCTTGAAAAAATAGTATATATATAAATGCAGGTTCTAGAAATAGGTGGTATACCGGTAACCTCGAGCGTAAAGAGTGGGAGAGAAGGAAGAGTAGACATGCTCGATAAGCAGAACAAATTACCAGCCAAATCATATCAATCTCAAATCCCAAAATAACATCTTGGCGGAGTCCAACTCCACACTTATAACCGTAATAAAGAACAATTCTATAATAAGTAATGAGAGTTTACCTACAGTCCCTGATCCGCCCATACAACCAAGGAATACAATCAAGTGAAAACAAACCCTCTGTCGTCCCATACTACCAGAGCGTAAAAGAACCACACAGCAAACAAGGGTGGTATCTCAAACAATGAATGGTATGATGCATGAAAACCTCAGGGTGAAATAGAACCTCTGCATATACCTCCTCCGGTGCCGATCAGGCCCAGCAGGCAGGTTCCATGGAAGGACACAACCCATATACCTCAACTCCACTGTTTACCCTTCCATTCGGCACACGCATCCCAAATCCTCAGGCCCAGAGCGGCAAGGTCCATGGAGGTCCCGAACCCCATACTAAAACTCAGAATCAAAATGTGTCCTCCAAAATCGAGTTTGGGCTCAAGCCAGTGGATAAGTCTTAAATATGCATGCCTAGACCATGTATACGACTAAAACAGTTAAAAAGATGACTCAAAAACCTTTCCAAGGGTGCCCGGGCACAACCAGGTCTAAAAAAGTAGTAAAAACATCTCAGATGCTTGACCCGGTCAAGCCTGATATCATTTCAAATTAGAAAGGAAACTCAACTAGCACTACGACCCGGTCGCGTTAATCAATAGTAGTAAATCATGATAAAACCATATCTTTAACCATCTTTTTCCCCAAGAAGATCCACGTATCAAGTTAAACCATTTCCAAATCTAATTTTATCGAAAATGGGCCCCCAGGGCCATGCAAGGTTTAGAAAATCAGTTTTCGTAGGCCCGAAGCCAAAATCATAATAAAACATGGAAAAATCTCTTTATATGCATGGAAATGATATGATCAACCCAAATAGATGCCCGTTATCTCACAATCAACCTAATGGCCCTCCACAGGCTCCGAAGCTACTCAACTAGCATAACCAGCCTAGATGGATATTTCTATGTCTGGGACTCATGGACATTCCCAATAATCCCACCTTCTATGTTCTAGAGTCAACAAGACCTCACGGGGTCACAAAGGTAATAAATATATCAACTAATAGTAATACTACACACAACGGAGGAAAGAAATAGGACGAATCATGGAAAAGCAGTCAAGGTCTATGGTACCAACCTAATAACCCAACCCAAGGATGCCAACTAGTACAATTTTACCCGATATATGCGAAGTCCAGAGAGTTAAGTCATAACCTACTTGTTGTCCGACGATAAGCTGCAGGAACAACGATATCTGAGGCTGAGCTACTCCGACAAGCTCTGAACAAGAATCAAACTATCAAATTCATGAATAAAATGTTAAGAAGAGTCTAATGATACCCATATTGCTACAATTGTAACCGGGTCAATATCCGGGTCAAAAGTGGACTTGTGGGGCCCACAACCTGAAACCAAAAACAAAAAGAACCATGATGACCCCAACGATGCCAAGAAGGCATGCTCAAAATTTTAGCACAATTGGACAAGGGAAGGGTACCAAAATAGCCCGCCCAAGTTGAGGATTAAAGAATGAAAATTTTGAAAATAAAAATAAAAATTGGGCAAGAATTACTTACCAAAATGACGGAAAATCAGCCCAAGACGGATAAAACTTCACACCCATGAACATGCACAAGATTAGGGGGCAAAAACTATCACAAAATCTAATCTTTGGATGAGCATCAATGGAGGAATTAAGAGAAAAATCGAAGAAGGCATGTTAAGGAAGATGACTTACCAAGAGGCGAAGAACTACGGATAATCGATGAAAACATAATTCCCCAAGATTTACAACTGAAATGGAGTAAAATGGTAGAGAGAATTTTTAGTTTTAGAGTGACAAAAGTGAGGAAAAGGGCTGGAAAAAAATGAAATGACAGCAATAAATAGTTGTTTTCCGCAACTGATTTTTTGCAATTTTTAGAAAACTCGACGGGCATTCTGGGCACAATCAGAAACCGATATTCAAAAAGCAATAGTGATAATAGAGTGTAAATTACATTCCGAACTCAAGGAATTGACAAAACTTCCATACGAGGTCATTTCGGAGAAATGTTGACCCAAGTCAACACTAACGAAAAGGAACTCAAAGGCTCGAAATAAGTTTGACTCACCCGGAACCCAAACGAACCATCCTCCTAGCCTAAACTCAACATTCTGGAGCTGATGAAATTGTTGGATTTCAAATCCGGTATTCCGATCATCGAAAGTCACCCGAAGTTACACTTTCAACTCCAAATGGCCTAAAATTTGAGAAAACCACACAAAACACACATCAAAAGTTCTCAGGCCTCAACTAAAGGTCCAACTAGACCTAACTCATTGCTCCGGAGCTAATGGAACTGTCAGAATTTAATTTCGAGCACATTAGCTAAGAATGTTGACTAAAGTCAATGATATTCTAAGTTTAAAGTTCTAAAATAGGCGAACGGCTAAAACAACAAAACGAACGACCAGGGCACCAAACTACCGGTCCCAGCAAGCCATAAATGACTTGAGGCTGCTATAGGAAGGCTCTAATAGTGCAATAAATGCGACAAAGATGATCGGAAGGGTCATCACATAGTTGTTGCTATAACTCCCAAAATAGATGAAGCATCAGGTATCGATGCCTTCTTCTATCTAAGCTAGGCCCTATTATGATTGGGACTGAGCTCGAGCTATTGACCAAGTTCTTGAAGATGAAACCTCCATCATTTCATAGTATGGAGAAGGAGAATGCCTTTGAGTTTATTCTAGACTACTATGAAAGGTTGCATAAGTTGGGCATTGTGCAAAAGCATGGGGTGGAGATTGTTACTTTTCAGCTGTAGGGTGATGCTAAGAAGTGGTGGAGGGAACATGTAGAGTGTCGATCTTCACCCTTGCCTCTGATGACTTGGGCTCAATTCCATGCCCTGTTTTTGAATAAATATGTACCTCGCACTCTGAGAGATCGTAAGAAGGATGAGTTTCTGGCCCTTGAGCAGGGAAATATGTCTATTTTAGCTTATGAGGCTAAGTTTCATGCCTTGTGATGTTATGCTGCCCAACTTTTGGGTACTGAGGAGGAGAGGATTCATCTCTATGTTAAGCGTATGAACACTGAGTTACAGGTTTTGTCTATTCATATGACTTCGGCAGGAAAGTGCTTCAATTAGGTGACTGACTATGTAAAGAAACTGGAGGGGGTCAGATAGGTTAGGTAGGCGAAGGTGTTAGCCAAGAATTCCCAGAATGATCGTAATTTTAGTGGTTCTTACTCCATGGTTCCTAGTCAGCAGGCCTATTTGGCTCGCCCCATTCAGTCGGCCCTGCCAGCTTTTATAGGTGGTCGTTCAGGGGCTCATAAAAAAATTTCTTCTTCTAGAGGCCAAGGAGCTTCTTATACTTCTACCGGCAGGCCCTCTCTTAACCGTGGATGTTTTCACTGTAATGATTTGGGTCATTTCAAGAGGGAGTGCCCTCTTAGACAAGTAGGAAATCAGATGCAACAACAAACTAAAGGTATAGTTCCAGTAGGTGGAGGTGGCCATGGCAGGGGGTGCCCACAGGGTGGGTGAGGGAATTTTTAAAAAGGTCGTGGAAATAGAGGGAATGATTGGGCAGGAAGGGAAGTAGTGCAGCCAGCTAAAGAGGTTGCCCGGATTGATGACAGAACCCATTATTATGCCTTTCCAGGAAAATTTGAGGCAGAGGCATCAGATGCTTTGATATCAGGTACAACTCTAGTATGTGATTGGATGGCTTCTGTATTATTTGATCCAAGTTCCATATATTCATATGTATCTGTTAAATTTGTATTAGGTCATGATTTGGTTTGTGATGTTCTTGATTCCCTATTCATGTTTCTACCTCAGTTGGGGAGTCTTTGGTAGTAACCCATGGATATTGTACTTGTTCTATGGTGTTTGTGGTGTTTCAAACTTGGGTAGATTTGGTTATCCTTGATATGCTGGATTTTCATATTATCTTGGGTATGACTTGGTTGTCTCTGTAACATGCTAAGTTGAACTGTAATTCTAAGACAGTAACTCTAGAGATCCCGGGTAAGGATAGACTAGAGTGGGAAGGTGTGTACAGGCCTAAGCCTGCTAAGATTATATCTTTCGTTCGAGCTAGGAAGCTAGTGGGAAAGGGTTTTTCAACCTTCTTGGCTTCTTTTTAGGATGTTAGTGCAGAGACTTCTTCGATTGAGTCAGTTTTGATTATTTCTGAATTTCCGGAGGTGTTTCTGGCAGATTTGCCTGGCAAGCCTCCAGACATGGACATTGACTTCTGTATAGATTTGGAGCCAGGCACTTGCCCAATCTCTATTCATCCTTATTGCATGGCTCCAGTAGAGTTGAGGGAACTTAATACTCAGCTTCAGGAACTCCTAGATAAGGGATTTATTCATCCCAGTACTTCACCTAAGGGTTCTTGAGTTTTGTTCGTGAAAAAAAAGGATAGTAGTATAAGGATATGTATAGACTACAAGAAACTAAACAAGGTTACCATTTGAAAAAAGTATCCTTTACCCCGTATAGATGACCTTTTTAATCAGTTATAGGGTGCTTCAGTGTTTTCTAAGATTGACTTGAGGTCAGGGTACCATCAGATAAATATTAGACCTGGGGATATACCTAAGACGGTATTCGAAACTCGGTATGGGCACTATGAATTCATGATAATCTTGTTTGGGTTGACCAATGTGCCAGTGGCTTTCACGAGTTTAATAAATGGCATCTTCAAGTAATTTATTAATCCATTTGTAATTGTCTTTATAGATGATATTCTGATTTAGTCCAACAGTAAGAAGGATACTGCAAAGCATCTTTGTATTGTTCTGGGGATATTGAGGCACCCAAAATTATATGCCAGGTTTTCAAAGTGTGAATTCTGGTTATCATCGGTTGCTTTCTTATGGCACGTGGTTTTGGAAAAAAGGGTGATTATGGATCCTCAAAAGATCGAGAAATATAAGAGTTGGGTCCGTCCTATCTCTGTGACTGAGGTTAGGAGTTTTGTGGGTCTTGTGGGCTACTATCACAGGTTTTTCAAGAACTTTGCTTCCATTGCTACTCACTTGACAAGGTTGACTCAGAAGGAGATGGCTTTTATTTGGTCTGACAAGTGTGAGGAGAGCTTCCAAAAGCTCAAGACACGTCTGACTATAGCCCTCTCCTATCATTGTCGATTGAAGGTAAAGATTTCATTGTATTTTTTGATGCTTCACATTCAAGTTTGGGTGTTGTGTTAATGCAGGACATGAATGCTATAGTATATGATTTAAGGCAATTGAAGCCCCACAAGAAAAATTGCCCCACCCATGATTTGGAGTTGGCAGCGGTGGGTTTTGCATTAAATATCTGGAGACACTACCTCTATGGTGTCAAGTGTGAAGTGTTCACAGACCATTGGAGCCTGCAACAAGTGTTTAGATAGAAGGATCTGAATATGAGATAGGGGAGGTAGATAGATTTGTCAAAGGATTATGATGTGGCCATTCAGTATCATTCGGGTAAGGCCAATGTGGTGGAAGATGCATGAGCCAAAAAGTGGTTAGCATGGGCAGTTTGGCTTTTTTGGGAGTGTCCAAGTGACCCTTGGCTAGGAAGATTCGAGCTCTAGAATATAAATTCATGTAATTGGGCATTTTAAAACAGGGGGACTATTAGCCAGTATTGAGGTTAAACCCACATTTCTGGAGGAAATCAAAGCCAAACAGTATCAGAATGGACAATTGAACAAGCTTCGAAACAAGGTGGTGTCCGGGGAGGCCCAGGATGTCACGCTAGATGTTGGCAGGGTGTTGTGCTTTAAATGGCGGATTCGTGTTCTTTGGGTTGATGACTTGATACAGAATGTGTTAATGAAGATCATGGTTTGTGGTACTCAATCCATCCGGGCATAACCAAGATGTACCGGGACTTGAGGAAACTTTATTAGTGGGGTGGGAGGAAGAAGGATATAGCTGAATATATGTCCAAGTGTCAAAACTATCAGCATGTTAAGTATGACCTTCAAAGGCCTACATGATTGTTTCAAAGGATGCCCATTACCGAGTGGAAGTGGGAAAGGATAGCCATGGACTTTATGGCTGGTCTTCCTAAGACCTTGGGAAAGTATGACTCTATTTAGGTCATCATGGACAGGCTGACCAAGTCAACTCATTTCATTCCAGTCAAGGTGGATTATAATTCCCACCAGTTGGCCAAGATTTATGTCAAGGATATAGTGAGATTGCGTAGGGTTCCACTCTCAATCATTTCAGACATGGGTACACAGTTTACTTCCATGTTCTGGGGAAAGTTGCACGAAGAGTTGGGAACGCAATTCACTTTCAGCATAACTTTTCATCCTCAGATAGATGGTCAGTCGAAGAGGATTATTCAGGTATTGTAGGACATGCTGAGAGCATGTGTGATCGATTTTGGGGGCCATTGGGATCAGTTTTTACCATTATGTGAATTCTCATACAACAACATCTATCACTCTAGTATTGATATGGCACCATTCAAGGCACTTTATAGGAGGGGATGTAGATCACCCATAGGGTGGTTTGAGGCAGGTGATGTGAAACCGTTTGGTGTTGACTTGGTGAAGAAAGCTCAAGAAAAGGTGAGAGGTATTCAAACCAAGTTGCTAGCAGCCCAGAGAAGGAAGAAAGAGTATGCAAATCACAAGGTAAGGGACATGGCATTTCAGTCTGGTGAACAAGTTTTGTTGAAGGTGTCACCAATGAAAGGGGTAATGTGGTTTTTCAAGAGGGGAAAGATTAGCCCTCTGTATATCGGTCCATTTGAAGTTCTCAAAATTGTAGGGCCACTGGATTATAGGTTAGCACTGCCGCTCAGTTGATTTGGAGTCCATCCAGTCTTCCATGTATCCATGCCGAAGCAATACCATGGGATTCGATCTTGTTAGACAAGGACGTTCAGTACGAGGAGGAGTCGATTGCAATTCAAGATCGGGATGTGTAGAAATTATAGACAAAGTAAACCAGACCGGTAAAAGTTCAATGGAAGCATAATCTAATTGAGGAAGCCACTTGGGAAATCAAAAGGGACATGCGGGACAAGTACCCTCACTTTTTTTAGGATTCAGGTACTACCCTTTCCTCTCTTTTAGCTCATTTTTTTGGGCTTGATCATTCGGAGATGAATGATGGGTAAATTGGTATCTTTTCTAATGACCTATTCCGTCATTATGGGTAAACTATTTGTGCAAATAAATGGGTTAGAAAACTTCTGGGTTTGGGAGTTGGAAATTTTAGGCTAGGCTAGTCTCGGACGATATCTGAGCAAGGTATGAAGTAGGTTAATCCGGAAAGTATTGTGTAAAATGTCTAAGGTTGAGCTAATTTTTCTGTAAGGCAAGACATTAAGGAGTCTGTGGGACTTTTCGGAAGTAAATTCGGGTGAGTAGAACTCCCGATATAAAAATTTATGTAAAAGGGTTGGTTTGGAATGTCAAGATTTGAAGTGTGTTGTAAAATGGTAAAATCGAGGAGTTATATCAAGGTTATGTTCCATGTCAACTGCTATAGAGGTTGACATTCTACTACGGCGGCAACCGCTATAGCATAGAAATTCTCGGTATAAAGAAGACAAGGCAGTCAACACCACTATAGCGGGCGGGTTCTTCTATAGCGGCGCTGCAATAGCAGAGTAAGGACCGCTATAGCGTAATAAGTAAAAGTAGATGCATAAACTTCCCCAAAAATGTTCAAAATTGTTCAAGAACATTTTGGGGAAGGGCAGAGGAAATTTGGGCAACTCCAACTCAGTTTTTCACAAAAATTCATCATAAAGGTAAGGATTTTGCTCCCCTAACTTAGTACTATGATTGTTACACTTTAGAATCGGTAGTTGCAGGCTTGGGGGAAAACTTGGCTTTACCTAAGAAGGAAGAATCTGGTGTAACAGAGATTCTAGGGTGTAAAATTCTTGGGTTTTTGTTATATTTGCTTTTTCATGATTAATTCACCATAATTTGCCAAGTGTAATCATAAAAATGATAGTTCTAGGTGGATTTATGGTGGAAAAGCCCTGGGATGGGTGGAATGATCATGGGTTTGTCCTGGGGATTAGGATTTGGATATAATTTGTGGACTATTAGGCTATACCGACTAATTGTAGTATTATGTGTAATTGTTTTTAGACCAAGGGCAAGCAAAAGCTTTAAGAAACGAGAAGGCTCCGGTCCAGTAGAGCTTTCAAGCTAATTCGAGGTAGGTGATATTCATTGTTTCTCATTTGCGATATGTGCATTTTAAATGTTGCTTAGTATTGTCTGCACATTACATGGCTTTGAAAAATAAATGATAAATGGTTATGATGTCCAGCTGTAAATCATGTGAAATGAAATTTTCTTTATTACTTGTTGGTCTTACAAGTCTGATTGTGTTCATTATTGTTGATTGTTGGATTGTCTGGGATATTCGGTTGGCTCGGGCACCACACCTGGTACGGGATACATATATCGGTTAGCTAAGGTACGATGCCTGGTATAGGATATCTAACGGTTTGCTCGAGTACCACGCCTAGTACAAGTTCTATAATGGTTGGCTCGAGTTCTACGCCTGGTACAGGTTTGATTATCCATGTTTTTGATTTTTTTCTGTTTGATGGTTCCATAAGTGGACTGGGTTTGCTTCTTGTCATATATTGTTGCATATTGGCCCATGAGTGGCCTGGTGATGGTGTTTACAGGCTAGGTTGGTTCTTGTGCAGACCGGAATTGCATGCTAGACCCTCTACATGTTGTCCTAGGGACCCTTGGGTGGTCCCGGTTAGTCAAAAAATAGATGGTTTGCATATGTTATTATTGTTGTGGTGGTTTTGTCACAACCTGATTTCTCAGGTCATAATGGCACCTACAATTCCTTAGTAGGCAAACCAATTCTCATAACCCAGAATGGTTAGTAATGGTCTACCACCTAATCTATACGCACAATATAAGCAGAAATAAGCGAAAACAGAAATAAGATAAAGATAACGCGAAAGTAACAACCTTAATATATATTTATATGCAAGGAAAATACACCAAGCCCAAGACTTGGTATCAAAAGTACAGAAGCTGCTAATAGAATACAAGTGCTAGAAGTAACAAATTAATAAGTACAACTGTCTCCGAATATACAAAGAGTAACATGCCAAAAGATGACATATGGTCAAGCCCCGGTCATCAGGCGCTCACCCTAGTCTCCAATAACAAAAGGCAGCATGAGTTTCCACGTGATCAACAACGAAAGCTGACACTAATATCTGCACCAAAAAGATGCAGAAGTATAGTATGAGCACCAACTTCTAAGCAACGGGTACCCAGTAGGCATCATCGTCCAACTGAGCGCATATAAGATATAAAAATAGTATTATAGCAGATAGGAAAGAAGCAGTCACAGAAGCAATAGAGGAAGCACATGGAAACTAGCACGGATAGAAGTCAACAGGAATTATAAACATACTATGCTAGCCACACAAGATATATATAACACAGAACATAGGTGAAGGAAATAAAAATGCACATGGAGTCCTTGCAACAACAATGTATATAAGAAAGAGTTGAGAAAATGACGGTATATCGGTACCCTCAAGTAGAAAAGGGAATTAAGGGAAACATGGAAACATAATCAAGCTAGAAACAATATAATTAACGAAAACATACTTAAACACTAATTTAGAATCAGAAAACAGATAGCAATCTCATAATTACAACCCTATGATAGAATAACTAAGCCACGAGAACCGAAACCACTAATCAACACCAAGAAAAAGGGGTATGGTCCGCTAACCCATAAATACTAAGAAGGCCACATAAACAGTGCCTCAACAATCTAGGAGCCACTAGTCCATCAATAATAAAAAGATCCAATAATCAGAGCATCAAATGGCTAGAACCCACTAAACCACTAAGAACCGAAGGCCATAACAAGGACTACAATATGAAAGGAGAAATATAATCTACCTACATTCCCAACGACCACCCATACAATCGAGGAACACAATCAAGTGAAAACAAACCCTCTGGCATCCTATACTACAAGAGCGTACACTGAGCACAAAGCAAACAAGGGTGGAATCCTAATGAAATATGCATGATGATGTGATATGATGGAATCATGTGTAATAGTAATCTGTATGTTACCCCCTCCGGTACCTAAAAGGCCCAATAGAGGTAGGATCCATGAAAGGAATTCCCCCGTGTACCTCAACTCCACAATACACCCCTCTTTCAGCACTTGCGGCACGTAGCCCCTGGCCTAGATTGTCAAGGTTCATGAAGGTCTACTCGTAGACCACACACTAAAACTGTAAAATCTCAAAGTAGAATCGCCAGAGTGTACCCGGATCTAAATCAAAAATTGGAACCTCGTAGTACATGCCCGGAATCAAATTGAGTCTAAATGGGTAGTAGCAATCTCAATACCCCGTCAAAGGGTGCCAGAAGTATATCCAAGTCTGAATTAGTAATCAAGTATCAATAACTCTTATAAAAGGTGCCCGAAGCGTATTCGGGTCTAAATACATACTAAAAACATGTCTAGCACACCGACACAACCGAGTCTATTATCACTATGAAAACTGGTGATAAAATCATCGTACTATCCCCTTTACTCTAATAGGATTCATAAGAATCAGTTCCAAAACACTTTCATAATCATTTTACGGAAAACAGTTCCTCGGGGCCATGAAAAGTTTAGAAAATCATTTATAGTGGGCCCAAAGCCAAATCCGTAGTACCTAATATTATTTCTTCATTTATATCCTTAATAATCACAAAATCATTAATAAAACAAATCCCATTGTTGCATATGTGTGCCTTATGCATTTTATAATTTATCTTGAGTCTTTCTCCCATTGTGGAGAATAATCGGGTAGTACTCTTTTTGAGGTATTTAGTAGAAATTACTCTTTCAATTATGCAATTTTGATCAGCTCCTATATCTAATAATGTAATTATATGAATAGTATAATTTTTATTTATGACTAATGTAATAGGTATGTGGTAACTCTGGGCTTTAACTATTGCAATTGTTTTAGTTTCTGATTTGGTTTCTAGAGTTCCTTCTAGCGACACTATTTCTTCTTAAATCTTTATACTATTCTAGAGCCAGTTAAAATTATGTTTCTCTTGACATAATAATTTCATAGAGTAGTCTTTGTTGTTACTCTTCATCTACTTTCTTAGTTTTATTCCTTAAGTTGGGTAGCCGTTTAATCATGGTCTAGACGTTGGCAAGCCTGTATTTTCCATTAGATTAGCTCTAGATTTGTCATGTATTAGAGTCGAACCCGGATGGTGTTTCCGTCGCCAAACCTAATGGAATAAGATAACAGAAAGTTAGAGAAGATAACCAGAAAATACTACACAATGAAATAATTATTAAGTAGTAACATCTAAAGTAGATATTGGTTCCAGGATAGTACTACAAAACCCTCTTTTATCCAATATTTTATTCAAATTTTAATGGAATCTTCAATAAATCAAAATATAATAAATAGTGTTAACGTTTCTGCTACCGCTACTAAGATAGAGAAAATAGAAAGTGATCTGCAAAATTGGAATATTCTAAAAGAACATTTTAAAAGGGTTTATAAAACTGGACACTTTGATTTTATAAAAAATTATATTATTAAAACTTCTGAATCTACGGTTGCTATTAATAAGAATAATGAAACTATTTAATTATTAGCGGCTAAATATATTAACATATATAGGAAAAATTACAAGTTTATTCATATCAGACTTGTTCAAGTAGCAGTTAAACCACTTTATCTTTTAGGTCTAGATGTACCTATATGTCTTCTCCTAAGAGATAATAGATTACCAAATTTTGATGACTCATTATTAGCAGTGTTACAAAGTAATTTAGGTAATGTCCCTGTATATTTTAATTATTATCCCAATTTCTCTATAGATATTAATGATCAGAATGTTATGGATACATTAACATTAAATGTTAAAACAAAAAATATGAATAGTAAAATAAATACTAGAGAAATAGCCATAATATATAGATTATATTATAGACTAATGAAAACTACCTTAGCCCCTAAGGCTAAGATAGTAAACAATAAAGGAGTTATCATGCTTATGGAAGCCAATCATAATCATAATAAAACCTTTGTCCCAAAAATGATAAAATAGGATGACGTATTAATAAAAGATAATTGTCACTTTCACTGCATAACGGAGCCATATATTGAAGCAAAAAATTCAAGCATTGAGCAGGTAGTTCAATTTTCAGATGGATCTATAGATTTAAGTTTTTTAAGATCCCAATCTATTAGTCATGGTACTTCTAGTAAAATAATGTCTTTTCCAAGATCCTCATTTTCGACAACCCAAGAAGAAAAGGAGGTAACTCTTGAATACATAGAATTTTTTTTAAAGGGAGTAGATTTTCTGGAAATAATTCCGAAAGTGGAATACGAACGTAGAATTACCATGAAATCAACAAGTCCCACTGCTAGTGAAATGCTAGTAGTAAGAGACTCTTTGTGCATGATCAGGTCAGATGAAGAATCTGAACCTGACTTTGAATATTTAGATAAACTCTGGACGGATCCATAGAATTCCATAAAAAGGGAATGGTATGTCCAAAAATATTCATTAAAGGAAAGATATCCTTTAGAAAAAATTGACACACTGATATGAAAAGAATAAGATGTAATATCAAAAAATTTAAATGGTTTGAGTATACTGGAAAATTAGACGATCAAAAAGAATCATTAAATATGATTGTCAATAAATGGTATACTAAAACTAAGATGGTTGAATCTATAATTTTCCCATTAGAAGAAATTAGTTTACCCGTAGATAGTAGAGTTGTTACTGCTACACCCTTTAAACTTGATATATTAGATAATAAAGGTGACGCTACGAATAAAGATATAAATCGGATAATTCAACAAAATAATTATACAAATCAACTACTATATGTGGTCTCCAATCAAATCCTTAAGGATGATAATAAATCAACCTTTAAAGATAAACTAAGTTCTTCTTGTAATGATAAGGATAAGAAGTTAAAAACTCATCCAATATTTAAATTACCAGAATTTTCAAAAGATAATTTCCAAAATTTCAGGAAAAGTTTGAAATCCCAGATGATCTTATAGAAAAAATTAACGGAAGATTAAAGGCCAACTTAAAATATGAAGATGATAAGGTCATAAGAACCATATCTGGAAAGACTGATAATTACATCAACAAGTTAAG
This sequence comes from Jaltomata sinuosa, assembly GCA_003996215.1. NCBI lineage: Eukaryota > Viridiplantae > Streptophyta > Magnoliopsida > Solanales > Solanaceae > Jaltomata > Jaltomata sinuosa. The sequence goes on along the minus strand of QJPP01000827.1, from coordinate 473,816 downwards.
TTCTAGATACTCTAATAAAAAGAACTATTATAAAAAAAACCCTCTTTTCCGGATATGCAATATGAAGAAAATGAATTTTTATCTCATACTTCACATTCTGGAAGCAAAATTGCTGAATGTATATTGATGAACTCGCGGAACATAAAATATACAATAAACTGCATGAAATGGGAATGGCCATAACGGCATATAGAATGAAAAATATTACGGATAAACAAGCTGCCACATTAATTGTAGCAAGATTTACGGGAACATTAAAATATTGGTGGGATAATTATCTCACTGATTATAATAAACAAAGTGTATTAAATTCTACTACTATTGCTCAAGTTATTAAGACTGAACCCACAGGACAAACTTCTAAAAATCAAATCTCAGAAGACACCACCGCTACTTTAATTTATAGCATAGCTAAACCTTTTATAGGGGCACCCCAACTCTTTCAAGATAGAAGTCTAGAGATATTATCAAACCTATCTTGTCCAAAATTAGACGATTTCATATGGTACAAAGATGTCTTCCTCAATAAAGTCATGGTTAGAGAAGACTGTAATCATGATTATTTGAAAGAAAAAATTATAATTTATTTACCAGCATTATTTGCTTAAAAAGTTAGGAGAAAATTAAAAGATAGGTACGAGGGTAAAATTTCCCATATTCAATTAACTTATGGTGACTTTATAAGCTTTATAAACATCACTGGACTTGAATTATGTACAGACATGAAACTAAAAAATTAACTAAAAAGGGACTATAAAATATCACGAAGTGAGCAAGGGAGTTTTTTTTCAGGACTTCGGATATGTTAAATTATCCGCCCCTTCAAAAGAAGCATCCAAGAAAATGAAAAGAAGACATAAATATTATAAGAATAAACCGAAAAAATCCCATTATTACAAAAGAAGATTTAAGAAATATAAGACCACTAAAGGTGTCAATAAATATTATAAAAATAATACTGATAAATGTTGGAACTGTGGAAAGTTTGGTCACCAAGCCAGAGACTGCCGAGTACCTAATAAAAGAAAAGATAAACTAAATATGTTAGAACTTGAACAAGAAGTCAAAAATTGTTCTTCCTCTGAGGAGAACTTTAGTGACGAAGATCAACTTAATATCGCATATAGTTTTAACAGCAGTGAGTCAAGTAATCACTGTGGATGCAGTGGCGCAATTTCCACTTGTGATAGCCGCTCTATAAATGTCATTACTAATAGTAACAAGGAGATTTTCTTTGAGATGATTGACGATATTTATAATCATGATCTTAAAATAAAATATTTAATAGAATTAAAAAATATAGTTCTTAATCAACAACCAGAAAAGAAACTATTGAACCCTTTAATATGAAAAATTTATTAAATAAATTTAAAGAACAAAGGTCTGACACAACACTACAAGATCTTCAGACTGAATTATTTCACGTAAAAAAAGAAGTTAAGGAGATTAAGCAAAGACTTGACAAACTAGAAACAGAATCACTTACCGATAAAATTATAAAAGATTTGAAGCCTAAGAAAGAACCAGCGTCATACGAACCTGGAGAACTGTCGAAATTAGGAAAAGATGAGGAAGAAGAAATTGAGTCGCTAGAAGAAACTCTAGAAACCAAATAAGGAATTAAAGCAATTGCAATAGTTAAAGCCCAGAGTTACCACATACTTATTACATTAGTCATAAATATAAATTATACTATTCATAAAATTGCATTATTAGATACAAGAGCAGATCAAAATTGCATAATTGAAGGAATAATTCCTACTAAATACTTCGAAAAGAGTACTACCCGATTATTCTCCGCAATGAGAGAAAGACTCAAGATAAATTATAAACTACATAAGGCACACATATGCATTAATGGGATTTGTTTTATTAAAGATTTTGTAATTACTAAGGATATAAATGAACAAATAATATTAGGTATACCTTTTATAACTCAAATAAAATCATATACTGCCACGTTAGATGGCATTCACACCACTACGTTAGGAAAGGAAATTATTTTTCCTTATCTAAATAGTATGTCAAAAGAGGAAAGTGACTTTGTAAAAAATAAAACTATCTTTAGAATAAATCTACTTTCACAACAAAGAAACTATTTAAAGGATGAAATAAAGATTAAGAGGATTGAATCATCTTTAAAAAACCCGCAAATAGAGGCCAAAATTAAGGGCCTCCAAGATGTCATCGAGCAAGAAGTCTGTTCGAACTTTCTTAATGCCTTTTGGGAAAGGAAAAGACATATTGTTGAATTACCATATATCAAAGGATTCGACGAAGGAGTCATCCCCTCTAAGGAAAGACCTATACAAATGAACCATGAATTAATGGAATATTGTAAAAAGGAAATCAATGATTTACTTGATAAAAAAATAATTAGACCTTCCGAGCTACCCTGGAGTTGCTCAGCAGTTTATGTCAATAATAGTGCAGAAAAGGAAAGAGGATCCCCAAGACTGGTCATAAATTGTAAGCCCTTAATAAGGTTTTAAAATGGATTAGATACCCGATTGTCACGACCCGATTTCTCGGTCATGATGGCACCTACAACCCCCCAGTAGGCGAACCAATCCCCGTAACCCGGAATAGTTAGTAATGGGCTACCTTCAAACAGTTTAAGCGAAGATTCGATACATAAGCGGAAGCAAGGGCATAATGAGAAGAAAATAGATACAAGAGAGATATAAACAAGCGGAATCTAAACCAACCCAAAACCTGGTATGAAAGCTTATAAGAGCCAAACTACATCAGGATTACATAGGTCCAAATGTCATATATACACAATGTCTCCAAAACTATAAGAGTACAAAATACACCAAGGATAACTGAAGTCAAGTTCTAAACGCCAAGAGTTCACCCTCAGCCTGGAAGCTGAGCCGGGTCCTAGTCGGCTACATCACGAATGGAAAGGAACCCTTCGCGAATGCGATGGTCAAGAAACTAAACCATCGCGAATGCGATGGGCCCCCCGCGATCGCTAAGAGCAAAGTTGTCTGCAACTTAATGCAGCAACCAGCAAAACTACCAAGTCCAAAAATCTCTCGACGGACCCTCGGGATTCACCCGAAACCCCGTGAACACAAACCAACCATGCTACCTTACCAGAAATGGCATTCCAGACTCAATGAAATTGACGAAACTCCCAACGGAGATCGTTTTAATGAAAAGTGGGCCCTACACCCAAAACCAACTCGAAACTCAAAACCTAAAATGAGCCCGGAATCCTCGAGACCGAAACCAAAGGTCCTCCTAGCCCAAAGTTGACATTCCAAGGCTAACGACGCTGACAGAATTCCCATCCGAGGCTGTCTTCCCCGAATGTTGACCAAAGTCAACCCTACCAGCCAAACTAACTTCAAAACACACAAAGCCACACAAAACCAAACTGAAAGCACTCAGACCCAAACCAATGGTCCTATTAGACCAAAATCACTGTTCCGAAGCCAACGGAACTGTCGGAATTTGATTCTGAGTGCGTTAACATAGAACGTTGATCGAAGTCTAAGATTTACCAAATTTAAATGCACCGAACCGTCAGTCTCGGTATGTCATAAATGACCTCGAGCCGCTAAGGGAAAGTTTGAAATACAGAAAAAGCATAGAAAATGGAAAATGACCTGGAGGGTCATTAAAACAGCCACTACTAAAAGAACATTCATCTGCGAAAGTTAGAATAAGAATAGTACCTGAAGACTCGAAAAGACGAGGATAATGGGTCCACATGTCGGTCTCGATCTCCCAAGTAGCCTACTCAACAGGATGATGCCACCACTGAACCTTAACTGACAGAATCTCCTTGGACCTCAACTTCCTAAGCTGCTTGTACAAAATAGCAACAAGCTCCTCCTCGAAGGCTAAGGAATCATCCAACTAAACCGACTCCAACTGAAGCACGTGAGACTCATCCAAAATGTATCGCCGCAGCATAGAAACATGAAACACCAGATGAACACTAGAAAGAGCAGGAGGCAAGGCCAACTCATAAGAAACCTCTCAAATATGGTGAAGGATCTCTAATGGACCAATGAACCTCGGACTGAGCTTACCCTTTCTCCCAAACCGCATCACTCCCTACATGGGCGATACCCGAAGGAACACACTGTCACCAACCATAAACTTGAGATCGAGAACTCTCCAATAAGTATAACTCTTCTGCCTACTCTGGGAAGTACGAAGCCTCTCCTGCATAACCCGAACTCTATCCATAGAATCACGAAGTAAATTAGTACCCCATGGCCTAACCTCGAAAGCATCAAACAAACCCACTGGAGATCTGCACCGCCTACAATACAAAGCCTCGAATGGAGCCATCTGGATGCTATAATAGTAACTATTATTATATGCAGACATTGGTTCGACTGACCCCCAAAATCAATAACACAGGCTCATAACATAATCTCCAAAACCTTAATAGTATGCTATGACTGGCAGTCTGTATGCAGATGAAAAGTAGTGCTAAGCTCAACTCTAGTACCTAACTCTCTCTAAATAGACTGCCAAAAGTGTGAAGTGAACTGAGTACCTTGATCAGAAATGATAGAAACTGGCACCCCATGCAAATGGACAATCTCTCGAATATAGATATGGGCCAACCTCTCGGAACTGTAGGAAATTTGAACTGGCAGAAAGTGAGCAGACTTCGTGAACCTGTCCATGATAACTCAAATAGTATCAAACCTCTACAAGGTATGTGGCAATCCGACTACAAAGTCCATGGATATACACTCCCACTTCCACTCCAAAATGGGTAGCCTCTGTGATAAACCATCTGGCCTCTAGTGGTCGAACTTCACCTGCTGACAGTTCAAGCACCTGGATACGAAAGCCAAAATATCCCTCTTTATCCCACACCACTAGTAGTGCTGCCTCAAGTCATGATACATCTTAGTTGCCCCGGGATAAATTGAATATCTAGAGCAATGAGCCTCCTTCAATATCAACCTGACCAAGTCACTAACTCTAGGAATGCAAATGCGACCCTCGATCCTCAGAGCACCCTCTGAATCTAAAGTCGCCTTCCTAGCCTCACCACTCAACACCTTATCATGAATGATCCTCAATCTCGCATCATCAAACTGTTGTGCTCGAATCTGCTCTAACATGGATGACCTAGCCTCAACGCAAGCAAGAATACAGTCCGACTCAGAAATGTCAAGTCGAACCAACTTATTAGCCAAGGACTGAATGTCCAAAGCTAAAGGTCGCTCCTCCATAGCTAAGAATGCCAAACTACCCATACTCACCGTTTTTCGGCTCAAGGCATCTACTACCACGTTTGCCTTGCCCGGATGATAGAGGATAGAAATGTCATAGTCCTTCAGTAAATCCAACCACCTATGCTGCCTCAAATCTAGATCCTTCTGGGTGAAAATGTACTAAAGACTACGATGGACAGTACATATCTCACAATGCACACCATAAAGATAATGCCTCTACATCTTCAATGCGAAGACTACCACTTCTAACTCCAAGTCATATGTGGGGTAGTTCCTCTCGTGAACCTTCAACTGTCTGGAAGCATATGAAATAACCCGGCCCTACTGCATCAACACACAACCCAAACCAATACCTGATGCATCATAATAAATGGTGAGACCCTGACCCTCGACCAAAAGTGTAAGAATCGGAGCTGAAGTCAACAAGGCCTTGAGCTTCAGAAAGCTCGCCTCACACTCATCTAACCACTGGAGGGAACATTCTTCTGAGTCAATCTAGTCAAGGTGCTTCTATAGAAGAAAATCCCTCCATAAACCGTCCGTAATAACCTGCTAACCCGATAAAGCTGTGGACCGCGGTAGAAGAAGTAGGCCTAGACCATTCACAAACTGCTGCAATCTTTGCTGGATCTACCATAATCCCATCCTTGGACACCATGTGTCCCAACAATGCCACACACTCAAGCTAAAACTCACACTTAGTGAATTTTGCATACAACTGGTGGTCTCGCAAAGCCTGAAGTACAACCCTAAGATGCTGCTCATGCTCCTCCCTTCTCCTCGAATAAATTATAATGTCATCGATGAACACAATCACAAATGAATCCAGGTAAGCACTGAATACACTGTTCATCAACTCCATGAATGATGCTAGGGGATTAGTCAACCCAAACGACATGACTAAGAACTCAAAATGGTCGTATGGAGTCCTAAATGCAGTCTTTGGGATGTCCTCAACTCTAATCCTCAACTGGTGATAATCAGACCTCAGATCTATCTTAGAAAACACGATTGCACCCTGTAGCTGATCAAACAAGTTATCAATACGCGGTATTAGATATCTGTTCTTAACTGTCACCTTATTCAATTGCCTGTAGTCGATACACATATGCATAGACCCATCCTTCTTATTCACAAACAGAACCAGAGCACCCCACGGAGACACACTAGGCCGGATAAACCCTATACTCAACAGGTCCTAGAGCTAATCCTTAAGCTCCCTCAACTCAGTAGGTGCCATCCGATATAGATGAATAGAAATGGGCTTAGGGCCTAACCCAACATCGATACCAAAATCAATGTCATGATCAAGAGAAAGACCCAAGAGATCGGAAGGAAACACATCCGAATACTCGCAAACCACAGGAACTGACTCAAGAAGAGGTGTGGTGGCACTAGTATCACATACGAAGGAAAGACAAGCTAAGCACCCCTTCCCAACCAACTGTTGGGCGCTCAGGAAATATGTAATTCCACTCGGCATGTGGCTATCGGCTCCCTTCCATATGATAGGAGGGATACCAGGCATCCGAATAGTAACAGTCTTGGCAAAGCAATCCATGACCGCATGATAAGGAGACAACTAATCCATGCCCAAGATCACATCAATATCAATCATATCAAGGAAAACCAAGTCAACCCAGGTGTCATACCCCAAGATATTCACCACACAAACCCGACACACCTGATTCACTACTAAAGAATCACCTGCGGGAGTAGATACACACAAAGGCACAGGAAAGGACTCATAAGTACACCCAGATGAGTATTATAATAAGCAGATACATACGAGAATGTAGACCCCGGATCTAACAAAGCAAAAACAGACTGATGACAAATGGAGATCATACCTGTGATCACAGCATATTATGCCTCGGCCTCTGTATGGCCCGGAAATACATACATGTGACCCCGACTGCCATGACCACCTAACCTACCGAACTGACAGCCACCTCTAGTGCCCTAGGGACCACCTCTACTACCATGAGAACTGCCTCTTACTGGAAGTGTTGGAGCCTTGGGGCCCTGAACCAATGGATTCTATCGCCTAGGATGCTCTACCAATAGGCACTCTCTAGCAAAGTGGCCTATCTTGCCACACTCATAACAACCCCGACCATATGTACTCCACTATGAAGTCCTGACCGAATCAGAATGACCACCACGACCTGTAGACCCTGAATGACCACCTCAGAGAGCAGGAATGAGACTCTGGCTACTGTGACCCTCAGTAGTCTGTAATATTGCCTGAACAGGTCGGCTACACTAGAAATGTTGCTGGTGCTGACATCTACCATAGTAGCCCCTACCACGCCCCTGTGAACCGCTAAAACTGCCCTGATGGCGGGACTTCTTATCGCTGCCCCCTTGGGCCTTGCAAACTATACCCTCAATAGTACGAGCATGATCAACTATCTCCAGAAAAGACTAACCCAATGCCACCATACCCTCTATGGCAAAGCGGAGGTGCAAGGTCAAACCCCAAACAAACCAGCATACTCTCTTATGCTCGGTGGGCAGAATCATAGTGGCGTGTCTGGACAGCTGGTGGAAATGAGCCTCATACTCAGAAACAGTCATGGAGCCCTGCTCCAACCCAGCAAAATGATCCATTAGAAGCTCCCTCATGCTATGTGTTACATACATCACCAAAAAAGCTACGGAAAACTGATCACCAGAAAAGCTACGGAAAACTGATCCTAAGTAAGCAGAGGCGACCCGGCCGGTCTACAAGCAATATATGACCTCCACCACCACTTTGCTGAACTATCCAACTTAAACGCGGTGTAATCGTCTATGTGAGACTCAACTAACCCCAAATTATGTAACCTCTCCTAGCAGCTAGTAAGAAACTCATGCGCATCCTCCCTAGAAGCACCTGAAAATCTTGGAGGACCCAATCTCAAGAACCTAACCAGTATCTTTTGCTCCTCAGAAGACTTAAATGGCACAGCTGGAAGAGGGGGAGCAACTGGAGGGATCGATAGTACCTAAAATCTGGGAACCGCAGCAACAGGCTGCGCTGTTGAACCCTGTGCTGCCGTCTGAGTTGAAGTCTGAGCCTCACCTCAAACCTGAGAATAAATCGGAGTGCTCGGCAAAGCAGCTGGTGAAGTCATACCCTGAACAAACCCCAACAATCGAACTAAGATGTCCTGTAATATTGGAGTAGCTACAAAACCTACTGGATGCTGGGCTAGCCCCACATGCTCCAGCTCATATTGAACCTCATCCTCTCTAAACTCAGGCTCTGGTGATGGTGATCTAGCCCAGGACTGAGCGGGTGCGGCAGCATGTGCCCTGTCTTGACCTCTGGGTTAACCTCTACCCCGTCCCCTGGCTGAGGCTCTAACTGCAGTGGCAGGGGCATCGTCCTCACCCGCTGAAGATCTTATCCAAACCATCTTAGAAGTAGTGAAACAGATATACTTAGGAGTTGATCAAGTCAAGTAAGCACGATAAAGAATCAAACAAAATGGATCCTTTCCAAAGGAATGTCCTATAGCCCCTCGCAGATAGGATACTGAAGTCATTGTAACTTATCCACGAGGCTCTACTAGACACTTGCTCTTGTACCAGTGAGATCAGTGAACTTAAAGCTCTGATACCACTCTGTCATGACGCGAAATTGGGCCATGATGGCGTCTACATAACCCCCTAGTAGACAAGCCTATCCCAAACATACGGAAAATAATAAATAAAAATTTAACTAAATAGAAGTGGAAGATATAACAAGAGATAGGGCCAAAAGCATATATATACATACCAACGTACACAATATACAAAAGATGGCCCTGAAGTGACCGAAAAAGAGAAAATGACCCGAACACCAACCCGGACTTGGTGTCACTAGTACAAGAGCGACAAAAGCAAGGAGTAGCTATACAATAACCTCTGTCTATCCAAAATACAAAATATAGACAGGAAGTACAAAATGGAAACCAAGTAAAGTCTCCAAAAGCGCCGGCAGGTCACCGCGATCCGAACAACAACCAGTCTCAAACGACAGGAGATCAACGAAGGAGGCTCATACTAGGTGCTGCATCAGAAAAAGAGATGCAGAGTGTAGTATGTGTACCAAAACAGTGGGTACTCAGTAGGCATCATAGGCCGACCAAGCACATAAAGATAATATATAAATATGGATTACAGGAAAGTAGCTAACTATACAGGGATCCTCCTAAATCTAGTTATAAAGCCGTAGACATGCCATTAAGAAAAAGAGAAAGGAAAACAACATCCACCCCAAACTAGAGACAATCCACATGCCAAAGGAAATGTAATGCGATGCACGATGATGCATATATGAATGCAATATAGTATAAACCCAGAATACCACATCGGGCGCCCGAAATACCTCATCAGACTATGTATATATATATGAATTAATAAAATACCCAGAATAACACATTGGGGGTCCGAAATACCGCATCGGACTAATATGTATATAAATGAGAACGTAAAATACCCGAAATAACACATCAGGGGTTTGGAAAACTGTATCAGACTATACATTTATATACAGAAAATAGCAGATCCTCTTTCCCTCTCAAAAACAAAGGTGATACTCAAAATAGCTCGATTTAGTCCAAAATTCATCACAATAGTAGAAAACCTCTTTTCAAACCCCAAAAGCATTTGAAAAAATCATTTATGTATTGTGCCAATGATATGCCATGCGATATAAGTATGAATGTCCAAAAAAAGAGGAACAATCACACCATTAGATCAAACAGGGCAAAAGTACCCTCCAAAGCAAGAGAACTGACTTGGCATCCATCCAAATCCTAGCCGTGGTCTCGGGCCCACAATTATATACAACTATAGAATAAAGAAGTAAAGCAGAAAAATAAAAGCGGAATAACGGGGCCTAGCCGTGGTCTCGGGCCCACAATTATATACAACTATAGAATAAAGAAGTAAAGCAGAAAAATAAAAGCGGAACAACGGGGAAGCTCTATTCTACCTCAAAATCCTCCTAAAAGCATGCTAAGGGTCTTAGACTAGTCACACAGAAGAAACAAGCCCCTAGGCTAAGGATAACATGCAGTCCTAGTGCTAAAAACCTGAAATGGCCAATTAACATGGTAAACAGGATTTAAGCCTAAGGTCTATCTAAAATCCAACCTAGCATTCCGGTAACATATAAATATATAAGACCTAACTAATTCATTCTAGAAGATAAACCGTAACCTACCTCGGGGTTGAACTGCAAGAACAAACCATCACTCGTGTGCCTTCCCCTTTTGAACAGCCTCCAAAAGTTGCCACGCTATCAAGACATAAACTAGGTGTCAAGACGAGAATAATGACACCCATATTGCTATACAAAAAATCGTGTCGAAAATTAGGTCGGAAAAATGACCCTCGGGGCTCGCACTATGAAATTGAATACAAAAATCACAACTATGCTCGTGGTGGGTTAAGGAACCCATGCCCAAAGTTTGGGAACGATTGGAGCTTGATTCGGGGCCCAAAATAGCTCCAAAGTGCTACTAATTCACGGGATTAAGACAGAAAAGTTTAGAATTTAAAAATAGAAACCAACCTCGATAAGGAGAACGCTACGGGGCTGAGTTGCACAAATTTTGGAGCATGCAGTCCCCAACAATCAGATTCCACAAGAATTCTCCAACTGTAAATATTTAACAACAAGGTTATTTAGTGCGAGAATCACGGGAATTTACACGGAACGAGGATAGGGGTGACGGGGGAACTTACCGGGTGAATGGTATTGATGCAAGGGAGCTAGGATTTGGGAGATTGGAGATTAACAATGGAGGCTCTCGGATAAATGAAGGAGAAAATAAAGTTGAAACTTCATATAACTGCCAGGGGTCCTTCATCGCGATCGCGACCAGACCCCCACATTCACGAAAAACAGCCGGCCCAACCATCGCGTTAGCCATGGTCCAGGCCACATTCGCAAAGAGGAAGCCAAGTCGGGTCCCATATGGCTACATCGCGAACGCGAAGGAAAACATCGTGAATGCGATGGTAAAGAAACTAGACCATCGCGAATGTGATGAGGCCCCCGCGATCGCGATGAGCAAAGTTGTCTGCAACGTAATGTAGGAACCCGCAAAAACACCAAGTCCAAAAATCTCCCGATGGACCCTCGGGATTCATCAGAAACCCCATGAACAAAAACCAACAATGCTACCCTACCAGAAATGGCATTACGGACACAATGGAATCGATGAAACTCCCAACAGAGATTGTTTTAACAAAAAGTGGGCCTCACGTCCAAAACCAACTCGAAACTCAAAACCCAAAAATGAGCTCGAAAACCTCGGGATACAATCTAAAGGTCCCTTAGCCTAAATTCAACATTCTGTAGCTAGCGGCCCTGACAGAATTCCCATCTAAGGCCATCTTCCTTGAATGTTGACCAAAGTCAACCCTACCAGCCAAACTGACTTCAAAACACACAAAGCCACACAAAAACAAATCGAAAGCACTCAGACCCAAACCAATGGTCCTACTAGACCAAAATCCCTATTCTGGAGCCAACGAAACTGTCAAAATTATATTATGAGTGCGTTAAACAAGAAAGTTGACCAAAGTCAAAGATTTACCAACTCTAAAAGCTAAAACAGGAAAATGGTCACAATGACCTAACGGACGGCCCGGGCACCGAACCGTCAGTCCTGACAAGTTATAAATGACCTGGAGCCACTAAGGGAAATTTCAAAACACAGAAAAAGCATGGCAAACGGAAAATGACCTGGAGGTCATTACAATATTGATGATCATGATCTTAAAATACAATATTTAATACAATTAAAAAATATAGTTCTTAATAAACAACTAGAAAAAGAAACTATTGAACCCTTTAATATGAAAAATGTATTAAATAAATTTAAACAACAAAGGTCTGACACAACACTACAAGATCTTCAGACAGAATAATTTCACATAAAAAAAGAAGTTAAGAAGATTAAGCAAAGACTTGACAAAAAGATTATAAAAGATTTGAAGCCTAAGCAACAACCAGCATCATAAAAACCTGGAGAAACGTCAAAATTAGGAAAAGATGAGGAAGAAGAAATAGAGTCTCTAGAAGGAACTCTAGAAACCAAATCAGGAATTAAAATAATTGCAATAGTTAAAGCCCAGAGTTACAACATACCTATTACATTAGTCATAAATAAAAATTATACTATTCATAAAATTACATTATTAGATACAAGAGCAAATCAAAATTACATAATTGAAGGAATAATTCCTACTAAATACCTCGAAAAGAGTACTACCCGATCATTCTCTGCAATGGAAGAACGACTCAAGATAAATTATAAACTCCATAAGGCTTGATTGACTCACAAATGAGAGTCTAATGAACTCAGAATAGCTTGTCAAAAGGCATTTGTCCCAATTGATTTTGAGACCAATATTGAAAGTTCTTGTGAGGTGATTCCATGTGTGGTGAGGCTATACCTTGACTCTTGTGCATGCGTGTCATCTAGAACTTACCCCGAATGTGATTCAAGGCAAAATTCTAGATGTGACCACGCTTGGAAGATGATATTAGGACTTTTTTGAATGGGCACTTCATCCAAATGACTTCCCTTAACATCAATCCTAGTGAACCCTTTTTGAGATTGTGACCGTTCTTTGGCACATTGTTTAACACCTTGGCCTTTTTGGAACCTCTATCTTGGCAACCATCCTTCCTAATGGCTTGAAAGTGAAACATAGGCTAAAAGCCTAAGTTTGGGGGGGAAATAAAATGACAACATACGCAAAAGCCAATGTTTGGGGGTGTATGTGCTTAATGTGGAGAAGAAAAGGAATGCACTTAAAATGCAAGGTACCACCTTATGTTGAATTGAAAATTGCTCCAAAAGTTCAAATCCAATGAGAAAAATGAACAGAAAAGAATTGGTGCCACCAAGTGAAGGTGTTACAAGTAGGTTGAATGATCAAGATTGAAGGGAAAAGTATGGGTTGTGTGAGGGAGAAATAACGCCTTTCTTTTCCTTTTTGACTTCTTCCTTTAGAACTTCCTATAAAGTGGAAGGGTAGGCATTTGTCACCAGAAAGGTGAGGATCAAAATTAGGAGAGTGAAGAGAGGACGGAACCTTCTTTTTAAGTCCTACATACTGGTCTTCTCTCAATCACTCTTTGGTATTCGGAAGTGCAAAGCAAACTGTTGGTTGTGGCCAAAAAGAGAGGTTCTGTCTTTCTTCATTCAAGTAAGAAAAAGATGGGACGCTCGCAGACCAGAAGGAAGAGAATTATTAGAAATCTCATCCGCCCCTCTCCTTAAAATCAAGTGGCTGAACACCCCTCTCTTTACCCTCTATATCTGAACTTTCTTACTTATGCAATGAGGAGCTTTAAAATTCAAAAATATGAACGGTGTTCAAAATGATAAGAAAGAGCGTTAGGGAGGTTTAGTCACTTGAGAAAAATTTCAATCCTCACCTTAGCCCTAGACAACATTATAACTCATAAGTCCTTAGTGATTCCGAGCTTGGCCACTATACATTAGTGGCAACTTACATGAAGGGCAAGCCTATGGATCGATATGTGTGCACTTGAACTTTCTTGAAAGAGTGAGAGTCTTTTTGGTTCTCTTATAATAATTTGTATTGTGCTTTGCCTGATTGTGAGTGGGATACTCTCTTGTGGTGAGTGGTATCATGCACTCGAATTGAAACATGAAGTCTATATTTTAATTGAGAGTAATGAATAAGACAGGTTGTGTGGCAAATCTCGAGGAAAACCTTGATGGTCCATGCCAATGACTTGAGAAGCCTAATATCTTATTTTGAATGAAAACTTCTCTTTATTTTAAATGCCAAATGAAGTCCTTTTGAGAAGATTTTGAAATGATCAATTGCCTTGATAATGTAGTGGTTCAAATTGAGATGAGCATTGTAGTTGAGTCTTTTGTTTGAGTCTTTTTGTTTATTATTGTTTCTTAGTTTTTAGAATAGATTAATCTTTTGTGCCATTATTGAGTTTTAGAACATAATTCATTCCTTACCTTATGAGTATCTAGCTTGAGGACAAGCAATAGTTCAAGTTTGAGGGTTTGATAAGTCGGTAATCTACAAACTTATTGAGCCTTTAATCGTGAATTATTGCTATGTTTGATGAGATTTAGAAGTTCTTATGGCCTTTATTAATGTGAATGCAGGTACTCTTGGTCAAAGATAGAAAACAAGGAATTGGACCCAAAAGAGCTCAAAAGGAGTTACAATGTGAAATGATCAAGTGAGATGAAGATTTTGTTGAGAGGTGCGGCTGCCGTGTGACATGTACAACCCTTGGTGCAATATGCACCTCCCTCTGCATGAAATTCAGAAGAAAGAAGAAGGATTTGTTAAGGGGTGGATCGTGGTGCGACACGCACATGGCCTGGTGTAAACCGTACCCCGCTTTGCATGACGACTAATGATCGTCCAAGTCATTGGTTCACTTGTGTAGAGCTGTGTGATGCATACAACATGACATGTGAAACGCATGTCATGGCGCATAACTCCCGAGGGGCAATTTTGTCCACTTTTGTATGACGAATTGGGAACATTCTAAAACCCAATTTAGGCATAGTTTTGAAGATAGAGGGTTTCACTCAATTCTCTCAATCTTCAACCTTGAACTTGTAAATTTGAGCTTGGATATTGGATTCTTTCTACAATTATTTGAAATGAATTTGAATATCCCTATGGGTATATTTTCTTCTTCCTTTAGTATGAGTGGCTAAGCCTCATTGTCTAGGGATGTGTTGATGATGGATACTTGATAAAAGGGTATGGGTCTTGATTATTTGTGTTTATAATTGCTA
This sequence comes from Jaltomata sinuosa, assembly GCA_003996215.1. NCBI lineage: Eukaryota > Viridiplantae > Streptophyta > Magnoliopsida > Solanales > Solanaceae > Jaltomata > Jaltomata sinuosa. Next base: position 458,803 of record QJPP01000827.1, on the reverse strand, counting down.
ATATGACATGGGTCTAGTGATTTCACCATATTTTAACTCTAAAATTTGTGGTTGCAAACATTGATTTACTTTACTTGATTATGTTCTTTCTTGAGAAAGGGGTTCATAATTTCAAATGTGAAATTGCTAGTGGGTACTTGTGATTCCCTTATATTGAGGCTATAAATAGCTCAATTTACCATAAACACCCATTTAAAGATCTAAGCTAGAGATAATATGACCTCCCCAAGCCTATATTGGTTGGTTTATGCCTAAACAATGGTTCTTGAACAAAGACCATTGGATAAATGATTGTGAGATGGAAAGATTAACATTCATGCCTAAAACCAATGGTACCTATGTTGTTTAGTGAGAAATTACACATTTGAGCAAGTACCTAGACCTGTGTTCGAGTTCAATCAGAAGCACATCCCTAGTCATCCTCTCTCTTGTTTACTGTAATGACCCTTCTGGTCATGTATGCATTTTTTGCCTTCTTTGTACAATTAGAGTTTGCCTGTAGTGGACCTAAGTCATTTATGGCTTGCTGGGACCGGTAGTTCGATGCTCGGGCCGTTTGATTGGTCTTTATGGCCATTTCCTTGTTTTAAAGATTAAACTTAGGAAATTGTTGACTTTAGTCAACATTCTTAGCTATCGTGCTTGGAATCAAATTTTGACAGTTTTTTTAGCTCCGGAGCATGGACTTTGATCTAGTTGGTCCTTTAGTCGGGATTCGAGAGCTTTTCAGCATGGAATTCTCTCTCGTTCTGTATTTTTCCGGCCATTTGGGCTTGTTTGGTTAACTTTGGTTAATATTCAGGGGAAGACGGCCTCGGATGTAAATTCCATCAGTGTTGTTAGCTCTAGAATGTTGAGTTTAGGCTAGAGGGACCAGTGGTTTGGGTCTCGAGGCTTCTGAACTTGATTTTGGCCATTAGGTCCATTTCGGAAATAGTTGGCCTAAGGGTTGATTTTGGGTGCTGGGCCCATTTTTCACTAAATCGACCTCTAATGGGATATTCATTGATTCCGTTGGATCCGCAATGCCGTTTCTAGTAGAAAATCTCAGCTTGTTTGTGTTTATGGGACCCCGGATGCGTTCTCAAGGGTCCATCCGAGTTAAATTTCTCTTTGCCTAAGTGATGGTTGCTGGTGGTTGTTGCAGCACCTGTATGGCCATCGCCACATGCGTGCTAAAGCGCCAGCCATCTGCACATCCCTTGGCCTTCACCTACACATTGCTTGGGCCGCATGTGCATGGGACACATCCACAGTGCCATGGCTGCGTGCATGCTTCCTAGCAGCTGGCCTACGGGTGGAGTTTTATGGGACTTGCAGGCTACTATCACAGGTTTTTCAAGAACTTTTCTTCCATTGCTACTCACTTGACAATGTTGAATCAGAAGGAGGTACCTTTTATTTGGTCTGACAAGTGTAAGGATAGCTTCCAAAAGCTCAAGACACTTCTGACTATAGCCCTCATCCTATCATTGCCGATTGAAGGTAAAGATTTCATTATGTTTTCTGATCCTTCACATTCGGGTTTGGGTGTTGTGTTAATGCAGAATAGGAATGTTATAGTATATGCTTTAAGGCAATTGAAGCCCCTTGAGAAGAATTACCCCACCCAAGATTTAGAGTTGGCAGCGGTGGGTTTTGCATTAAATATCTGGAGACACTCCTCTATGGTGTCAAGTGTGAAGTGTTCATAGACCATTGCATCCTGCAATTTGTGTTTAGATAGAAGGATCTAAATCTGAAATAGGGGAGGTGGATAGAGTTGGCAAAGTATTATGATGTGACCATTAAGTATCATCCGGGTAAGGCCAATGTGGTGGAAGACGCATGAGCCAAAAAGCGATTAGCATGGGCAGTTTTGCTTGTTTGGGAGTGTCTAAGTTACCCTTGGCTAGGGATATTCGAGATCTAGAATCTAAATTCATGTAATTAGGCATTTCAGAACAGGGGGAGTGTTAGCCAGTATTGAGGTTAAACCCACATTTCTAGAGGAAATCAAAGCCAAACAGTTACAGGATGGACAATTGAACAAGATTTGGAACAAGGTGGTGTTCGGGGAGGCCCGGGATGCCACGATACATGCTGGCGGGGTGTTGTTCTTTAGAGGGCGGATTTTTTGTACTCGGGTTGATGACTTGATACAGAATGTGTTAATTAATCTCATGGTTTGTGGGACTCAATCCATCTGGGCATAACCAAGATATACCGGGACTAGAGGAAACTTTATTGGTGGGATGGGAGGAGGAGGGATATAGCTGAATATGTGTCCAAGTGTCAAAACTATCAACACGTTAAATATGATCATCAAAAGCCTGCAAGATTGTTTCAAAGGATGCCCATTCCCGAGTGGAAGTGGGAAAGGATAACCATGGACTTTGTGGTGGGTCTTTCTAAGACCTTGGGAAAGTATTACTCCATTTGGGTCATCATGGAAAGGCTGACCAAGTCAACTCATTTCATTCCAGTCAAGGTGGATTATAATTCCAGTAGTTGGCCAAGATTTATGTCAAAGAAATAGTGAGATTGCATGGGGTGCCACTCTCAATCCTTTCAGACAGAGGTACGCAATTTACTTCCATATTCTGGGGTAAGTTGCACGAAGAGTTGGGCACCCAATTCACTTGTAGCACAACTTTTCATCCTCTATGGTCAGTCGAAAAGGATTATTCAGGTATTGGAGGACATGCTGAGAGAATGTGTGATCGATTTTGGGGGCCATTGGGATCAGTTTTTACCATTATGTGAATTCTCATACAACAACATCTATCACTCCAGTATTGATATGGCACCATTTGAGGCACTTTATAAGAGAGGATGTAGATCACCCATAGGGTGGTTTGAGGCAGGTGTTGTGAAACTGTTTCGTGTTGACTTGGTGAAGAAAGCTCAGGAAAAGGTGAGAGGTATTTAAACCAAGTTTCTAGCAGCCGAGAGCAGGCAGAAAGAGTATGCAGATCACAAGGTAAGGGACATGACATTTCAATCTGGTGAACAAGTTTTGTTGAAGGTGTCACCAATGAAAGGGGTAATGCGGTTTTTCAAGAGGGGAAAGATTAGCCCTCGGTATATTGGTCCATTTGAAGTTCTCAAAATTGTAGGGCCAGTGTCTTATAGGTCATCAATGCTGCTCTGTTTATTCGGAGTCCATCCAGTCTTCCATGTATCTATGCTGAAGCGATACCATGGGATTCAGTCTTGTTTGATAAGGACGTTCAGTACAAGGAGGAGTCGGTTGGAATTCTAGATCTGGATGTCCAGAAATTGTAGGCAAAGTAAACTAGACCGGTAAAAGTTCAATGGAAGCATAATTTAATTGAGGAAGCCACTTGGGAAACAAAAAGGGACATGCGGGACAAGTACCCTCACTTTTTTTAGGATTCAGGTACTACCCTTTCCTCTCTTTTAGCTCATTTTTTGGGCCTGATCATTCTGGGACGAATGATGCGTAAATTGGTATCTATTTTAATGACCTATTTTGTTGTTCTGGGTAAACTATTTGTGCAAAGAAACGGGTTAGAGAACTTCTGGGTTTGGGAGTTGGAAATTTTAGGCTAGGCTATCTCGGATGATTTCTGAGCGAGGTATGAATTAGGTCAATCCGGAAAAGTATTGGGTAAAATGTCTAAGGTTGAGTTAATTTTTCCATAAGCCAAGACATAAAGGAGTTCGTGGGACTTTTCGGTAGTGAATTCGGGTTAGTAGAACTCCCGATATAAAAGTTGATGTAAAAGGGTTGGTTCAGAATGTCAGGATTTGAAGTGGGTTGTAAAATGGAAAAATCTAGGAGATATCTCAAGGTTATGTTCCATGTCAACTACTATAGTGGTTGACACTTCGCTACGGTGGCAACCACTATAGCAAAGAAATTCTTGCTATAAAGAAGACAAGGCAGTCAACACCACTATAACGGGCGAGTTCTGCTACAACGACACTGCAATAGCAGAGTAAGGACCGCTATAGCATAATAAGTCGCACTAAATGCATAAACTTCCCCAAAAATGTTCAGAATTGTTCAAGAATATTTTGGGGAAGGGCATAGGCGATTTGGGTGACTCCAACTCGGTTTTCCACAAAAATTCATCGTACAGGTAAGGATTTTGCTCCCCTAACTTAGTACTACGATTGTTACACTTTAGAATTGGTAGTTGCGGGCTTGGGCGAAGGTTTGGCTTGACCTAAGAAGGAAGAATCTGGTGTAATAGAGATTCTATGGTGTAGAATTCTTGGGTTTTTGTTATATTTTCTTATTCATCATTAATTCACCATAATTTGCCAAGTGTAATCGTAAAAATGATAGTTCTAGGTGGATTTATGGTGGAAAAGCCCTGGGATGGGTGGAATGATCATGGGTTTGGCCTGGGGATTAGGATTTGGATATAATCCGGGGATTATTAGGCCATATCAACTAATTTTAGTATTATGTGTAATTGTTTTTAGACCAAGGGCAAGCAAAAACTTTAAGAAAAGAGAAGGCTCCGGTCCAGTAGAACTTTCAAGCTAATTCGAGGTAGGTGATGGTTGTTGTTTCTCATTTGTGATATGTGCATTATAAATCTTTCTTATTATTGTCTACATATTACATGGCTTCAAAAAATAAATGATAAATGGTTATGATGTCCAGCTGTAAATCATGTGAAACGAACTTGTCTTTATTACTTGTTTGTCTTACAAGTCCGATTGAGTTCATTATTGTTGATTGTTGGATTGTTTGTGATATTCGATTGCCTCGGGTACCACACCTAGTATGAGATACATATATCGATTAGCTAAGGTACCAATCCTGGTATAGGATATATAACGGTTGGCTCGGGTACCACGCCTAGTACAAGTTCTATAATGGTTGGCTCGGGTACTACTCCTGGTACAGGTTTGATTATCCATGTTTGATTGTGTTCTGTTGGATGGTTCCATGAGTGGATCGGGTTTGCTTCTTGTCATATATTGTTGAATATTGGCCCATGAGTGGCTTGGTGATTGTGTTTACAGGTTAGGTTGGTCCATGTGCAGACCGAAATTGCATACCAGACCCTCTAGATGTTGTCCTAGGGACCCTTGGGTGGTCCGGGTTAGTCGAAAAATAGGTGGTTTGCATATGTTATTATTGTTGTGGTGGTTTTGTCACGACCCGATTTCTCAGGTCATGATGGCACCTACAACCTCCCAGTAGGCAAACCTATTCCCGTAGCCCAGATTGGTTAGTAATGGGCTACCACCTAACCAATACGCACAATATAAGAAGAAATAAGCGGAAGCAGAAATAAGATAAAGATAACGCGGAAGTAACAACCTTAATATATATATATATGCAAAGAAACTACACCAACCCCAAGACTTGGTATCGAAAGTACAAGAGCTGCTAATAGAATACAAGTGCTAGAAGTACCAAATTAATAAGTACAATTATCTCCGAATATACAAAGAGTAACAGTGCCAAAAGATGAGATGTGGTCAAGCCCCGGTTATCAGGCGGTCAACCTAGTCTCGAATAACCAAAAGCTGCATGAGTTTCAACGCGATCAACAATGAAAGCTCACAATAATATCTGCACCAAAAAGATGCAGAAGTGTAGTACGAGCACCAATTGCTAAGCAATGGGTACCCAGTAGGCATCATCGACCGATTGAGCCCATATAAGATATAAAAACAGTAATAAAAGAGATATAAAAGAAGCAGTCATAGAAGCAATAGAGGAAGCACATGAAAACTAGCACATATACAAGTCAACAAGAATTACAAACATACTATGCTAGCCACAAAATATATATATAACACAGAACAAAGGTGAAGGAAAGAAAAAGGCACCTAGAGTCCTTGAAAAAACAATCTATATAAGGGAGATTTGACAAAATGGCGGTATACCGGTAACCTCAAGTGGAAAAGGGAATGAAGGAAAGCATGGAAACATAATCAAGCTAGAAACATTATAACTAATGCAAACATGCTTAAACACTAATTTCAGAATCATAGAAATAGATAGCGATCTCACAATTACAACCCTATGATGGAATAACTAAGCCACGAGAACAGAAACCACTAATCAGCACCAAGAAAAAGGGGTAGGGTCTGCTAACCCATAAATACTCAGAAGGCCACATAAACTGTGCCTCAACAATCTAGGAACCACTAGTCCATCAATAATCAAAAGATCCAATAATCGGAGACTCAACAGGATAGAACCCACTAAACCACCAAGAACCGAAGGCCATAACAAGCTTGACAATACGATAGGAGAAATATAATCTACATACAGCCCCAACGGCCACCCATATAACTAAGGAACAGAGTCAAGTGAAAACAAACCCTCCAGTATCCCCTACTTCCAGAGCGTACACTTAGCACACAGCAAACAAGGGTGGAATCCGAACAAAATATGCATGATGATGTAATATGATGGAATCAATGTAATTGTAACCCATATGTTATCCCCTTCGGTACCTAAAAGGCCCAATATAGGAAGGATACATGAAAATAAATCCCTCGAGTACCTCAACTCCATCGTACACCCCTCCTCCGACACTTACAACACGTAGCTCCTGGACCTGATCGTCAAGGTCCACGGAGGTCGACTCGTACACCACATTCTAAAACCGCAAAATCTCAAAGTATAATTGTCAGAGCGTATCTAGATCTAGATCAACTTTTTGAACCTCGTAGTATGTTCCTAGAATCAAACCGTGTCTAAATCAGTAGTAGTAATCTCAAAACCTCATTAAAGGGTGCCCGAAGTATATTCGGGTCTAAATGAGTAAACAAGTCTCAATAACCTTTATAAAGGGTGCCCGGAGCATATTCGGGTCTAAATACATAGTAAAAACATGTCTAGCACTCTAGCACACCGTGTCTAGTATCAGTGTGAAAACTAGTGATAAAATCATCATACTATCCCCTTAACTCAAATATGTTTCATAAGAATCAGTTCCAAAACCCTTTTATAATCATTTTACCAAATATTGGCCCTTGAGGCCATGTTTAGAAAACTATTTATAGTGGGCCAGAAGCCAAATTTGTTGTAAAATATGCAAAAAAATCTTTGCATGAATGATATGCTCGCAACTAAGAGATTAGTCCAATGGCTCACAAATATTTCTATCGGCCCTGCACAGGCACAATCAGTTCTACAACATAGATATCCAGCCTAAAGAAATATCATGATGTCCGGGACTCACAGACTTTTCCAAATATCCCACCATTTATGGTCCAGAGGCATAAACAAAGGTCATACAAGGCCATAAGGATGATATTCCCACACTACAATGAATACTACAAACAATGCAAGAAGTAAACAGACAGAAGAGGCGGACAAGGTACGGGGTACCAAACTAGAAAACCAACCCAAAGATACTTATTAATGTAGTTATAGCCTATATACGCAGAGTCTAGGCAGGAAAAACCATAACCTACCTGTCGTCGGACGACTAGCTGCGGGAACGATATCGTCCAAGCTTGAACTACTCTGGGAAAGCATAAATCGCAAACATAGTATCAAAACAATATTCTATGCGTCAATATGAATCCTTTAATACCCACAATGCTCGAAGCATAACCGGGTCAAAATCCAAGTCACAAGTGGGCCCATAGGCCCTGTAACCCAAAGCTGGAAACAAAAGAGCGCATGATGATCACAATGATCCCAAGAGTGCATGATCAAAGAATTAATGGTTTTGGACCATAAATTGGGGCTAAAAAAGCCCACCAATTAAGAGAAATCAAGGGATTTAGCCAGAAATTTACCAGAAATCATACCGGGTTAAGCTTGCAAAAATAACCACGAAGCAATGATAATCCTCCTCCAAGAAGTTGAATGATCAGGGATGAATAAAATGGAGGCTGGGGCTAGTTTTAATGGTGGAAATGAATTTAGGATAAAATAAAATAGAAGAGAAGAAGTTTGCCAACTAATCCTGCCAGCCGATGCCATGTGCACGCAGCTAGGTGCTGCGCACGCGGCCCATGCGTACACAGCCGGCGTAGGCCAGACGCTGGCAAGTCCAGGCACTGCCCAGCGTGTACGCGTTTTTGGGGATGCATACATGGACTATGCGCATGCGGCCCAGACAATGTGAACTAGGTGACGCATAGGCAGAGGCCAAAAGAGAGGCAGATGGCTAGCGCCTCAGCATGCACATGGACAACCTATGTGTGGGCGATGGCCATGCTGGTGCTGCAATAGACACTAGCAACCAGCACATAGGCAAAGCTAGAATTAACACAGATGGACCCTCGGGAATGCATCTAGGCTCCCGTGAACACAAATAGGATGATCTATTCAACTAGAAATTGGGTTCCAGAAAAGATGGAATTGATGAAAATCCCATCGAAGGTCGATTTAATGAAAAGTGGTCAGGGAGGCCATCAAGTTCAAGCTAATGGAGATCATGCACTGGATAGTGGCGACGGTTGGAGCGACGGTCCATCATAGGTGTGACGGCCCATCAAGCCAAGCCGTTAAAAGCAACAGCGGGACTCTGATTTTATTTTTGGAACTTTATTCTCCTGGACTAATATAAATACCTAGTGTTAGGGTTATTTTAAGAGGATTTTTTTATGCGACACGGGCGACGTATTACTTTGGAGAGGAACTTTAAGAGAAAAGAAGGAAGAAAATAATACCTTTGTCTTCTTCCTTGGGATTTTCACCATTGGTGCTTGGATTCTATGAAGTTCAAAGTAAAGTAATAATTTTCTATTGTAAGAATTCTTTCTTCTTATATGAGTACTATTATTTCTTTACTTCATTTTGCTAGCATGAGTGGCAAACTTCCCACAACTAGAGTTGTGGGATCTATGGCAAGAGTAACAATATAGATTCCGGGTAGCATTGGGTTCAATCTATATGTTGACACGTTGTTAATCATTCGTTATTAACGTTTTCTAGTGGTAGTGAACATTAGGACATGCCTAGGTTTATTTTGCTTGAACAAAGAGATTAAAACTGGGAAATTTGATTAACTATGAGGATTCGAGACTACTAACTCTCGTCTTAGGATTAATGTTGTAACTAGATTAATCTACTTGATGTTTAGGATCGAAATAAGAAACTTCACCTTTTCATGTTCTAGAGAATTGAAAAGGAAATTCGTCTATTTGGTTGAAAATGTTTAGATGATATGATTAATTCAATCACATCGTGATATACATATAGAAAGAACCCGGTTAAGCTTTGGGTCGAAATTGTTACGACGCCATGGTGAACAATTCCCTAGTTCATTCTCGCATTGATTATAAACTCTTGAAAATTTGCTGCTTGTTAGTTAACTTGTGTCAATTTGACATTTAACCCCCCCCCCCACCGACCAAATTATCGGAAACTATCAATTAGTAGTCAACTAAATTACTAACGACTTAATTTACACTTTATTCCCTGTGGGATCGACCCCAACCTTGATTGAGTTCTATATTTGACGATGACCACTTGCTCTTCTTAATTGAAGTGTAATTTGGGCGTATCACCGTACCCGGTGTATCCCCAATTGTGTGACAGGGTTCTGTTAGACATGCACCGTCTGGGATCATCTCTGATCTTTGAGCTAGGAAGATGATTTCCCGTGGGTGTTTAGCTTATCTAGCATATGTCTGAGATGCTAGTGCTGACCCTTCGTCTCCTGAGTCTGTTCCTGTGGTTAGAGACTTCCTAGATGTGTTTTCTATCGACCTGTCAGGCCTTCTATCTGAGAGAGATATTGATTTCTCTATTGAGTTAGAGCCGGGCACCAGGACCATTTCTATTTCTCCTTACCGTATGGCTCCTGCTGTGTTAAGAGAGATTAAGGAGCAGCTCCAACATCTGTTAGCTAAGTGGTTTATTACACTGAGTGTGTCACCTTGGGGTGCCCCTGTTCTATTTGTGAAGAAGAAAGATGGGTCGATGCGGATGTGTATTGATTATCGGTAGCTGAATAGGGTGACAGTTAAGAATAGGTATCTGATGCCGAGGATTGATGACTTGTTTGATCAACTTCAGGGTTCAGCCGTGTTTTCAAAGATTGATCTGAGGTCCGGCTACCATCAGTTGAGGATTAGGGCAGAGGACGTTCCTAAGACAGCATTCCGGACACGTTATGGCCATTATGTGTTCCTGGTTATGTCTTTTGGGTTGACTAATTCCCCCGCAGCCTTTATGGATTTGATGCATAGGGTGCTTATCCCATATTTGGATATGTTTGTGATAGTCTTCATTGATGAAATTTTGATATACTCGAGGAGTAGGGACGAGCATGAGCAACACTTGAGGATTATACTCCAGACTTTGAGAGATCATCGGCTCTATGCCAAGTTCTCAAAGTGCGAGTTTTGGCTAGAGTCAGTTGCATTCTAAGGATGGGATTAGGGTTGATCCAGATAAGATTTATGCGGTTTATGATTGGCCAAGACCTACTACTACTGAGGTCCGTAGCTTTATTTGGTTAGTAGGTTACTACAGACGGTTCATAAAAGGATTTTGTTCCATAGCAGCACCCTTGACTATGCTGACAAGGAAGGATGTCCCATTTCAGTAGTCGGATCAGTATGAGGATATCTTTCAGAGGCTTAAGGCCATATTGACTTCAACTCTAGTTTTGACTTTATCGGTTGAGGGTCAGAGCTTCTCCATGTTTTTTGATGCTTTCGGGGTTGGTCTTGGTTGTGTGTTGATGCAGCAGGTTTGAGTGATAGCATATGTGTTGAGGCATCTACAGGTTCACGAGCGCAACTACCCTACCCATGACTTAGAGTTAGCGGTATTTATATGGAGTTCATTGTGAGATATTCACCGACCATCATAGTATTCAGTACATTATGAGTTAGCGAGAGCTGAACTCGGGGTAGAGGAGATGGATTGAGTTGCTGAAATACTATGATTTCACTATTCTTTACCATCCAAGCAAGGCAAACATTATAGCGGATGCCTTGAGCTGAAAGGCGGTGAGTATGTGTAGCCTAGCTTCTCTTTCAGTTTCAGCGCAACCGTTGGCCTTGGACATCCAGTCCTTGGCTAAATGTTTGGTTAGGCTTGACTTGTTGGATCCTAGCAGAGTTCTCACCAGTATTGAGGTTCGTTCTACTTTGATTGATCAGATTCTGAGCCGTCAGTTTGAGGGCAGTCGGACTACTCTAGATTCAGATGGGGTTATCAGGTTTGATAGTTGCCTTTGTGTTCTAAGAGTTGGTGATTTGATTCAGTTTATTTTTTTGTGAGGCACATTTTTCTAGGTATTCCATCCATCCTGGCGCAGCCAAGATGTACAGAGATTTGAGGCAGCTTTACTGGTAGAGTGGTATGAAGCGAGACATAGCAGAGTTTGTATCTCGATGCTTGAACTGTCAGCAGGTGAAGTTTGAGCACATGAGATCTGGTGGTTTGATGCAACAACTTCCCACTCCTGAGTGAAAGTGGGAAGGGATTACTATGGATTTCATAGTTGGTTTGCCATGCACTTCCAGGGGTTTTGACTACATTTAGGTGATTGTTGATCGGCTGACTAAGTCAGCACACTTCTTGCCGGTTCAGAATACTTACAGTGCAGAGAGGTTAGCTCCGGTTTATGTTCGTGAGGTTGTTCGATTGCACGGGGTCCCATAATCTATCATTTCTGACCACGGCTCTCAGTTCACATCTCAGTTCTGGAGGGCTATTCAGTGGGATTTGGGTACATAGATTCAGCTTAGTTTTATTCCTTAAGTTGCATAACCGTTTAATCATGGTCTAGGCGTTTGCAAGCCTGTATTTTCCATTGGATTAGCTCTAGATTTGTCATGTATAAGAGGCGGACCCAGATGGTGTTCCCGTCGCCAAACCTAAAGGAATAAGATAACAAAAAGTTAGAGAAGATAACCAGAAAATACTACACAATGAAATAATTATTAAGGAGGAACATCTAAAGTAGATATTGGTTCTAGGATAGTATTATAAAACCCTCTTTTACCCCATATTTTATTCAAATTTTAATGGATGCTCCAATAAATCAAAACATAATAAATAGTGTTAGTGTTTCTGCTACCGCTACTAAGATAGCGATAATAGAAAGTGATCTACAAAATTTGAATATTCCGAAAGAACGTTTTAAAAGGGTTTATAAAACTGGACACTTTGATTTTATAAAAAAATATAATATTAAAACTTCTGAATCTACGGTTGCTATTAATAAGAATATTGAAACTATTAAATTATTAGCGGTTGAAGATATTAACAAATATAGGAAAATTGACAAGTTTCTTCATATAGGACTTGTTCAAGTAGCAGTTAAACCACTATTTCGTTTAGGTCTAGATGTACCTATATGTCTTCTCCTAAGAGATAATAGATTACTAAATTTTGATGACTCATTATTAGCAGTATTACAAAGTAAGTTAGCTAATGTCCCTGTATATTTTAATTGTTATCACAATTTCTCTATAGATATTAATGATCAGAATGTTATGGATACATTAACATTCAATGTTAAAACAAAAAATATGAATAGTAAAATAAATACTAGAGAAATAGCCATAATATATAGAGTATATTATAAACTAATGAAAACTACCTTAGCCCCTAAGACTAAAATATAGTAAGCAATAAAGGAGTTACCATGCTTATGGAAGCCAATCATAATCATAATAAAACATTTATTCCAAAAATGATAAAATGGGATGACGTATTAATAAAAGATAATTGGCACTTTGACAACCCAAGAAGAGAAAAATTCAAGCATTGAGCAGGTAGTTCAATTGAAGAGGGATATATAGATTTAAAAATTTTAAGATCCCAATCTTTTAGTCATGGTACTTCTAGTAAAAGAATGTCTTTTCCAAGATCCTCATTTTCCACAACCCAAGAAGAAAAGGAGGTAACTCTTGAAGACATAGAGAAAAAATTAAAGGGAGTAGATTTTTTGAAAACAATTCCGAAAGTGGAATACGAACCTAGAATTACCAAGGAACCAACAAGTCCAACTGCTAGTGAAATGCTAGGAGTAAGAGACTCTTTGTGCATAAACATTTTATAGGAAAACCCCAACTTTTCCAAGATAGAAGTCTAGAGATATTATCAAACCTATATTGTCCAAAATTAGACGATTTCAGATGGTACAAAGATGTCTTCCTCAACAAAGTCATGGTTAGAGAAGATTGCAATCATGATTATTGGAAAGAAAAATTTATAAGTGGTTTACCAGCATAATTTGCTGAAAAAGTTAGGATAAAATTAAAAGATAGGTTCGAGGGTAAAATTTCCTATAGTCAATTAACTTATGGTGACCTTATAAGCTTTATAAACTTCATTGGACTTGAATTATGTACAGACAAAACTAAGAAATCAACTAAAAAGGGACAGTAAAATATCATGAAGCGAGCTAGGGAGTTTTTGTCAGGACTTCGGATATGTTAAATTATCCGCCCCTTCAAAAGAAGCATCCAAGAAAATGAAAAGAAGACATATATATTATAAGAATAAACCAAAAAAACCCCATTAATACAAAAGAAGATTTAAGAAACATAAGACCACAAAAGGTGTCAATAAATCTTATAAAAATAATACTGATAAATATTGAAACTGTGGAAAGTTTGTTCACTGAGCCAGAGACTGATGAGTACCTAATAAAAGAAAAGATAAAATAAAAATGTTAGAACATGAACAAGAAGTCAAAAATAAATTATATTCTATTCTTGAGGAAAATGAAAATAGTTTTTCCTCTGAGTAGAGCATTAGTGACGCAGATCAACTTAATATCGCACATAGTTCTGACAACAGTGAGTCAAGTAATCACTGTGAATGCAATGGCGCATTTTGCACCTGTGATAGCCGCTCTATAAATGACATTACTAATAGTAACAGGGAGATTTTCTTTGAGATGATTGACCATATTGATGATCATGATCTTAAAAGAAAATATTTAATAAAATTAAAGAATAAAGGTCAGACACTGTAATGACCCTCCGGGTCATTTCCTGTTTTTCATTATTTTCTGTGTTACAAGTTTTCCCTCAACGGCTGGAGGTCATTTATGACTTGTCAGGACTGACGATTCATTGTCTAAGCCGTTCGTTAGGTCATAATGATCATTTCTCTATTTTAGAACTTGAACTTAGAAAATCTTTGACTTTGGTAAACGTGCTCAGAATTAAATTCTGACAGTTTCGTTGGCCTCAGAACGGATATTTCGGTCTAGTAGTACCATGGGTCTGGGTCTGAGGGCATTTGGTTTGGTTTTATGTTGCTTTCTGTGTTTTCAAGCTAGTTGGTTGGTTTGGTTAACTTTGGTCAACATTTGGAGAAGGCAATTTTGGATGGAAATTCTGTCAGCGCCGTTAGCTCCGGAATGCGGAGTTTTTGTTAGGTAGTTGGTTGGTTTTGGTCCTGGGTGATTTGGGCTCTTTTTGGGTGTTCAGTTAGCGTTATCTAGTGTTGACTTGGGTAACATTCTTCTGAAACAATCTCCGTTGGCAAATTCGTTTATTCCATTGAGTCTGGCATGTCGTTTCCACTCAAATAACTCTATTGGTTTCTGAGTATCGAGTTCCGATTGTACCCGGAATGCCCCGTTGATATTTTACTTGTTGTTGATATTTGTTGTATCTGGTAGGACCGCAATTGTGGTACTTTTGGCCGCATTTGCGGTATTCTGACCGCATTTACGGTATTTTGACTGCATTTGTGGTATTTTGGCCATTTGCGGTTTGCGGTACTTGGCTGCATTTGCGGAGTCCGTAATTGCAACAAAAGTGCCGCAAATGCGATATCGATTGGCAGTGTTATAAATTAAACATTCTTCTCCTTTTTTTCCTCATTTCCAACTCTGTCCCTCCACTGTTGAGAGCTCCCAAGCTCAAATTTCTTCACTTCTGGCCATCAAATTCTTGGGACAAACTCACCATAGCTTCGTGAGCTCTTTTCCGTCAATAATACGGTAAGCTTATTGTTAAATTTCAACTTTTCATTCTCTATTTTCCCTCTTTGATTTATTGAAGTGGGTAGGCTATTTTAGCGCGATTTTAATGCCCAATCCTTGCGATTTTCTGGGCATGTACTCCCATGATCATTGTGATCATTTTGTACTTCTTTATTTTCGGCTTCAGGTTGCGAGGCCCTCAGACCTGTTTGTGGTCCGAATTTTTTAACCCGACTTAATTATTAGCAATATGGGTATAGATTCGTATTGACATGTAGAATATTTTTATGATAGTGAGGAAGCTTGCTGATACTTTTCCGGGGAGATAGGCTTCGGTCTTGTTGATTGGATTGTACGCGCGTGCTCGACTTTTGTTGTAGGTTATGGTTTACTATTTTCTAGACTTTTCTCGTATGAGGTATGAATATAATAACTTGCTAATGGTTGGTGGGATCTTGTGGTTTGCATACGGTTATGAGTAGGCCTATCGATCTTTGTAGGTGATTTAGGTGCTCTAAAGTAAGATTTTGGCTAGCAATCCTTAGTATAGGTTGTAGCTCTTCCTTAAGACTTTGCATAGGTGGTGTAATATCCTTGGGATTAGGTTCAGATTCCTTAGTCTCGTTTAGACTGCTTGTGGTTGAGATTATTAGATTAGGGATCCTTAACCTAGAATTAGATAAAGGTTCGGGGTATAGTATATTTTACTGTAATCGTGCATCACTATTTTACTGTTGATAAAGGGGGGAAACGGTTTCTTTTCTATAAACTTGTGCGGTTAAGGAGAAATCTTACATAACTATTTTACTGACTTTGAAATGGGAAAATACTTCTATTTTCTGCACTTGGTTTGAGAGATGATTTTAACCTTTCTTTCCATTGGTTATAGGATTATATTGATAAGCTTCGGCGGCCTCCTTTGTATATATACGTGGTTTTACTTGTGGAAATTGTTATATTGGTAAGCTCCGGAGGCCCATGAGAATACTCTGGGTTTTATTGATTATACATGGATATTGTGGCTTTGATTGTTATATTGATAAGCTACGCTGGCCTGAAGGGACATTCCAGGTATTATTGTACGGAATTGGTTGGTAAGCTCTGGCGGCCTGTGAGGTGACTCAGGGTTCTCATTCATTATTGCATTGGCCACATTTCATTTCAATTCATTTCATCCATTCCATATCATATTTTCATGATATTCCCTATGTATCTTTACTATCAGAATCTGTGTGTAGTTGGCTGTCTTAATCGGGTGTATTTTCTGGTCTCGGGAAGTCCGAATTGGTTGTTGTTGGTCTATTGTTTATGCTTTTAATATTGTGGTGATATTTTCCCCCTTTTTATTTAGGTTTGACCATTATATTTCCTTCTGACTCATCTTTCTTACCCTTGGTTATATTCACTTTTTGTTATATTCATATCTTGTTTAAGCTCAGTCGGCTGATGATGCCTATCGGGTACCACGTGTTTTGGTACTCATACAACACTTCTGCATATTTTTGTTGATGTAGATCCTAATACGAGTTATCACTGCTTATTGCATTCCTCGTGTAGAGTTATTGACTGTAGACATTGGGTGAGCTCTAGCCGATCGGAGTTGATCCATATCCCTCTACTTTTGGGCTAGTCTCCTACTATACCTTCGAAAATTGTCCGTAGTTTGTTGTATATATCTAGAACATCTAAGTTGTAGTAGCACTTGTATCGACTGACACCAGGTCTTGGGGGATTCTTATGTATTTTCTTCCCTTCCCTCCCTTTTTACTTATATTGTTTTATCGTATCTTCCATTGTTATTGTTGTTTCTTTCGCTTTTGGGGATTTCCTTATGTTATCCTATTACTTGCAGTTCCGAACTAAGGGTTGGCTTACCTACTGATGGGTTATAGTAAGTGTCATCATGACTTGAGTTTTAGGGTCGTTACAGAGTGGTATCAGAGCTCTAGGTTCACCGGTGTCATTGGTACAAGGCCAGGTGTCTAGTAGAGTCTCACAGATAGGTACGATGACGTCCATATCCTATCTTTGGGCGGCTATTGGAAATCCTTAGGAAAAGTTCCATCTTGTTGATTCCTTATCGTGCGTTCTTCTCTCTATCAAAGTCTAAACTTTAATTTTTCCTTCCCTTCTCACATGGTTATGATGAGGTCAACAGCAGGCTTGGGCGAGGCTCATACTCCTGCCACTAGAGCACGGTTACCAGAGTTAGGGGTTGAGGGTGTTCAGTTTCAATCAGAGGACGTGGGGTCAGCCCAGCCTCCCGCAGGATTTGTAGCTTAACCGGCCCTTCAGGGTATTCTAGCCAGGATTCTTAGCTTATTGGAGAGTATGTCATAGGTCAGGACTCTACCTAGTGCACCTGATAGTTCACAGATTAGAGTTGAGACACAGACTTCAGCCCAGGCAGCGACACATAGTAGTCAGGGAGTAGAAGCACAGCAAACTGTTGTGGATCCATATTTGGATACTTTGCCAATTCCATTGGTCACTCAGCCTATTACAGCTAGGCCGGTTGTGTCGATTGAGGAGCAGAAGATGCTTGGCAGGTTTATCATATTGGGTCCTCTAAGGTTTTCTGGTGCCCCGGGGAGGATGCTTATGAGTTCTTGATTGGTTGCCAGGAGAGGTTGTATAACCTTGGGCTAGTTGAGTCTCACGGAGCTGATTGCATGACATTTTAGATTGATGGTTTGGCAAAAATAGTGGTGGCGATCTTGTACTACGTGTAGAACAGCCGGGTCACCTTCGATATCTTGGACTCACTTCTCTGAGGCTCTCTTGAAGAAGTTTGTACCTCGCAACTTGAGGGAGAGGTTGAGGGATCAGTTCACCAGGTTAGAGCAGGACTCTATGTCGGTTTCTGAGTAGGAGGCACAGTTCCATGAGTTGTCTGGGCATGATACTAGGATTCTTCCTACAGAGCACGAGCGAGTTCTCCAGTTTGTCAGAGGGTTGGATCTACCACTTTGTTTGGCTACAGAGCAGCTAGTGGCATCAGGGGATATATTCCTTGCAGTTGTTGATCATGCACGAGTTATTGAGGGTATATGTCTTGAGGCCAGTGAAGGAAGTGGTAAGAGGCCTCTCCATCGGGGTAGTTTTAGTGATTTTCAAATTCAAGGCAGAAGTTTCTCCCGTAGGGGTCACCCATGACATTTCAAGTTTTATCGGCCAGTTGGTGCGGCATTTCAGATTTCAGGTAGCACCTGTTCGAGGCACAGTAGGCAGAGTAGTCGGGGTTCAGGTCAGACTTCTCAAAGTTTACATTTTGGGTATCCAGGCCATGGTGGCCAGTCAGGTTCAGCCAGATTTTCTCACCGGGGCACTTTTATTAGGGGTTGCTATGTTTGTGGTGAGCAGAGACACCTTGCTAGGACTTGTCCTAGATTCAGGGACTTTCAACCTCTCCGAGTTCCATCATCACCGCCCAAGGGCGGTGCACAGATTAGTAGGGGTGGTTCCCAGGTTGTTAGTGATGGTTCTCAGCCGTATCAGTTGACTAGTCATGGCAGATGGAGTCACGCGGATGCTTCTATCACATGTACGATATTGTTATCATCATTGAGCTTTTGGTATTGTCGATGTGGGGTTTGCATGTCCCTACATAAATCTTCTTAGATTACTTTTCATCCGGACTTGCATGGTGAGGTTGTTGTACTTGTGCATATAGCTACCCCGTAGAAGAATTATTTTAGTAGTGGATCGAGTATGTTGGCGTTTGAGTAGTTACTATATTGGGTTGCAAAGCATGGTAGGCCTAGTCATTATGATTGGTGGGCTTCTACAAAAACTCAAGGCTTGGTTTTGCCATCTTAGCACCTAGCAGTTCTGGTTTGTTTGGTTAGCTTGATTTTACTTATGGTGATAGTTTCGAAGTTCTTCCATTGGGTCAATTTTTGTGGTTGAGGAAGGTTCAGATTGCGGAAGTGTTTTCTAAAGTTAGAGTTTGAGATTGGGTTATTTTTTGTTAAGGGTCAGGGTGGTGGGCATTCCAAGGACTACCTTAGGACTCGTTCCTCTATAAGTTCTCAGCTATGTCCTTTGGTTTGACCCATGCCCCATAAGCGGTTGCAGATTATTAAAAAATGTATTCATATCTTACTCGAGTTCCAGTTACTACAGTATTCTTAGGTGGCATCTGAGCCTACTCGAGAAATAGGGAGGAGATCAGTTAGAATTTGGGTTTTGGTTTCAGACTTTGTGGGTTAGCAGACTATTTAAATAGGGTTGTGGAAGACTTCCTCTATTCATGACACTTTTGACTAGAATGATTCAGGAGACCGTTCCCTTCTAGCGGTTAGGCTAGAGTGTTATGGGTTCCGTATGGGTTGGAGATTGACTTTAGGCTTTGTTGCATGCTCGCTACATTTTTTGAAAGGTTTTGGTGTCCTTAGGTTTTGCTTGAATAAGCAGACCTAGCCTAGTCCCTTTTTCCAGATCAGACATTGTGTGGTTCAGAATCTGCGTTCGGAAGGTTGTCGTTCACCATGGGTTGCCTGGTTACTTTCTTTTTCAAATATCGGTGTTTTATTTTCAGTTGGTTATTTTGGCAAGTTTTGGTTATTCAGGTGATCTTAACGCAGTTGTCCATCTGTGGACCGACGGTCAGTCAGGGTAGGCTAATCCGATCATAGTGGGTATGTCTCATGCAGGTGTTTATGTTTCTAAGGTTTGTAGGACTAGCGTTTGGTTTTTGTTGAGATCGAGTTTTTTACTAATTTGAGGAGGTAGAGAACGGTATGAGTCCTAGCCTTCCGATAGGTTTGTGGATGTTTTTTTTGAGTTTAACTCGAGTTTGGACTTGTGTTTGACTTTATAGTTTGAATGCTGATGTTTCAGGATAGATGGAAGGGTCTTCGAACCCGGGATTCTTTAGTTAGAACATTGGAGAAAGTGGGTTTTATGCTTTGTGTAAGCATGGTGTTTGGTTCTATGTAATGAATGGCTTGGTCTTCGTGGTTCTTGTGTTGTGTTGGTGCTTTTTGAATGTTTTCTTTTGGGGTTCTGTTTATGTTAATTGACCGGTTAACTTTTGAGTTAGAGTGTGTGGTTTTTCCTGTTCTGGCTGGTTTTGAGTTAAGATTTTAGTAATCTTTCTTTGGTTATCTTTCCGTTGGCTTTTGTCGGATCAAGGAGGCTACTCGGGAGGCCAAGCTCGACTCATAGACCTGGTATCTTTTTGTTTCTCAGCCTTTGGGTACTTCTTCTTTCTTAACTTTCGAGGGCGAAAGTTCTTTTAGTAGTGGATGTTGTAATGACCCTCTGGGTCATTTCCTATTTTTCATTCTTTTCTGTGTTTCGAGTTTTCCCTCAGTGGATGGAGGTAATTTATGAATTGTCGGGACTGACGGTTCGGTGCCCGAGCCGTTCATTAGGTCATAATGACTATTTCTCTATTTTAGAACTTGAACTTAGAAAATCTTTGACTTTTGTAAACGTGCTTAGAATTAAATTCTGACAGTTCCGTTGGTCCCGGAAGGGAGATTTTGGTGTAGTAGGACCATTGGTCTGGGTATGAGTGCATTCGTTTTGGTTTTATGTTGCTTTCTGTGTTTTCAAGCTAGTTGGTTCATTTAATTGACTTTTGTCAATATTCAGAGAAGGCAACCTCGGATGGAAATTTTGTCAGCGCTGTTAGTTCCAGAATGCCTAGTTTATGTTAGGTAGTTGGTTGGTTTGGGTCCCGGGTGATTCGGGCTCTTTTCGGGTGTTCAGTTAGCGTTATCTAGTGTTGACTTGGGTCAACATTCTTCTGAAGTGATCTCCGTTAGTAATTTCTTTGATTCTATTGAGTCTGGAATGTTGTTTCCACTCACATAACTCTATTGGTTTCTGAGTATCGGGTTTCGATTGTGCACGGAATGCCCCGTTGAAGTTTTAGTTGTTGCTGATATTTGTTGTATCTGGTGGGACCACAATTGAGGTGTTTTTGGCCATATTTGCGGTACTCTGGTGGGACCGCAATTGCGATATTTTTTGCCAAATTTGTGGTACTCTGGCCGCATTTGCGATATTTTGACCGCATTTGCAGTATTTTTATCGCATTTGAAGTATTTTAGCCATTTGTGGTGTTTTTCCGCATTTGCGGTGCTTGGACACATTTGCAGAGCCTGCAATTGTGACAAAAGTGCTGCAATTGCGATATCGGTTAGCAGTGTTATAAATTAAACATTCTTCTCCTTTTTTTTCCTCATTTCCAACTCCGTCCCTCCATTGTTGAGAGCTCCCAAGCTCAATTTTTTTCACTTCTGGCCATCAAATTCTTGGGACAAACTCACCATAGCTTCGTGAGCTCTTTTTCGTCATTAATCAGGTAAGCTTTTTGTTAAATTTCAACTTTTCATTCTCTCTTTTCCCTCTTTGATTTCTTGAAGTGGGTAGGCTGTTTTAGCCCAATTTTAATGCCCAAATCTTGCGATTTTCTTGGCATGCACTCCCATGATCGTTGTGATCAATTTGTACTGCTTCATTTTCGACTTCGGGTTACGGGACCCTCAGGCCCATTTGTGGCTCAGTTTTTTTAACCCGGCTTAATTATTAGCAATATGGGTACCGTTAGCTTTGTATTGACGTGTAGAACATTGTTATGATAGTGGGGAAGCTTGCTGATACTTTTTGGGGGAGATAGGCTCCAGTCTTGTGGATTGGATTGTATGCGCATGCTCGGTTTTTCTGGTAGGTTATGGTTTACTATTTTCTAGGCTTTGATCGTATGAGGTATGAATATAATAGCTTGCTAATGGTTGGTGGGATCTTGTGGTTTGGATACGGTTATGAGTAAGCTTATTGATCCTTATAGGTGATTTAGGTGCTCTAGAGTAAGATTTTTGCTAGCAATCCTTAGTATAGGTTGTAGCTCTTCCTTAAGACTTGGCGTAGGTGGTGTAATATCCTTGGGATTAGGGTCAGATGCCTTAGTCTCATTTAGACTTCTTGTGGTTGAGATTATTAGATTAGGGATCCTTAACCCAGAATTAGATAAAGGTTCGGGGTAGAGTATATGTTTTCGTTGCTTTGTTATTATTACTATTATTATTCTTGTTGGTTTGGTGTTCAATTTATCATGTAATTGTAGGCCTGAGGTCGTGGAGATGGGACTTGCAGGAGCCAGGTCAGTATGGTTGTGCTTTGCTTAAGTTTCTATTTGTCGTACGCTTTATGTTTATTTCCAGTTAGTTGTTTTCCTTAGGCAGGTCCCTTGGGGTTAGGTAGATAGTGTAGTGTTCCCTTTTAGTATTTTTACTAGAATAGTCAGCCTTAGCATCCGATGGGTATAGTTCCTGGTAGGGTAGTTTCTTACTTGGTTTTCTGGTTGATCTTATCATGTTATGTTCTTATGGTTGGATTTGGTATGCGGATCGGTGGGCCTAAGGCCATGGTGTTGGGCTGGCTGGAGTCCAGGTTAGTACGATAATGGTATGAAGGTTGAAATGCCCTATCTTGATTTATCTGCGTGCATCATATGCATACATATATACATTTGAATTGATTCGTGTTCCTCTCCTTTTCTTATATGATTGGGTTATGGTATGGAATGAAGGGAACTGAATGGTACGAATTTACGAGAAACGATTGGCTCAGTAGTTTGATAAGGGAATCTTCTTTTAACAATTGTTTTTCAAATTAAGGAAAGAT
Organism: Jaltomata sinuosa; assembly: GCA_003996215.1. Lineage (NCBI taxonomy): Eukaryota > Viridiplantae > Streptophyta > Magnoliopsida > Solanales > Solanaceae > Jaltomata > Jaltomata sinuosa. The sequence goes on along the minus strand of QJPP01000827.1, from coordinate 436,319 downwards.
TTTACCAATTTAAGCTGGCCGCTAATGTCTAAAACCCAAAAAACATCCTTTTTAAATGATTGGAGCTCAAGGGAGAGCGTCCTACTTTTATAAATGTTTTTGGTTGATAAAGAGGGAAAACAGTTTCTTTTCTATAAACTTGTGCGGTTAAGGTGAAATCGTACATAACTGTTTTACTGACTTCGAAATGGGAAAATACTTCTATTTTGAGCACTTGGTTTGAGAGATGATTTTAACCTTGCTTTCCAATGGTTATGGGATTATATTTATAACCTCCGTCAGCCACCTTTGTATATATACGGGGTTTTACTTGTGGAAATTTTTATATTGGTATCTCCGGTGGCCCATGAGAATACTCTGGGTTTTCTTGATTATACGTGGATATTGTGGCTTTGATTGTTATATTGATAAGCTACAGCGGCCTGAAGGGACATTTCAAGTATTATGGTACGGAATTGGTTGGTAAGCTCCGGCAGCCCGTGAGGTGACTCAGGGTTCTCATTCATTATTGCATTGGCCACATTTCATTTCATCCATTCCATATCGCATTTTCATGGTATTCCCTATGTATCTTTACTATCAGAATCTGTGTGTAGTTGGTTGTCTTTATCGGGTGTATTTTCTGGACTCGGGAAGTCCAAATTGGTTTTTTTTGGTCTATTGTTTATGTTTTTCATATTGTGGCGGTATTTTTCCAATTTTTATTTAGGTTTGACCATTATATTTCCTTCTAACTCATCTTTCTTACCCTTGGGTTATATTCACTTTTTGTTATATACATATCTTGTTTGAGCTCAGTCGGTCAATGATGCCTACTCGGTACCGCGTGTTTCGGTACTCATACTACACTTCTGCATCTTTTTGTTGATGAAGATCCTAGTACGAGTTATTACCGTTGATTGCAGTCCTCATCCAGAGTTGCTGACTGGAGACATTGGGTGAGCTCTTAGCGATCGAAGTTGATCCATCTCCCTCTACTTTTGGCCTAGTCTCCTACTGTACCTTCGGAGATTGTCCGTAGTTTGTTGTATCTATCTAGAACATCTAAGTTGTAGTAGAACTTGTACCAACTGACACTAGGTCTTGGGGGATTCTTATGTTTTTTATTCCCTTCCCTCCCTTTTTACTTATATTGGTTTATCGTATCTTCCGTTGTTATTGTTTTTTCTTCCGCTTTTGGGTTTTTCCTTGTGTTAGCCTATTACTTGCAGTTCTGGGCTAAGGGTTGGATTACCTACTGGTGAGTTATAGTAGGTGCCATCACAACTTGAGTTTTTGGGTCGTGACAGACACAACACTACAAGATCTTAGACTGAATTATTTTACGTAAAAAAAGAAGTTAAGTAGGTTAAGCAAAGACTTGACAAACTAGAAACAAAATCACTTACTGATAAAATTATAAAAGATTTGAAGCCTAAGCAAGAACCAGTGACATACAAACCTGGAGAAACATCAAAATTAGGAAAAGATGAGGAACAAGAAATAGAGTCGCTAGAAGGAACTCTAGAAATCAAATCAGGAATTAAAACAATTGCAATAGTTAAAGCCCATAGTTACCACATACCTATTACATTAGTCATAAATAAAAATTATACTATTCATAAAATTGCATTATTAGATACAGGAGAAGATGAAAATTGCATAGTTGAAGGAATAATTCCTACTAAATACTTCGAAAAGAGTATTACCCGATTATTCTCCACAACGGGAGAAAGACTCAAGATAAATTATAAACTCCATAAGGCACACATATGCAACAATGGGATTTGTTTTATTAATGATTTTGTAATTACTAAGGATATAAATGAAGAAATAATATTAGGTATACCTTTTATAACTCAAATAAAATCATATAACGCCACGTTAAATGGCATTCACACCACTACGTTAGGAAAGGAAATTATTTTTCCTTATCTAAATAGTATGTCAAAAGAGGAAAGTGACTTTGTAAAAAATAAAACTATCTTTAGAATAAATCTGCTTTCACAAAATAAACTATTTAAAGGAAGACATAAAGATTAAGAGGATTGAATCATCTTTTAAAAACCCAAAAATAGTAGCCAAAATTAAGGGCCTCCAAGATTTCATCGAGCAAGAAGTCTGTTCGGACTTTCCTAATGCCTTTTTGAAAGGAAAAGACATATTCTTGAATTACCATATATCGAGGGATTCGACGAAAGAGTCATCCCCACTAAGGCAAGACCTAAACAAATAAACCATGAATTAATGGAATATTGTATAAAGGAAATCAATGATTTACTTGATAAAAAAATTCTTAGACCGTCCAAGTCACCCTGGAGTTGCTCAGCATTTTATGTCAATAATAGTGAAGAAAAGGAAAGAGGAGCCCCAAGACTGGTCATAAATTATAAGCCGCTTAATAAGATTTTAAAATAGATTAGATACCCGATACCCAATAAAAGAGATCTTCTTAAAAGAACCTATAAAGCTAATATTTAAAGTAAGTTCGATATGAAATTAGGATTTTGGCAGATACAAATTGCCAAAAAGGATAAATATAAAACAACCTTTAATGTACCTTTCGGGCAGTACGAATGGAATGTAATACCATTCGGACACAAAAATGCTCCATCTGAATTTCAAAATATTATGAACAATATATTCCATCAATATAGTAATATTTCTATAGTTTATATAGATGATGTTTTAATATATTCAGAATATATTGATCAACACTTTAAATATATTTCAACCTTTTTAAAAATTGTTAAACAAAATGGGTTAGTAGTAAGTCCTAAAAAGATTAAGTTATTTCAGACCACTATTAGATTTCTTGGTCATGACTTATATCAAGTAAATTATAAACCCATTTGCAGAGCCATAGAGTTCTCATCTAAATTTCCAGATGAGTTAATTGATAAAATGCAATTCCAAACATTTCTAGGAAGTCTTAACTATGTTGCTGATTTTATTCCAAATATTAGGCAGATTTGTAAATCTCTTTATCAGCGTCTTAAGAAGGATCCAGTCCCATGGGGAATAGAGCAGACTAAGACGATCCAAAAAATTAAATCAATAGTTTAGAAACTTCCGTGTCTAGGAATACCACATCCAGAGGCATTCATGATAGTAGAACTCGATGCCTCAGACGTAGGATACAGAGGCATCCTGAAACAAAGAGTTTCTCTAGAAACCCCTGAACAATTAGTAAGATTCACTTCAGGTTTATGGAATAATTCCCAAAAAAATTATAGTACCATTAAAAAGGAAATTTTGGCTATAGTACTATGTATTACCAAATTTCAAGATGATTTAATAAACAAAGAATTTTTGTTAAGAGTAGACTGCAAAGCAGCCAAAGATGTTTTACAAAAGGATGTTAAAAATTTAGTTTCTAAACAAATATTTTCTTGATGGCAAGCTGTATTATCCAGCTTTGATTTTCAAATAGAGTTTATAACATGGGAAATAATTCTCTCCCCAATTTTTTAACAAGAGAATTTTCACAGGGAAATAATGAGACTCAGAACCCCAGGAATAAGACCTCAGAGGCCCCCATTCCCAGCCTTTAAACCTGAAAAAAAATGAAAAGACCTTTTAAGGAAACAGATAAACCAAAACTTGAGAATAGATTTTTAGTTCAGGCAGAATTTCTACATCTACCAAAAGCTACCATTCCTTCACCATTAAAAGAACCTATAACCAGTTTGACCAAAGCCACCATTTATTCACCATCAAAAGAACCTATAACCAGTTTGACCAAATTACAACCTCTTAAAAAGGTTTTCAGGGAAGATTCCTCCTCAACAGATATAAAGGCATCACTATCCAAACCAAGGATAGTTACAAATTAAAAATTAAAGCCACCAGAGATGTAACGCTCAGGCAGTTCTCCCAACTACCCCACAACTGAACATGGAGATTACTCCAAATAAAGAGCAATTTGAAATAACAGATTTGCAGGTATTGTCGATCATGGCGCTTGATAAAATATATGAAGGTTTCGGAGTACCAAACCTATTAAAACCTTGCTATACAAATCGGAATTATGTGGAGACAAAGGATCTCCTCAAAGCCCGAAGGTATTATGAGTTCATTTTAACAGATATTGATTCAGTGAAGATCGAGCACAAATTAAAAGATATTAATTATCCAGACAGTATTGAATTCTCAAAATTCACAATTAAAAGGATTTTAAGCTCTTTTAAATGGTTCAAGTATCATCTACATACTCCCATTCCCCTATCAGAAGTTCATCGACCCAAGACATATAATTGGTATGATTATAAGGCGGCCTGGTACAATTTTGTGTATGTTAGGCCCAATACTCACTCCTGGTTTGTGAAATATTCTGAGGAGATGAAAAGTACAGTAATCCCTAGATAGTTCTACGAATGGTGGAGCCAATTTAGAGGAAATAAACAGGTATTGTCAACACATTTTTAGAGGCATTTTGAAAAATTCCAGGTAGAGAAAAATATCTCCACCCTACTGGAAAATATAAAGTTATGTAAATTCTTTATTGCTAAAAGAATCTATTACATTATTTATTGGTCCTTCGACATTCATGAATTTGAAAGGATCAAATATTTATGTAAGACCATCAGAATCAAAGGTTGGACACCAACAGTCCGAGACAATACTAGAGCATCAAGCTCGTCGTCACGACAAGAATCTCAGCTATCTAAAGAGGAATTAAAAAGGAGGCTCGAAGAAGCTTTATCAAATATGAACAAGGAATCCAAACCAAAACAAATAATGGAGTTATTAGACACTGCGTCCTCACATACAAGTGAGCCCAGCAATGGAGATATGATGGATCCGCAAGGGATAGCTCAAGCTTATCTCCTCAACTAAAGAGAAGGCATGCCCTTTCAATGTAATAAAGAGTTACTACAAGTCAACATGTGTAGAATTAGCACAAAAGACAAATATTTATGGAATTTGAAAAGAAGCAAAAGGCAAAATCAGCAAAAGAGAAGAAGTAAAAATAAATCAACATTAAATGGCACAAAATTCAGCCAAAATATATGGAGCAAAGCAAAAATAAATGACATAAAATCAGCAACAAAAGTAGTAAAGAGGCAGCTACATCAAATTTCAAGGTTCTATTTTCAAGGGAGCAACTTCCAACAAGATAAATATGATTTTTAATATTCGTGTAAAATTAAGTCTGCCACGTGTAGACACGTGTTAAATAAATAGAATTACTAGTAAATCGAGTCAGCGTTTTTAGATCTATGTAATGTTAAGTCTTCCACGTGTGGACAAATGTAAAATAGAAGACTGATGTAAAATAGATAGTCTTTGTAATTAGTCGAGTAATCACTTCGAGGTCTATTTAAGACCTTCACTTTGTAAGAAGGAGGGTATTCAGAAACTTAGACACTCACTTACATATTGCCCATCCTTTCCCTCAATATACTCAATCTTTCTCTCTACTCAATAAAACTCTTTCTTGTAAGTACTTTCTCTTTCATTACTGTTGTTTTAATTTGTTTTAAAAATAAAACTTTGGTAGTATCTTTTGGTTCTTTTTAATTTTCTTATCTGTTCTTTGAAAATATTATCAAAAGAACAGTAGGAAATTAAACAAGCAAAAGAATAGTTAAGAAAATTAAAAAGAACCAACAGATATCACAAAAGTTATATTTTTAAAATGAATTAAAACAACAGTAATGAAAGCGAAAGTACTTACAAGAAAGATTTTTATTGAGTAGAGGGAAAGATTGAGTACATAGAGGGAAAGGATGTGCAATATGGAAGTGAGTGTCTATGTTTCCGAATGCCCTCCTTCTTACAAAGTGAAGTTCTTAAATAGACCTCGAAGTGCTTACTCGACTAATTACAAAGGTTATCTATTTTACATCTGTCTATCTATTTTACATCTGTCCACACGTGGCAGACCTAACATTACATGGATCTTAAAATGCTTACTCGATTTACTACTAATTCTATTTATTTAACACGTGTCTACAGGTGGTATACTTAATTTTATATGGTATTAAAAATCATATTTATCTTGTTCGAAGTTGCTCCCTTGAAAATAGAACCTTGGCATTTAATGTAGCTGCCTCTTTACTCCTTTTGTTGCTGATTTTTGTGCCATTTATTGTGCTTTGCTCCTTATCTTTTTTCTGAATTTTGTGCCATTTAATGTTGCTTTCTTTTTACTTCTTCTCTTTTGCTGATTTTGCCTTTTGCTTCTTTTCAAATTCCATAGATATTTGTCTTTTGTGCTAATTCTACACCTGTTGACTTGTAATAACTCTTTATTCCGCTGAAAGGGCATGCCTTCTCTTTAGTTGAGGAGATAAGCTTGAGCTATCCCTTCCGGATCCATTATATCTCCATTGCTGGGCTCACTTGTATGTGAGGACGCAGTGTCTAATAACTCCATTATTTGTTTTGGTTCAGATTCCTTGTTCAGATTTGATAAAGCTTCTTCGAGCCTCCTTTTTAATTCCTCTTTAGATAGCTAAGATTCTTGTCATGACGATGAGCTTGATGCTCTAGTATTGTCTCGGACTATTAATGTCCAACCTTTGATTCTAATGGTCTTACTTAAATATTTGATTCTTTCAAATTCATGAATGTCGAAGGACCAATAAATAATGTAAGACATTCTTTTAGAAATAAAGAATTTACATAACTTGACATTTTTCGATAGGGTGGAGATATTCTTCTCTACCTGGAATTTTTCAAACTGCTTCTGAAAATGTGTTGACAATACATGTTTATTTCCTCTAAATTGGCTCCACCATTCGTAGAACCATCTAGGGATTACTGCACTTTTCATCTTCTCTAAATATTTCACAAACTAGGAGTGCGTATTGGGCATAAGATACATGTAATTGTACCAGGCCGCCTTATAATCATACCAATTGTATGTATGGGGTCGATGAACTTCTGGTAGGGGAATGGGGGTATGTAGATGATCCTTGAACCATTCAAAGGGGCTTAGAATCATTTTAATTGTGAATTTTGAGAATTTAATACTGTCTGGATTATTAATATCTTTTAATTCGTTCTCGATCTTCACTGAATCAGTATCTGTTAAAATGAACTCATAATACGTTCAGGTTTTGAGGGGATCCTCTGTCTCCACATAATTTCTATTTGTATAACAAGGTTTTAATAGGTCTGGTACTCCAAAACCTTCGTATATTTTATCAAGCGCCATGATCGACAATACCTGCAAATGTGTTATTTCAAATTTCTCTTTATTTGGAGTAATATTCATGTTCCGTTCTATGGTATCAGAGCCACGGTTGGACGGGAGGGGTATGAGTATGAGTAGCTAAATATTTATACTATCCTTGAGCTAGTCAAAATTATGTTGCTCTTGACATAATAATTTCATTGAGTAGTCTTTGTTGTTACTCTTCATCTACTTTCTTAGTTTTATTCCTTAAGTTAGGTAGTCGTTTAATCATGGTCTAGACGTTGGCAAGCCAGTATTTTCCGTTGGATTAGCTCTAGATTTGTCATGTATTAGAGCCGGACCCGGATGGTGTTCCCATCGCCAAACCTAAAGGAATAAGATAACAGAATGTTAGAGAAGATAACCAGAAAATACTACACAATGAAATAGTTATTAAGGAGTAAAATCTAAAGTAGATATTGATTCCAGGATAGTACTACAAAACCCTCTTTTACCCCATATTTTATTCAAATTTTAATGGATGCTCCAATAAATCAAAACATAATAAATAGTGTTAATGTTTCTGCTACCGGTACTAAAATAGCAAAAATAGAAAGTTATCTACAAAATTGGAATATTCCAAAAGAACATTTTAAAAGGGTTTATAAAACTGGACACTTTGATTTTATAAAAAATTATAAAACTGTCACGACCCGATTTATAGGTCATGATGGCACCTACAACCCTTCAGTAGGAGAACCAATCCCCGTAGCCCGGAACGGTTAGTAATGGGCTACCTTCTAACAGTTTAAATGGGAGAGAAGATAAAATAGCGGAAGCAAGGGAACATGATAAAGAAATTATATAACAAGGATAACATATATGAAAAGCGGAAACTAAACCAACCCCAAAACATGGTGTCATAGCGTATAGAAGCCCGAACTACATAAGGATTACAAGGGTCCAAAAGAAATATACATATACACAAGCTGTCTCCGAGTAATGACAGAGTATAGAATATACAAAATATAAACTATGTCAAGATCTGAATACCAATAGCTCACCCTCAGCCTGGATGGTCCAGAAACAGCACCACGCACGAGTCTCCGGCGCTCTATCAGTGATGGCCCACACGAGGATATGCACCAGAAGATGCAGAGGGTAGGGTGAGCACCAAATGCGAAGCATAAGGTACCCAGTAGGTATCATAGGCCGACTGGGCACATATAAATTAAAAGGGCAATAGCAGACAGGGTAGAAATAGTGAGTCACAGAAATCAACAAAAACGTACACATGATCTAGCCAGAGAGAAGACAACAGAAGGCAACATACAAGGCTAGCAAATAGAATATATACACACAACAGGCACAGGTGAAAGTACGGACGACGCACATGGGATCCTTGCAAAATAGTATATATGTAAATAAGTTCTAACAATAGGCGGTATACCGGTAATCTCAAGTATAAGGAAAAGGAAGAGAAGAATAAAGGTAGACATGCTCAACATATAGGAGTTAATACCCAATCTAGTCATACAAACTCAATCCAGGAACTCACAACCTTAGTAATCACACTCATACTCGACCATACAGGGAACGATATTAGAATAAAGTGACAAGAGTCTACCTACAGTCCCTCTGCCGCCCATACAACCGAGGAATGCAATCAAGTGAAAACAAACCCTCAGGCATCCCATACTACCGAAGCATACAATCAACACACAGCAAAGAAGGGTGGTATCTCAAACAATGAATGATATGATGCATGAAAACCTCAGGGTGAAATAGAACCTCTGTATGTACCTCTTCCGGTGCCGATCGGGCCCAGCATGCAGGTTCCATGGAAGGACACAGCCCGTATACCTCTACTCCCCCGTATACCCTTCCCCCGACACAGGAAGCCCAAAGCCTCAGGCCCAGAGCGGCAAGGTCCATGGAGGTCCCGAACCCCATACTAAAACTCAGAATCAAAACGTGTCCTCTGAAATCGAGTTCGGGTTCAAGACAGTGGCTAAGTCTCAAATATGCAAGCCTAGACCCTGTGTAGGACTAAACCAGTGAAAAAGATGTCTTAAAAACCCTTCCAAGGGTGCCCGGGCACAACCGGGTCTGAAACAGTAGTAAAAACATCTCAGATGCTCGACCCGGCCAAGCCTGATATCATTTTAAATCAGTAAGGAAACTCAGCTAGCACTCTGACCCGATCGAGTCTAGCAATAGTAGTAAATCATGATAAAACCATATCTTTAACCTTATTTTACCCCATGAAGATCCACATATCAAGTCAAATCATTTCCAAATCCAATTTCATCAAAAACGAGCCCTCGGGGCCATGCAAGGTTTAGAAAATCAGTTTCCATAGGCCATAAGAAAAAAAACCATAATAAAACGTGGAAACACTCTTTATATGCATGGAAATGATATGATCAACCCAAATAGTTTCCTGGCATCTCACAATCAACCTAACGGCCCTGCACAGGCTCTGAACCTACTCAGCAGGCATAACCAGCCTAGAAGGATATTTCTATGTCCGGGACTCGCGGACATTCCCAATAATCCCACCTTCTATGTTCCAGAGTCAACATGACCTCACGGAGTATCAAAGGTAATAAATATATCAACTAATAGGAATACTACACACAACGGAGGAAAGAAATAGGACGAATCATGGAAAAGCGATCAAGGTCTGTGGTACCAACCTAATAACCCAACCCAAGGATGCCAACTAGTACAATTTGACCTGATATATGCAATGTCTAGGGAGTTAAACGGTAACCTACGTGTCATCCGATGACAAGCTACGGGGATAACTATATCCGAGGCCGAGATGCTCCGAACGAGAATCAAACTATCAAATTTATGAATAAAATGTTAAGACGAGTCTAACAATACCCATATTGCTACAATTGTAGCCGGGTCGATATCCGGGTCAAAAGCAGGCCCGCTGGGATCGCAACTCGAAACCAAAAACGAAAAGAACCACGATGACCCCAACGATGCCAAGAGGGCATGCCCCAAATTTGAGAACAATTGGACAAGGGAAGGGCACAAAAACAGCCCGCCCAAGTTGAGGATTAAAGAATTGAAATTTCAAAAATAAAAACGGAAATTGGGAAAGAATTACTTACCACAAAGATGGAATTTCAAGACGAGACGGACAATCTTTTACTTCCATGAAGCATGCACGAGCTAGGGGCAGCCACTATATAAGAATTTCCAAGCTTTGGTAGGAGCAACAGTGGAGGAAATTAAGAAAATCCAAGGGAAGTTAAAAGGACAAGTGGGGAAGATGACTTACCAAGAATCAAAAAAACACGAAAAATCCACAAGCAATTGATTCCCCAAGGATTAGAAATGATCAAGAGTAATTTTGGTAGAGAGAAAAATGAGTTTAGAGTGAGAAAAGTGAGGAGAAGTGGCTGGAAAAATGAATTTCTAGCTATTTATAGCTGTTGGCCGCAACTGATTTTCTGCAATTTTCAAAAAACTCAACGGGGCATTCCGGGCACAATCAAAAACCGATATTCAAAAACCAATAATACTAATAGAGTGGAAAAGATGTTCCTGACTCAAATGAATCGACAAAACATCCATATGAAGTCGTTTCGGAGAAATGTTGACCCAAGTCAACACTAATGAAAAGGAACTCAAAGGCTCGAAATGAGTCTGACTCACCCGGAACCCGAACCACCCATCTTCCTGGCCCAAACTAAACATTCTGGAGCTAATGGAATCATCGGATTTCAAATCTGACACTCCGATACTTTAAAATCACCAGAAGTTACACTTTCAACTCCAAATTGACTGAAAACTGAGAAAATAACAAAAAACCCACACCGGACGTCCTCAGGCCTCAACTAGACCAAACTCATCCCTCTGGAGCTAACAGAATTGTCAAAATTCAATTCCGAGCACATTAGCTAAGAATGTTAACTAAAGTCAATGATATTCTAAGTTTAAAGCTCTAAAATAGGTGAACGGCTAAAATGACCAAACGAACGATCAGGGCACCGAACTATCGGTCCCAGCAAGCCATAAATGACTTGGGGCTTCTACAAGAAGGATCTAACAGTGCAATAAATAAGAAAATACGAAGATTACCGGAAGGGTCATCACAACATCCACTACTAAAAAGACTTTAATCCCGAAAGTCAAGAAGAAGGGAGTACCTGAAGGCTCGAACAACTGCGGATACTGAACATGCAACTCACTCTCGGTCTCCCATGTAGCCTCCTCGACCGGACAATGCCTCCACTGCACTTTCACAACCAGAATCTCCCTAGATCTCAACCTCCTGATATTTCTAGCAAGAATAGCTATCGCCTCCTCAACAAATGATAAACTCTCATCCTACTGAACTGAATCCGAATGCAATACATGAGACTCATCAGGAACATACCAGCAAAAAATTGAAACATGGAAAACTGGGTTAACAACTGAAAACATCGGAGGCAAGGCTAACATGTAGGGAACACTACCAACCCTCTGTAGAATCTCAAACGGCCCAATAAACTTGGGGCTAAGGTTGCCCCGCTGACAAAATCTCATCACGCCCTTCATGGTCGATACTCGGAGGAAAACCAAATCATTAACACTGAAATCCAAGGCACGAATTCTATGATCAGTGTAGCTCTTCTGCCTACTTTGGGTTGCTCTAAGTCTGTCCTGGATCAAACGGATTCGGTGCAAAGAATCTCTAAGTAAATCTATACCCTTCGGTCTGGACTCTAACCCATAAAACCAACCAATGGGCGATCTGCAACGCCTACCATACAAAGCCTCAGAAGGTGCCATGCCAATGCTCGAATGAAAGCTATTATTATACACAAACTCAGCCAGTGGCACAAACTGATCTCCTGAACCTCAAAAGTCAAGAACACAAGCCTGAAGCATGTCCTCCAGGACCTGAATAGTCCTCTCGGTCTGTCCATCTGTCTGAGGGTGAAAAGCAGAACTAAGCTGAACCTCCGTACCCAAATGCCTTTGTATTGCTCTCCAGAACTGGGATGTGAACTGAGTGCCGCTATCTAAAATGATTGAAGCTCAAACCCCGTGGAACCATACAATCTCATGAATGTAGATCTGAGCTAGCCTCTCTGCCCCGTTGGAAGTGTGAACTGGCAAGAAATGTGCTGACTTAGACAACCTATCAATGATCACCCAAATGGAGTAAAACCCTCGAGTAGTACAAGGCAAACCAACAACAAAGTCCATAGTAATACCTTTCCACTTCCACTCAGGAATGGGAAGTCACTGTATCAAACCACCAGGTCTCATGTACTTGAACGTCAGCTATTCACAGTTCAAGCACCGAGATACAAACTCTACCACATCCCTCTTCATACCACCCCACCAGTAAAGCTTTCTCCGATCTCTATAAATCTTTGCTGTGCCAGGATGAATGGAGTATCTGGAATAATGTGCCTCACGGAGTATCAACTGTATCAAATCACCAACTCTCGAAACACAAAGTCGACCCTCAAACCTCAGAATCCCATTAAAACCCAAGGTAGCCCTGCTGGCCTCACCCCGAACCACCTGATGAAAAAGGTCACACAAACTCTGATCCTCAAACTGTCGGCCGTGAATCTGATAAACTAGAGTAGAGCGAACCTCAACACTGGCAAGAACTCTTCTTGGATCCGATAAGTCAAGCCTAACCAAACGATTAGCCAAGGACAGGATATCCAAGGCCAACGGTTGCTCAGAAACTAAAAGTGAAGCTAGGCTGCCTATACTCACCGCCTTCCAACTCAAGGCATCCGCTACCACGTTTTTCTTACCCGAATGGTATAAAATAGTGAAATCATAGTCCTTCAGCAACTCAATCCATCTCCTCTGCCTCAAGTTCAGCTTGTGCTGACTCATAATGTACTGAAGACTATGATGGTCAGTGAATATCTCGCAATAAACTCCATAAAGATAGTGCCTCAAGATCTTGAGCGCGAAGACTACCACCGCCAACTCCAAGTCATGAGTGGGGTAGTTGTGCTCATGAACCTTCAGTTGTCTTAACTCATATGCTATCACTCGACCCTACTGCATCAACACACAACCAAGGCTGACCCCCAAAGCATCACAATACATGGAGAAACTCTGACCCTCAACCGGCAAAGTCAAAACTAGAGTTGAAGTTAATAAGGCCTAAAGCCTCTGGAAGCTATCCTCGCACTGATCAGACCACTGAAATAGAACATCCTTCCTAGTCAGCATAGTCAAAGGTGCTTCTATGGAAGAAAATCCCTTGATGAACCATCTATAATACTCGGCTAACCCAATAAAGCTACAAACCTCGGTAGGAGTAGTAGGTCTAGGACAATCACGAACCGCAGAAATCTTACCTGGATCAACCCCAATCGCATCCTTAGACACCATGTCTCCTAGGAATGCAACTGACTCTACCCAAAACTCACACTTTGAGAATTTGGCATAAAGCTGATGATCTGTCAAAGTCTGAAGTATAATCCTCAAGTGCTGCTCATGCTCGTCTCTACTCTGGGAGTATAGGAGAATGTAATCAATGAAGACTATCATGAACAGATCCAGGTACGGGCTAAGCACCCTATGCATCAAATCCATGAAGGCTGCAGGGGCATTAGTCAACCAAAAACACATAACCAGGAACTCATAGTGGTCGTACCGTGTCCTGAATGCTATCTTAGGGATGTCCTCTGCCCTAATACTCAACTGATAGTAGTCGGACCTCAAATCAATCTTAGAAAACATGGTGGAACCCTGAAGCTGATCAAATAAGTTATCAATGCTAGGCATCGGAAACGTATTCTTCACAGTCACCTTATTCAGCTGCCGATAATAAATACACATCCGCATCAACCCATCCTTCTTCTTCACGAAGAGAACAGGAGCACCCCAAGGAGACACACTCGGTCTAATAAACCCCTTAGCTAACGAATCCTGGATCTTCTCCTTAAGCTCTCTCAACTCAGCAGAAGCCATACCGTAGGGAGGAATAGAAATGGTCCTGGTGCCTGGATCTAACTAAATAGTAAAATCAATATCCCTCTCAGGTGGAAGGCCTGGCAGGTCAGTAGGAAACCCATCTAGGAAGTCTCTAACTGTAGGAATTGACTCAGGAGACGTAGGGTCAGCACTAGCATGTCGAACATATGCTACATAAGCTAAACACCCATGGGATATCATCTTGCTAGCTCAAAGGCAAGAAATGACCCCAGATGGTGCATGGCTAATAGAACCCTGCCACACAACTAGGGATACACCATGCACGGCTATGGTAATGGTCTTGGCATAGCAATCAAAAACTGCACGCTGAGGGGATAACCAGTCCATGCCCAGTATCACATCAAAATCCAACATATCAAGTATCATCAAGTCAGCCCAAGTGTCCAAATCACCAACAGATATCACACAAGATCTCACAATCCGATGCACTACTAAAGAATCTCCTACTGGGGTCGAAACAGAAATAGGAACAAACAATGTCTCACAAGACAACCCTAAAGAAGGCAGAAAGTAGGCAGATATATATGAACAAGTGGATCCAGGATCAAACAAAGCATAAGCTGGTTGACGGCATACATAAATCATACATGTGATCACAGCATCCGAGGCCTCTACCTCCGGTCTCCCAGGGGGCTGCATAGAACTGACGATGAATTCCACCTACCCGACCGCCATCCATACCACCTACTGTGCCACATGGGGAACCACCCCTAGCATGACCACCACCCCCCTTTAGCCAGAGGCTGAACTTCTCACAGTGGCCTGGCTAGCTGAACTGTATCCTATTGGGGGAAATCTCTAGCAAAGTGACCAACCACACCACAAGTATAGCAAGCCCCTGGCGACCTACTCGTTCGGGATGACCCAGCAGAACCTGAATGGCCACCACGGCCTGATGCCCCAAAATCTGTACCTCCAGACGGCTGACCACTATGAACTTGTTGACTGCCCTGACCCTGCTCAAACTGAAAACCAGAAGCTAGAAGTGACGCTTGTACCAGTCGGCTAGACTGACCCTTATGCTTCTGCGCTAATAACCTCGGCCCCACTGGCATGAACCTCTACCACTATGCCTAGAACCACTGTAACCATCCTGATATCGAGGCCTCTTATCTCTGGCCGCAGTGTCATGATGACACGAATCCTCAACTGTGCGGGCATAGTCTGCAATGGCCTGGAATGACCGACCGCTAGCAACCAGTATCTCTGCAGGCTCTCTAAACTCTCTTCGTATCCCCCAAACAAATCTACGGACTTAGTCGGCCTCAATAGGCATAATCATGGCTCCAAACGGAGCAAGCTGATGGAGCTCTCCAACGGAAAGTCTAGTGAACTCCTTCCTCCGACGCTCTCGATCGCTTTGTGGCAAGAACTTGGCCATAAAGGCCTCATAAAACTCAGATCAGGTCAAGGGAGGTGATGTAGAAGGCCTGCAAGCAACCTGTGATCTCCGCTATAACTTTGCTGGACCCTCCAGCTGATATGAAGTATAGCCAACCCCGTGAGTCTCCAATAAGCCCAAATGGTGCAACATCTCCTCGCAGGTAGTGATAACGTCATGTGGGTCCTGACCCAATGTACCAGCGAATCTCGGTGGTGCCAATCTCAGAAACCTACCCAAGGCCTTCTACTCCGTCTCTGACATACTAGGGCGATGAGTAAGAGGCTGGAAAACCGATGGAACTGGAACAAACTCAGCATAGGGAGAAACAGTAGCTGGCTGCGCTCCTGAACTTTGAACACCCAGGGCTGCCCCCTGAGCGGATGTTTGGGCTGTCTCAAAAGAACGCTCCCCAATCATACCCAATAGCTGAAGTAACAAACCCCGAATATCTAAAGACTGAGTTGGGGCTGAAGCTGGCACAGAAACTGATTTTGGAACTCGTACTAGAGCTGTTGGTGCATGGCCTATCCCCGGGCCCACATACCACTGCTCTGGAGCTAACTCTGGCTCGTAGTCATACTCAGGCTCTATATCCACACTAGCAGCTCTAGCAAGTGTCGCTGCTCTGAGGAACCCTCGACCCCTACCTCTACCCTGGCGACCACCCTGGCCCCTAGCTGGAGTCAAAGGTGCAGGGAAATGAGGCTCTCATCTGCCAAAAGATGAAAATCTCATACAAACTATCTGCGAAAGAGTGAACCAGAAAAAGTGAGATTTCCAGAAACTTTTAATGATACTATGCACGAAAGAGGAACAAGAACAGACTATTTTCCTAAAATGTCACTATAGCCTCCCGAAGATTAAGTACGGACATCTCTGCCCTGATCCGTAGGACTCTACTAGATATTGCCTCCTATACCGATGACACTGGTGAACCTAGGGCTCTGATACCAAGCTATCATGACCCAATTTCTCGGTCATGATGTCACCTACAACCCCCAGTAGATGAACCAATCCCCGTAGCCCAGAACTATTAGTAATAGGCTACCTTCTAACAGTTTAAACGGAAGAGCAGGTAAAACAGCGGAAGCAAGGGAACAAGATAAAGAAATTAGATAACAAGGATAACATATATGAAAAGTGGAAACTAAACCAACCCCAAAACCTGGTGTAATAGCGTATAGAAGCCCAAACTACATAAGGAGTACAAGGGTCCAAAAGGAATATACATATACACAAGTTGTCTCCGAGTAATGACAGAGTATAGGATATAAAAAAGATAAACTAAGTCAAGCTCTGAACGCCAAGAGCTCACCCTCAGCCTGGATGGTCCAAAAATAGCACCCTGCACGAGTCTCTGACGCTCTATCAGCGATGGCCCATCCTAGGATCTACACTAGAAGATGCAGAGGGTACGGTGAGAACCAAATATGAAGCATAAGTTACCCAGTAGGTATCATAGGCTGACTGGGCAATCAGTCATAGAAATCAACAAAAACGTACACAAGATCTAGCCCAGAAGGAAGACAACAGAAGGCAACATACAAGGCTAGCAAATAGAATATTTACACACAACAGGCATAGGTAAAAGTAAGGACGGTGCACCTAGGATCCTCGCAAAGGAGTATATATGTAAATAAGGTCTAACAATGGGCAGTATACCGGTAACCTCAAGTATAAGGAAAAGGGAGAGAAGAATAAACATAGACATGCTCGACATACAGGAGTTAATACCCAATCTAGTCATACAAATTCAATCCAGGAACTCATAACCTTAGTAATCACACTCATACTCGACCATAAAAGGGAACGATATCGGAATAAAGTGACAAGAGTCTACCGTAATAGGGAACGATATCGGAATATCGTACTAGGGATACACCAGGCACGGCTATGGTAACTGGCTTGGCATAGCAATCAATAACTGCACGCTGAGGGGATAACCAGTCCATGCCCAGTATCACATCAAAATCCAACATATCAAGTATCATCAAGTCAGCCCAAGTGTCCAAATCACCAACAAATATCACACAAGATCTCACAATCTGATGCACTACTAAAGAATCTCCTACTGGGGTCGAAACAGAAATAGGAACAAACAATGTCTCACAAGCCAACCCTAAACAAGGCAGAAAGTAGGCAGATATATATGAACAAGTGGATCCAGGAACAAACAAAGCATAAGCTGGTTGACGGCATACATAAATCATACATGTGATCACAGCATCCGAGGCCTCTACCTTCGTTCTCCCAGGGGGCTGCATAGAACTGACGATGATCTCCACCTACCCGACCGCCATCCATACCGCCTACTCTGCCACATGGGGAACCACCCCTAGCATGACCACCACCCCAAAAATTTTAGATCTCACCAAAAATTAATATAAAAGATTGATGACGTTCAAAAGCACTCACCGGAAAAAAGTGTTATAATCATTGTACAAAACAAATAAGTAATCCAATGAGTGTCGGGGTCGATTCCATGAAGAACAATGTAAAGGCTATTGAGGTAATAAAAAATTAAAGCAACTTATTGAAATTCAAGGATCAAAAAGAAATAAAAAGAATTGGGGGTTTTGTTGTTTAAAAACAAGAACATATTGGAAGTGCGAAGTTGACCAATCTTCCCAACGCAAGGATTGCAAGGGAGATTTGGGAATGCAAATTACTTTGAATATATATGATCCATTATGAATTTATCGACTACTTACTAGATTAATTATGGGTCAAATGAAACAAGCCTTGGAATCTCAATTATCTACCAACATCACTTGACCATTGCCAAATATTTCTCAACCAGTTCTCTCGAACCTAGATAAGTGTTAACAGAGCTATTCTAATTATGGCAACACTAGAATCACTATTTCTATCCAAATCCTTAAACGATGTTTAGAGCCTCAAGTTAGTACCAATTAACATTTCCCCACTTCGATTCACTCTATCAAGCCAAATAATTGTAGAAAGGGAAAGTTCAAGGGTTGATCATTCCCTTTAGAATCAATTCAAGCACAAGATTAATTAGAAAATCAAAGACCCAATTCATAAACTAGAAAATATTTAATAAATTATAAAATCACAAGATAAGAAATCAAACCCAAATATTGTTCATCTCTAACACAATATCCAAATCTCAAATCAACCAATACACCTATGAATTTAACAATACAAAGCAAGAGTTGAAGAAATGAACTAAAGATTTTACAATAAAAGCTTCCAATCTTCACTACAATGGTATTGGGTGTTGAATTTGCTCTCCAAGCTATCCAAAAGTTGTATACTCGAAGGATAAGGATGAATTAGCTTGACGAACATTAGCAAGATCCTTTCCCAAAATGGCTGGGATGTGCTTTATGTGGATTGGGGTTTCGAAAAGATGTGATTTTCCAAATCTGCCCAGCACCTGATGATTCCTTTATCGCAGTCGCGTGAGAATTTCTCACGATCGAAAAAGTATATTACTTCCTTCATCACGGTTATGTGACATTACCTCACGATCGCGAGGCTTTGACTTCTGGTTGACCGTGATCGCATGCACTCTAGCTCACGTTCGCGAGGAGAACTTCACTACCAGTGACTAACTATCTCTAATTGACTCTATTTTGACTTATTTTCATCCGAATCTTTCCCAAACACTTCTAAATCACATAAACTTGTAAAATAGAAGTAATCCGTGTCAATTGCACTATTTTCCATATTATATTAGCAAAACCATAAGATTAAGAGTTAAATAAGTAACTAGAATACCAATTTATCAAACCCCCTATCATGCCCCAAACTCGAGGGGCACAACTGGCACATAAAGCCAAAACTTAAGTCAAGCCGACCCTACTTAACTATTTGCTAATGGCACATAGCAACCATGCACAATCAAGAAAACAATCAAGTACATCTCAGCTTAAAAATCAGCCCTCGGCTGGAAAGGACCCTATCAACAGCTCTAGAAAGAAAATATATACTCCTAACAGTTCATATAAAGCAACAAGCAGGTAGTAAATAAGTCCTATTTAGGATGTAAAGGACGCCATGATATCTAGGAAAGCATAAACGCTATGCGGGCTGTCAAGGCCACCATGATTTCTATATAAAAACTTAAAACATGTATAAACAATGTAAACTAGGCAATTGAGCTACTAAATTGCCAACAAAACAACAACAAAGCCCAATTGGCTAACAAGCTATAACTAATAAACATACAAGGCCAAAATAGATATTATCATAGCTATGAAACCCAACTGACTAGTCTACAAGTCTCTATTAATACAATACTTGGTTGGACAGGGTCCCAACCTACCCAAAAACTAGAAACAACAAAAAGGGCAAACCTCTGATACTCTGTCGACCCCTGGAAGGATATTAGTCAACCAACTCACTGAAAGCTTGGCTATGCTACCCGGCAGGTCTATTTGGTAGTCGCTTAGATCCTGCAGGCATGAATGCAATGGCCTCATGTAATGGGGCGTCAGTATGAAATAATGAACCAAGCATGTAAGGCAAACTAAAAACTGAAACTATAGTGTAGGGACTGAATAAAAGGTCAGGAATAAAACATAAGTACAATAACTTACCTTCCTGCAATAAGATACAATCTAAAGCACATAGCAAATAATAATCTTACCTGGACCCCATAAGCCCGACAAGTACAAATAACATACAATAACCATAAGTCCTAACAGGCGCAAACAGTCACTAAATACCCATACTGTCCCCCTTACCTAGACCCCAATGATGATCTGAACTGTCTGAATATACATGTGCGGTGAATCAATACAAATCCGAAGCTCAGTGGTACCATACAAGTGCTGCCCTGTAGGTACAACCTTCCCACCCCATAGGTATGATCTTCCCGGCCTGTAGGCATGGTCTTCCCGACCCAAAGGTGCAGTAATATAATGTAAAACTAGAATGTAGGCTCCAAAACCCTATAGTGCCAGTGATTGTTGAGGCTAAAATAAGCTCATAGACAGAAGCAATATGATAAAAGAAACACAACAATATCATGTAATCACATCTGACCTCAATACAATCATAACACGCTCTTCTAGGCTACTAAGTAAGGAATAAAGTGCAGCTAATAGTCGATATATCATGTTGTGGGGAAAAATCAATACTATAAGGCCACTAGGCGAATAATGATGCTACACATGCTATACAAGATTTGGCCTTAAAGGTCATGCCAAAAAGGGAAAAGGAAACCTTAACATACCTTTCAAATTAAGCCCCAAAGGTATTTCTATGAATCTTGACCAACCAAATGTAATGCAACAAATGTGAGAATCAACAATGCTGTAAGAACAAGCCATAACTAATCGATAAGGCATCAATATCACACTCGCAACCAGCCAAGTCCAAATCATAAAATGAGGCTACTAACAATAATAAACAGCAATTAAATTCAACAACAATATGGTAACCACATCTCAAAGGAGCGACGAGCTCCCGAGGAACTATTTCAAGGCGTACTTTACGTCATTCAATCCAACAACCATCTTACGTGACTGTAATAAGAATCAAACAAACCCCCAGTATCTCCAACACCTTATCACCATCAATACACAATAATATTAATCAAACTTAACAAGATAAAGGGGCTTCCCAGAGCTACGGTGTCCAAAACACCGCTTTGTGGCTCAAAAAATTATACAAACAATACTAGAACATGGGATTATGAAGGAGGGTCATAGTAGGAAGGTTTCCTTGACATAAAGCTTTGTAATCCCTAGATAAAAAATATGACTCCTTTAAGTAACAACAAATGGAGCCAAAGTCACCAAGAAACTACTATAAGTCATTAGAAAATACAACTTTTTATGACTAGAAGCTTAGAATCTCGATTCAACAAATAGATATGTGTATGGGATTCTTACCTTGCCAATATAGCTCCATATCTACTGACAAATACTCAATAAACATATGCTAGCTCGCTTCCACAACACCTATGGAGATACACCATGAAATCAACGAAACAAACTACACCAAAATGACAAGCTCGCGACATAGAGAAACTTCCGTTAAACTTCTGAACTGAAAGCATCAAGGTCCATGGATTATTTAGGGGTTTACCACTGATTTTATGTAGTTTTTGGTTGAATTTTATGACTTAAAACGAAGGAGAATCATCCTTGAAGGAGCTAAACCAACTTGGGATTGGGCCCCCCACCTTGACGTGCCTGCTTGTGACGTCTTACGAAAATGCAAATATCTTACTATTCCGAAGTCGTATGGATAAAAAGTTTAGTGTGTTGGAAACTAGACTCGTAGAACTTTGATTTGACAGGTCTGGGTACTTCTAATTCTTTATAGATTGGGAGAAACCCTCCGAGATATTAGACCCAAATTTTCAGACAATTTCTTAAAGGAATTTACAATAACTTTTCCTGGCTTTGAATTTGCAACTTGCTTGCCTTCAAAACTTAACATACGACCATTGTGAAATTAAAATACTTCATAAAACATCCTTTCTATATATTAAGAACTCTTAGTCTTACCTCAAAAGTGCAAGTTGATCTAACGTTCGAACGGGCAGGGTGTACACCCCTAAACTTAAACTATTGCTTGTCCTCAAGCAAACTCAAAACTCCAATTTAAAAGACACAAAACACAAGTGCAATGACATCACTACAAATCATGGAGACTCAATTAAAGCACACACACATGACTTTGGTTGGTACTAATGATTAGGCGATCACATGTTAACTTCATCTAAACAATCCCCTCTGTTCAAAACACCACTTTTTAAGAAAGCAATGGAACTACAAAAACAATCAAATGACAACAATCAATCCTCAAGAAGTGACTCCAAACCGCTAGTTTACCAAACATGCTCAATTGAATTATTTTCGGAAGTTATCAACTTCACCAACTATCCTAATTCACATGCTCTCACAAGAATAAAGGTCCAAAAACACACTATGCACACGTGTAACACAAGGGACACCTACACAAACACTCACACTCATAAAAAAATTTCAAATACCAACAAGTATCAAACCATAAACTTTCCCTTATTTTCATTCGCCACTAACTCAAAAGCAACCGGTTGGAGATCTCAACTACTTTTCTAAGCTTGTAATGTAGGCTTGGTGAAGGGTAGGATACACATTTTGGATTAAAGTGACTACATCCTCCTTGAACACTACACAACTTTTTTAATTTGAAACCAAAGCCATTTTATTTTCCATTTTTATGGAACACAAAGCACTATTTCACTTATTTCATTTGAATCCCCAATTTTCATCATTCTATTCACCTTGGAGGTTTTTCTTCCTTTTTCTCTTTTTCTCTCATTTTTGCATTTCTTTTCAACTTTTTCCTTTCTTTGATAAGTTCTTTTAATGCTTGCCAGAAACCACCATGTATTTCTCATTTCCTCTAAGGTGTTTCTCAATCACCCCCAAACTTAGGCTTTTATCCTCAATTTCACATTTTTTAGCATTCAAGGAGGGAAGGTTCAAAAGAGGTATTATTTTCAAAATGGTTCAAGCCGTGTAATGGTGTTGCAAAAGAAAAGGTATTAAGCTCAAATGGGGTTACTACTGATACATATAGTGCAATGGTAGGCTTTTAAGGCTAAGTAGGCTTCCAAAAACCACAGAGAAGTCCTAAAATCATTTCTCCAACCAAAAGCAATTAAGACTAGCATTGAAAGATTAACCAGGCAAGTTCTAGTTGACACATGCAAGTACAAGAATTATTTAACAAAGTCTCACCACACATGGTATGTGAACTATCCAAGATGGGTCAATCTCACTTCCTAATCAAGAACAGTAGAGCCAAATTCTAGATTTTCATTAATCAACACTAATGAGTTAAGAGTCACACTAAGATTAAAGAAGTGTTCACTAACATCATTCTTTTCCATGCAACTTTTCACAATTTTTTTGAGGGGTATGCTACATCTCAATTCACATGCGAGACTAACTCCATTAGTACCAAACAAGTCAATGTTACCAATATCTCAAAAGATGATAATTTACCCATAAGAAATACATCACCCTGTCCATCATCGGTCCAAATAATACATCCAAATTAATATTGATATTCAGACTTTACCATAGCACATAACCCAAACCCAAGCTTCACTGCACTTGCATATACGTTTCATATGTGTCAAAGTGTGGACCGCATATGCCAACACACATGCCAGGCAATGTAGGTTTCCCGTCATTCCATCATGTACAAAGCAAGTGCGTTTCACACATTATTATTTATGGCTCGCATGTATGAGGCAATAAGTAGGCAAGTTCAACTAGCCTAACAGGTACTCAGACTTCCCCTGGCTCCAAACCATCCAACAAAGTGATGATTTCCCATATGAATATTGTCACTCGATCTATCATTGGGAATCATCACTCAAAACCAAACTACAAAAGAAATTAAAGAAGCTAAAATTAAAGAAAAATAAAGAACTAAACAATCAAACTCATCCATAGTTCAAAATAGCAACTCCAAACCCGACAAGGGAATAAAATATCAAAAGAAACCCGACAAGGATGCATCAATATCCAAACATCCAAATAAACAAGCCTGAAAAGGGCATAATAATATCCAAAACAAATAAAACAAGCCTTGCAAGGGTACAATAATATCCAAAACAAAATGAGATAATAAAGTGCACAGCCCCAATACGCCACCCTTAGCTAAAATAGTGCAGTGCCCTCACTGCATCAAAATAAGAGATAAGTTTGAGGGGATCCCAGAAGGGTATCACGCAGAACTGGAGCTACTAGGCCCAGGAAGGAGCCAGTCTACCTCATCAACATCATCCTCCTCCTCAGATCCACACAACTTCCTCAAAGTGCTCATTATCTTGGTGAGAAATTTTCTTTGCTTCCTATCATAGTCTCTTTGCTTCATCTAGAGCCTCTCTACCTTTGCCAACCTTTACTTAACATATAGCTGCTCCTGCACTACACTAACAAGTGTAGGACCACTACAAGTAGCAGAAGATTATGGACTAGGTGCCTGTGCAGACGAACTCTCTCCTAGTACTGAAGGTAGGCTAGATACAATCTGGTAAATCTGGGCCTCTATGCCATAGACCTGGCTAGAGATGTGGCAAAGTGTCGGGGGGCCAATATTGAGTAGCCCAATAGCCTCTACAGTAGCTGCTGACTTAAGTGCCTCGCTAAACCCAATGAAGACAGTGATGCCATGTTGATCTTCCTTTTCTTTAGTGCTTTCCCGACTCCCCTCTTCTTTAATGGATGAATCATCCTTTTTGGATTTTCTTCATTTTTTCCATCCCTTTTTCAACTCCAACTTGGTGGAATAACTATGTGATTAAGGAAGGGAATAACAAGATTTTGCTAACTTTAAGCACAACTTCCTAAATCTCTTGCACAATCAACTACCCCACATTCACTTGAAGGCCTTCCATCATAGCACAAGTAACAACCACTTTCTCAGGTGTCACATCAAACTCATTTTTGGATGGCATGATTTGAGCACAAATGATAGATAGCCATATTTTGGCTTCAAGAGTGAACTCAGAAGACTCGATCCTCATATTCAAAGCCACCTACAATAGGCCCGTGCCCTAATTCTGTAGCCCTTGATTTGAATGTTTCATTGTCAGTATTTGGGAGGTTGTAGTAGGCATTGATAAAATCAAAATCAAATCAAACTATCTTGCATCAAATAGCGACAACACAATCATTAGGAAAGTCTGTCTCGGCCACATTGGAATAGAATTCTGGGACCATAGCGAAGTTTTCCTTAATAGGCTCGGAGGCAAAGCATATCCACCCACTTGTGAACAATTTTTCATGGAATTAAGTCAACCCATTTATCTTCTAGACCATCCCACACAATACCTCGCTCCCTTGTGATATTTTTCATCAAGTGACATTCATATAATTGGGAACATTTTAAGGAAACGAAGGTGCCTTGATCAATATATTCCTTATTGGCTACTTGGTTGACATTGTCTTGAGTAATTTCATTAGATGTCGGAGCCATTTTCAAGCTATAAGTACCTACACAAGGATTAAAAATATCAAACGCTAATATAGGCATGTAAAATAATGTGTTAGGACATGATTAGGCCTAAGAAATGAGTAAAAAAGATTTTGAATAGAGCTGGGCAAAGCTACTATTTTAGACTGCAAGTGAAACTGCCAGCAATTGGTCATTGCAATCGCGATTGTGAAGACCATTTTTTTATTTTAGAAATTCTTACTCATCGTGATCGTAGATTTAGGCATCACAATCGCGAGAGTCTTCTATTTTGCCCATAAATTTTCACTCCTAAAAAATAGTGCCATTTTTTATGATGTTCAAAAGCACTCTCCCAAAAGAGGTGTTACAATCATAGTACAAAACAAATAAGTAACCGAATGAGTGTCGAGGTCGATCCCACAAAGAACAATGTAAAGGCTATTGAGATAATAAAGAATTAAAGTAACTAATTAAAGTTCAAGGAGCAAAAAGAAATAAAAGGATTGGGGGGGTTTTGTTGTTAAAAACCATGAATAATATTGCAAGTGCGAAGTTGACCAATCTTCCCAAAGCAAGGATCACAAGGGAGGTTTGGGAATGGAAATTACTTTGAATCTATACGATCCACTACAAATTTATCAACTACTTACTAGATTAATTATGGGTCAAATGAAACAAGCCTTGGAATCTCAATTATCTACCAACATCTCTTGACCATTGGAAAATACTTCTCAACCAATTCTTGATCTGCCGGGATTTCACGACACTGTCAACGCTTAAAACTAAGAATTTTGGGAGTTATTAAGTGTGTTTTGTTGGATTTGATGTACTTTGTTACATGTATAGGAAAAGTCTTGAAAAGATAAAAATATCCGAAAAGTTGCAGATTTGTAGATGAAAAGACATTCCCCATGGGTGTGGGTTCTATAACGGCCCTTGGGAGAAGGTGTCAAAATGGACTAGAAAATCTTAGAGGCAAAACCATCTCCCACGTCCAGCCACGATGGGGATCTATCAAACCACGGGAAATCACACTAGCTCATGGGACTAGACTAGTGGAACTGAGAAGCAAAGTCCAGCCAGATGAGCTTCCACAATGCCCGTGAGAGACATACGGGATGTTGCACATCCCGTCAAATTAAGCCAGTGGAGATTGGAGAAACAAGCCTATTAGCTGATGAGCTGTCCACGACGGGCATGGAAACTATGATTCCCCATCGTAATTGCCCATGGAAATAAGGCAGAAGGCCTGGAGACACAACATGAAGGAAGTCCGACGGGCACCCACGATGGCCCGTGCGGCTTGCCCATCGGAAGTGCCGCGTCTAGCTTTCCTAGATCAGTTAGGATTTGGTTCTTTTTGTCTATAAATACCTTCCCTTAGGTTTTATTTCAGTGGTTATACATTGTTACGTATTGTTACTCAAAAGTTAAGCATTATTTTATGTTTTGTGAGATATCATAACACAAGTTTGAGAATTCAAAGATTGTTCTTGATTTGTTAATGTGTTCTTGGGGATTCAAGATTTTTGATTTTATTTACTTGTTCTTGTAAGTTATAATCATGATCCCTTCATCTATATCTAGTTATCTTCTTACAATCATGAGTAGCTAAATCCACAACTAGCGTTGTGGGAACCATGAAGGATTAACAAAGATGGCAAAGTACTTGTTAATTCTAGGGCAGTGTTTATGCATGTATTGCTCTTCCCTTTGCTTTAATTGCTTTTAAATGGTTGCAAACGTTAGAACTTGCCTTATTCTTACTTGCCGGATCAAGAAGGTAACGAATGGGAAAATGGTTGGTCACAATAGAGATTTAAGGCTATCAACCCCCATTTATTAGCTTGACCTTGTCTGGAAATAGCTAATCTGGGATCAAGGGTAAGGATTAGTAAAACATACACCCGTAGCCAGACCAAGGTGCGTGGTGAAATTCATTTATCTAGGGGACCAACCATTTAGGTGAACCTAACTTATCGATTTTGCATGCTAAGCACCAAGCTAGTTTACTAAGTACAATGCCTTACTAAGTTATGATCTCATAGGGAACACTATCCTAGTCAGCTCTCTCATTGATTACAACTCTTAAAACTGTTACTTGTTACTTGTTCGAATTTAAATTACGATTACTACTTGTTACTATAAACCCCCCCTTGTAGGGAAATAAATGGCTAAGAGCGCGAGTTAACATAATTGACTCTAGTTCTTCCATATTCCCTGTGGGATTGACCCCAACCTTTGTTGGGTTCTATATTTGAACAACGACCACTTTATGCTTCTAAAAGGAGGTCTAATTTGGGTGTATCAAATTTTGGTGCCATTGTTGAGGACTATGGTTTAGGATTTAGAGAAATTGGATTTATTTTACTATTAGTCCTTATTTCCTGATTTTACTTTTTTTGTTATTTTTGTTTTGTTCCACAGGTTGCACACTTGTGCATGCCCAGTACAAAGAGTCAAGGCAATCCATTGATTCCATTCGATCCGGAACTCCAATGAATTCTTAGAAACATGGTTAAAGAGGGAGCTTATGAGACACCTGAAGAGGCCACAACTAGGGATGGTGGTCGAAGAGGAGAAAAGAAAGGCAAAAAAAGAAGTCCAAATTGCAGAAGATGCTTAGATTGCCGCAAACCTTGCAAATCAAAATGCGGCAACTGAGAGATCAAGGCAAGCCCGACAACAAGCTACACTTCAAGTCGCACTAGATGCTCAGGTTGCGAGAGATGAGGCACCCCAACACAAAGTACCTCAAGATCAAGTAGCACCAAGGGGGAATAAAGGTCAACAGATTCAACAACCCCGAAACATTCTGAGGTATACTCTTGATGATGATGAGGTTGATGACACTGGGACAACATGCCCCATTGTATTGTCACTGCTACCCGTTGGTACAAAGTTCAATATTACAAGCACTATGATTCAACTACTTAACCTGAAGGGATTATTTGTTGGCAAGCCCACTGAGGATGCAAACTTGCACTTGACGAACTTTACAGGGATCTGCAAGGCTTACAACCTTTTAGGGGTGGATCAAGATGCTATATGATTGTAGTTTTTTCCATTTTCTCTAACTGGAGAGGCAACATTGTGGCTTGCGGAACTACCTTATGCTTCAATATTCACATGGATTGAACTGAGAAATCAGTTTCTAGAGAGGTTCTTCCCTCCATCTCGGATGTTTCTACTAAAGTAGGAGATCTATAGTTTTAAGTAGCTTCCCATGGAGGCATTGTATTAAACATGGCTTAGGTTCGAGAAGAAGCTGAAGTAGGTTTCGAATCACAGAATTCCTTTGGACCATTTGATGGAGATCTTCTACAGAGCATTGAATGCAAACACTAAGGTAGTAGCAAATATAGTAATGGGGGGGGAGCATTCATGGAGAATACTTATGTCGAAGCTTCTGAGATGCTTGATAGGGTTATCAACATGAATAGGGCCTGACATACAATAGAGGCTGAAATCTCGACAGGAACTTATGTAGTTGGGAAATCCATGGACTACCAAGAATTGTAGGAAATTAAATAGGGTTCCATAACCTTACAAACAACTATAAATCTAATTGTAAAAGAAGTTCTTAATGGAGGTTTAGGGAAGGTGAAGGCTATAGGTTCACAAGGTAAAGCACCGAGATAGGATGAGTACGACTCTGATGAAGAAGATAATTATCTGAATGATCAAGTGGAGGGTTTCCCGACTAATGGCCAAGGAAATCAAGGTTAGAACAGAGATCGGGATAATAACAGGGACAAAGATAGCAACTACAATCGGTATAGATACAGAGATAGGAGCAGGGGTAGAGATGGTGATTGGAACAAGAGGGATGGCTACAAGAGTGAAAAAGAGGCTTGTATGTCCCTCCTAGAAATTATGAATCAGGGCTTGAATAACTATCTATAAAAGAGCTGATTAACAAGGTATTACAAAAGGTTGATTCTACGGATGGAAGTATGGAGGAGATGCGTGCTGACCTCTCAGGCATGAGTCAAAAGGTATAGGCTCATTTTGTTGCCATAAAGCATATTGAGACACATATGAGCCAAATGTCTACAAACCTGAATCCACATCAAAAGGGTACTCTCCCAAGTGACATAATTCAGAATCCAAAGAATGATCAATAGTGCATGGTTGTGACTACCAAAGTGGGAAATAAACTGTTGATCCACCTATGCCTATAGTTGTTGATGAGCCATCCGAGCTTGAAAAAGATGATGCTGAGATCATGGTCGATTTTGAAGAAAAGGGTAGCATTGAAAATTCAAGTGAGAAGAAGGCCAAAGATTCCAAAGCAAAGAACAAGGAGGTTTCATGAGTCTTGAAGCCCATACCATTGCCTTCTCCACCTTACCCAGAGAGATTGAAAAAGAGGGTTGAGGAAGGTAAATTTCACAAGTTCATCTCCATGCTGAAACAACTTTCAATCAATATTCCTTTAGTTGAAGCATTAGAGTAGATTCCTGGGTATGCGAAGTTTATGAAGGATTTGGTGAAAAAGAAGAGAACTGTGAGTTTTGAGCCAACTGATAATTTGCACCATTGTAGTGCAATAGCATCCCATTCTCTAGTGCAGAAAAAGAAAGATCCTGGAGCTTTCTCTATTCGTTGCATGATTAGAGCTTTCTACTTTGCCAAAGCGTTATGTGATCTGGGTGCTAGTATTAATTTGATGCCACTATCAATGTTCAATTAGTTGGGCTTCGAAGCCTCCAAACCAACTCTAATGCGGCTTCTTATGGAAGATCGAATGGTGAAAATGCCTGTGGGAATTCTCTATGATGTACTCATGAAAGTTGACACTTTCATCTTACCTACAGACTTTGTGATCCTTTACTTTGAGGTTGACTTTGAGGTTCCCATCATCTTGGGATGCCCATTCCTTGCCACCGGATGCACTTTAGTTAACTTAGAGACTAGTTAGATGATATTCAGACTTAATGATGAAATAGTAACGTTCAATATCTGCTAGTCTATGAAACATCATGACGACATGAACATAGTATCAATTACAGATGTTGTTAATGAGGATCAGCTAATAATGTCTGTTGAAGAGAGACTTGGTGTTGAAGCACTAGCAACTGTTATCATGAATTTCGATGGAGACAATATTGAGGAGTATGATGATATGATAGAAGCATTAGCAGGTATGGGGTCATATACTTACGCTTCAAAGAAGCTTGATAATTTGGCCCTAAAGAATCGACTAACACCACCTGCTAGACCATCTGTTGAGGAGCCTCCAGTGTTGGAGCTCAAAGCACTGTGTTCTTACATTCGATATGTGTTCTTAGGAGCTAATGAAACCTTGCCAGTTATTATTGCTGCAGACTTTGGTGAAGGGCAGTTTGAAGCTCTAGTTTCTGTTCTGAGAAAGTTCAAGAGGGCCATTGTTTGGTCCATTACTGACATCATTGGAATTCTACCTGGAATTTGCACACATAAAATTCAACTAGACCTAGATTGCATTTCGAGTATTGAGCACCAACATAGGTTGAATCAGCCTATGCAAGAGGTTGTCAAAAAGAAGATCATCAAATGGCTGGATACAGGTGCGGTTTACCGTATTGCGGATAGCAAGTGGGTGAGCCCTATTCATTGTCTTCCCAAAAAGGGTTGGATTACTCAAGTACCAAATACAAAGAATGAGTTGATTCCAATGAGGCCAGTCACGTATGGGTGCATATGAATGGATTACTGGAAACTGAATGCTTGG
Source organism: Jaltomata sinuosa (assembly GCA_003996215.1). Classification (NCBI taxonomy): domain Eukaryota; kingdom Viridiplantae; phylum Streptophyta; class Magnoliopsida; order Solanales; family Solanaceae; genus Jaltomata; species Jaltomata sinuosa. Next base: position 405,197 of record QJPP01000827.1, on the reverse strand, counting down.
ACTGAGAAGGATCATTTTTTGATGTTGTTCATGGATCAGATGTTAGACCGTCTTGCTGGTAGAGGATGGTATTGTATTTTTGACGGTTATTCAGGATACAATCAGATCTCGATTGCTTTTGAAGACCAAGAGAAAACCACTTTCACCTGTCCACATGGGACATTTGCTTTTAAGAGGATGTCTTTCAGTTTATGCAATGCAACAACGACATTTCAGCATTGCATGATGTCTATTTTGTCAGACATGCAGGACACTATTGAGGTATTTATGGATGAATTTTTTATAGTTGGTGACTCTTTTGATGATTATTTGGCTCATTTCAGTTGTGTGCTAAAGAGGTGTGAAGAATGCAACTTAGTACTTAATTGGGAGAAGTGTCACTTCATGGTCAAATAGGGTATAGTGCTTGGCCATCGGATCTCCAAGAAGGGTATTGAGGTCGAAAAAATGAAGATAGAGGTGATTGAAAAATTGCCTCCACCAGTTTTTCTGAAGGGTATTTAATGTTTTTTGGGGCATGCTAGTTTCTATCGCAGGTTTATCTAAGACTTCTCTAAAATTTAACATCCCTTGTGCAAGTTATTGGATAAGGAGGTGAAGTTTGTTTTTAATGATTCATGTCTTAAGTCATTCGAGTGCATTAAGGAATAGTTGATCTCTGCTCCCATTATTACTTCACCTGATTGGTCTCAGCCTTTTGAGGTTATATGCGATGCTAGTGGAGTGGCGCTAGGGAGCAGTCCTAGGCCAATGATGTGAAAAGATTCTTCATCCCATATTCTATTCTAGAAAAGCACTTAATCTTACTCAAAAGAACTATATGGTGACAGAATAAGAGCTGCTTGTTGTGGTCTTTGCATTCAAAAAGTTCAGATCATATTTTCTTGGCACTAAGGTGGTTGTGCACACTGACCATGGAGCTCTTAGGTACCTCATAGTGAAGAAGGATGATAAGCCTAGATATATCAGGTGGGTGTTGCTCCTATAAGAGTTTGACTTTGAGGTTAAGGACCAGAAGGGCACAAAAAACCAAGTAGCAGATCACTTGTCTAGATTAGAGAAAGAAGCGATGCTGAAGCTGAACGATGAGCAAGAGATTGATGATTGGTTTCCAGATGAGAAAGTGTTGGCTGCCTCCCAGGATCTGATTCCGTAGTTTGCAGAATTTTCCAACTATTTGGAAAGTGATGTGGTACCTCCTGATATGTTTGTCCACCAAAGAAGAAAATTCATGTCTGATGTTAAGAAATTATACTAGGAGGAGCCATTCTTATTTCGTGTGTGTGCTGATACCATGATTCGTAGATGTGTGCCTAAAGTTGAGATGATGGAGATATTAGAGGCTTGCCATTCATCCCTTATTAGGGGACATCATAATGGTACTGCTCACAAGGTCTTACAATGCAGCTACTACTTGCCAACCTTCCACAAGGACACCCATGATTTTGCTAAAGCCTGCAGTAGATGTCAAAAGGAAGGAGGTATATCAAGGAGGCATGAGCTTCCTGTTCTCCCATCATTGTGATCGAACTGCTTGATGTATGGGGTATTGACTTCATAGGCCCATTTGTGATATAAAATGGGAACCAGTACATATTGGTGGTTGTTGACTATGTATCTAACTGGGTGGAGATGGTTGCGCTTCCCAGTAATGAAGGCAAGTGTGTCAGAGCGTTCTTGAAAAAGAACATATACTCAATATTTGGTACACCGTGGGTGATTATTAGTGATGGAGGCTCTTACTTTTGCAATAAGTTATTTCATTCTTTTCTTGAGAAGTATGGAGTGAAACACAAGGTTGCAACCCCATATAATCCCTAGAATATTGGGAAAGTTGAGGTTTCCAACTGCGAGATAAAGTCAATCATGTCCAAGACTGTCAATGCAAATAGAACAAATTGGTCTCAGAAACTAGATGAGGCTTTGTGGGCATACCGGACTGCGTACAAGACACCAATAGGTATGTCTCCATATCATCTTGTGTTTGGTAAGGCATGTCATCTACCTGTTGAGCTAGAGAGTAAGGCCATTTGGGCATTAAAGAAGTTGAATCTAGACTGGTCTGCAACATTGTTTCAGCGGCTTAGGAAGTTGAATGAGTTAGATGAGTTCTACCTCAACGCATAGGAGAGTTCGGCCTTGTAAAAAGAAAAGATGAAACTATATCATGACCAGAAGATTGAAAAGAGAGATTTCCAGCGGGGTGATGTGGTCCGGCTTTTCAATTTCAGACTTCTCTTATTCCCTGGCAAGATGAAGTCCAGTTGGATTGGGCTATTCAAAGTGGTACATGTATTTCCACATGGAGCCATAGAACTTGAAAACCATTAGGGCAAGAGGTTCAAAGCGAATGGGCAGCGGACAAAGGCTTATTTGGGAACCGCAGAGGAGCTGAAAATTGTGAAAGTATAGACTAATGGTCAATTCGTGGTAACCAAAGAGCTTGATGAAGTCTGACTAATGAAGTGACCTACATCGTGCCGCAACATTAAATCAAGCCCTGCATGGGAGGCAACCCATGAGGAAACTTGATGAAGTCTAAGTAGACAAGTAACCTGCATCATGCCGTGACATTAAATCAGGCGCTTCATAAAAGAAAACCCATGAACTAATGTTTGTTTAAATGTGCAGGAGTTGGTAAGATTGAATAAGGAAGAACTATAGCAAAAGTGGTTCCCACGGGCACCGCTATGGGCCATCGCAAGTCCCATGCCCGTGGGAATAGGGCATGCCAAAAGGAAAAATAAGATAACTTAGTTTGTCCCATTCTCACGCCCAACACGATGGGACATCACGACACTGACGGGTGTGGGAAATGGGCATGAAGTTAAGAGGAGCTCAAAACTAGCCACAGGCCAATTCCCGCATCCTGACATGATGGGACGTCGTAACCCTGATGGGCATGGGAATTAGGACTTTGACGCCCAGCTAAGCTACCCACGATGGGATGTCATGTGCCCCACAGGTATCGTGACTGCCCATCATCTGGGTCGTTCAATAGGGTCAACATTTTTAAAATTCTTTTAATTTGTGGTGATGACCCGACCCAAACTTGAACGCCTTTCCCCTTTCCCCGTGTCTTAAGCGGTTTTGACCTCATTCTATTAAGGTCAAACCAAATAAACCTCCCTCCTCCCTAATTCTCTCCCACTTCTCACACAACCATGATCAACTCTCACAAATCATCTCCTTATCACCACCAATTATTCCCTCAATTCCGATATACTCGTACAAATAACAAGAACACTAAGCAAGTTCACTCAAGCATAGAAGATTTGAGTTTTTCAAACTTTGTGCAATACCAAGAGTAAGTAAATTTTCTCATGGTTTAAATTTATTCATGGTGTGTGTAAGCATATATGGGTTTGTAATTGAGCAAAAGCATCTTGTTTCTTGTAATAAGTAATGAAAAAAACAAACCCTAGATGTGAACTTTACCTAATAATTGCGTGTTTTTATGTAAACATTGGAACATATTGGTAATTAGGGTTGTATTGTTTGTGTGAATAGAGCATAGTTGTTCTTGTTTATCAGTTATGTATGAAGTTGGGTTGGGTGAGGGGAGAAACGTGCAAGTAAACAAAAAAGAGGAGAAGTTTTTGTTCACAATCATGATCCCATGGGCCAGCCTGATGGGACGTCAGAGGCACGACGGGCGTCAGATAAGGGTGTTGCAAATAGATCAATGCCTGAGAAGTCTTCTGTCCAAATCCAATGTCTGATCTGACGGGATATCGGACCTCCCATGCCCATGGCAAGAGGTCGTGGGAGGACAACATGTCCTTAAAACAGCACTGCCCCATTTCGACACCCTACCCTATGGGACGTCGGACCTCCTACGCCTGTGGAAAGCCATTATGGAAGGGAAAAATACTGAAATTCTTCACTGTCTAATATCGATGCTCTCTGCCACGGGCCGTCAGACCTCCCTCGACTGTGGGAGGCTAAAATTTCTGAAAAATTTGCTAAGTGTTGAAATTTTTTCTGCTTGAGTTTTTGGGTTCATTTGTTAACGTTGCTTACCTGCATGTACTATATGGAACCACCGACTCCACAATGATAAGGGGGACCATGAAAAGCAAAAGACAAGGGCGTTACTACTCGCCTGAAGGATCAATCTAACTCAAAGTGTGAGAAGAGCAATTCAAACAAACTCCCCCTCGTCCGGATGACTAAGAGGAAGTTGGTGGTATCATCCCCTTCGCAGTCTAAAGAAGAGGGAAGTGATGCACCTGAGCAGGAGCAAGCACCAAAACATACTTCCCCCAGTCTGAAGAGGGGGAAAAGTCATCTTCGGGATCATCCAGTTTAGATAAAGAGAGTGATGCCGCTCCTACACTGGAAAAAGGAGCAAAAAAGTCTTTTATCCAGGTATGTAGTGGCATGGAAACCGAGACCAACTCGAGAGATGGTTCTGAGTCCGGTTCCAAAAAAGAGAAGAAGGGTGATGCTGAGTCTGAGATAGAAGAAACTACTCCTGAAAAGGAGGTGACCCTGCCTACTAAAGAGCAGCCTGAAATTTCCCTTGCTCCCACTTCAAAAGATATAAGACTCTAGGAGATGACTCGGTGGAACGTCAAAGGGTCCAAGAAGATATTTGATTATGGGCTCGAGGTGAAAGCAAAGGGGAATTTGAAATTTCCTATTGCAGAAGAGTGGAGGATAGACTCCTTCAAGTTGAAGTACTTTCCTAAGCTTGAGGAGTACTTTCGCCACTACAATTTGGGCTGGATAAGAAATCCCCTTCCAGACTATCAGCCAACTATTGTCAGGGAGTTCTATACAAACTATCTGACCATACAGGAGAGTAGGTTCTGTAAAGGTCAGAAAGTTATAGATTTGCCCGCTCTTGAGAACGTACTAGTATGAGATATTTCGGTAAACATCTTAATTAAGACCATCAAAAGATTTCTATATGGGCATGAGTATGTTGCTCGGACCAACACTTCAGACTATGATTAACGATACATAAATGAGTCTGAGCCAAATAAGTGGTTGGCCAAGCTTCTTACAACGACTGGAACACCAATTTGGCTCTACCAAGACAAGCCATAGATCACAAAGGCTTCTCTATCATTTGAGGCTAAATTCTGGCGGTCTTTTGTACGATTCTAGCTTATGCGATGGGTGGTGACAGTTAGTTGATGATTGAGAGAGCTGTTCTTGTTATCCAAATACAAGCTGAATATAGGAAAAATCATAGCCAAGGAGATCTAGGACAGGGTCTCAAAAATCAGCTTATCATACCCATTCCCGTGCCTTTTGATAGAGATATGTGAAGATACTGGTGTGCCTCCGTATTTGGACATTAATCGTGCAGAACGTGCCATCCGGAACAATCATCCCAAGTGATCCAAATATGATATAAAAACAATAGGTCTAGGTGGCACATCAAAAGCAACAGAACCTATCACCATCCACGATGCATTTGTGCCCCCTCCAGAGATACTACCTTACATGATGGTCGCACTATCCCCTAAGGGTAGCCTAAATGAGAAGACTCCATTGATAAGGGAGGAAGCTACTGTCACTTCAATGTCGAGACGCCCCCGCAGCACTCAAGTGTTGACTCCTCGCAGGGTTGACATCTCTCTCCCTAGACACTATACCAACTCCTTCCACTTTTGCTGCACTTCCATTGGAAGAGCCAACCTCTGTTTATGCCTTTCATCTGGAGAAGTTTACAAACACTATCCAGCTTAAGAAACAAATAAAGAAGTTTTCTCAGTAGTTCTAGGCTATTGTTGATGCCTCCATACAGAAATCCATAACACCATTTGTTAATGTGCATGGCTAGATCGACAAATTGGAAGAGAGGATTGACAAAAAGTTGGATGAAATGGGTGCAACTGAGTTGACAAAGATGAAGGAGAAAATTGTAGCACTTAGAGTAAATGTGGATGAGTTGAAAGGTCATCCGACCTCACATACTAGTTCACTAGTAGTCATGCCTCGGGCTCCATTGGAGACGATAATTGATTTATGGGACTTTATTGATCGTGAGCTCTGCCAGAAGGAACTTGAAAAAGATAATGAGGCACCGGATAGCCCTTCTGAGCCTAAGAAAAAGAGAAAGAGAGGTAATAAGCAGGCTTAAGAAGCGGGCGAGGATGACTCATTGAGCCCAAAATCTCTAAAGCGTAAGGCAGAGAGAGCTAAGAGGAAGAGGAGGAAGAAAGAAGCGGAGGTGCTTAAAGAATCCTGATCCATCCATTAAATCTCTGCATTGATTCTCTTAGTACAGGTGGCTCGAGTAGTGGTGTTGCGGGCACCACAGAGGAAACTTCTTTAGACCCCATTGTGGGAGAGACAGGTGATGAAACTGCATATGCAACTATTGATGCTGAGAGGAATACTGAGGCAGCCTCTATTGTTGAGAAAGACACGGGCATTGATTTGGTGAGCCCGGCTACACATAATGACCGTGCTTAGGCACCACAGGTATGCCTAGCCTCCCTTGGTTAGTTATCTTTAGTGCATTGGGGACAATGCACAACTTGTTTTGAAAGGGTATTGGCAGCTGGGTCATCGGGTTGTTTTGTAGAGTGTTTTGGCGAAGTCTGAGTAGCCAAAACATTTGCATCGTGCCGCAAAGTTAAATCAAGAACTGCACAGGAGGCAACCCATGAGGGTATCTAAAAGTTACCCACGTCCTTGGGGTTTTCTTGGATGTGTTCTTTTTCTAAGGACTTTTAATTTTTGTTGAACCAGCATGTTTAGAATAATATGTGTGTTTGTAGAAGTAAAGTAGGAACTGAATGCAGCTATGGTCTTATTTTTAGTAAATTTTGTGAAAATGAAGACCCCTCCAAATTTTTTGTGCAACAAGTTGTTAGGACTGACCTTGAGGGATCTGTAAATGATAGCATGTATATAGCAGTGATAAGTAGCTTAAGCTAAACCATGAAGTGATAGTTAGCTAATCAGTAGTCTAAACTCTGTTTCATGTGTGAGTGAGCTGCTTTGTATCTGTTATTGTTGTAATGTATCAATATAAAACTTTCCTGGTTAGTCTTGCTGTTGTTCTAGAACAGTATGGTTAGGAAATGTTCATAGGCCATTTTTTAACGAGTCCACTTAAGCCAAATAACCTACTAATGATTCCCTTTGATCCCTGAATTTGAGCCTGAATTGAATCCCTTTTGTTGTTAGCCTGTCACCTTCCTTATTTCCTGTAAACCTTTGTTTTGGACCTAGTCCCTCCTTAGACATTGTGTACCTCAACTCAGGCTAAAAGCCTAAGTTGAGGGTGGCTACTGTAAGGGTAGATACGAAGATTGGGGTATGAAAAGATCGAGTTAGTATCAAAAAGGAAGATAATGGTTGTGGTTTTTGTGCTGCAAAACAAAAAAGAAAGGAAAAAAGAAAGAAGGAAAAAGAAGAAAAAAAACAACAAATGAAAAGATGAAAAAAGTACAAAAGTGCAATAAAAGACACACCCAAAGCTTGATGAACGTGAAAAGATAATAAGAAAGGAGAATAAGGGAGGAAAACTTTAAGGTCTGAAAAGTGGAGAATACAGAAGTAATTGTAGTGTCAAAGAGGGTGTAATCACTGTTTACCCAAATATACTATTCTAGTCCCTAAGCCTATATTACAAGCCTAAAAAAGTCCTATACTGATCTTAACTGAACTGTTTGAAAGACAAGGCATAAAAAATAAGGGAAAGCCTATGGTATTGTGCATGTACAACTTGAATTTCTTTGCGAGAGTGAGCTTATTCCCAGTTCCTGTTTGTTGAATGCAATTCTGTGTGAGCGAGACTTCTTTGTTGTGAGGGAACTAGAGTAGACTGTGATTTCTAATTGATTGGTATGAATGTCTGTTGTGTATGCTATCTTTCTCATGAATATCATGTTGTCATTCATGGATCCGTCTTGTGTTGTTGTTGATAACTTGAATATATGCACTGGCTTTTGAACTGATATAGAGTGGGTACTGACTCTGTGGATTGAAAGGATGTTTGAACCATGTTGCTGCTGTGGTTCCTAGTTTCCTTTTACTTAAGCATCGTTTTAGTTTTTGTTTTTGTTTGTTACTTGAGGACAAGAAAACATTCTAAGTTAAAGGTGTTGATGTGCCAGGATTTCACGGTACTCTCGACAGTTAAAACTAAGGATTTTTGGAGTTCTTAAATGTGTTTTGTTGGATTTGATGTCATTTGTTACATGTACAGGGAAAAGTATTGAAAATATAAAAAGATCAGAAAAGTTGCAAATTTCTAGGTGAAAAGACATGCTCCACAGGCGTGGGATCTAGCACGGCCCGTAGGAGAAGGCGTCAAAATGAACCAGAAAAACTTAGAGGCAAAACCATCTCCCACATCCAACCATAACTGGCATCGGTCTAGCCACGGGCCATCACACTAGCCCATGGGACTGGACTAGTGGAACTGAGAAGAAAAGTCAAGCCAGACGAGCTGCCACAATGCCCATGAGAGACACGATGGAATGTTACAAAGCCCGCCAGATTGAACCAATGGAGATTGGAGAAACAAGCTTGTTAGTAGAGGAGCTGGCCACGACAAGCGTGGCAACCATGATATCCTATTGCAATTGCCCATGAAAAAAAGGCAGAGGTCCTAGAGACACAACATAAAGGAAGTCTGACGGGCACCCACGACGCCCGTCGCACCCACAATGTCCCGTAGGGCTTGCTCGTCGGAAGTGTCGCATCCTGCTTTCCTAGATCAGTTAGGATTTGGTTTTTTTGTCTATAAATACCTTCCTTAGGTTTTATTTTGGTGGTTCGACGTTGTTACGTATTGTTACTCAAAAGTTAAGCATTATTTTACGTTTTGTGAGACATCATAACACAAGCTTGAGAATTTAAAGATTGTTCTTGATTTATTGAAGTGTTCTTGAGGATTCAAGATTTCGGTTTTATTTACTTGTTCTTGTAAGTTATAATCATGATCTCTTCATCTATATCTGGTTATCTTCTTACAACCATGAGTAGATAAATCCACAACTAGGGTTGTGGGAACCATGAAGGATTAACAAAGTAGGCAAAGTACTTGGTAATTCTAGGGAAGTGTTTATGCATGTATTGTTCTTCCCTTTTCTTTGATTGCTTTTTAACGGTTGCAAATGTTAGAACTCACCTTATTCTTACTTGCTAGACCAATGTGGTAACGATTGGGAAAAGGGTTGGTTACAATGGAGATTTGAGGCTATCAACCCTCATCTAATAGCTTGACCTTGTCCAGGAATAGCTAATCTAGGATCAAGGGTAAGGGTTAGTAAAGCATACACCTATAGGCGGACCAATGTGCATGGTTAAACTCATCTATATAGGGGACCAACCATTTAGGTGAACCTAACTTACCGATCTTGCATGCTAAGCACAAAGCTAGTTTACTAAGTACAATGCCTTACTAAGTTATGATCTCATGGGGAACACTATCCTAGTCGCTTCTCTCATTGATTACAACTCTTAAACTATTACTTGTTACTTGTTCGAATTTGAATTACGATTACTACTTGTTACTATAAACCCCCCTTGTAGGGAAATAAATGGCTAAGAGCGCGAGTAAACATAATCCACCCTAGTCCTTCCATATTCCCTGTGGGATCGATCACAACCTTCATTGGGTTTTATATTTGAACAACGATCGCTTTATGATTCTAAAAAGAGGTGTAATTTGGACGTATCAGTTCTCTCGAACCTAGATAAGTGTTAACAGAGCTATTCCAATTATGGCAACAGTAAAATTACTATTTCTAGCCAATTCCTTAAATGATGTTTAGAGCCTCAAGTTAGTACCAATTAACCTTTCCCCACTTCGATTCACTCTTTCAAGTGAAATCGAAGTAGAAGGGGCAAGTCCAAGGGTTGATCACTCCCTTTAGAATCAATTCAAGCACAAGACTAATTAGAAAATCAAAGACCCAGTTCTTAAACTAGAAAATATTTAATAAATTGTAAAAGCACAAGATAAGAAATCAAACCCAAATGTTGTTTATCTCTAACACAATATCCAAATCTCAAATCAACCAACACACCTATGAATTTAACAATTCAAAGCAAGAGTTGAAGAAGGGCACTAAAGATTTTACTATACAAGCTTCCAATCTTCACTCCAATGATGGTGGGTGATGAACTTGCTCTCAAAGCTAGCCAAAAGTTGTTCACTCTAAGGCTAAGGATGAATTGGTTAGATGAACAGTAGTAAGATCCTCTCCCAAAACGGCTAGGATATGCTTTATGTAGATTGGGGTTTTCAAAAGATGTTATTTTCCTAATCTGCCCAGTAGTTGATGATTCCTTCTTCGCGATCGCGTGAGAATTTCTTGAGATTTCGAAGGTCTATCACTTTCTTCATTATGGTCATGTGACATTAGCTCACAATTGCGAGGCTTTGACTTCTGGTTGATCGCGATCGTGATCGCGTGCACTATAGCTTGCGGTTGTGAAGAGCACTTCACTCTCAGTGATCAGCTATCTCCAATTGATTCCATTTTGATTTGTTTTAATTTGAATCTTTCTCGAACAATCCTAAGTCACATAAATCTACAAAATAGAAGTAATCCGTGTCAACTGCACTATTTTTCACCATTATATAAGCAAAATCATAAGATTAAGAGTTAAATAAGTAGGTAGAATACCAACTTATCAAAGGTGCTTTTCACCCTTTTGTTCCACCATTTTCACAACCCATTGGGGCCAAATTTTTGACCAATAAAAATATACTATCAGCCCTCATACTCTCAACCATCCTCACCAAAAGATTTACAAACTAAAGCATATAATTCACCATTTTTTAGGAGAGCAAACATTCACAACCTCTTAGGCTATCAAAGCCACTGATTTTGCACACAAAAAGGAAATTTCAAGGAGAAAATAGGAAAAAAAGACATACCTATGAAGTCGCAAGGCAAAGGAGCTATGGAATTTGAAGTCTTGATGGTGAAATTTTTATTTTGTGCTTGAGGAAAGAAGTTTAGCCAAGTTTTAGGACTAATATTTTTTTTGTGAAACGTTTCTTTTTGAAACTTAATACCTCGAGACTGTGTGATTCCTTGCGGTCGCGTGGCCTTTTCACACGATCGTGATGAATTATAATTTCTTAACCCCATGCTATCATGATAGGTCTACGCAGTCATTAAGAGTTACCGAGATCTAACTTCACCGCGATCGCGATAGTCAGGGGTCGCGATCGAGATGCTTTAGTGAATGCTTAAATTTTTGAATTTTTCACAGTGCAGTGTTTTCACGTGCAATGGCTGGTGTGACCCACAGAACACCAGGTGCGAGATGCACCTATTTTGCATGTTCCAATCTTTGTGGCTGCTCACTGGTTTTCTCAAGTGATGGCATGTGTGATCCGCATACCTCCAGGTGCAAAATACACATGTTTTGCATATGTTTTTAGTGGTCTTCAACACTTGGGTCCTTTTCACCTTCCTTTTGCACACCTAAAACCAATCAAAAAGATACCAAAAAGTGAAGTAAAATATAAAGAATTTTTTTTCAAATGATGGGTTGTCTCCCATCAAGCGCTCAATTTAACATCACAGCGCGATGCAAGTCATATAACCATTTAGAACTCCACTTGGAGGATTTGAACTTTTGACCCAAATTTGAAACAAACTTCCAGTGAGAATCACGGGGTGAAAGTAAGAACATAAGAAGGCCATTTCTTTGGTGTCACATTTTTCACTTTTTCGCCTTCAAGTAAGGAAGGTCATTTTGCCTTCTATCAACAACAAACTTCAAAACCGATACACCTCAATTCTTCCCCCTTTCAGTGTCCTCCATAAGCTTTATTACTTTGACTTTCATCCATTCAACCAAACTTAATGTTGAAAAATAATTGTAGTGAGATTTGGGTGTCTCCACTCTCAAATTTGCATTATTTATGACATTCTCACTTTTGAATGAACTAGAATCTTTCAAAATGAAATATTGAACTTTGGCTTGCAACTCTAGTATCATTCTTTTGATCTTGGCATCTTGGTTTATGTATGGGATAGTTGGGTGCCACAATGCATTTAATGAATGAGAATCCCATGTGTTCTCCTTTTCAATGGGATATAACTCAAAATTACTATCCATGATTATGCATGTTTTGACACGAGCATTCCCTTAGGTGTTCAAATTCTGGATATAAATTTCAAGTAACCCCTCTTTTTGACTTCTCTTGGCATGCCTTTTGAGAAATTTCTCAAACAATGATAGAATTATTTCGCACTGTTCCCCATAGGCTTTAAGTTGGTGATCTCGATTTAACAACCATTCTTGGCTCAAAATCTCATCTAGATCAAGTTTTTCTTCTTGTTGGGGTTCAAGAACGATCAGTGTAATCTCATTCATGGGTAATTCCATATTTTGAAGATCATCATCCACAAAGTGAATTTGATTGACCCCAATGTTTGAGACATGCTCATTTGTTAGGGTTGGAGGTTCTTCTTTACCAATTTGATCAAGAGTAGTAGGCATGTCCGCCATGGATTGTTTAGCATGATTTCTCTCCTCTTCCTCCTTCGCTCTACTATCCAAGAAGCCTTGCTTTATGAACTTCAATTCCTCCTCTATGCTATCTTCCGTGGCCAAGACAGTTTGGAGCATGGCATACACACCCTCCAGGCAAGTATTGCATTCTTCACTTGCCATGTTGTGACTCCTATCATGATTGCAAGCACCACTAGCACCATTGTTAACATAAAAAGGGAAGGGGCCATGAATATTAGGAAAATAACTCCAATGATCACCTCGACCACCACATACATAGCAATTATACCCATCATAGGATTTAGAAGGTGAATACCTCCCTCTCCTAGCGCCAATTTGACAATCTCACCAAAAGTGGGGTCCTCCATAATATGGACATGGGTGATCAAAATACGGGTTGCGTCTACCAAACCCATGAGCTTTTCAAACATATTTAAATTCCATAGAATTATGAACAACAAAAATTAAAGCTAACTAAAACAAAAAATATATTCACAAATTTGAACTAAAGTAAGTAAACTCAAATTCTAAACTAACTCAATACGCCAAATTGTTCCCCGACAATGATGCCATTTTTGATGACCTTCAAACGCACTCTCCTAAAAGAGGTTTTACGATCATCATACAAAACAAATAATTAACCCAATGATTGTTGGGGTCGATCCCATGAAGAGAAATATAAAGACTATTGAGATAATAAATAATTAAAGCAAGGTACTGATGTTCAAGGAGAAAAAAGAAATAAAAAGGATTGGGGGTTTTGTTATTTGAAAACACGAACGATATTATAAGTGCGAAGTTGATCAATCTTCCCAACGCAAGGATCACAAGGGATATTTGTTAATGGGAATTACTTTGAATGTATATGATCCATTACAAATTTATCAACTACTTACTAGATTAATCATGGGTCAAATGAACAAGCGTTGGAATCTAAATTATCTACCAACATCTCTCGACCATTGGCAAATATTTCTCAACTAGTTCTCTCAAACCTAGCTAAGTGTTAAGAGAGCTATTCCAATTATGGCAACAGTAAAATTACTATTTCTAGCCAATTCCTTAAATGATGTTTAGAGCCTCAAGTTAGTACCAATTAACCTTTCCCCACTTCGATTCACTCTTTCAAGTGAAATCGAAGTAGAAGGGGCAAGTCCAAGGGTTGATCACTCCCTTTAGAATCAATTCAAGCACAAGACTAATTAGAAAATCAAAGACCCAGTTCTTAAACTAGAAAATATTTAATAGATTGTAAAAGCACAAGATAAGAAATCAAACCCAAATGTTGTTTATCTCTAACACAATATCCAAATCTCAAATCAACCAACACACCTATGAATTTAACAATTCAAAGCAAGAGTTGAAGAAGGGCACTAAAGATTTTACTATACAAGCTTCCAATCTTCACTCCAATGATGGTGGGTGATGAACTTGCTCTCAAAGCTAGCCAAAAGTTGTTCACTCTAAGGCTAAGGATGAATTGGTTAGATGAACAGTAGTAAGATCCTCTCCCAAAACGGCTAGGATATGCTTTATGTAGATTGGGGTTTTCAAAAGATGTTATTTTCCTAATCTGCCCAGTAGTTGATGATTCCTTCTTCGCGATCGCGTGAGAATTTCTTGAGATTTCGAAGGTCTATCACTTTCTTCATTATGGTCATGTGACATTAGCTCACAATTGCGAGGCTTTGACTTCTGGTTGATCGCGATCGTGATCGCGTGCACTATAGCTTGCGGTTGTGAAGAGCACTTCACTCTCAGTGATCAGCTATCTCCAATTGATTCTATTTTGATTTGTTTTAATTTGAATCTTTCTCGAACAATCCTAAGTCACATAAATCTACAAAATAGAAGTAATCCGTGTCAACTGCACTATTTTTCACCATTATATAAGCAAAAGCATAAGATTAAGAGTTAAATAAGTAGGTAGAATACCAACTTATCAAAGGTGCTTTTCACCCTTTTGTTCCACCATTTTCACAACCCATTGGGGCCAAATTTTTGACCAATAAAAATATACTATCAGCCCTCATACTCTCAACCATCCTCACCAAAAGATTTACAAACTAAAGCATATAATTCACCATTTTTTAGGAGAGCAAACATTCACAACCTCTTAGGCTATCAAAGCCACTGATTTTGCACACAAAAAGGAAATTTAAAGGAGAAAATAGGAAAAAAAAGACATACCTATGAAGTCGCAAGGCAAAGGAGCTATGGAATTTGAAGTCTTGATGGTGAAATTTTTATTTTGTGCTTGAGGAAAGAAGTTTAGCCAAGTTTTAGGACTAATATTTTTTTTGTGAAACGTTTCTTTTTGAAACTTAATACCTCGAGACTGTGTGATTCCTCGCGGTCGCGTGGCCTTTTCACACGATCGTGATGAATTATAATTTCTTAACCCCATACTATCATGATAGGTCTACGCAGTCATTAAGAGTTACCGAGATCTAACTTCACCGCGATCGCGATAGTCAGGGGTCGTGATCGAGATGCTTTAGTGAATGCTTAAATTTTTGAATTTTGCATAGTGCAGTGTTTTCACGTGCAATGGCTGGTGTGACCCACAGAACACCAGGTGCGAGATGCACCTATTTTGCATGTTCCAATCTTTGTGGCTGCTCACTGGTTTTCTCAAGTGATTGCATGTGTGATCCGCATACCTCCAGGTGCAAAATACACATGTTTTGCATATGTTTTTAGTGGTCTTCAACACTTGGGTCCTTTTCACCTTCCTTTTGCACACCTAAAACCAATCAAAAAGATAACAAAAAGTGAAGTAAAATATAAAGAAATTTTTTTCAAACGATGGGTTGTCTCCCATCAAGCGCTCAATTTAACATCACAGCGCGATGCAAGTCATATAACCATTTAGAACTCCACTTGGAGGATTTGAACTTTTGACCCAAATTTGAAACAAACTTCCAGTGAGAATCACGGGGTGAAAGTAAGAACATAAGAAGGCCATTTCTTTGGTGTCACATTTTTCACTTTTTCGCCTTCAAGTAAGGAAGGTCATTTTGCCTTCTATCAACAACAAACTTCAAAACCGATACACCTCAATTCTTCCCCCTTTCAGTGTCCTCCATAAGCTTTATTACTTTAACTTTCATCCATTCAACCAAACTTAATGTTGAAAAATAATTGTAGTGAGATTTGGGTGTCTCCACTCTCAAATTTGCATTATTTATGACATTCTCACTTTTGAATGAACTAGAATCTTTCAAAATGAAATATTGAACTTTGGCTTGCAACTCTAGTATCATTCTTTTGATCTTGGCATCTTGGTTTATGTATGGGATAGTTGGGTGCCACAACGCATTTAATGAATGAGAATCCCATGTGTTCTCCTTTTCAATGGGATATAACTCAAAATTACTATCCATGATTATGCATGTTTTGACACGAGCATTCCCTTAGGTGTTCAAATTCTGGATATAAATTTCAAGTAACCCCTCTTTTTGACTTCTCTTGGCATGCCTTTTGAGAAATTTCTCAAACAATGATAGAATTATTTCGCGCTGTTCCCCATAGGCTTTAAGTTGGTGATCTCGATTTAACAACCATTCTTGGCTCAAAATCTCATCTAGATCAAGTTTTTCTTCTTGTTGGGGTTCAAGAACGATCAGTGTAATCTCATTCATGGGTAATTCCATATTTTGAAGATCATCATCCACAAAGTGAATTTGATTGACCCCAATGTTTGAGACATGCTCATTTGTTAGGGTTGGAGGTTCTTCTTTACCAATTTGATCAAGAGTAGTAGGCATGTCCGCCATGGATTGTTTAGCATGATTTCTCTCCTCTTCCTCCTTCGCTCTACTATCCAAGAAGCCTTGCTTTATGAACTTCAATTCCTCCTCTATGCTATCTTCCGTGGCCAAGACAGTTTGGAGCACGGCATACACACCCTCCAGGCAAGTATTGCATTCTTCACTTGCCATGTTGTGACTCCTATCATGATTGCAAGCACCACTAGCACCATTGTTAACATAAAAAGGGAAAGGGCCATGAATATTAGGAAAATAACTCCAATGATCACCTCGACCACCACATACATAGCAATTATACCCATCATAGGATTTAGAAGGTGAATACCTCCCTCTCCTAGCGCCAATTTGACAATCTCACCAAAAGTGGGGTCCTCCATAATATGGACATGGGTGATCAAAATACGGGTTGCGTCTACCAAACCCATGAGCTTTTCAAACATATTTAAATGCCATAGAATTATGAACAACAAAAATTAAAGCTAACTAAAACAAAAAATATATTCACAAATTTGAACTAAAGTAAGTAAACTCAAATTCTAAACTAACTCAATACGCCAAATTGTTCCCCGACAATGATGCCATTTTTGATGACCTTCAAACGCACTCTCCTAAAAGAGGTTTTACGATCATCATACAAAACAAATAATTAACCCAATGATTGTTGGGGTCGATCCCATGAAGAGAAATATAAAGACTATATTGAGATAATAAATAATTAAAGCAAGGTACTGATGTTCAAGGAGAAAAAAGAAATAAAAAGGATTGGGGGTTTTGTTATTTGAAAACACGAACGATATTATAAGTGCGAAGTTGATCAATCTTCCCAACGCAAGGATCACAAGGGATATTTGTTAATGGGAATTACTTTGAATGTATATGATCCATTACAAATTTATCAACTACTTACTAGATTAATCATGGGTCAAATGAACAAGCGTTGGAATCTAAATTATCTACCAACATCTCTCGACCATTGGCAAATATTTCTCAACTAGTTCTCTCAAACCTAGCTAAGTGTTAAGAGAGCTATTCCAATTATGGCAACAGTAAAATTACTATTTCTAGCCAATTCCTTAAATGATGTTTAGAGCCTCAAGTTAGTACCAATTAACCTTTCCCCACTTCGATTCACTCTTTCAAGTGAAATCGAAGTAGAAGGGGCAAGTCCAAGGGTTGATCACTCCCTTTAGAATCAATTCAAGCACAAGACTAATTAGAAAATCAAAGACCCAGTTCTTAAACTAGAAAATATTTAATAAATTGTAAAAGCACAAGATAAGAAATCAAACCCAAATATTGTGTATCTCTAACACAATATCTAAACCTCAAATCAACCAATACACCTATGAATTTAACAATACAAAGCAAGAGTTGAAGAAAGGAACTAAAGACATTACAATAAAAGCTTCCAATCTTCACTCCAATGGTGTAGGGTGATGAACTTGCTCTCCAAGCTAACCAAAGGTTGTTCACTCTAAGGCTAAGGATGAATTAACTTGATGAACAGTAGCAAGATTCTTTCCCAAAATGGTTGGGATGTGCTTTATGTGGATTGGGGTTTCGAAAAGATGTGATTTTCCAAATCTACCCAACAACTGATGATTCCTTCATCGTGGTCGCAAGAGAAATTCTCATGATCAAAAAGGTCTATTGCTTCCTTCATCGTGGTCACATGACATTACCTCCTGATTGTGAGGCTTTGACTTTCATTTGAACGCGATCGCGTGCACTGTAGCTCGCGGTCGCGAAGAGCACTTTACTGGTAGTGATCTGCTATCTCCAATTGACTCTATTTTGACTTGTTTTCATCATAATCCTTCCCGAACACTCTTAAATCACATAAACCTGCAAAATAGAAGTAATTTGTGTCAATTGCACTATTTTTCCACATTATATTAGCAAAATCATAAGATTAAGAGTTAAATAAGTAGGTAGAATACCAACTTATCGAACCCCCAAACTTGAACTATTGTTTTTCCTCAAGCAAACTCAAAACTCTAATTCAAAAGACACAAAACACAAGTGCAATGACATCACTACAAATCACGGAGACTCAGTTATAGCACACACACATGACTTTGGTTGGTACTAATGATTAGTCGATCACATGTTAACTTCATATAAACAGTCCCCTCTATTCAAAACACCACTTTTAAAGATAGAAAATTGAACTACAAAAATAATCAAGTGACAACAATCAATCCTCAAGAAGAGACTCCAAACCACTAGTTTACCAACATGCTCAATTGACTTATTTTTGAAATCTATCAACTTCACCAACTATCCTAATTCAGATGCCCTCACAAGAACAAAAGTCCCAAAACACACTATGTACACGTGTAATACAAGGGACAACTTCACAAAAACTCACACTCACATAAACAATTTCAAGTACCAACAAGTATCAAACCATAAGCTTTCCCTTATTTTCATTCGCCACTAACTCAAAAGCAACTAGTCGGAGATCTCAATGGACTTTTCTAAGCTTGTAATGCAGGCTTGGGGAAGGGTAGGATAAGCATTTTGGATTAAAGTGATTACATCCTCCTTGAACACTATACAACTTTTTGAATTTGAAACAAAATCCATTTTATTTTCCATTCTCATGCAACACAAAGCACTATTTCACTTATTTCATTTGTAACCCCAAATTTTATCATTTTATTCACCTTAGAGGTTTTCCTTTTTTTTTCTCTTTTTCTCTCATTTTTTCATTTCTTTTCAACTTTATCCTTTCTTTGATAAGTTCTTTTAATGCTTTCCAAAAACCACCATATATTGCTCATTTCCTCCAAGGTGTTTCTCAATCACCCCCAAACTTAGGCTTTTAGCCTCAATTTCACATTTTTAGTGTTCAAGGAGGGAAGGTTCAGAAGAGAGATCATTTTCAAATGGTTCAAGGCTTGTAATGGTGTTCCCAAAAAAAGGTATTAAGCTCAAATGGGGTCACTAGTGATACATATAGTGCAATGGTAGGCCTTTAAGGCTAAGTAAGTTTCCAAAAACCACCAAGAAGGTCTAAATCATTTCTCCATCCAAAAGCAATCAAGACTAGCATTGAAATATTAACCAGGGAAGTTCAAGTAGAAACAGGAAAGAACAAGAATTATACAACAAAGTCTCACTACACATGGCATGTGAACTATCAAAGATGGGTAAATTTCACTTCCTAAATAGGAACAAATAGAGCCAAATTCTATATTTTCATTAATCAACACTAATGAGCACCAAATGAGTCAATGTTTCCAATATCTCAAAAAATGACAATTTACCCTTAAGAAATATGTCACTCTGTCCATCATCGGGCCAAATCATACATCCAAATTGACATGGTTACTCAAACTTCACCATAGCACACATCCAAAACACAAGATTCACTGCGCTTGCACATGAGGTTTGCATGTGTCAATGTGCGGACCGCATATGCCAAAGAACATGCCAGGCTGTGTAGGTTTCCCTTCTGCCTAGAATGTGTGAAGAACAACATTTTTCACAATAAAATTTGTGACTCGCATGTATGAGGCATCAAGTAGGCAAGTTCAACTAGCCTAACGGGTACTCAGACTTCCCCTGGCCCCAAAACATCCAATAAAGTGATAATTTTCTTCAAGAATGTTGTCACTCAATCTATCATTGGGAATCATCACTCAAAATCCAATTACAAAAGAAGGTAAAGAATCTAAAAGTAAAGAACTAAACCAACAAACTCATCCATAGTTCAAAATAGCATATCCAAACCTAACAAGGGCAAAAAATATAAAAAAACTCGACAAGGGCACACTAATATCCAAAAATCCAAGTAAACAAGCTTGGCAAGTGCACAATAATATCCAAAACAAATAAAACAAGCCCAACAAGGGCACAATAATATCCAAAACAAAACAAGCTAATGAAGTGAGGTCCTAATACACCACCCCCAACTAAAACAGTATAGTGCCCTTACTGCATCAAAACAAGAGATAAGTTTGAGGGGGCTCCCTAAAGGGTATCACTCAAAACTAGAGATACTATGCCCAGGAAGGACCCAGTCTTCCTAATCAACATTATCCCTATCGTCAAATCCGCACAACTTCCTCAAAGTGCTCAGCATCTTGGTGATAAATTTGCTTTGCTTCCTATCATGCCCTCTATGCTTCTTCTGGCACCTCTATACCTTTACCAACCTTTCCTTAACATATTGATACTCCCGTGCTACACTAACTAGAGTAGGACTTTAAAGAGTAGCAGAAGATGATGGACCAGGTGCCTGTATAGATGAACTCTCTACCGGGCCTGAAGGTAGGCTAGATACAATCTGGCAAATCTGGGCATCTATGCCATACACCTGGCTGGAGATGTGGCAGAGTGTCGGGGGCCCAATCCTGAGTGGCCCAATAGCCTCTGCAGCAACTGCTAACTCAAGTGCCTCGCTAGACCCGGAGAATAGACCAAATGATAGTGACGCCATATTGATCTTCCTCTTCTGTAGTGCTTGCTCGACTCCACTCTTCTTAATGGATGAATCATCTTTTCTGAATTTATTTCATTTTTCCCATCCCTTTTCTCAACTATGACTTTGTGGCATAAGTATGTGATTAAGGAAAGGAAGAAAAAGTTTTTTCTACCTTCAAGTACAACTTGCTGAATCTCTTGCACAATCAACTTCCCCACATTCACAGGAAGGCCTCCCATCATAGCACAAATAACAACTGCTTTCTCAAGTGTCACATCACTCATTTTTGGATGGCATTATACGGGAACAAATGATAGATAGCCAGGTCTAGATTTATGAGTGAACTCAGAAGACTCAATCCTCATATTCAAAGTCACCCACCATGGGATCATGCCATCATGTAGCCTTTGCACACACCAATCACTCCCCAATTTTGTAGTCCTTTCTTTGAATGTTGCATTATCGGCATTTGGGAGGTTGTAGTAGGCATTGATCAACTCTGAATCAAATCAGACTAGCTTTCCTGAAAAGTGACAACCAAGTCATTAGCAAAGTCTTCTCAACCACATTAGCATAGAATTCCTGGAGCATAGCAATGTTTGCCTTAATAAGATCGGCGGCAAGGCATATCCACCTACTTGTGACCAACTTTCTATGAAAGTAAGCCTATTTATCTTCTAGACCATCCAACTTAATACGTCACTTCCTTGTGATATTTTTTGTCAAGTGATGATCATATAATTGGGAATATTTAAGGGAGACGAAGGTGCCTTGATCAAAGTACTCCTCATCTGCTACAAGGTTGATATTGTCTTGAGCAATTTCATTGGATGCCAAAGCCATTTTAAAGCTATAAGTACCTACACAAGGAGTAAAAATGTCTAATGCTAATATATGCATGTAAAAAAATGTGTTAGGACATGATTAGGCCCAAGAATGAGTCAAAACAATTTTGAACAGAGCTGGGCAATGCTACTATTTTGGACTGCTTGTGAAACTATCAGCAGTTGGTCATCGTGATCGCAGGATTTTTCATCGCAATCACAAAGACCATTTTCTTATTCTAGAAATTCTTGCTCATTACAATCGCTGAATTTGGCTTCAGGATCGCGAGAGTCTTTTACTTCGCCAAAAAATTGTCACTCCTCGGCAACAATGCCATTTTTAATGACATTCAAAAGCACTCTCCCAAAAGAGGTGTTACAATCATTGTACAAAATAAATAAGTAACCTAATGAGTATCGGGATTGATCCCACGAAAAACAATGTAAAGGCTATTGAGATAATAAAGAACTAAACAAACTTAATAAAGTTTAAGGAGCAAAAAGAAATAAAAAGGATTGGGGGTTTTGATGTTTAAAAACATGAAAGATATTGCAAGTGCGAAGTTGACTAATCTTCCCAATGCAAGGATCAAAAGGGAGATTTGGAAATGGGAATTACTTCAAATCAATACGATCCATTACAAATTTATCAACTACTTACTAGATTAATCATGGGTCAAATGAAACAAGCCTTGGAATATCAATTATCTACCAACATCTCTCGACTATTGGCAAATATTTCTCAACCAGTTCTCTCGAACCTAGCAAAGTGTTAACAGAGCTATACCAATTATGGAAACAGTAGAAATACTATTTCTAGACAATTCCTTAAATGAGGTTTATAGCCTGAAGTTAGGGTCAATTAACCTTTCCCCACTTTGATTTACTCTTTCAAGCCAAAGCAAAGTAGAAGGGGCAAGTCCAAGGGTTGATCACTCCCTTTAGAATCAATTCAAGAACAAGATTAATTAGAAAACCAAGACCCAATTCATAAACTAGAAAATATTTAATAAATTTAAAACCATAAGATAAGAAATCAAATCCAAATATTATTTATCTCTAACACAATATCCAAATCTCAAATTGTAATGACCCTTCCGGTCATTTATGCGTTTTCGCCTTTCTTGTACCGTTAGAGCTTGTTTGTTGCGGCCCCAAGTCATTTAAGTCTTGTTAGGACTGGTAGTTCAGTTCCCAGGCCATTTGTTTGGTATTTATGGTCGTATGATAAGTTTTGAAGTCAAACAAGTCGGCAAAAGTTATCGTAAGAGTCTTTAATAAATTTTTTAAACTTTGGGTCAAATGTCTTAGAGCTTTTATCTCAATATATAAAGAGTTAGAAGTCCCCAACCTACCAAATCGAAGGTCTTCGAGTCTAGTTTCCAACTCACAAAACCTCACGTCGAACCGATCTTGGAGTAAAAAGTTATGACTGTTTTACCGCGGATTGTCTGGCAGAAACCGGGTCGCAAATCGGGTCGCGAACCGGGTCGGGTCAAAATCGATTTAAAGCCTCAACTTCACGTTTTAAAATGCCATTTCAGTTCTAAAACAGAGAGAAAACATAAGGGAGGGTTCCAAGAGAGTTCTTGAGTGATCAAGGTGCGGTTTTGGTGATTTCTATCGCTAAAGTTTGCCCTCGTGCCTAGAAATGAGACCTCTACGCGTGGCAGCCATTTTCCCCTTTGATAAACCATGTTTGCAGCTGGTTTCAAAAGATAGGAATTGGTATTTCTTGGTGTTTATTCTATATTTACACTTGGTTTGCTAAGGTAACCATCTCGGGGCTCTTTTATGATCGTTTTTATAAAGTTCTACGGACGTTTCGTCAAGTTATGATTCTTTTGGGAAATCTGCCGATTTGAGTTTAATTATGAACTGTTTATAGGTGATTATAAGCTGCATATTATAGTGTTTGTGAAGCTTAGGACGTAAGGAACCATTTTCGTAAAGGAACTACGGGCATTCAGACGTTTGTTGGAGGGTATTTTTGTCATTTTGGAGCTTCTTGGAGTGGTTCGAGCTTGGACATCGTCGTCCTAACAGCTTGTCGTCGGAAGACAGGTAGATTATGGTTTAAACTCCCTAGACATAGCATATATCGGATAAAATTGTACTAGCTGGCATCCTTGGATTGGATTATTAGGTTGGTACCACAGACCTTGACCGCTTTATTCATGTCCGCCTACTTTTGTTCCTCCGATGCTTGTAGTACTTGCTGATATGTTTTATTTACCCTTGTGGTCCTGTGAGGCCTTGTTGACTCTGGAACATAGAATGTGGGATATTGGGAATGTCCGCGAGTCCCGGGCATAGAATTATCCTTCTAGGCTGGTTATACTTGCTGAGTAGCTATGGGCCTGTGCACATTTCAATGCATATAAAGAGGTTTTATCCATGTTTTACTATGGTTTTGGCTTCGGGCCTACTGGTACTATTTTTTAAACCTTGCATGGCCCCGGTGGCCTATTTTTTATGGAAATGAATTGGAAATGGTTTGATTTAACTTGTGAATATTCTTGGGTAAAAGAAGGTAAAATTATGATTTATATCACCAGTTTTACGATTAACGCTAGACTCGGCAGGGACGGGGTGCTAGTTGAGTTTTCTTGCTACTTGAGATGATTTTAGCCTCGGTTGGACCGAGCACCTGAGATGACTTTCTACTGTTTAGACTCGGTTATGCTCGGGCACCCTTGGAGGGGTTTTTGAGATATTTTCCCACTACTTTTGTCCTGGACAGGGTCTGGGCATGCATATTCGATACTGGGTCTCTATCTTGAACCTGGACTTGCTTCCGGATGATATGTTTTGATACTGAGTTTTAGTATGGGGTCAGGGACCTCCATGGACCTTGCCATCTGGGCCTGGGGCTTCGGGCTGCATGTGCCGGAGGAAGGGTATATGGTGGAGTAGAGGTATACAGTTAGTGTCCTTCTATGGAACCTACCTGCTGGGCCGGATCGGCACCGGAGGAGGTACATACAGAGATACAGTTTCACTTGAGATCTTCATGCATCATATCATTAATTGTTTGAGGCTCCACCCTTGTTTGTTGTTTGTTGATTGTACGCTCCGGTAGTATGGGATGGCAGAGGGTTTGTTTTTACTTGTTTGTGTTCCTCAATTGTATGGGCGGCCGGGGGACTGTAGGTAGACTCTTGCTATTTACTCACAAAATTGTTCCCTGTTATGGTTAAGCATGAAATTGTTTACTGCTAGGCTATTAGTATTTGGATTTGAGATTGATATGATTAGTTGAGTTTGATTCTTGTCTCCGAGCATGCCTATCATTATTCTTTCCCTCTTCCTCTTACACTTGAGGTTACCGGTATACCGTCAATTTCTAGAACTTATTATGTATATACTGTTATCATAAGGATCCTAGGTGCGTTGTTTCTTACTTTCACCTGTGCCTATGGTGTATATATTCTGTGTGCTGGCCTCACATGTGGTTCTGTTGATTTCCCTCTGTACTAGTTCCTGTGTACCTTTCGTTGATTTTCTGTGACTACTTGCTTCTATTCTATCTGTTAGTATGCTTTTATCTTATATGTGCCCAGTCGGCCTATGATACCTACTAGGTACCTTATGCTTCGCATTTGGTGCTCACCCTACCCCCTGCATCTTTTGGTGCAGATCCTAGCATGGGCCATCGCCGTTAGATCGCTGTGATTCGTGCTTGGAGATCTGTTGGGGACTACTTCAGACTGAGGGTGAGCACTTGGTGATCAGAGCATAGATTTAGTTTATCTTTTGCTTAATGTACTCTATTACCATTCAGAGACATCTGTATATATTTTTTTGGATCGTTTGCACTCCATGTATGTAGTTTTGGCTCTATACTATGATACCAGGTCTTGGGGTTTGGTTTAGTTTTCGAATATGTATATATATATATATATTCTTGTTATCTATTCTCTTTATCTTGTTCCCTTACTTTTGCTTAATAAGCTGTTCTTCCGCTTATTTGTTAGATAGTGGCCCATTACTAACTGTTCTGGGCTACGGGGATTGGTTCGCCTACCAGGGGGTTGTAGGTGCCATCATGACCGAGAAATCGGGTCATGATATCTTGATATCAGAGCTCTAGGTTCACTGGTGTCATCGGTATAGGATCCAATGTGTAGTAGAGTCTTGCGGATCAGGGCAGAGACGTCCGTACTCCATCTTCGGGAGGCTACAGTGACATTTTAGGAAATTTGACTCTTTCATTGCTTCTGTGTCCTGCGTAGAACCCTTGAAGTTTCTGGAAATCTCATTTGTTCTACTTTATTCTTCCGCAGATGGTTCGTACGAGACGATCGACATCAGGCGGAGATGAGCCTCCCACTCCAGCTAGGGGTCGAGGACGCCCTCAAGCAGCGACACCTGCTAGAGCTGCTATAGTTGAGATAGAGCCCGAGCAGCATGTGTATCAGGGGGCAGCCCAGGTACCACCAGCTCCAATACCAGCTCCAGCGCCCACTTTTGTGTCAGCCCCATCCGCAGCTCAGTCTCCAGATATTTGGGGATTACTATTACAGCTTTTGGGTATGATTGGAGAGCGGCCTTCTGAGGTAGCACAGACATCTGCTCAGGGGGCAGCCCTAGGTGCGCAGAGTTTAGGAGCGCAGCCTGCTACTGCGGCTCCCCGTGCAGAAGTCATTCTGGTCCCATTTATTGCACAACCTCTTGCTTTTCGCCAAGCTATGACAGAGTCAGAGCAAAAGACGTTGGGTAGGTTTTTGAGGTTAGCACCTCCGAGGATTGCTGGTACTTCTGGACAGGATCCACATGACTTTATTACTACCTATGAGGAGATGTTGCATCATTTGGGTTTGTTGGAGACTCACGGGGTTGGTTATACTACCTATCGGTTAGAGGGCCCAGCGAAGTTATGGTGGAGGCCCCAGGTTGCTTGTAGACCACACTCGTCACCTCCTTTGACCTGGTCTGAGTTTTATGAGGCCTTTATGGCCAAGTTCTTGCCTCAGAGTGATTGTGAGCGTCGTAGGGAGCAGTTTACTCACCTTATGCAGGAGTCTACAACTGTCTCGGAGTATGAGACCCGTTTTCATCAGCTAGCACCATTTGGAGCTATGATCATTCCTACCGAGGTAGATAGGATTCGTAGATTTGTATGGGGTTTGAGGCCAGAGATCAGGCAGCCAACTGAGATATTGATTGCCGGTGGTCGGTCATTTCAGGCTATCGCAGACTATGCTCGTACTGTGGAGGACTTACAGCGACATGATCAAAGGTCCAGAGATAAGAGGCCTCGACATTAGGGCGGCTACAATGGTTCCAGATATGGTGGTAGAGGTTCTGGCAAGTGGGGCCTCGGTTATTAGCTACAGCAGCACCAGGGTCAGTCCAGCCAACCGGTTCAGGCTTCCCTTCAGACTTTCGGTAGTACCTAGTTCAAGCAGGGTCAGAGCAGCCATCAGGGATATAGCGACCAATCTTCGAGGGGTACAGTTTCTAGGGCATCAGGTCGTGGTGGTAATACGGGATCTGCTGGTTCATCTCGACCAAGTAGGCCGTTAGGGTCTTGTTTTACTTGTGGTGTGATTGGTCATTTTGCTAGAGATTGCCCTCAGCAGGGTACAGTTCAGTTGGCCGAGCCTTTACGAGCAGTTCAGCCTCCGGCTAGAGGGGGTGGTCATCAGAGTAGAGGTGGTGCTCCGCGCAGCAGAGCAGGTGGTAGGGATGGCAGTCGGGCAGGTGGAGGTCGTCATCAGTTTTACGCGGTCCCTAGGAGACCAGAGGAAGAGGCCTCAGATGCTGTGATTATAGGTATGATTTTTGTGTGCCATCAGTCTGCTATGGCTTTATTTGATCCTGGATCCACTTGTTCATATGTATCTTCCTACTTTGTTCCTTGTTTGGGGTTGTCTAGTGAGCCATTATCTGTTCCTATTTCTGTTTCGACCCCAGTAGGATATTTTTTAGTAGTGGATCGGATTGTGAGATCTTGTAGAGTGGTGATTCAGAGACTTGGGGTGATTTGATGATCCTTGATATGCTAGATTTTGATGTGATACTGGGCATGGACTGGTTATCCCCTCACCGTGCGGTTTTGGATTGTTATACCAAGACCATTACCATAGCTGTGCCCGGTGTATCCCCGGTTGTGTGGAAGGGTTCTGTTAGCCATGCACCGTCTGGGATCATCTCTTGTCTTCGAGCTAGGAAGTTGATTTCCCATGGGTATTTAGCTTATCTAGCATATGTTCGAGATGCTAGTGCTGACCCTACGTCTCCTAAGTCTGTTCCTGTGGTTAGAGACTTCCTTGATGCGTTTCCTACCGACCTGCCAGGCCTTCCACCTGAGAGAGATATTGATTTTGCTATTGAGTTAGAGCCGGGCACCAGGCCCATTTCTATTTCTCCTTACCGTATGGCTCCGGCTGAGTTGAGGGAGCTTAAGGAGCAGCTCCAGGATCTGTTAGCTAAGGGGTTTATTAGACCGAATGTGTCACCTTGGGGTGCTCCTGTTCTCTTCGTGAAGAAGAAGGATGGGTCGATGCACATGTGTATTGATTATCGGCAGCTGAATAGGGTGACAGTGAAGAATAGGTATCCGATGCCTAGGATTGATGACTTGTTTGACCAACTTCAGGGTTCAGTCATGTTTTTGAAGATTGATTTGAGGTCCGGCTACCATCAGTTAAGGATTAGGGCGGAGGACATCCCTAAGACAGCATTCAGGACACGTTATGGCCATTACGAGTTCCTAGTGATGTCTTTTGGGTTGACTAATGCCCCCGCAGTCTTTATAAACCTGATGCACATGGTTCTTGGCCCGTATTTGGACTCATTTGTGATAGTTTTTATAGACGACATCTTGGTATACTCGCGTAGTAGAGATGAGCATGAGAAGCACTTGAGGGTTATACTCCAGACTATGAGAAATCATAGGCTTTATGCCAAGTTCTCAAAGTGCGAGTTTTGTCTTTAGTCAGTTGCATTCCTAAGGTACGTGGTGTCTAAGGATGGGATTAGGGTTGATCCGGGAAAGATTTCAGCGGTTTGTGAGTGGCCTAGACCTACTACTGTTACTTAGGTTCGCAGTTTTATTGCGTTAGCACGTTACTACAGACGCTTCGTTCAGGGATTTTCTTCCATAGCAGCACCCTTGATTATGCTGACTAGGAAGGATGTCCCATTTCAGTGGTCGGATCAGTGCGAGGATAGCTTTCAAAGGCTTAAGGCCTTATTGACTTCAACTCCAGTTTTGACTTTGCCGATTTGTTAGATAGTGGCCCATTACTAACTGTTCTGGGCTACGGGGATTGGTTCGCCTACCGGGGGTTGTAGGTGCCATCATGACCGAGAAATCGGGTCGTGACACAAATCAACCAATACACCTATGAATTTAACAATACAAAGCAAGAGTTGAAGAAAAGAACTAAAGATTTTACAATAAAATCTTCCAATCTTCACTCCAATGGTGTAGGGTGATGAACTTGCTCTTCAAGCCAGCCAAAAGTTGTTCACTCTAAAGCTAATGATGAATTGGTTTGATTAACAATAGCAAGATCCTCTTCCAAAACGGCTGGTATTTGCTTTATGTGGATTGGGGTTTCAAAAAGACGTGATTTTCCAAATCTGCCCAGCAGCTGATGATTCCTTCATCGTGGTCTCATGAGCATTTCTCATGATCACAAAGGTCTATTACTTCTTTCATCGCGGTCACATGACATTACCTTGCGATTGCGAGGCTTTGACTTCCATTTGACCGTGATCGCGTGCACTGTAGCTCACGGTCGCGAAGAGCACTTTACTGGTAGTGACCCGCTATCTCCAATTGACTCTATTTTGACTTGTTTTCATCTGAATCCTTCTCGAACCCTCCTAAATTACATAAACCTTCAAAATAGAAGTAATCCGTATCAATTGCACTATTTTTCCACATTATATTAGCAAAATCATAAGATTAAGAGTTAAATAAGTAGGTAGAATACCAACTTATCAAACTCCCAAACTTGGACTATTGCTTGTCCTCAAGCAAACTCAAAACCCTAATTCAAAAGACACAAAACACTAGTGCAATAAAATCACTACAAATCACAGAGACTCAATTAAAGCACACACGCATGACTTCGGTTGGTACTAATGATTAGTCGATCACATGTTAACTTCATATAAACAATCCCCTCTATTCAAAACACCACTTTTTAAGAAAGAAAATGGAACTACAAAAACAATCAAGTGACAACAATCAATCTTCAAGAAGAGACTCCAAACCACTAGTTTACAAAACATGCTCAATTGACTTATTTTCAGAATTTATCAACTTCACCAACTATCCTAATTCACATGCCCTCACAAGAAAAAAGTCCCAAAACACACTATGTACATGTGTAACACAAGGGACAATTGCACAAACACTCACACTCACAAAAATAATTTAAAGTACCAACAAGTATCAAACCATAAGCTTGCCCTTATTTTCATTCGCCACTAACTCAAAAGCAACAGGTCGGAGATCCGAAAGGACTTTTCTAAGCTTGTAATGTAGGCTTGGGGAAGGGTAGGATAAACATTTTGGATTAAAGTGACTACATCCTACTTGAAAACTATAAAACTTTTTGAATTTGAAACCAAAGCCATTTTATTTTCCATTTTCATGCAACACAAAGCACTATTTCACTTACTTCATTTGAAACACCAATTTTCATCATTTTATTCACCTTGAAGGTTTTCCTTATTTTTCTCTTTTTATCTTATTTTTGCTTTTCTTTTCAAATATATTCTTTCTTTGATAAGTTCTTTTAATTATTGCCACAAACCACTATGTATTGCTTATTTCCTCCAAGGTGTTTCTCAATCACCCCCAAACATAGGCTTTTAGCCTCAATTTCACATTTTTAGCGTTCAAGGAGGAAAGGTTAAAAGGAGGGATCATTTTTAAAGCGTTTCAAGGCTTGTAATAGTATTGCCAAAGATAAGGTATTAAGCTCCAATGGGGTCACTAGTGATACATAAAATGCAATGGTAGGCTTTTAAGACTAAGTAGGCTTCAAAAAACCACAAAAAAGGCCTAAGATCATTTCTCCAACCAAAAGCAATCAAGACTAGCATTGAAAGATTAACCAGGAAAGTTCTAGTTGACACAGGCAAGTGCAAGAATTATTCAACAAAGTCTCACCACATATGGCATGTGAACTATCCAAGATGGATCAATTTCTCTTCCTAAACAAGAACAAATAGAGCCAAATTCTATATT
The DNA here is from genome assembly GCA_003996215.1 of Jaltomata sinuosa. Taxonomy (NCBI): domain Eukaryota; kingdom Viridiplantae; phylum Streptophyta; class Magnoliopsida; order Solanales; family Solanaceae; genus Jaltomata; species Jaltomata sinuosa. Next base: position 374,501 of record QJPP01000827.1, on the reverse strand, counting down.
TTCATTAATCAACACTAATGAGTTAAGAGTCACACTAAGATTAAAGGAGTTGTCACTAACATCATTCTTTTCCATGAAATTTTTCACAAAAACTTTTGGAGGGGTATACTCTATCTCAATTCACATGCGAGACTAACTCCATTAGTACCAAATGAGTCAATATTCCCAATATCTCAAAAGATGACAATTTACCCTTAAGAAATATGTCACCCTGTCCATCATCAGGCCAAATCATACATCAAAATTGACATGGTTACTCAGACTTTACCATAGCACACAACCCAAACACAAGCTTCACTACGCTTGCACATGAGTTTTATATGTGTCAATGTACGGACTGCATATGCCAATGCATATGCCAAGCTGTGTAGGGTTCCTTTTTGCCCAGCATGTGTGAAGCATGCGCGTTTTGCACATCAACATTTGTGGCTCGCATGTATGAGGCTGCAAGTAGGCAAGTTCAATTAGCATAACAGGTACTCAGACGTCCCCTGGCCCCAAAACATCCAACAAAGTGATGATTTCCATTAAAATTGTCGTCAATTGATCTATCATTAGGAATCATCACTCAAAAGCCAATTACAAAAGAAATTAAAGAAGCTAAAAGTAAAGAAAACTAAAGAACTAAACCATCAAACTCATCCATAGTTCAAAATAGCAACTCCAAACTTGACAAGGGAAAAAAATATAAATAAAACCCGACAAGGGCACATTAATATCCAAATAAACAAGCCCAAAAAGTGCACGATAATATACAAAACAAATAAAACAAGCCCGTCAAGGGCACAAAAATATCCAAAACAAAACAAGCTAATAAAGTGTGTGGTCCCAATACACCACCCCCAACTAAAATAGTGTAGTGCCTTCACTGCATCAAAATAAGAGATAAGTTTGAAGGGTCTCCCTGAAGGGTATCAGTCAGAACTAGAGCTACTAGGCCCAAGAAGGACCTAGTCTGCCTAATCAGCATCATGTTCTCATCATCATGGTGGGAAATTTTCTTTGCTTCCTATCATGCCCTCTTTGCTTCATCTGGCACATCTCTACCTTTACCAACCTTTCCTTGACGTATGGCTTCTCCCATGCTACACTACCTAGTGTAGGACCTCTAAGAGTTGCAGAAAATGATGGACCAGGTGCCTGTGTAGACGAACCCTCTCCCGGGCATGAAGGTAGGCTAGATACAATCTGGAAAATCTGGGCATCTATGCCATATACCTGGCTAGAGATGTGGCAGAGTGTTGGGGGCCCAATCCTGAGTGGCCCAATAGCCTCTACAACAGCTGCTGACTTAAGTGCCTCACTAGACCTGGAGAATAGACCAAATGACGGTGAAACCACGTCGATCTTCTTCTTCTTTAGTCCTTGCTTAGCTCCCCTCTTCTTCAATGGATGAATCATCTTTTCTAGCTTTCTTTCATTTTTTCCATCCCTTTTCTCAATTCCGGCTTTATGGCATAAGTATGTGATTAAGGAAAGGAAGAAAAAGGTTTTGATACCTTCAAGCACAACTTGTTGAATCTCTTGCACAATCAACTGAACCATTTACAAAAAGGCCTTCCATAATAGCACAAATAACAACCACTTTCTCAGGTGTCACATCAGATTTATTTTTGGATGGAATGATTAGGGCACAAATGATAGATAGCCAAGTTCTAGCTTTATGAGTGAACTGAGAAGACTCAATCCTTATATTCAAAGTCATGCACTGTGGGATCGTGCCATCATGTAGTCTTTGCACAAAACACTCAGTCCCCAATTTTGTAGTCCTTGCTTTATATGTTGCATTGTCGGCATTTGGGAGGTTGTAGTAGGCATTAATAAACTTCGAATCAAATCAGACTAGCTTGCCCTGAAAAGTGATAACCAAGTCATTAGCAAAGTCTGTCTCAGCCACATTAGCATAGAATTCGTGGAGCATAGCGAAGTTTGCCTTAATAGGCTCGGCGGCAAGGCATATCCACCCAATTGTGACCAACTTTCTATGAAAGTAAGCCTATTTATCTTCTAGACCATCCAACTTAATACCTTGCTTCCTTGTGATATTTTTTGTCAAGTGATGATCATATAATTGGGAACATTTAAGGGAGACGAAGGTGCCTTGATCAAAGTACTCCTCATCGGCTACTTGGTTGACATTGTCTTGAGCAATTTCATTGGATGCCAAAGATATTTTGAAGCTATAAGTACCTACGCAAGGAGTAAAAATGTCAAACACTAATATAGGCATGTAAAACAACGTGTTAGGACATGATTAAGCCCAAGAAATGAGTCAAAACAATTTTGAATAGAGCTGGGCAATGCTACTATTTTGGACTGCTTGTGAAACAGCCAGTAGTTGGTCATCGCGGTCGCGGGGTTTGTCATTGCAATCGCAAAGACCATTTTTTATTTCAGAAATCCTATCTCATCGCGATTGCTGAATTGGGCATCGCAATCGCGAGAGTCTTTTGCTTCATCAAAAAATTGTCACTCCCCAGCAACGAAGCTATTTTTGATGATATTTAAAAGCATTCTCCCAAAATAGGTGTTATGATCATCATACAAAAAAATTAGTAACCCAATAATTGTTGGGGTCGATCCCACGAAGAATAATGTAAAGGCTATTGAGATAATAAATAATTAAAGAAACTTATTAAATTCAAAGAGCAAAAAAGAAATAAAAAGGATTGGGGGGTTTTGTTGTTTAAAAACACGAACGATATTGCAAGTGCGAAGTTGACCAATCTTCCCAAAGTAAGGATCACAAGGGAGATTTGGGAATGGGAATTACTTCAAATCTATACGGGCTATTATGAATTTATCCACTACTTACTAGATTAATCATGGGTCAAATGAAACAAGCCTTGGAATCTCAATTTTCGACCAACATATCTCGACCATTGGCAAATATTTCTCAATCAGTTCTCTCGAACCTAGCTAAGTGTTAGCAGAGCTATTCCAATTATGACAATACTAGAATCACTATTTCGAGCCAATTCCTTAAATGAGGTTTAGAGCCTCAAGTTAGTGCCAATTAACCTTTCTCCACTTTGATTCACTCTTTCAAGACAAATCAAATTAGAAGGGGTAAGTCCAAGAGTTGATCACTCCCTTTATAATCAATTCAAGCACAAGATCAATTAGAAAATATTTAATAAATTATAAAAGACAAAATAAGAAATCAAACCAAAATATTGTTTATCTCTAACACAATATCCAAATCTCAAATTAACATATACACCTATGACTTTAACAATACAAAGCAAGAGTTGAAGAAAGGAACTAAAGATTTTATAATAGAAGCTTCAAATCTTCACTCCAATGGTGTTGGGTAATTAACTTGCTCTCCAAGCTAGCCAAAAGTTGTTAACTCTAAGGCTAAGGATGAATTAGTTTGATGAATAGTAGAAAGATCTCTCCCAAAATGGCTAGGATGTGCGTTATGTGGATTGGGGTTTCCAGAAGATGTGATTTTCCAACTATGCCCAGTAGTTGATGATTCCTTTATCGCGGTCGCATGAGAATTTATCATGATCGCAAAGGTCTATTACTTCCTTCATCACTGTTGCATGACATTACCTCACAATCGTGAGGCTTTGACTTCCAGTTGACCGTGATCACATTCACTATAGCTCGCGTCGCGAAGAGCACTTCACTGACAGTGATTAACTATCTCCTATTGACTCTACTTTGACTCGTTTTCATCCAAATCTTTCCCAAACACTCCTAAATCACATAAACCTGCATAATAATAGTAATCCATGTCAATTGCACTATTTTTCCACATTATGTTAGCAAAAGCATAAGAGTAAAAGTTAAATAAGTAGGTAGAATACCAACTTATCAAAGGTGCTTTGCACTCTTTTGTTCAACCATTTTCACAACCCATTAGGGCGAGATTTTTGCCCAATAACAACATACCTTCAGCCCTCATACTCTCAACCATCCTCATCGAAAGATTTACAAACTAAAGCATACGATTCACCAAATTTTAGGAGAGCAAACATTCACAACCACTTAGGCTATCAAAGTCACTGATTTCGCACACAAAAAGGAAATTTCAAGGAGGAAATAGGAAAAAAGATACATACTTGTGAAGTTTCAAGGCAAGGGATCTATGGAATTTGATGTTTTGATGGTGAAATTTTTATTTTGTGCTTGAGGAGAGAAGTTTAGACAGCTTTTAGGAGCAATTGTTTTTTGTTAAACATTTCTTTTTGAAACTTAATACCTGGAGACTGCCTGATTCCTCGCGGTCGCGTGGCCTTTTCACATGATCGTGATGAATTAAAATATCTTAACCCTATGCAATCGCTATGGTCCACGCAATCGTAAAGAGTTACTGAGAATATACTTCACCGCAATCATGATGGTTAGGGGTCGCGATCGTAATGCTTTAGTGAATGCTGAATTTTAAGAATTTTTCACAGTGCACTATTTTCACGTGCAATTGCTGGTGTGACCCGCAGAACACCAGGTGCGAAATTCATCTATTTTGCATGTTCAAATATTTGTTGTAGCTCACTGGTTTTCTCATGTGATGGCATGTGTGATCTGCAGACCTTTGGGTGCGAAACACACATGTTTCGCATATGTTTTTAGTGGTCTTCAACACTTGGGTCCTTTTCACCTTCCTTTTGCACACCTAAAACCAATCAAAAAATACCAAAAAGTGAAGCAAAATATAAAGAATTTTTTTTCAAATGATGGGTTGCCTCCCATCAAGCTCTCCATTTAACTTCACGGCGTGACACAAGTCGTATCACCATTTATATTTCTACTTGGAGGATTTAAACCTTCGACCTAAATTTGAATCGAACTTCCGGTGACAATCACAGGGTGAAGGTAAGAACATAAGAAGGACATTTCTTTGTTATCGCATTTTGCACTTTTTCTCCTTCAAGTGAGGAAGGTAGTTTTGCCTTCTATCAGCAACAAACTTCAAAATGGATACACCTCGATTCTTCCCCCTTTCAATGTCCTTTATAAGCTTGATTACTTTAACTTTCATCCATTCAACCAAACTTAATGTTTAAAAATGATTGGAGTGAGATTTGGGTGTCTCGACTCTCAAATTTGCCTCATTTATGATATCCTCACTTTCGAATGAACTAGAGTCTTTCAAAATGAAACGTTGAACTTTGCCTTGCAACTCTAGTATCATTCTTTTGATCTTGGCATCTTGGGTTCCACAACCCCTTTAATGCATGAGAATCCCATGTGTCCTCCTCTTCAATGGGAAACAACTCAACACTACTATCCACGATTATGCATGTTTAAACACGAGCATTCATTTTGGTGTTCAAATATTTTTGATAGCAATTTCTAGTAACCCCTCTTTTTTGCTTCTCTTGGCATGCCTTTTGAGAAATTTCTCGAACATTGGTAGAATTATTTCACGTTGTTCCCCATAGGCATCAAGATGGTGAGCTTGATCTAATAACGATTCTGGGCTCACAATCTCATCTAGATTAAGTTTTTCTTCTTGTTAGGGTTCAACCATGACTGGAGAAATCTCATTCACGGGTAATTTCTGTCACGACCTGATTTCTCAGGTCATGATGGCACCTACAACCCCTAGTAGGCAAACCAATCCCTGTAGCCTGGAATGGTTAGTAATGGGCTACTACTAACCAGTACGCACAATAAGCAGAAATAAGCGGAAGCAGAATATAAAGATAGAACAATGCGGAAGCAACAACCAGAATATAAATAGATAAAGAAACTACACCAACCCCAAGACTTGGTATCGATAATATAGGATATTCTAAATAGAATACGAGCTAGAAGTAAAAAAATAAGATATACAACTGTCTTCGAAAGTACAAAGAGTATAGTGCCAAAAGATGAGATGCGGTCAGGCCCCTAACCTTAGGCTCTCACCCTAGTCTCAAAGATCCAAAAGCTGCATGAGTCCTCACATGATCAATGGCGAAAGCTCACACTAGTATCTGCACCAGAAAGAAATGCAGAGTGTAGCATGAGTACCAAGACAATGGGTACTCAGTAGGCATCATAAGACGACTGAGCGCAGAAAGATAATATATAAGCAATACATTACAGGAAAGTAAGCAAAAATACAGGGATCCACCTAAATCTAGTTAAAAAAACAAAAGGGGAACAACTCAAACCAACAAGAAGGAACAAATAACAAAATCAATCCAGGAAACCAACAATCCAAGTGCACCCAAACTAATGCAATGCGATGGGATATGATGTGATTTATGATTACATGATGATATAAGCCCAAAAATACCTCATCGGACTATGCATATATATATGTGTATGCGTATGGGTGCATATTAGTATTAGCTAAAAAATACCTCATCGGACTATGCATATATATATAAATAGTATAAGCCCGAAAATACCTCATCGGACTATGCATATAAAAATAGGTATAGTGGAGAAAAGATCTAGGAATACCCCTCGGACCAGCATAAAAGTAGTGTTATTCCTTTCCATTCCAAAACTAGTGTTAAGAACCTAGTAAAACTCCATTAAAATCTGAAATCCATGAATATCACAAAATCCTCATGTTTCAAACCAAAAGCCTCGAAAACCTTTCATTTCCGTGCCGCTAGGTATATAAATGCAATATGAACATTCAATGTCCCAAAATCACAAAATGTATCACACCACAAGGCCATTTAGGGAAAAGGACCCTCCAACCAAGGAAACTGACCTGGGACTCCGTCCAAATCCAAGCTATGGCCTTGGGCCCAAAATTTACACACAACCAGTAAAAGCCATAAATAATGGAAAGATAACCATTAAAACAACTACAAGCATCTTACTCTACCTCTAAAAAATCCTAAAAGCATACTAAGAATTCTACGCTAGCCACAGTAATACTACAAGCTCTTTGACTAAGGATGACAGTAATATTCCTAATCTAATATCCAAAATGGCCAATTTAATGCAGGTCACGAGATTTAAGCCTAATTATACCTATAATCCAACCTAACATTCCAATAACATATAAATATATATAATCTAATTATACTGAGTCTAGGAATTAAACCATAACCTGCCTGTCGTCCAACGACAAGCTGCTAGAACTACGATGTCCAAGCCCAAACCACTCCGAGAAGCTCCAAATTATGAAAACACTATCAACACAAAAATCTAGGCATCAAAACTAGACTAACAATACCCATAATGCTATAAAAATAGCTGGGTCAAAATTCGAGCTACCGGCAGGCCCATGGGCCCCGCAACCCACAACCAGAAATGAAGGAGCGCACAACGATCACCACACTCCTAAGTGTGCATGCTCAGATTGTACAACGAACTTAATCAAAAGGAAATGGCTCAAACTAGCCAACCATTAACAAGAGCAATTAAAGAATAAAATGAGAGAATTTAATGGAATAAAGCGGATAAAACTTATAATTTATGATGGAGGAATGATCACAAGCAAGGAATTTACACTCCAACATAAAGAATTTAGTTAATACAGAGTTTAGGTGAGCTTGGAGCTAAAAATAATGGTGGAATCATATTTTGGAGTGAAGAAGACGAAGTGGGGAGTTTATATATTGCCCAAGGGTCCTTCATAGTGATCACAAAGACACCCTTCGTGGTCGCGAGGACCACGCTGGCTAGACAATTGCAATCGCGAGGACTAGTGACGTGGTCGCAAAGAACAAAGGGAAGGTAGCTTCATCACGATGGAAACAAGGGATGTCGCGATCACGAAGAACAAGGGACTAGGTGCCTCATCGCGATCGTGAGGAAGGATGCTCGCGATCATGATTAAGGCCTGAGGACTGCACCTGCTACAACAAAAACCTTCAATATTTCTAAAACTCTACGGGGCATTCCAGGCACAATCGAAAATCAATATTCACAATCCAATAATGCTAACAGAGTGGAAACAACGTTCCATACTAAACAAAATCGATGAAACTTCCATACGAGGTCATCTCAAAGGAATGTTGACCTAAGTCAACACTAGCTAATGCCAACCAAGCATCCAAAATGAGACCGTCTAACCCGAGACCTGAACCAACCTACTAACTAACATAAACTCAGCATTCTGGATCTAACAGTGCTGACGGAATTTCTATCTGAGGCCGTCTTCTCCAAATGTTGACTAAAGCCAACTAAGCAAGCCTAACTGGCTTGAAAACACAAAATAAGAGAGAATTCCAAGTTGTAAAGTTTCCAGATCCCGACCAAAGGTCCCACTAGACCGAAGTCCACGCTTCGGAGCTAACAAAACTATTGGAATTTGATTACGAGCACGTTCACTAAGAATATTGTCCGAAGTCAATGATTTCCAAGGTTTAAAGCTCTAAAATAAGGAACGGCCAAAAAGACTAAACAGACGGCTCGGGCCTGGACTACCGGTCCCAGCAAGCCATAAAGGACTTAGGGCCGGTACAGGCAAGCTCTACCAATACAAGAAAGGTGAAAATGTCTAAATGACCGAAAGGGTCATTATAATTTCATATTTGTAAAATATTCATCATCATCCCCAAAGTGAATTTGATTGACCAAAATGTTTGAGACATGCTCATTTGTTAGGCTTGGAGGGTTTTCTTTACCAATTTGGTCAAGAGTAGTAGGCATGTCCGCCATGGATTGTTTAGCATGATTTATCTCCTCTTCCTCCTTAGCTCTACTATCCAAGAATCCTTGCTTTATGAACTTCAATCCCTCATCTATGCTATCTTCCTTGGGAAAGAGAGTTTGGAGCATGGCATACATACCTTCCGGGCAAGTATTGCAGTTTTCACTTGCCAAGTTGTGACTCCTATCATGATTGCAAGCACCACTAGCACCATGGTTAGCATTAAAAGAGAAAGGGGCTTGAATATTAGGACAATCACTCCAATGACCACCTCGACCACCACATAGATAACAATTATACATGTCATAGGATTTAAAAGGTGAATACCTCCCTCTCGTAGGGATAATTTGACAATCTTGCCAAAAGTGGGGTCCTCTACAATATGGACATGGGTGATTAAAATACGGGTTGCATCTACCAAACCCATGAGCATTTTCAACATATTTAGATGCCATAGAATTATGAACAACAAAAAATAAAGCTAACTAAAACAAAAACAATATTCACATATTTGAATTAAAGTAAGTAAACTCAAATTCTAAAGTAACTCAATACACCAAATTGTTCCTCGGCAACGACGCCATTTTTGATGACATTCAAAAGTACTCTCCCAAAAAAGGTGTTACAATTGTCATACATAATAAATAAGTAACCCAACGAGTGTCGGGGTAGATCTCACAATTAATAATGTAAAGGCTATTGATATAATGAAGAATTAAAGTAATTTATTGAAGTTCAAGGAGCAAAAAGAAATAAAAAGGATTGGGGTTTTGTTGTTTAAAACCACGAACGATATTGCAAGTGCAAAGTTGACAAATCTTCCCAACGTAAGAACCACAAGAGAGATTTGGGAATGGGAATTACTTCGAATCTGTATGATCCATTAAAAAATTATCAACTACTTACTAAATTAATCATGGGTCAAATGAAACAAGCCGTAGAATCTCAATTATCTACCAACATCTCTCGACCAGTGGAAAATATTTCTCAACAAGTTCTATCGAACCTAGCTAAGTGTTAACAGAGCTATTTCAATTATGGCAACACTAGAATCGCTATTTCTAGCCAATTATTCAAATGCGGTTTAGAGACTCAAGTTAGTGTCAATTAACCTTTCCCCACTTTGATTCACTCTTTCAAGACAAATCAAAGTAGAAGGGGCAAGTCAAAGGGTTGATCACTCCCTTTTGAATCAATTCAAGCACAAGATTAATTAGAAAATCAAAGACCTAAGTCATAAACTAAAAAATATTTAATAAATTATAAAAACAGAAGATAAGAAATCAAACCCAAATGTTATTTATCTCTTACATAATATCCAAATCTCAAATCAAACAATACACCTATGAATTTAAAAATACAAAGCAAGAGTTAAAGAAAGGAACTAAAGATTTTACAATAAAAATTTCCAATCTTCACTCCAATGGTGTTGGGTATTGAACTTGCTCTCCAAGATAGCCAAAAGTAGTTCACTCTAAGGCTAAGTATGAATTGGTTTGATTAACAGTAGCAAGATCCTCTCCTGAAATGGCTAGGATGTGCTTTATGTGGATTGGGGTTTCTAAAAGATGTGATTTTCCAAATCTGCCCAACACTTGATGATTCATTCGTCATAGTCATGTGAGAATTTCTCGCAATTGTAAAGGTCTATTACTTCCTTTATCGCGGTCACGTGACATTACCACACAATTGCGTGGCTTTGACTTCCAGTTGACTGTGATCGCATGTACTGTAGCTCGCGGTTGCAAAGAGCACTTCACTTCCAGTGATCAACTATCTCCAATTGACTCCATTTTGACTTGTTTTCATCCGAATATTTCCTAAACACTCCTAAATCACATAAACCTGTAAAACATAACTAATCCGTGTCAATTGCACTATTTTTCCATATTATATTAGCAAAAGCATAAGATTAAGAGTTATATAGGTAGATAGAATACCAACTTATCAAAGATTAAACTAGCATGCTTTCCAATAAGTGTTCCCAATCTACTTAAAAACATGGATTTAATGTAAGGGAACTTACCAAAAATATGGATGACGGAGTAAAGAGAAAATATTGGAGTTTTTTAGTGCCCACAATGGTGACCCAATCTTTTGATGAGAAATAGGAGAAGCGGATAGCAGCATAGTGGTAGTGAAGGAGTTTGGGTGAGAGGGAAGAAGATTTTTAGGGAAATTTGGAGTTTGGGAGGGTTTTGGGAGAGAGTTATGGAGGTTTTGGTGTGAGTTATGGGGGACTAAAAGGTGGGGGTGACGGTTTATAGGAGAAAACGAAGAAAAAGGGTTGCAGGTCAGTTTCCGAGTCAGGTCGATCAATGGGTAGGTTAACAAAATTTTTAAAAATTACCTGAGTATGCCACGATGTGAAATTCCTAATGCCAATGTGCATCTCACACGTCACTTTGCACGTTATATTAAAAGACCAAAATTTGGCCCAGCCATCTGGTTTATAATACAATGGATGTGCGACACAAAGAACAGGAGGTACGGTTCACACCTCCTATCACACATCACCTCTGAGTTTTCTTTTTCTTCCTAGTTTATTGGTATGTGTGTGAGTACCACATGCGGCCGCATAATGGGATGTGCGAGCACATGGCCTATCTCACATGCTCTCTGATACTTTTCTTCCACTTAGTTATTTTTTCATCTCCGTGCATTCCTAAAACACACCAAAAACAACAAAAGGTAAAAGAATAAAAAAACAAAAAAAACTTGGGTTTCCTCCCTAGAAGAGCTTGATTTTACATCGTGGCTCGACGATAGTACCTCAACCTTCAATCATTTCCCAGGAGCAAGCCAATCCTATTGTCTTGGCCCCATCCCAAGCAATGGAAGTGCTCCTTCAATATTTTCATTGTATTCTCTTGTTGCCAAGTTGGCAACACCATAGATTCGGGTACCTACTTTATCTTAAACTCACCATAGGATTTAACCAACTTGCCCTCAGTATTAATCACAGACACAACTCAATATTCATCTGGTGGTTTGGTGGGTTGGCATACATTAAATGTAACTTCCTCGCTCCCTACATGGAACTTAAACTCTCCTAGATCTACATCTACAAGGGATCTCCCAGTTGCTAATAGTGGATATCCCAAAATTATGGGCACCTCAAGATCAATGTCATAATCCAAGACCACAAAGTCATTCGGAAAGATGAACTTGTCTACCTTTACTAACACATCAAACAAAATCCCCATCGGGTATTTAATTGAGCGATCAGCCATTAGCAATCTCATTGGTGTAGGCTTAGGAGTACCTAAGCCTAATGTTCTATAAATCACAAGGGGGTATCAAGTTTATAATTGCCCCAAGATAGCATAAGGCCTTTCGAAACATGAACACTCTAATAGTACACGGGATGATGAAAGTATTTAGGGGTGATGTTGCTTGTCATCGCAGCACTACAACTATGGGACACTTGCACTGTCCCCACTTCAATCACTCACTTCTTCTTAAGCAACTCTTTCAAAATTTTTGCATAACCCGACATTTGCATAAGAGCATCAACCAAAGGAATATTAATGGTAGCTTGTTGAACATGTCTACAAACGTTTGAACTATTTTTCTTCCTTTTTCATGGTCAATATCTGAGGATATGGAGGGGGCCCTTTTGGAAATGGCTTCAGCACACTTAGAGCATCCTCTTCAATATCAATAGAGATTTGAGATGGAGACTCAGTATCATTCTTCTCTTCATGATGGTCTTCATCATTTTCAATCACATTAAATGCACTAGGCTTCACCCCAATATTCAGTCTCTCATCAATATTGTTCTCAACCATGACATCCTCTTCAGTCTTGTCATCATGATCCCTCATAAATTTAATAGTTGCATTTCTCATTCCACTAACTATACTTCCACTCTGAGAGACTATTTCCATCACATGGCCATTATTTTTCGGGTTCACAAGTGTATCACTTGGAAAGGTGCCTTTCAAATAGGGGTTTATTTGAGAAGAGAGGTGGTTCATCTGAGCCTCTAAATGCTTAATAGATGTTGAATGTGAACTAACCATTTGGTGAAGAGTGGACACATCACTTTTTAATTCTTTCACTCTACTATATGTCGATTCAACTCTTTTCAAAACTTAACACAATATGTCCTCAATCTTAGAATATCTGGGGTTACTCACCATTGGTTGGTATGGAGACACATTGTTCTTTGGTGAAGGCATATAACGGTTAATACTAAGGTGATTTTAATGATCTCCATCTCTTTCACATTCACACCATAGACCTTCACGGTCTCTACCTAGCTCCCTATCTCTCTATTGATTTCCCTTGTTCTAGTTCCAACCTTGGTTCTTGTATTTCGGATGCCAAGGACCTTGGTTGGTACCATGATATCCGGGTCAAGAACCTGCCTCTAATAAACACGCCTCCTCATCCATAGGAGAGTACACATCTTCATCATGACCTCCAGAACCATAAGTATCCAATGCATTCACACTCTTTGTTCTACTTCCCATCATGTGCTTAGCCAATAGGTCAATCTGCATCAATATTTTATCCATTGTATCATCTTTCTCTTCTTATTTTTGCCTCATTTCACTAGTCATTATATAATATGTAACACCCCTAGAGACATCGGCTTCTCTAGTGTACCATGCCCTATTGGTTTTTGTCATCCGCTCTAGGAGAGCTACTGTAAGGCCATAGTTTTGGTCCATAAATATTCCACCTGCAAGGTGATTTGCCACTAATTTTTTCATCGAGTATAAGGCTCGATAAAAGCTTTGAAGTAGGACGTTATCAGGCAAACCATGATTCAGACACAATTGAAGCTTTTTCTTAAACCTTAGACATGCTTCATGGAATGGCTCATCCTGTAGTTGGCAAAAAATTGTAATATCATCCAAGAGGGAGGGAAGAATTGCACCAAAAATGCCTCAACTAGACTATTTGATGTTGTAATAGAGTCCTCATGGAGCTCTTCAAGCCAAGTCATTTCTTTCCTTATAAGGGAGAAAGGAAATAACTAGAGTTGGATTGACTCTTGGGAAATATTGTTGATGTTGAAGGGCTGACATATTTCAATAATATTCTGAATATGTCAGTTGGAATCCTCATGATCAAGCCCTCCAAAGAGTACCTTCATCTGAATAAGATGAAGCATCGTGCTCATCACATCGAACACATCATTTCCAATAATTGGGGGTAGGCGGATTGCACCTACAACACCTTGGACTACAGGTTCATTGTCCACATCAATATATCTGTCGACACTCTCTTGGTATCCCGCTTGACTCATGGGCAACCTGTCCACACAACATAAATAATGTCAAAATTAAAGGAGAACAACCACTCAACAAAGTGAACTTAAACGACAATCAAATGGCAAAGTCAAAAACCATTCCCCAGCAATGGTGCTATTTTTTGACGATGTTCAATATCACTCTCTCGAAGGAGGTAGTAAAAATCATCATACAAAATAATAAATATACCCAAAAGATGGTCGGGGTCGTATCCACAGAGAATGGAGTGATAATTCACTATGAAATTGTAGTGTAGTAATCACTAAGCCAAGTAGATTTTCAAGCAATTTAAAACTAAAAGTTGGGGAAAAAGGAATGAGAATTAATTAAATCACGATTTTTATCAATGAGATGGAAGACTAGGGGTATGCTTTCGATGGAATTCTATACTGGGTTAGGGGATTGATTAATCATGCAAATTCTCGATTAACGGTATGGGTAGCATTTTCTTGAGCGGTATTTGATAGTCTTTCGACCTTTCAAACATATGTACCATAGTCTCTATTCAAGCACCATAGATTTACCTTAAACCAACCAATCTAGTGCTTGGGTGAATCATACAATAGATTCTTAGATGGGAATTTCCTTAGATCAAGCTATTTCTAGCCTCAATCTATGATGAAAATCCCAAATTCCCACTATTTAATTACTATCCGAACTATGAACTCCTCTTTCATGCAAGAACACAATTAACTAAATTCAATCAATGTTTACAACCATCAATTTTATAATTAAATCATGAAGAATTCAATAGACCCATACTAATTCATCAATAATAAGCACAATTAATCAATACCCACACCTAAATTCAAATACCCATCATGCACATACTCCTAGACAAGCAAATTAGTTGCTCATATTTAGGAAATAAGAAGATATACCAAATGGATATCCATAATTCCATTCATATTCAAAGCTAAACTCCATATTCAAGCTCAAATCCTTACAAAAATAGTGATTCTAATTGGAGAAGATGAAGAGAGAAGAATGTACTCTCAATATCTTCCTTCGGGAAAGTAAAAAACTAAAATTCTTTATTAGGTACACACTCCAAACTGAGTTTTAGAAGCTTCCTAATATGTCATATGGCTTTGGACAAAAATACCCCTCGGGGCTAGTGCGACGTGATGTGAAACATGACATGCGATTGCACCTTGACTTATGCACCTCACACACTACTCTATTTCCAACCACTAAGGTCTGTTGCCTTTGTGATGAGGCATGAAGGGAGGTGCGGCTCGCATGCCACATTGTGCGCCTCGCACCCTTCGACAGTTTCTTCCTCTTTTTTGATCACCTTCACACTTCAACTCTTTTTGAGCTCTTTGGGTTTAATTCCTTTGTTTTCTATTATTGACCAAGAGTACCTGTATTTTCATCAATAAAGGCAATAAGTACCTCTATTTCTCATAAAATATGGTAATAATTCATGTAAGGCTCAATAAGTTGGTAGATTACCAACTTAGAAATACATCATTTAATTAATGCCATTACATAAATCTGCCTGGGAAAATTTTAAATACTATTTTGGCAAAGTTGCATCAGGTTCAAGATCTTATATCAACTTCATTATACCCATGTATTGTAGATTAACATAATAAAGGAAAGGCCAAGTCGTGGTAAGCATACCATCAAAAGAAATGAGGTATGTTAAGGCTTCTTTATTCCTTATTGGCATTAATCTAGAAATGGAACTTTGTATCTCTGAAAGAAGAAATTTGAGTATTGTATTATAATCATCTGATTTGTTAACTAAAGAAGTCTTAAGGAACTAAGTGATACGTTATAGTAAGTCAAGTCACCTTCTTATAAAAAAGTTGATTCTGGTTTTCAATGAAACATAAGTTATCCTTTTGTCAAGGTTCTTCTTGTTTTGTGATCCCTAATCAAGATTTAGAAGGTGTAAAAGGAAGGTTAGCAAGTCAAATCCATATTCGTATGTGGTTGGTAAGTTCAGTACAATATCTAGTGAGTCAAGGCTAAATAAGTTATCTAAAGGAACCTTCATAACTAACTAGAGCAACTTTAAGGGTCAATCTAGTAATATGCTTATTATGCATGGGTTGTGTGCATTAGAGTGCACCGAGGTGCTACTTATGTATTGAGACGATTATATACATAGTGTGTACCGAGGTGGTACTTCCATATTGAGGCTATTATATACATAGTATGTGTCGAGGCGCTACTGCCATATTGAGGCTATTATATATAGAGTGCGCTGAGACGCTATTGTGATTCAACATGTGTTATAAAGAGTGATTTGTGGTGTGAGTTAAGACATGTGTTGTAGTTTAAGAACAGTAAAGGCAAAAAGATCTTAACAAGTATTACCGATTACAGTTTACAAGTTTCATATTATATCCTATTTAGATTTACTACTTGCACCTTACTATTATACTTCTACCTTACATACCATTATATTCTTTTTGTACTGACATACCCATTGACTAGGGGTTGCTGCATTCATTCCTGCAGGTCTAGAAATAAACCCAGATAGACCTCTTCAGTAAGAGTTGCAAAGTTTAGCCATTTGGTAAGCTCCATTCTTCTTGGAGATGATAAGTCAGATATCTAGCTTATATTTTTATTAGGCTATGTATATGTACAGTTAACGGGTAGGCAAGGTCCCTATCCTAGCCATGAGATATTTTATTTACTCGTAGAGGCCTGTAAACATGTAATGTATGTCAGTGTTAGGTATGGCCTTGCCAGCCTTTTAGTAGTTCTCTATTATAGTGTTAGCCTTGTCGACCATGAGTTGTTTACCTATTAATAAGATATTAGTGTTTCTGATTACTATATTTAGAGACCTTGTCAGTTTCAAACCTCCAGCAGGCTCAATAGAGATATACTTGATTTTGGTGTCCTCGAACTTTTAGGGCTCCGGGTGCTGGTCGCGCCTCCCCTTGTTTGTGGCGTGACAGAGGATTTCTGGACTAACACAAAAGTATACTGCTATATAAGGAGTCATAAAAGAAATGGTAGCTCCATGATCTAACAATGCATAAAAAATAGTATAAAACACTCATAACATACTCGTGACCATATCGGGGGAATCCCTTGGTCCTGTCGAGTTTGAGGAGCATAAAGTCTGTTTTGGCACTGACCGCCACCTGCACTAGATGAGGCACCCTGCTGAGTCGGGAAACCTGCTGGAGCTATTGAGGTGTTGGCCTGATTTTGATGATGAGTATCCCTGCCAATCTGGGAGGCCATTGGGCACTCTTTCATCCTATGACCTGGCTTGCCACACCCAAAACAATTTCCACTACTGGCCATAGACTCACCTTGGTGGTTCCTATGACATTTGTTGAAAGCCGGATGAGTACACCCACTAGTGTTACTATCCTGGGACTTGGAGCTTGGTTCCCAATCCCGCTGATCCTGTCTGAACTTGGGAACTGGGAACTAGCAGAGGATATGGTTGGAGCTAAAGACTTTTGGTGGAACTGAGAGAGATTACTACCATCTAACCTCTGTTGAGAATAACTGAAGCTACATGTTCTGGTCTTCTTATTATCTCTTTCACTCTCTTTAATATTTTCCTCCTCAATCAGCTGGGAATGAGTCATCAACTTGGAGATATCCATTTCCTTAAGCAGAATAGCAGTCCTACACTTCTTAACCATATCATCTGAAATAGCTGACACGAACTTACTCATACGGGTTCTGGAGTCAGCTACCATTGCCGGAGCATACTTTGACAGCTTAGTAAACTTGAGAGAATACTCCTTCACACTCATGTCACCCTAACTCAAATTGATGAACTCCTGGACCTTGTATTCCTTTAGTTCAAGTGGGAATAACCTGTCGAGAAAAGCAGTCATAAACTTATCCTAATCTACTGGTCTTGCATTATTGCCCCTAGCTTCTTTCCACTGCTTGTTCCAAGTGTGAGCTACTAATTTTAACAGATAAGCAGCCAAGTCTGCACTTTCAACTAGAGTGACATCCATAATCTTTTTAACCTTTGGTAAGTCATCTAGGAACTCTTGCGGATCCTCCATAGCCTTAAAACCATATACCTTGAGACAAATCTTTCGAGTGAAGTCCCGAACTCTAGCTGCTGCTGAATTATTCTATGGGTTGACTTGGGCCACAACCTGCTGGTTCACTTGAGTTGTCATGGCCTGATCTAGAATATGAAAATAAGCCTTGAATTCAGCGTGACTGACTTTCTCATTCAGAGGGTCTACAGGGACTGGTGGTTCTTGGTGGTTCCCATTACCGTTCCTCCTTCTTTTAGCTCTTCTGGGAGATTTTTTCTGTAACACATAGATCATGAGTTATAAAGGTATTAATTAGAGTTCACACTCTATAGCACGAGATGTAAAAGAAATAAGGGAAATTTTCCTAAAAATTTCTCGTAGCCTCTCTCTCATAAGTGTTGCGTGCTTCACACCCATGAAAAAGACTCTACTTGATGCGGCGTTCAGACACCCTAGGACACATTAAAACTGATGCTCTGACACCAAGTTTGTCACACCCCTAGGTTACCTCCTATACATAACATGCTACTTAGAGCCATAAGTGACCCCAAGCTAACCTATGGTCTGGCATAAGCTAAACATTCTGATTAAAACAAAATTTGTGCGGAAGATAAACTGGTTTCGTAACATAAGTTAGAAAAGTAAACCAATAATATCTGTGTAAATATAAATAGGTCTGAAATGTCAACTAACTATAAAGCTGAAAACTGACTTTAAGTCTGAAAACCTCTACATAGATGAGTTGCTGGGACAAGCCCCCGTCTAACACTAATAGTCTAAAAAATAGATAATAGACTGAAATAAATGAATAAAATCCTATCCTCGAAATATGAGGACTCACCAACTGTACTACTGTAAATACTGATAACTCAGACTAAGCGCGATCTGGATGTTGAATGCCTAAACAAACATCATAATAGGATATAGCACAAAAGTATGCATCAGTGCTTTAAATGTACTGAGCATGCAGAATATGCACTAATACATATCGCGCAATTATATGAATATTTGATTGTCGTAAGTTTATCTTTAATTATTTTATATGAATATGAATATTAACTTATGAATTTGTTCAAAATCTGCTAACTATCATTTTTTATTATCGCGCTAAACGCGGGCAAATTCACTAGCAGTTGGCCAAGATCTACGTCAAGGAGGTAGTGAGGTTTCACGGGGTGCCCCTTTCCATCATTTAAGACAGAGGTACGCAATTTACTTCTATGTTCTGGGAAAAGTTACAAGAAGAGTTGGGCACCCAGCTCACTTATAATACAACTTTCATCTTCAGACAGATGATCAGTCAAAGAGGACAATTCAGGTGCTGGAGGACCTGCAGACAACATGTGTGATTGAATTTGGGGATTATTGGGATTAGTTCTTACCGTTGTGTGAATTATCATACAACAATAATTATCACTCCAGTATTGACATGGCACCGTTCGAGGCACTTTATAGGAGGGGGTGTAGATCGTCCATAGGGTGGTTTGAGGTAGGTCATGTGAAACCTTTAGGCATTGACTTGGTAAAGGAAGCTCAGGAGAAAATGAGAGGCATCCAAACCAAGTTATTGGCATCCCAGATGTAACACCCCATATTTTGTGTATACTAGTTTTATTCATTTGATGTAGCCTTGTTTTATAAGTGAAGGACCAAGTTTCTTATATGAGTAGTGATGGTTTAGAATAGGTTTGAATGGTATCATAATGCCTCATATGTTTTAGTACATATATGGACAAGTTGATCTGGATGGAAGTATTTAAGCTCAAGGTAGAAATGTGATATTTGAGATTAAAGTTTAAAGTGAAGTGTTAAGTTAAAGCAAAAGGGATTAGGAATTAGAAAATGGAATAAAATAAGTGAGCTTCTTGCTTGACTTAACTAAGCTAGTAGGTGACAAGTAGGTGCATCACCTACTTTGACTTATTGTCCAGCCAAAAGAACCAAGTAGGTGCATCACCTACTAAGACTATTTTGACTAACTTAGAGGGCCAAGTACATCCATCACCCACTTGAATATATCTGGCCAAAAGAAGTGAAAGAAAGGGGAAGAATTGGCAGCCAAGTCCTGAGGATTATAAATCCACAAAGGCCCAAGTTAAATTGACAAGTAGGTGCATCACCTACTTGACAATATATGGCCTAAAATAAGCCAAGAAAGTTGGCCAAAAGCAGGTCCCTTTAAAGGGGTTAAGATCAGTTCATTTTAACTTGTGGAAAAAAACCTATTTCAAAAGTTCTTTCTTCTTGTCTCTCTTAGCTTCACGTAGCAGCCATAAAATACCATTAGGATTCTTAAATATTCTCCATCTTTCCAAGCTAAGTTGAAAGGGAGTTCAAGCTCTAGAACAAGTACAAGTTAGGAGAACAAATTTTCAAAATTTGAAGTAAAGTTACTGCCCATTTTTGACCCTCTATATATAAAATTTTGATGGAAAATTTTGTATGTAGTTGTGTCAAGAACCATGGTGTAATGATTGGAACCCTTGAGTTTAATATTTTCTTATTATGTTGGAGGAAGTGTAGGGTTGTTTTAGGTTTTTTTATATGTTTATATTGGGGAGAACTTGGTTGATCTTGGAAGGGGATGTGTGTAGTTGTCATGAAGTATGGAAGAAGGCTGGGGTGATACAACACTTAATTGGGTGTTATGTTAACTTGCTGCCTGTACACTTTTGCATACTGTTTGGTATATGTTGTGAAGTCAAAGGAGTTTTAAGGGACCCTTTGAGAAGGTCGTATAGTATATAGACGTGATTAAAAGAGAAGGGGTGGAAAGAACAGTTTTGATTTGATCAATTACAAGCTTACTGCCTGGTTACTTATTTAGTGAGATCAAGTAGCCCAAATTAGCTACTAGTAGTAGTTTTTCCACTTATTTCATTGTAGATAAATAATCTGAAAGGGAGAAGCTTAATTCATTGTAATATCCGAGTTGCACAGCAAGGTATGTAAGGTTTTGCAGTTTCATATTCCTTGCCATAAAGTCTTATACTTGTGTTTCTACGAACAAAGTGAGTTTCCTAAGTGCTCTTCCTAGTAAAGGGTACATAGTGGCAGCGTACAATCTACAACATGGCTAATGATCTTTTCCCCACTCCATAGTGTGTCAAAGTACTTAAATATGTGTTTACTATTAGATATGCATTTTTACTCTTCCTAGTACTAGTATGAAAAAGGTACTTTCAACAGCAGGCTTCGTAAGTTCTCCTCTTAGTCAACTGAGGTCCATTGTGTCATTTAAGTGCTTAAGTAGTACATCAATGTTATAGTTACTTCTAATGGCATTATTACTGCCTTAAGTGCATATTCACGTGTCTTCTACTACTGGTTCATAGTTTCGATCTCAATAATGATTATGACCACCATGACAACGATCTTAAAGATTAAAGAAACTCTATGAAGTAATCTGTATAAGTGTGGGTGGAAGCCTAGGGGCTAAAGCCTAGCATGGGTCGATCCCTATTTATGTACTTATGGGTGGCAGCCTAAGGGTGAAAGCCTAGCATGGGTCAATCCCAATTTGTATATTTACGAGGATAGCATCTCAGGGGCTATATTGCCTAGCATAGGACTCCTCTTCTACCATTGATCAGCTCGTCATTTATATCACATATCTTACAAAGATTATAAAGAAAAAAGCGTAAAGAAAAGAATGTGATGTACATGATTCCATAAGTGTAAGCAAAGGTGGTCTTCTATTATTATCTACACATTTATGCATTGATACCTAATTTCATTTGAGCTCTTGTTTTAATTATAGTTACTTTATGCCTTACATATTTTGTACATTCATTCATACTAACATCCCTCATGGGGAGGCTACGTTTTATGCCGCAGGCATAGGTACTTCAGCTAGTAGACCTTCTCAGTAGGAGCACAGGATACTAAACTACTATTGGTGAGCTCCAGGTTGAGTCAGGGCTTTACCGTGTCTTTGGTACATATTATATGCATTGTATAGTGAAGGGTAAGGTGGTGCTCTATCTTGACCTAAACTATGTTTTTTCATCTTTTAGAGGATTTGTAGACTAATGTTAAAGTAAATCTTAGTTGTGTATTTGCGACCTCAATGGACAAATCATGTGTATAAGTTTTGGGCCTATCTACGTTGATCTTTTATCAAAGCATCTTATCTGTACTTATCATACATTTGTAATTGTTATAGCTATATGCATGGTAATCACAGGATATAAATTGGTTCTCTTGGGCATTTAGGGCATCAGGTGCCTGTCCATCTAAATGGGATTTGAGGCATGGCAAAAGTGGTATTAAAACAGGTCATCCTAGAGAGTCTACAAAACCGTGTCTATGTAGCGTTTTGGTTATGGGTGTGTTGTGCACCACATCTATAAATAGGAGGCTACATGGCATTTAAGAGTTGTCTTTTTTCCTTCATCTCTTAGATCGTGTGATAGATCCACTGTTGTAGGTTTATCGTATCTAACCTTTAAATTGTTTACATTATAGAAAAAATGCAGGTTACAGGGAGAAGTAAGAGTACAGGTAAGAAAGTAGATGTGGCTACTGGAGAAGGGACAAACAAATCACCACCTAGATGAGCTAATCAAAGTGAGGCTCAAGATGTGTCTCTATCATGGACTTCTTCCACTCCTCTATCTCCAGAAGAGCTAAGGAGGGCAGCAGTACCCCAAGAACCACTTGTTAATTCTACTGAGCATGATTTAAAGAATTCGGTCCAATTGTTGACTCTTATACTTGTGGTCAAGGGCAAGGGCAAGAACATTTAATTGCAGGTGCTAGTGGTGCAAAAAGGAAAGATAGTGTACGGATACGTGATTTCCTTAATTTGGACTCTCCATCATTCACTGGGTCAGATCCTAATGAAGATCCGCAAGACTTTATTGATCAAATCCACAGGACCTTAGATATTGTGCATGTATCTGGTAAAGAAGAAGTTGAGCTAGCATCATATAGATTAAAGGGTGTGGCTATATTGTGGTACAAATCTTGGAAACAATCTAGGGGTAGAAATGCACCTTCAACTAAATGGAAAGAGTTTAAAAAGGAATTCCTTGACCATTATCTACCATTGGAGATTTGAGAGGCCCGTGCAACTCAGTTCATAAATCTTCACCAAGGGAATATGAGCTTGAGAGAGTATAGTTTCAAGTTTAATTATTTGGCCAGGTATGCTCCTAATATGTAGCTACTATGAAGGATAGAGTTCATCGATACGTTGATAGATTATATTCATATCTGATTAGAGATTGTACTATTTCTGCTTGGAATAAGGACATGGATATAGCAAGGATATAAGATTTTGCACAAAAATAAAGGATCATAGGCAAAGGAGAAGGACACAAGATTCAGAAAGAAGGCATTCCAAGAGGGTCAGATATATGGGGAAGTTTATGACATCCCAAGGTGAGTTTAGGCATCGATTTCCTAATAGACCGCCTAGGCCATCATCTTCCTACTTTACAGACAATACTCAACCTCAGTTTCAAGGGTCTAAGGGTAATCAATTTGTGTAAAGAAGTGAGAGTCAAGGCTCACAAGTAGCAGGGTACCAAGAGCAGGAAAGTACAAGCCAATCAACACCTCCTAGACAATCTTGTAAATAATGTAGAAGAAATAATCTAGGTATATGTTGGCTTGCGACAGATGCCTGCTTTTAGTGTTGTACACCGGGACACATGATGAGAAATTGACCTCAAAGGGGCATGGGTGACATGGCACAACCTACTGGATCAATTGATGCATCATCATTATTGGTACCTTCTTTAGGTAGGGGGCCACAGGTGCTCACAAGTCGTGGTAGAGGTGGTAGAGGAGTATCTAGTTCCAGCAGAGTTCAAAATCATACATATGCTCTAGCGGATCGACAGAATTTGGAGACTTCACCCGATGTGGTTTTAGGTACATTGTCTATCCTTTCACATAATGTATATGCATTAATTGATCCAGGATCTACACTATCATATGTCACTCCATTGATTGCTGGAAAGTTTGAAAGAACACCGAAATTATTGGTTAAACCATTTGAGGTGTCTACGCCAGTTGGCGAGTCTATTATAGCTAGAAAAGTTTATCATAATTGCATAGTAACTGTTTGTGATTGTGATACATTGGCTGACCTTGTTGGGCTTTAAATAGTAGATTTTGATGTCATAATGTGTATGGATTGGTTGGCTTCTTGTTATGCCACAGTAGATTGCCGAGCTAAGAGGGTGCATTTTCATTTTCCAAAAGAAGCAGTCCTTGAATGGAGAGGTAATGTTGGGGTGCCAAGAGGTAAGTTTATTTCTTATCTTAAGGTAAAGAAAATGATGTCCAAAGGTTACATATGTCATCTATTTAGAGTGAGAGATATAGATGTGGAACCACTAGATCTTCAATCCGTTCCCGTGGTAAATGAATTTTTTGATGCATTTCCAGAAGCGCTTCTAGGTTTGCCTCCAGAACAAGAAATAGAGTTTTGTATTGATGTGATTCTAGGTACTCAACCCATCTCCATCCTTCTGTATAGGATGGCCCCAGTAGAATTATGAGAACTGAAGGAGCAATTAAAAGACTTGTTTGAAAAAGGATTCATAAGGCCTAGTATGTCTCCTTAGGGAGCACCGGTTTTATTTGTACGTAAGAAAGATGGCTTATTGAGAATGTGTATTGACTATCGACATTTGAATAACATGAAAATTAAGAACAAATATCCCCTCCCTAGGATTGATGATTTGTTAGATCAGTTACAGAGTGCTAAGTGTTTCTCAAAGATTGACTTGAGGTGAGGTTATCATCAAGTGAGGGTCAAAGAGAGAGATATACCTAAAACAACTTTTCGAACACGGTATGGTCATTTTGAGTTGTTAGTTATGTCATTTGGGCTAAAAAATGCACCAACAACTTTTATGGATTTGATGAATAGGGTGTTCAAGCCATTCTTGGATATGTTTGTGGTTGTATTCTTAGATGATATCTTGGTCCATTCAAGATCGAAAGAGGACCATGATAATCACTTGCAACAGGTGTTACAGATTCGTCGTGATCGTGTTATATGTGAAGTTCTCTAAATGTGAAATTTTGTTAAACCCTGTGGAATTCCTAGGTCATATTGTCTCCAATGAAGGAATAAGGGTTGATACTCAAAAGATAGAAGCCGTGAAGAATTGGCCAAGACCTACAACACCTACAGAGGTTGGTAGTTTTCTTTGGTTGGAAGGTTATTATAGAAGGTTCATTGAAGGATTTTCTTTTATTTCTGCACCCTTAACAAAGTTAACACACAAGGCAACCAAGTTCCAACCGAGCGATGCATGCGAAAGAAACTTTCAAGAGCTGAAGAATAAGTTGACTTCTATACCTGTATTGGTACTTCAAGAAGGGACAATGTCACAACCCAAAAACTCAAGTCGTGATGGCACCTACTATAACCCACCAGTAGGTAAGCCAACCTTTAGCCTGGAACCGCAAGTAACGGGCTAACTCAAGAAAGAACCCAAAAGCGGAAGAAACAACAATAACAATGGAAGATACGATAAACCAACATAAGTAAAAAGGAGAAGGGGAGAGAATAAAATACACAAGAATCCCCAAAGACCTAGTGTCAGTCAGTACAAGTGCTACTACAACTTAGATGTTCTAGATAGATACAACAAAATATGGACAATCTCCGAAGGTACAGTAGGAGACTAGTCCAAAAGTAGAGGGGGATAAATCAACTCCGATCGCTAATAGCTCACCCAATATCTCCAGTCAGCAACTCTGCACGAGGGCAAAAAATCAACGACAATAACCCGTACTCGGATCTGCATCAACAAAAAGATGCAGAAGTGTAGTATGAGTAGCAAAACACACGGTACCCAGTAGGCATCATCGACCGACTGGGCTCAAACAATATATAAATATAACAAAAAGTGAATATAACCCAAGGGTAAGAAAGATGAGTCAGAAGGAAATATAATGGTCAAAACCAAAATAAAAAGGGGAAATACCGCCACAATATGAAAAGCATACACAACAAACCAACGACAACCAATTCAGACTTCCTGAGTCTGAAAAAAATACACCCGATAAAGAAAGCCAACTACACACAGATTCTGATAGTAAAGATACGCAAGGAATACCATGAAAATGCGATATGGAATGGATGAAATGAAATGAAATGAAATGTGGCCAATGCAATAATGAATGAGAACCCTGAGTCACCTCACGGGCTGCCGGAACTTACCAACCAATACCATACCATAATACTTGCAATTTCGCTTCAGGCCACCAGAGATTATCAATATAACAATCAATGCCACAATATCCATGTATAATCAAGAAAGTCCAGAGTATTCTCATGGGCCACCGTAGCTTACCAATATAACAATTTCCACAAGTAAAACCCCGTATATATATATATGCAAAAGGGTCCACCGGAGCTTATCAATATAATCCCATAACCAATGGAAAGCAAGGTTCACATCGTCTCTCAAACCAAGTGCACAAATTAGAAGTATAGTCCCATTTTGAAGTCAGTAAAACAGTGATGAACAATTTCTCCTTAGTAGCGCAAGTTTACAGTAAAGGAAACTGTTTTCCCTTTTTATTAACCAAAAACAGTGGCAAAAGTGGGACGCTCTCCCTGAAGCTCCATTTATTTAAAAGGGGAGTATTTTGAGTTTCAAATGTTAGAAATTAGATTAAATCAGTAAAATCTTTCTTTAGTTTTAAAACCATTTGTTAAAAGAAGAGTTTCTTATTAAACCACCGAGCTAATCGATTCCCATAATTTCATAAGTTCAATTTTCGTCAATCCATAACGTAACCCAATCATATGTGAAAAAGAGATGAACACAAATCACTTCAAATATATGTATGTATGCATAATATGCACGCAGCTAAACCAAGATAGGGCATTAGACCCTTCAAAACAATATCGTACTAACTTGGACTCCAGCCAGCCCAACACCATGTCCTCAGGCCCATAAATCCGCATACCAAATCCAACCATAAGAATATAACACGATAAGAACAACCAAAAAATCAAGTAAGAAACTACCCTACCATGGACTATACCCATCGGATGCTAAGGACGACTATTCTAATGCAAATACCAAAAGGGAACCCTACACTATCTACCAACCCCCAAATGAACCGCCTAAGGAAGTCAACTAACCAACTAAGCATAAAGCGTACGACAAATAGAAACATGAACAAAGAACAACCATACTAACCTGGCTCCTACGAGTCCCATCTCCACAGCCTCGGTCCCACAATTACATGATAAATAGAAGACCAAACCAGCAAGACTAAAATAATAATAATAATAACAAACCAATGATAACATCTACTCTATCCCAAACCTTTATCTAATTTTAGGCTAAGGCTCCCTAATATAATGATCTCAACCATAGGCACACTAAACTAAACTAAGGCATCTGACCCTAGTCCCAAGGATATTACACGGCCTATGCCAAGTCTTACAAAAAGCTACTGCCTATGCTAAGTATTTGTAGCAAAAATCTTACTCTAGAGAACCTAAATCACCTATAAGTATCAATAAGCCTACTCATGACCGTATCCAAACCACAAGATTCCACCAACCATTAGAAAGTTATTATATTCAAACCTCATACGAGCAAAGTCTAGAAAATAGTAAACCATAACTTACCTGGAAAGTCGAGCATGCATGCATAATCCAATCCATAACACCGGAGCCTATCACCCCCGAGAAGTATCCAAAAGTATCCACACTATCATAACAATGTTCTACACGTCAATACAAAGCTAAAAGTACTCATATTGCTATTAATTTAGCCGGGTCAAAATATGAGTCACAAGCGGGCCTGTGGGCCCTGTAACCTAAAACCGGAAACAAAAATCACCACGAGGTTCCCAACCTCACCAAGAGTACATGCTCAAAATTTGAGCAGAAACAAACCAAGAATGGGGGCTTAAATAGCCCCACAATCAAGAAATTAAAGAAGAGAATTGATGGAAATCAACGGAAATTAACTAGAGAATTTACCTATTCAAGAGGCCAAGAACGCACCCGAATCAGTAATTAATATTCCTCCAAGTTATGGGAGAGAGTTGGTCAAAAAATGAAGCAATTTGGAGATAAAATGGAGGAGAAATCGAGTTTTAAAGATAAGGTGAAAAGCTGAAAATAAGCTACCAACAGCTATATAGAGTGGCCAGCCAAGGCGCAGGGGCGCTAGTGCGTAGGAGGCTATGCTGGGCATTGAGGAGCAGGGGAAGCCATGGGAACGCAGGCGCGCGCGCACAGGGGCTGCCCAAGCGGTGCCCTGGCGCCATACCAGCAACCATCAATGCCAATTCACACTTTGGGTCCCCGGGAATGCATCCGTGGTACCGCGAACAAAAATGAGCTAAGCTATTCAACTAAAAATAGCATTCTGGATCTAATGGAATCAACAAAAATCCCATTGGAAGTCAATATAACAAAAAGTGGGCCTCTCGCCTAAAAACAACCTTTAAGCCAACTATTTCAAAAACGGAACCCAATTGACGAAATCAAGTCCGGAAGCCTCGGGACCCAAACCAATGGTCCTTCTAGCCTAAAATTGACATTCAAGAGTTAACAACGCTGATGAAATTTCCATCCGAGGCCATTTTCTCCAAATGTTGACCAAAGTCAACCAAACAAGCCCAACTGCCTTGAAAACACAAAACGAGAGAAACTTCAAAGATGAAAAGCTCCCAAATCTAGACCAGAGGTCCAATTAGACAAAAGTCCACGCTTTAGAGCTAACGGACCTATCAAAATTTGATTCCGAGCGCGTTTACCAAGAAAGTTGACCGAAGTGAAGGTTTTTCCAGGTTGGAATTCTAAAATAGGGAAATGGTCATAACGACCAAATGAATGGCCCGGGCACCGAACCGTCAGTCCCGACAAGTCATAAATGACCTGTAGCTGTTATGGGGAAACTCGAAACACAGAAAATTCAAGAAAATAGAGAAATGACCTAGAGGGTCATAACAACATTCACTACTAAAAGAACTTTCATCCTCGAAAGTTAAGAAACAGGAAGTACCCGAAGGCCTAGAAAGGAAAAGATACTAGGTACGTGAGTCGAGCTAGGCCTCCCGAGGAGCCTCCTCGATCGAACAATGGCCAACGGAAAGTTAACTAAAGAAACTTACTAAAACCTTAACTCAAAACCAGTCAAAATAGGAAAAACCATAAACTCTAACGCAAAAGATAACCGGTCAAATAACTTAAATAGAACCCCAAAGAAAACATTTAAAAAGCACCAACACAATACAAGAACCACACAAACCATGGCAATCATCACATAGAATCAAAAATCGTGCTAACACAAAGCCCAAAACCCACTTTCTCCAATATTCTAACCAAAGAGTCCTGGGTCCGAAGTCCCTTCCGTCTATCCCAAAACATCAGCATTCAAACCATAAAGTCAAACACTCAAGTTAAATTCGAAAAACATCAACAAACCCATTGGAAGGCTAGGACTCCTACCATACTCTACCGCCACGAAGCAGTCTAAAAACTCGATCTCAACAAAAACCAAATACTAGTCCTGCTAACCTTAGAAACATAAACACCTGCCCAAGACATACCCACTATGACCAGATTAGCCTACCTTGACTGACCATCGGTCCGCAGATTGACAACTGTGGTAAGATCACCAGAATCACCAAAAATTACCAGAAATAACCAACTGAAAAGAAAACATCGGTATTTTAATAACAAAGTAACCAGGCAACCCATGTTGAAGGACAACCTTCCGAATGTAGATTCTAAACCAAAACATATGAACCACACAATGTCTGATCCGGCAAAAGGGACTAGGCTAGGTCTGCCTATCCGAGCAGAACCCAAGTACACCAGAACCAAGAAAGAAATGTAGCAAGTATGTGACAAAGCCTAAAGTCAATCCTCCAACCCTTAGGGATCCCATAACACTCTGGTATAACTGCTAGAAGGGAAGGTCTTCTGAATCGATCCAGTCAAAACTTCCGTGATTAGAGGAAGTCTTCCACGACCCTCTTGAAATAGTCCGCTAAACCGCAAAGTCTAAAACACAACAAAAGTCTAATTTATCTTCTCCCTACTCCTCGAGTAGACTCAGTTGCCACCTAAGAATACTGTAGTAACTGGAACCCAAAAAGGATCTGAATATGATGCTCAGTAATATGCAACCGCTAATGGGGCATGGGTCAAACCAAATGACATAGATGGGAACTTATAAAGGAATGAGTCCTGAGGTAGTTCTTGGAATGCCCACCAACCATAATAACTAGGCCTACCACGCTTTGCAACCCAATATAGTTACTAGCTAAAAGCCGACATACTCGATCCACTAATAAAAGAATTCTTCTACAGGGTAGCTATACGAACAAGTACCACAATCTCACCATGCGAGTCCAGATGAGAAGTAATGTAAGAAGATTTATGTAAGGACACACAAACCCCACATCGAACAATACCAAAAGCTCACTGATGATAACAAAATCATACCTGTGATAGAAGCATCCGTGTGACTCCGTTTGCCATGACTACTCGACTGATACGGTTGGGGAGCATCACTAACAACCTAGGAACCATCCCTACTAATCTGTGCACCGCCCCTGGACGGTGATACTGGAACTCGGAGGGGGTAAAATTTTCAGAATCTCAGATAAGTCCTAGCAAAGTATCCCCTCTTACCACAAACATAGCAACCCTTACTAGAAGTACCCCACTGAGAAAACCTGGCTAAACCTAACTGGCCACCATGGCCCGGATACCCATAATGCAAACCTCGAGAAGTTTTACCTGAACCCCAACTACTCTGCCTACTGTTACTCGAGCAACCGCTCTCTGAAATCTGAAATGCTGCACAAACTGGCTGATGAAACTGGAAATGTTGTGGGTGACCCCCACGGGAAAAACCTCTGCCTCGAAACTTATAATCACTGAAACTAACCTGATGGTGAGGCCTCTTACCACTGCCTCCATATGTCTCAAGATATATACAATCACTAACCCGTGCATGATCAACAACCGCAAGGAATATATCCCCTGATGCCACTAGCTACTCTGTAGCCAAACGAAGTGTTAGATCCAACCCTTTGACAAACTGGTGAACCCGCTTGTGCTCTATAGGAAGAATCATAGTATCATGCCTAGACAACTCATGGAACTGCACCTTATACTCAAAAACTGACATAGAGCCCTGCTCTAACCTGGTGAACTGATCCCTCAACCTCTCCCTCAATCCACGAGGTACAAACTTCTCCAAGAAAGCCTTGGAGAACTGAGTCCAAGTCATCAAAGGTGACCCAGCTGGTTTGCAAGAAGTATAAGATTCCCACCACTATTTTTCCAAACCATCCATCTGCAATGCAGTGTAATCAGCTCCGTGAGACTCAACTAACCCAAGGTTATGCAACCTCTCCTGGCAACTAATCAAGATCTCGTAAGCATCCTCCCCAGGGGCACCAGAAAACCTTGGAGGACCCAACCTGATTAACCTACCCAGCATCTTCTGATTCTCAATTGGCATAACCGGCCTAGCTATAATAGGATGAGCAACCAATGGAATAGGCAACATCTCTAAATGTTGAGCCATAACAATTGGTTGTGCTCCTAGTCCCTGAATACTATGTGCTACTGTCTGGGCTTAAGTCTGTGTCTCACCTCTAATCTACGAACCATCAGGTGCACTAGGTAGAGTCCCGACCCATGACATACTCTCCAATAAGCTAAGAATCCTGGCTAGAATACCCTGAAGGGCCGGTGAAGCTACAAATCCTGATGGAGGCTGGGCTAACCCCACCCCCTCTGACTAAAACTGATCACCCTCAACCCCTAACTCTGGCAACCGCACTTCAACAGCAGGCGTATGAGCCTCGCCCAACCCCGCTGCCAACCTCGTCATAACCATCTGATAGGGAAAGGAACAATTGAAGTTTAGACTTTGATGGAGTAAAGAATGCACGAGAAGGATTCAACAAAAGGGAACTTTCCTAAGGATGCTCAATAGCCTCTCGCAGATAGGATATGAATGTTATCGTACTGATCTGCGAGACTCTACTAGATATCTGCCCTTGTACCAATGACACCGGTGAACCTAGAGCTCTGATACCACTCTGTCACTACCCAAAGACTCAAGTCGTGATGGCACTTACTATAAACCACCAGTAGGTAAGCCAACCCTTAGCCTGGAACTACAAGTAATGGTCTAACTCAAGAAAGAACCCAAAAAAGGAAGAAACAACAATAACAATGGAAGATACGATAAACCAATATAAGTAAAAAGGATAAGGAGAGAGAATAAAATGCACAAGAATCCCCCAAGACCTGGTGTAAGTCAGTACAAGTGCTACTACAACTTAGATGTTCTAGATAGATATAACAAAATACGGATAATATCTGAAGGTACAGTAGGAAACTAGTCCAAAAGTAGAGGGAGATGAATCAACTCCGATCGCCAAGAGCTCACCCAATGTCTCCCGTCAGCAACTCTACATGAGGAGAACAAATCAACAGTGATAACCCATACTAGGATCTATATCAACAAAAAGATACAGAAGTGTAGTATGCGACCAAAATATGCGGTACCCAGTAGGCATCATCGACCGACTGAGCTCAAACAAGATATAAATATAACAAAAAGCGAATATAATCCAAGGGTAAGAAAGATGAGTCAGAAGGAAATATAATGGTCAAAACCTAATTAAAAAAGGGAAATACTGCCACAATATGAAAATCATAAACAATAAACCAATGACAACCAATTCGGACTTCCCGAGTCAAAAAAATACCCCCGATAAAGATAGCCAACTACACACAGATTTCGATAGTAAAGATACGCAAGGAATACCATAAAATAAAATATGGAATGGATGAAATGAAATGAAATGAAATGTGGCCAATGCAATAATGAATGAGAACCCTGAGTGACCTCACGGCCACCGAAACTTACCAACCAATACCATACCATAATACCTAGAATGTCCCTTCAAGCCGTCGGAGCTTATCAATATAACAATTAATGCCACAATATCCATGTATAATCAAGAAAGCCCAGAGTATTCTCATGGGCTGCCAAATCTTACCAATGTAACAATTTCCACAAGTAAAACCCCGTATATATATATATGCAAAGGGGGCCATTAGAGCTTATCAATATAATCCCATAACCAATGAAAAGTAAGGTTCACATCGTCTCTCAAACCAAGTGCACAAATTAGAAGTATAGTCCCATTTCAAAGTCAGTAAAATAGTGATGAACAATTTCTCCTTAGTAACGCAAGTTTATAGTAAAGGAAATTGTTTTCCCTTTTTATTAACCAAAAACAATGGTAAAAGTGGGACGCCCTCCCTGGAGCTCCATTTATTTGAAAGGGGAGTATTTTGAGTTTCAAACGTTAGAAATCAGCTTAAAGCACAAAAATATCTCCTTAGTTTGAAAACCATTTATTAAAAGAAGAGTTTCTTATAAAAACACCGAGCCAATGGATTCCCGTAAATTTGTACTGTTCAATTTCCTTCAATCCATAACATACCCACTCATATGTGAAAAAGAGATGAACATGAATTAATTCAAATGTATGTATTTATGCATAATATGCATGCAACTAAACAAATATAGGGCATTAGACCCATCAAACCAATATCGTACTAACCTGGACTCCAGCCAGCCCAACACCATGGCCTCATGCCTACAAATTCGCATACCAAAGCGAACCACAAGAATATAACATGATAAGAACAACCAAAAAATCAAGTAAGAAACTACCCTACCATGGACTATACCCATTGGATGCTAAGGCCGACTATTCTAATACAAATACTAAAAGGAAACCCTACACTATATACCCTCAAAGGACCCACCTGAGGAAGTCAATTAACCAGAACTAAGCATAAAGCGTATGACAAATAGAAACATGAACAAAGAACAACCATACTAACCTGGCTCCTGCCAGTCCTATCTCCATGGCCTGGGGCCCACAATTACATGATAAATAGAACACCAAACCAGCAATACTAAAATAATAATAATAACAAAGAAATGATAACACCTACTCTATCCCGAACCTTTATCTAATTCTAGGCTAAGGCTCCCTAATATAATGATCTCAACCACAAGTAGTCTAAACTAAACTAAGGCATCTGACCCTAATCCCAAGGATAATACACGGCCTATGCCAAGTCTTACGAAAAGCTATTGCCTATGCTAAGGATTTCTAGCCAAAATCTTATGCTAGACCACCTAAATCACCTATACGGATCAATAAACCTACTCATAACAATATCCAAACCACAAGATCCCACCAACCATTAGCAAGTTATATATTCAAACCTCATACGAGCAAAGTCTAGAAAATAGTAAATCGTAAACTACCGAGAAAGCCGAGCACACGCGCACAATTCCAATCCATAAGACCGGAGCCTATAACCCCCGAGAAGTATCCGCAAGTAGAAACACTATCATAAAAATGTTCTACATATCAATACGAAGCTAACGGTACCCATATTGCTAATAATTTAGCGGAGTCAAAATCTAGGTCACAAGCAGGCCTGTGGGCCCTACAATCCAAAACCGGAAAAAAATTCACCAAGATATTCCCAATCTCACCAAGAGTACATGCTCAAAATTTGAGCAGAAACGGACCAAGAATGAGGGATAAAACAGCCCCACAATCAAGAAATTAAAGAAGAGAAATTCATGGAAATTAATGGAAATTAACATGAGAATTTTCCTATTCAAGAGGCCAAGAATGCACCCAAATCAGAAATTAATATTCCTACAAGTTATGGGAGAGAGTTGGTGAAGAAATGAAGGAATTTGGACTGTAAATGGAGGAGAAATCGAGTTTTGAAGATAAGGTGAAAAGCTGAAAATAAGCTGCCAACAACTATATAGAGTGGCCAGCCAAGGTGCAGGGGCGGCCCATGGAGCGCAGGGGAGCTGGCATAGGAGCTGGTGTGCAGGAGGACATGCTAGGCGCTGAGGCATAGGGGCGTCCCAGGCGGCACCCTGGCGCCATACCAGCAACAAGCAATGCGAATTCACACTTTGGGTCCCCGGGAACACATCCGGGGCCCCGTGAACAAAAATGAGCTGAGCTATTCGACTAGAAATGGCATTCCGGATCCAATGGAATCAACAAAAATCCCATCGAAGGTTGATTTAATGAAAAGTGAGCCCCATGCCCAAAATCAACCTTTAGGTCAACTATTTCCAAAATGGAACCCAATGGCCGAAATCAAGTCCGGAAGCCTCGGGACCCAAACCAATAGTCCCTCTAGCCTAAACTCAAATTTTTGGACCTAACAGTGCTGACAAAATTTCCATCCGAGGCTGTCTTCTCCAAATGTTGACCAAAGTCAACCAAACAAGCCCAACTATCCTAAAAACACAAAATGAGATAAACTTCCAAGCTGAAAAGCTCCCGAATCCTAAACTAAGGTCCAACTAGACCAAAGTCTATGCTCTGGATCTAACAGAACTGACATAATTCGATTCCAAGCATGTTTACCAAGAAAGTTGACCGAATTCAAGGATTTTCCAGGTTGGAATTCTTAAATAGGGAAATGGTCATAACGACCAAACGAACGGCCCAAGAACTGAACCGTTAGTCCTGACAAGTCAGAAATGACCTGTAGCTATTGCGGGGAAACTCAAAATGCAGAAAACACAAGGAAACAGAGAAATGACCAGGAGGGTCATTACACACAAAAGAGTATGCAGTGTATTGTGATGCTTTGGGAGTGGGCTTAGGATGTTTATTGATAAAGCATGGTAAGGTAATAGCTTATAACTCAAAACAGTTGTGGCCAGATGAGAAAAATTATCCAACCCATGATCTAGAGCTAGTAGCGCTTGTATTTACTTTTAAGATATGGCACCACTACTTGTATGGGGTTCATGTTGACATATATACTGACCCTAAGAGTTTGCAATATATATTTAAGCAGAAGGATCTAAATTTAAGGCATCGAAGATGGCTTGAGTTATGAAAAGATTATGATATTGATATCTTGTATCATCCGGGGAAAGCAAACATATTAGCCAATGCTTTAATTCGTAAGACAATGGCAAGCACCTACAGGAATTCCATTAAACAACAAAGAATATCTAAGGATCTATACAAACTAACTAGCTTGGGGGTTTGCCTTCTTGAATCTCCGGATGAAGGGGTTACTATGCAAAATATGATACAATCCTCATTAGTAACTGAAGTAAAAGCGAAGCAATATAAGTATCCTATTCTATCGAGCTTAAAGAGAATGTACAACAAGGTGTGACAAAGACGTTTGAGCTTATGCAAGACAAAGTACTCCAGTGCCAAAACAAATTATATGTACCTAATGTAGATGGACTAAGAGAAAGGATTATGGGGGAAGCCCATCATTCAAGATATTCTACCCCTTCGTACTGAACCAAAGTATATCATGATTTGAAAGGAGTGTATTGGTGGAGTGACATAAAGAAGAATATTGCAGAATTTGTCGTTGAATGCCAAATTGTCAACAAGTTAAAGTGGAGCACTGTAATGACCCTCCCAGTCATTTTCCTATTTTTCATGCTTTTTCTGCGTTTTGAACTTTCCTTCAGTGGCTACAAGTCATTTATGACTTAGCAGGACTGACGGTTTGGTGCTCGTACCATTCGTTAGGTCGTAATGAGCATTTCCCTATTTTAGAACTTGAACTTAGAAAATCTTTGACTTCGGTCAACTTTCTTGGTAAACCTACTAAGAATCCAATTCCAACAGTTCTGTTGGCTCCGGAATAGGGATTTTGGTCTAGTAGGACCATTGGTCTGGGTTTGAGTGCTTTCGGTTTGATTTTGTGTTGCTTTCTGTGTTTTCAAGCCAGTTTGGCTGATAGGGTTGACTTTGGTCAATATTTAGAGAAGACGACCTTGGATGGAAATTCCGTCAGCACTATTAGCTCCAAAATGTTGACTTTGGGCTTGGGGAACCTTTGGTTTGCTTCTCGGGGCTTCCGGACTTGTTTTGGGGTATTCAGTTCCGAGTTAGTTTTGGGCGTGGGGCCCACTTTTTCTTAAACAACATCTGTTGGTAAATTCGTTGATTCCACTGAGTCCGGAATGTCATTTACACTCAAATAGATCTATTGGTTTGCGAGAATCGGGTTCTGATTGTGCCCGGAATGCCCCGGAGCTGTTTGGAAAAACTGCTGGTTTTTGTTGCAGGCCAGGCCTTCCGTGCCATCAGTGCTAGCCAGCGCGATCGCGCGCGCGAGATTAGGCCTTCAGCGCCAACGGCACCTGCCTGCTGCCAGCCCTTTTTAAACCTCGTCTTTCACGATTTTTAGCTCATTTCTTTCACTTCTGTCAACTCCAACTTCATTTTTCTCAACTCTAATTACTCAAGAACAATGTGGGCTCGTGGTATTCCTCAATTTTTCATTAATCTCGCTCCATTGTTGAAGCTCTTACAATCTTGGTTTTTCTTGGGTTAAAGCTGCGTTGGTGAGCTTGTTTGTCCGTGGTAGATGTAGTTCCGGTCCATGGTCGATTCTTGCTTCCTAATTGCTACGTTTCCGCCCTTGAAAATCGCAATTCTCCACTTTTGTTCTCATGAATTAGTAGTACTTTGGGGCTATTTTGAGCCCCGAAACGAACTCCGTTTGTGCTCAAATTTTGAGCATGTGTTCCTAAATTCACCATGGACATAATTGTGAATTTGATTTTCCATTTCGTTGCTCAGGCCCCGAGGGTCATTTTTCGACCCGATTTTCGGCCTGATTTTCCATATAGCAATATGGGTGTCGTTCTTCTCGTCTTGAACCTTGATTATGTTCTTGATAGCGTGGCATCTTTCTGAGGCTGTTCAGAAAGGGAAGACACACGAGTGACGATTCGTGTTTGCAGTTCGGCCCTGAGGTAGGTTACGGTTTACCTTCTAGACTGAGTTAGTTAGGTCTTATATATTTATATGTTACTGGAACGCTAGGTTGAGTTTTAGATAGACTTTAGGCTTAAATCCTGTTTATCACGTTATTTGGTCATTTTGGGTTTTTAGCACTAGGATTGTATGTTATCCTTAGCCTAGGAGCTTGTTTCTTCTGTGTGACTAGTCTAAGACCCTTAGCATGCTTTTAGGAGGCTTTAGAGGTAGAATAGAGCTTGCCCATTGTTTCTTACTTTTATTTTTTGCTTTACCGCTTTATTCTATCATTGTATGTAACTGTGGGCCCGAGTCCATGGCTAGGATTTGGATGGATTCCAGGTCAGTTCTCTTGTTTTGGAGGGTACTTTTGCCCTGTTTGATCTGAAGGTGTGATTATTCCTCTGCTTGTGAACATTCATACTCATATCGCATGGCATATCATTGGTACAGTACGAAAATGATTTTTTAAAGGCTTTTGGATTTGAAAAGAGGATTTTCTACTGTTGTGATGGAATTCGGAGTAAATTGAGCTATTTTGAGTATCACCTTGGTTTTTGAGAGGGAAAGAGGAACTACTACTTTTTGAATATAAATTTATAGTCCAATGCAGTATTCCAGACTCCTGATGCGTTATTCCGGGTAATTTACTTTCTCTTATGTACATATTAGTCCGATGGATTATTCCAGGTATTTTATTATTTCATATATATATATATATATATGCATAGTCCGATTTGGTATTTCGGGTGCCCGATGCGGTATTCTGGGTTTATATTATATTGCATTCATATATGCATCATTGTGCATCGCATTACATTTGCTTTGGCATGTGGATGGACTCTGGTTTGGCTTGATGTTGTTTCCCTTTTCACTTTTTATTCACTGGCATGTCTCTGGCTTTATAACTAGAATTAAGAGGATCCATGTATAGTTAGTTTCTTTCCTGTAATCTATATTTATATATTATCTTTCTGCGGCCGGTCGACCTATGATGTCTGCTGAGTACCTATTGACTTGGTACTCATACTACACTCTGCATCTTTTTCTGATGCAACACCTAGTACGAGCCACCATCATTGACCTTCCTGTCATTTGAGGCCCATTACTGTTCGGATCGCGGTGAGCTCTTGGCGCCCTTTTGGAGACTTTACTTGCTTTCCAACTTGTACTTCCTGTCTATATTTTGTATTTTGGATAGACAGAGGTTATTGTACAACTACTCCTTACTTTAGTCGCTCTTGTACTAGTTACACCAGGTCCAAGTTAGTTCTCGAGTCTGTTTTGTCTCGTTGGTCACTTTAGGGCCTTCTAATGTATATTTTGTATGATGGTATGTATATATGCTATTGACCCTGTCTTTTTATTTATGTTTTCCTATTTTCCTTACTTTACCGTCTTTATTGTCTTCCAAATCATTTGGTTTGGCTTGCCTACTGGGGGGTTATATAGGCGCTATCATGGCCCGGTTTTGGGTCATGACAGAGTGGTATCAGAGCTCTAGGTTCATCGGTCTCACAGTATAAGAGCAAGTGTCTAGTAGATTCTTGTGGATCGGTGCAATGATTTTCGTAGCCTATCTGCGAGAGGCTATATGATATTCCTAGGAAAGATTCCATCTTGTTTGATTCTTAATCGTTCGTCCTTGACTCTATCAACTATTAAAACTATAGTTGTTTCCTTTCTCCTTAGAAACCCATGACGAGTACGACATCAGGTGATGTCGAGGCTTCTGTGCCTATTACTTCAGTGCTTCTTTCAGCCCCCGGGATTTCAAGTATGGACTTACCGCTTTAGCTAAGAAGGTTTGGGGGCTAGCCCAACTATTGGTGCGATTTATGGCTACCCCAGTTCCTCAGGACACCATGGCTGGGATTCCGAGTCTTCTGGAGGGGGTGTCTTTGTCATGGGTAGGGGCAGCACTCGATTCTTCGAGGGGTGCTTTGGCTAGGTTTAAGGTTACGGTTTCCCTACCTTAGGCTTTGAATTTGTTGGTTGTAACTGTAATTAACTGGCACCCTTGGGTTGGGAATTCTAGGTTGGCACCCCAAATCTTGCCCGTTTCTTCTGCCGTCTTATTTCTGCCTTGTTGGTAGTGTTTGATCTAATATCGTAGTATTACCCTTATGGCCTTGTGTGGACTTTCTATCTGCCTTTGTACCATAGATGGTGGGATATCTGGGAATGTCCGTGAGTCTCGGACATTGAGTTATGATTTCAGGTTCGTTATGTCTGTTGTAGAGCTGATTGTGCCCGTGCAGGACCGATAGGTCGATTGTGAGTTGTTATGCTTTTATATGTTTGCGATCATATCATTCATGCAAAGGGTTTCCTACATATTTTACTACTATTTTTGCTACGGGCCTACTATAAATGGTTTATAAAACTGGCATGGCCTTACGGGCCCATTTTCGGTAAAATAACTATAAAAGGGGTTTAGAACTGACCTTATAGATTTTCTTAGGGTAAAAACGAGTATTATGATAATGTTATCATCGATTTTCATAATGATACTAGGCTCGGCTATGCCATATATCTAGGCATATATTTATTATGGATTTAGTCCCGGATACACTTCGGGCACCCTATATATGGATCTGAAAATTGTGGTTTACTGTTTTAGACCCGGATAGAATCTGAGAAATTATGCTTCAAAATCCCTTAATTTTTGTATGTGGTAACTTAAACTTGCATGGATCCTTCCAATCTGGACTAGGGGCCACGAGCTGCAAGTGTCAGGGGAGGTGCATACAGCACTACGGTCACATCTAGTTCCATCATATCATTCATATTTTGTTCGGATTCTTTATTGCTGGTTGTTCAGTGGGTGCTCCTGTGGTATAGGATGATAGAGGGATTTTATGCTCTTGTGTGAGCTCCTCGGGTGTGTGGGCGCCTGTCAGTATTGTAGGTGCTTTAGTGTAGGCTATCTTCTTGTAGTATCCATAGCTGCCTTTCGATCGGTTGTA
The DNA here is from genome assembly GCA_003996215.1 of Jaltomata sinuosa. Classification (NCBI taxonomy): domain Eukaryota; kingdom Viridiplantae; phylum Streptophyta; class Magnoliopsida; order Solanales; family Solanaceae; genus Jaltomata; species Jaltomata sinuosa. Next base: position 333,880 of record QJPP01000827.1, on the reverse strand, counting down.
GATGTACTTTTTCCATCCTATGGTAGTACTTGTGAGTTTTGGTGTGTTTTCGAGTGGTTTTTCTTAGTAGATTATTCTTTAGTAGTGGATGGGGTGAGTTGTCCTTGAGAGGTGTTTTCCCGGAGTTTTGACTCATGGGCAGGTCCTGCTAGCTTTATTTCCAGTTTAGTCATGGTTCTAGGTTTGGGCTGAGTGTTTCTTTTGTCTAGCGGCCTTAGGTGGTTATTTCCTAGGTCATTATCTATCGTGTGCTAGGAGTTTTCTGTTAGTATGGTGTGGTACTAATGGTAGTGCTAGAGTTTGAACTCCTATCTTAAGTCAGGTGGTGTAGGTTATGCTGATGAGAATTGGTTGGTTTTATTTTCTCGAGTGATCTAAATTGACCTTCCTTATTGTTGGATTTGGTAGGTTAGCATGTATGGTTTGTTTTGTTGTTCCTTCTGTTCTAAGTACAAATGAGTTCTTTTCTGCCCTCTCGGGGTCTGGATGATATAATTGAGTTTGAGTATGGCATCGTGGTCGAGTTCTTGCTTTATCTGTGTGGCTAAGTGTTGGTTGTAGTGTCGTGATTGAGGTTTTACCGTGGAATTATGGCCTTGCGGTTGGATTTTTGATTATAGCATTTTTTCTTTGGTTGAGTTAGGCATTTGACCTACCCTCATTTCATTGTATCAAGTGTTGCCGGTAGGAATTGTGGGAGATAAGGGAATAGCTCCAGGTTGCATTTGGGAGAGAGCTTGTTAGGTTCGGTGTTTCCTTGGAGAGGGGTGTTGTTGGGTTTGCGAAGGAGGGTGATGACTCCTTATTCATGCTTATATGTCATAGTAGTTGGCAGAGGTAATTGTTGAGAGCTTCTGGGGTTTGTGTGTGTGGACATGACTTTACTGACTACAGATTGCAGTAGCATTTCTTCGATTGGTCCGAGGTCAGAGTTCCTGTTGGTGAGGGATCGAGGTAGTGGTCATTTTCAGTACTACCTTTCGGGACTCATTACCTCAGTTGTGATTTCCTGTGTTGTTCGGTAAATGATCCAAGTCGTTGTAGCGTTACAGTTTGGGCAAACTGTATGTTTAGAGCCTAGCTGACTCCAGTTCCTAAGTGTTCATCAATAGTGTTTGGGTTTACGCAGAGGTTCGACAGGGGTTGTGGTTGTCAACTAGAATTGGGTTTCATAATTGTGGGCTAGCAAACTACTCTGGATGGTTCATGGTTGGTTTTCTTTTATTGCAGCTTCTAGAGTTGGGAGGCGATGTGTTTGGACAACTTAGCATCCTTATTTAAGTTATGGAGTGATAGTTAGCCTTGGACACCTAGTCCCTGGCTAACCTTTGAGCTAGACTGGACATTCCATCTTTCAGCGGTGTTCTAGGTACTATGAGGTTCCTTCTATTATGGTTGGATAGGTTCAATGGCGTAGGTTCGAGATTCGGTGGAGGTGTATTATGTATGATTAAATTGTGTGGGTTGAGACTAGCGAGGCTATTGCGGGTTCTAATGATACTTTGAGGATAGTGGTCGCCTTTGTATCTCAAGGGTTTAAAAGCTTGGTTTGTTAGTTCTTCAGGGTTGTCTGGTATGTGAGGTTCTAGTGTTAATTGGACTCGGCCAGTATGGACTAGCAGTTCGGTATGTTACAGGCTTCAGAATCGGTGGTATGGTATGTTGATGCAGTAGAACGGTTGATTCGAGCCAAAGAAGTGAATTGATGGGTTATGCAAATTTCTATATCGAGATGACGGTCTTGGACTTCAGGCACCCTTTCCTTGCCTACAGGGTGCTCTGACATGATATTTGCAGCGTGGTTGACTTCTTCCTAAGTTGAGACTGGTAAGGGGATTTTAGAACTCATGTAGTGTTCGAGTGTTTGGAGCTTTATTGGTGGTTAGAGACCTTGTGGCAGACTTACCACACTCCTTACAGGGTCTTGGTTTTGTTTTGGGTCATTTGGGCAGGTTGCCCTGGTTCATTCAGTTTTCGTTGTTTCAGACTTGGCTCGGTTCAGCGAGGTTGGGTTCATTCTATGGTCAGAAGGTTTGTCATCAGCACAGGGTGTTAATTCATGCCTTTTTCAACCCTAGTGTGCAAGCTTCAGTCGAGTTCAGATGGTTAGTTCCGTCGGTTGGTCCAGATGAGTTCAGGTGTCTAGCATGGCGTTAGTAAAAGTGGTCATCCTTTGGTTGGTCGTCAATCGGGGTAAATCTACTGCAATTTTCAGGGATGTGCACCGAGTTAGTATGTTGGAGGTCAAAAGATAGTAAGCCACAACTTAGTTTGGATTAATCAGAGTAAAAAGTGTGACTTCATTCGTGGTGGAGTGCAAGCAGAAACTAAGGATCTCTGGCGTGTGCGTTGATACTTCTAGAGTGGATCGAGTGTACGTCTTGTGTGCAACTTCATAGTTATGGTGCAAAAGGATTCAGATCAGAATAAGGGGTTTTGCGGATCAACGATTCATGAGTTGGAGTTTTAGGCTGGTGGCTTTTCTAGGTAAATTTGGTTATGATGTTAAGGATTCTAATCCTGTGTGTGGATAACCTTGGTTCTCTGTTTTCAGTGTTGTGTCGGTGCTTCCGATCGAGATTCTTGAGGGTCAGTTTGGTTGGGATATCATTGGAGGATTTAGAGTTAAAGGTTAGAGTCTAGTTTGAATAAAGAGGTGTTGGGGGTAGGTAGTTTTCCTTTGCTTTATCTCTTTGGGGTGCCGCCCAGTCGGAGAGGCTACCGGGTTTTTGAGAGAGTGGTGCGGGCTTAGTATTCATCTTTGTTCGACTCTTTAGCTGCTATTATTTCCTAACTTTCACGGACGAAAGTTCTTTTAGTAGTGGATGTTGTAATGACCCTTCCGGTCATTTTCCTATTTTTCGTGCTTTTTCCATGTTTCAAGATTTACCTCAGCGGCTACAGGTCATTTATGACTTGCCGGGACAGATGGTTCGGTGCCCGGATCATTCATTAGGTTGTAATGAACATTTCCCTGTTGTAGAACTTGAACTTAGAAAATCTTTGACTTTGGTCAACTTTCTTGGTAAACGTGCTCAGAATCTATTTCCGACAGTTCTATTGGCTCCGGAATGTCGATTTTGGTGTAGTAGGACCATTGGTATGGGTTTGAGTGCTTTAAGTTTAATTTTTTGTTGTTTTCTCTGTTTTCAAGCCAGTTTGGCTAGTACGGTTGACTTTGGTCAACATTCGAAGAAAACGGCCTCGGATGGAAATTGCGTCAGCGCTTTTAGCTTTGGAATGTCGACTTTGGGCTACGAGAACCTTTGGGTCGGTTCTCGGAGCTTCCAAACTTGTTTTGGGGTATTAAGTATTGAGTTAGTTTTGGGCGTGGGGCCCACTTTTTCTTAAAATGACCTCGGTTGGTAAATTAGTTGATTCCATTGAGTTCGGAATGCCATTTCCACTCAAATAGCTCTACTGGTTTATGAGAATCGGGTTCCGATCGTGCCTGGAATGCCCCGGAGAAGTTTGGAAGAACTATTGGTTTTTGTTGCAGGCCAAGCCTTCAGTTCCATCAGTGCTAGCCAGCGCGATCGCGCGCGCGCGCTTGGGCCTTCAGCGCCAACGGCGCTAGCCTGCGGCCAGCCCTTTTAAAACCCTGTTTTTCACAATTTTTAGCTCATTTCTTTCACTTCTTTCAACTCCAACTTCATTTTTTTCAACTCTAATTACTCAAGAACAATGTGGGCTCATGGGATTCCTCAAATTTTCGTTAATCTCTCTCCTTTATCATGGGTAAGTCTCTTCTTCTCCAAGCCTTGCCCTCCTCTTTTAGCTTGAAAATCCTCCATTGTTGAAGCTCTTACAAGCTTGGTTTTTCTTGGGTTAAAGCTGCATTGGTGAGCTTGTTTGTCCGTGGTAGCTGTAGTTCCGGTCCATGGTCTATTCTTGCTTCCTAATTGCTACGTTTCCGCCCTTGAAAATCGCAATTCTCCACTTTTGTTCTCATGAATTAGTAGTACTTCGGGGCTTTTTTGAGCCCCGAAACAAACTCCGTTTGCGCTCAAATTTTGAGCATGCGTTCCTAAATTCACCACTAACATAATGGTGAATTTTATTTCTGTTTCGCTGCTCGGGCCCTGAGGGTCATTTTTTGACCCAATTTTTAGCCCGATTTTCCATATAGCTATATGAGTGTTGTTCTTCTCGTCTTGACACCTGGATTATGTTCTTGATAGAGTGACAACTTTCTGAGGTTGTTTAGAAGGGGAAGGCACACGAGTGACGGTTCGTGTTTGCAGTTTGACCCGAGGTAGGTTACAGTTTATCTTCTAGACTGAGTTAGTGAGGTCTTATATATTTATATGTTACTGGAATGCAAGGTTGAATTTTAGATAGACTTTAGGCTTAAATCATGTTTATCACGTTATTTGGCCATTTCGGGTTTTTAGCACTAGGACTGTATGTTATCCTTAGCCTAGGAGCTTGTTTCTTCTGTGTGACTAGTCTTAGACCCTTAGCATGCTTTTAGGAGGCTTTAGAAGTAGAATAGAGCTTGCCCGTTATTTTTCGCTTTACCGCTTTATTCTATCGTTGTATGTAACTGTGGGCCCGAGGCCATGTCTATGATTTGGATGTATTCCAGGTCAGTTCTCTTGTTTTGGTGGGTACTTTTGCTCTGTTTGATCTGATGGTGTGATTATTCCTCTACTTGTGAACATTCATACTCATATCGCATGGCATATCATTGGTACAGTATAAAAATGATTTTTTAAAGGCTTTTGGGTTTGAAAAGAGGTTTTTCTACTGTTGTGATGGATTTTGGACTAAATTGAGCTATTTTTAGTATCACCTTGGTTTTTGAGAGGGAAAGAGGAACTATTATTTTCTGTATTTAAATTTATAGTTTGATGCGGTATTCCGGACTCCCGATGCGTTATTTCGAGTATTTTACTTTCTCTTTATATACATATTAGTCTGATGCAGTATTCTGGACCCCCGATGCGTTATTATATTATTTCATATATATATATGCATAGTCCGATGCGGTATTTTGGGCACCCGATGCGGTATTCCGGGTTTAAATTATATTGCATTCATATATGCATCATCGTGCATTGCATTACATTTGCTTTTGCATGTGGATGGACTTTGGTTTGGCTTGATGTTGTTTCCCTTTTCTATTTTTATTCATTGGCATGTCTCTGGCTTTATAACTAGAATTAGGAGGATCCCTGTATAGTTAGCTGCTTTCCTGTAATCTATATTTATATATTATCTTTCAGCGCTCGGTCGGCCTATGATGCCTACTGAGTACCCGTTGTCTTGGTACTCATACTACACTCTTTATCTTTTTCTGATGCAACACCTAGTACGAGCCACCCTCATTGACCATCCTGTCATTCGAGGCCCATTGTTATTCGAATCGCGGTGAGCTCCCGGTGCTCTTTGGAGAGTTTACTTGCTTCCATCTTGTACTTCCTGTCTATATTTTGTATTTTGGATAGACAGAGGTTATTGTACATCTACTCCTTACTTTAGTCGCTCTTGTACTAGTGACACCATGTCCAGGTCAATTCTCGAGTATGTTTTGTCTCGTTGGTCACTTTAGGGCCTTTTTATGTATATTTTGTACAATGGTATGTATATATGCTATTGGACCTATCTTTTCACGTATGTCTTCCGCTTTTCCTTAATTTAACTACTTTACTGTCTTTCACATCATTGGGTTTGGCTTGCTTATTTGGGGGTTATGTAGGCGCCATCATGTCCCAGTTTTGGGTCGTGACAAGAACCAAAAGCTCGGAGGTTATATGCAATGTATAAATCTTTCAATTTGGAAGTGGGACATGATCAACATGGATTTTATCACTGATTTTCCCTTCTCATTTCAGAAATTTGATTCCATATGGGTAATAGTTGACAGACTCACCAAATCACCACACTTCTTGCCGATCAAGACTACTTATAAAGTTTAAGAGTATGCAAGGTTGTATATTAAAGAGATAGTTTGGCTACATGGAGTGCCAATCTCTATTATATCTGATTGGGGAGCTCAATTTATCGTGAATTTTGGAATTCACTTCCAAAGAGTTTGGGGACATAAGTGAATTTAAGTACAGCCTTTCACTCTCAAATGGATGGTCATACAGAATGTACAATCCAATCACTTATGTATTAGACTTTAAAGGTAGCTGGGATTACCATTTTCTTCTTATTGAGTTTGCTTACAACAATATATACCATTCAAGTATCAAAATGGAACCTTATGAAGCTTTATATGGGAGGAAGTGCAGATCACCAATCAGATGGTTGGAAGTGGGTAAAACTGCCTTATTTGGGCCAAATCCTGGTCATCAAGCTATGGAAAAAATTAAGGTGATACAACATCAGCTAGCAACGGCTCAAAGTCGACACAAATCATATGATGTTATTATAAGAAGAGGGATAGAGTTTGCTATAGGAGATTGGGTATTCTTGAAGGTGTCACCAATGAAAAGGGTAATGAGATTTGGTAGAAGAGGAAAGCTGAGTCCGTGATACATAGGGCCATATAAGATTATTCGAAGAGTTGGACAAGTCGCATATGAGTTAGAGCTACCCCAAGAGCTTTCAATAGTTCATCCGGTGTTTCATATCTCAATTCTTCAAAAGTGTATAGGTGACCCATCTTGTATTACTCTTACTGAATATGTACAAGTTATGAGAGATCTTACTTATGAAGAAGTACCCGTTGCTATTTTGGATCGACAAGTTAATAAATTAAGAAATAAAGAAGTATCTTCCGTAAAAGTTTTATGGAGAAACCAACAAGTAGAAGAAGTTACATGGGAAGCGAAAGAAGCAATGAAATCCAAATATCCACATCTATTTCAGTCCGATGAGAGAGATGAAAATATTGAGTTGAGACATTGAAAAGTAAGTATAAGTCTATATGTATTATGTGGATAATAGTAATACTTAACTTAGGCTTGAAATTGTTTGGGCTGGCTACTATGCTAACATTCAAGGATGAATGTTTTTATAAGGGGGAGGATGTAACACCTCGTATTCTGCGTATACTAGTTTTATTCATTTGATGTAGCCTTGTTTTATAAGTGAAGACCAAGTTTCTTATATGAGTAGTGATGGTTTAGAATAGGTTTGGATGGTATCATAATGCCTTATATATTTCAGTACATATACGACCAAGTTGATCTCGACGGAAGTATTTAAGCTTGAGATAGAAAGGTGGTATTTGAGCTTAAAGTTTAAAGTGAAGTGTTAAGTTAAAGCAAAAGGGATTGGAAATTAGAAATAGAATAAAATAAATGAGCTTCTTGCTTGACCTAACTAAGTTAGTAGGTGACAAGTAGGTGCATCACCTACTTTGACTTATAGACCAGCCTAAAGAACAAGTAGGTGCATCACCTACTAAGACTTTTTTGACTAACTTAGAGGGCAAAGTACACCCATCACCCACTTGAATAAATCTGGCCACAAGAAGTGAAAGAAAAGGAAAGAATTGGCAGTCAAGGCCCAATGATTTTAAATCCACAAAGGACCAAGTTAAATGGACAAGTAGGTGCATCACCTACTTGACAATTTATGGCCCAAAATTAGCCAAGAAAGTTGACAAAAAGCAGGTCCCTTTAAAGAGGTTAAGATCAGTTCATTTTAACTAATGGAAAAAAACCTCTTTCAAAAGTTCTTTCTTGTTGTCTCTCTTAGCTTCACGTAGCATCCATAAAATACCATTAGGGTTCTTAAATATTCTCCCTCTTTCAAAGCTAAATTGAAGGGGAGTTCAAGTTCTTGAAGAAGTACAAGTTAGGAGAATAAATTTTCAGAATTTGAGGTAAAGTTATTGCCTATTTTGCCCCTCTTTCTATACAAGTTCGGTGGAAAATTCTATATGTATTTGTGTCAAGAACCATGGGGTAATGGTTCAAATCCTTGATTTTAATATTTTCTTTTTATGTTGGAGGATGTTTGGGGATGTTTTAGGGGCTCTTTATATATTTATATTGGGGACAACTTGGTTGATCTTGGAAGGGGATATGTGTAGTTGTCTTGAAGTATGGAAGGAGGGTGTTGTGATACACCACTTAATTGGGTGTTATGTTAACTTACTGTCTGTATACTTTTGTATACTGCTTGGTATATGTTGTGAAGTTGGAGGAGTTTCAAGGGATCTTATGAGAAGGTTGTATAGTTTATAGATGTGATCAAAAGAGAAGGGGTGGAAAGAAGACTAATGATTTGATCAATTATGAGCTTACTGCCCGGTTACTGATTTAGTGAGATCAACTAGCCCAAATTAGCCACTAATACTAGTTTTTCCACTTATTTCAGTGTAGATAAATAATTTGAATCGGAGAATCTTAATTTGTTGTAATATACGAGTTGCACAACAAGGTATGTAAGGTTTTTCAGTTTCATATTCCTTGGAATGAAGTCTAATACTTGTGTTACTACCAACAAAGTGAGTTTCCTAAGTGTTCTTCCTAGTAAAGGGTACATAGTGGCAACGTCAAATTTGCAACGTTCTTTTCCCCACTCCATAGTGTGTCAAAGTACTTAAATATGTGTTTACTATTAGATCTGCAATATTAATCTTCCTAGTACTATTATGAAAAAGGTATTTTCAACAGCAAGCTTCGCAAGTTCTCCTCTTAGTCAAATAAGGTCCATTGTGTCATTTAAGTGCTTAAGTATTACATTATTGTTATAGTTACTTCTTATGGAATTATTACTGCTTTAAGTGCTTATTCGCGTGTCTTCTACTACTGGTACATAGTTCCAAACTCAATAATTATTATGACGACCAAGACAACGATCTCAATGATTAAAGAAACTCTATGAAGTAATATGTATTAGTGTGGGTGGCAGCCCAGGGGCGAAAGCCTAGCATGGGTCGATCCCTATTTATGTACTTATGGGTGGCAGCCTAGGGGCGAAAGCCTAGCATGGATCGATCCTAATTTGTATATTTATGAGGGTTGCATCTCAGGGGCTAAATTTCCTAGCATGGGACTCCTCTTCTACCACTGATCAGTAGGTCATTTATATCATATGTTTTACAAAGATTATAAAGCAAAGAAGAGTAAATAAAAGAATATAATGTACATGATTCCAGATGTGTAAGTAAAGGTGGACTTCTGTTCTTATCTACACGTTTATGCATTGATACCTGATTCCATTTGAGCTCTTGTTTTACATATGGTTACTTTACGCCTTACATATTCAGTACATTCTTTCATACTGGTGTCTCTCATGGGGGACACTGTGTTTCATGCTACAGGAACACATACTCCAGCTAGTAGATCTCTCTAGTTAGATAACATGATACTCAACTACTATTGGTGAGCTCCAGGTTGATTCAGGGCTTTACCGTGTCTTTGGTACATTATTTTGGTATGGTATAGTTAAGGGAAAGGCAGGGCCCTGTTCCGACCTAAACTATGTCTGTTCATCTTTTAGAGAATTTGTAGACTAATGTTAATGTAAAGCTTAGTTGTGTCTTTGTGGCCTCAACGGCCAAATCATGTATATAATTTTTGGGCCTATCTACGTTGATCTTTATCAAAGTAGCTTATCTATACTTGTCAATGATTTGTAATTGTTATAGTTATATGTATGGTAATTACTGGATATAAGTTGGTTCTCTCGGGCCTTTAGGGCATCGGGCGCCTGTTGGTCTAAATTGGATTTGAGGCACGACACCAGAGCAACTAAAACGAGTATGCAGATCGCAATATAAAGGACATGGCATTTCACACCATTTTATTCCTACAAATAAAAATACCCAATATAAGAATAATTATAAAATCAATGCTCAAAAATGATAATGAAAAGACTAAATATGAGACAAATAGTGATTAAATATATGTACTTTTGACCTCACATCACCACCGCACACTTTCATTTTTGCTCGTCCTCGAGCAAGCACTGAAACTCATTTCAAAAAATCAAACTAGGAATACCACCACTTTCTAAGAATTCCACCACTTTAGTTGATACAAACAAGTAGACTATGTAATAAATCACAACATCAAGTATACTTCTCTATCATTATGCATTATATACAAATAAACAACAAACTTCTAACCTCCTGACCTCAAAGATGGACTCTAACGCATCAACTTAAATTTGCTTACCTACTCCATCAAAGAAAGCTAATAAATTCACCTATCTATCATGAAACAAGTGCCCTCATAAGAAGAAATAGTCCACACACTCAATTTACATAATCGAATATAAATTAAGGACTTAGCATCAAAGATCAACTCTCACACTCACAAAAAAATTTACATGTATGAACAAAGAACCATAGGCTTGCCCATTATGTACATCTCCACTAATTAAGCATGCTCGGATAAAATCAAATAAGACTTTAACGGGTTGTAATATTGGCTAGGGAATGGGTACAAAAACTATATTATAGTGAATTACACTTTCCTAAGCACTTTGCACTTTTTGAATTTCATCACCCATTATTTTTATCACTTTTTTTTAGCCCTCTCTTCAAATTTTTTCACTAGTATTCTCATCTTATCGAGAACGTTTCACTCTTTTTTTTTCTTGTCACGCAAACTTTTTTTTTCATATTTTCTTTTTCATGTCACATTCTTTTAAAGAGGGCCTTTTCATCACATTGTATCTATCATTGATCATCTTTTACACTCAATTATCCCTTTTCTTTAGATTTAATAATTTTATCACAGTCTATGCTACAGTGCTCAAGGAAGCAAGGTGCAAAAACTAGGCATTCAACCCAAGGATTAAGGCAAAAATACGTCTACCAAACAAAACGCTACAGGCTCAAAGGGGCTACTAGTGATATAATATATGAAAGGCTAAATTTTACAAGACAAATTAAAAAAAACCTATTATCATTTTCTAAAAAAAGCAATGCTTTTTATTTAGCTTCAATAATATGCTGGATAAGTTCTAGACTAAGATGCAAAACATGAAATATGCAAGAAATTTTCACCTCACATGGTACGAGTCTCAATCAAGATGGATCAATTCAACTTCCAAGACAGACATGGACATAGCAAATTACAAAATAAGAATAAGCTATATACAGAGTCACGACTATGAGCATAGATGTCAAAAAATTTGCTAACTTGTTTTACACTCAATCCTTCACAGGAAAGTACTACTCAAGCTCGGGCCTAAATTGCTAGTATGAAACAAGTCAAATTGGTCTTTTCTTTTCTCTCCAAAAAAAACTACTCCTAAAAAATAAAATTAAAAAAGTAAAAAAATAAAAAAAGTTACTCTAAAAAATAAAAAATTACCCAATTCAAAGAGCCTCCCCTCATAAAAGAACCGAGGCCATAAGAAAAACCAAGGAGTCGATGAGATATGCCGCTTAAAAACTAAAAAAAAAAATAAAAAAAAAAAATCTTTTTTTGTATTTTTTTCTATATATTATTTTTTTGTATTTTTTTCTCAAATAAAATAAAATCCTATAGAATACTCACCCTTAAACTCACAAATATTGAAAGAATTTCCACCTCACACTTAAAATCATGCTTTGTCCCCAAAGAAATTAATAGAAAAGGATGAAGATGGAGAAGAGTGAGAGATACTTCCTGAGGCTCTCTAGGACCTAGCTAGCAATATGTTTTCTCAATTTTTCATCAAGGGTTGTGCAATCCCACACTTACGCCCAACCATGCTCTTTAGCTTCAAATTCAGGTACTCAAACTTCCCCTAATCTACAAAAACAAAAACAAGAAAAAAAATGTAACACTATAAAAAAATAAAAAAATAAGAAGCTACACTATAAATTGAGTTGCCTCCCAACAAGCGTCTGATTTAACATTGCGACACGACCCATCAACTTTTTTCTCCATATTGAGGATATGAATTCCACCTCCAACATCGCACCCATCTTTTTGCTTCGCTCATGGGGTAGTGGTACAAAGATGAAGGAACCAAGTAATGGATGATGCATGTTAAACAGCTTGTCCATGAAGTGAGGCATATTTTTGTGTTGCTTGTCTGGTGCAAATTTAAGAATGCAGAATTCTTGTTCCTCATCTTCACACTCTTCCACCATTTCAGATGACTCCAAAGACATGTCATCATCTAAACATAATGTATAAAAGTGCTTTGAATGAGATCCAATAAGTCCCACTTTCCCACTTGCGCTATCTCCAACATGCTCACATTTATACTCTCTCTCAACGTCACCCTAAATCAACGATTGATAGCTGAATGATTGAAATTCTTCCTCCCTCTCCACAGATCGACTAGTATCCAAATTCAGCATAATGAGTAGGTGCACACCACTCTCTCCCTAAATTTTTTGACAAATACTCTCCCGATGGGGTCCTCCAAAAAAATAATAAGAAGCATCATCATTTGACCATCATCTATCCCATGCTGAAATATCAAGAAGAGTGATGGAAAAGCAAAAAAACTAAAAAGATAACTATCTAAAAAAATAAATATGTACAACTCAAATAAATAACTAGAAAAAATCTAATCTAGATAAACAATTAACACCAAAGTTCCCGGCAACGGCGCCAAAAACTTGTTGTGTCCTAATGAACACGCAAGTGTACGCGGTCATACAACTAATATAGGATTGAGAGTCCAGATATCGTACCCACAAGGACTTGTAGATTAACTATTTTACTATATTAAACTAGTTATAATTATTTATTCAAGCATAAAAATCCAAAGATGAATTTATTCTTAACTAATCTAGAAATTAAAAAGAAAAAGTTAACCAATGAACAATTAACCCGATAAAGAGCAGATATTCACATAATCAATGTGATGAAATCGATCTAGGATTATAGATTCGCTAACAATCATATTGAGTAGGCAATTTCATTGACTTGTTCGTTTATCTAATTGTTAATTTGTGGGGTTGATGACATGATTATGGTCTTCCGAGCTTCTAATCGTCTATCCGGAATAGTCTCACAATTACATCATTGAGCGGGAATGTGATATTTTATTCTAAATGCATTTACATGTCTTTCCATTTCGTAACTAAGAAGGCGTTCTAGGTATATTCCTATTCTAGCCACAAATCTAACTCTTTACGTTACAAAAGAGAGATCTTGCTCCCTATATTCTTCGTTATATCCCAATGATTATTCTTCCAAGTTCACACACACATATATATATATTTTAATGGTAGCTAAGAATTTAAATAATAAGCACAAGAATATAAGAACAACTAATATAATAATCTTGCAAATCAAATCAAGTGTCTACTACAACAATCATTAAACTACCACAATCCTAGAATGAGAAGTTTAACTCCACATAAACATGGAGATATTACAATAAATCATCCAAAAAAAAAACATAAAAATAAATAAGAAAGGAGAAGAAAAGATGAACCTAAAATTCTTAAGCCTCCACGGTGGCTCCTAGCTCTTCATAGGTCAAAAATTATGGAAAATTATTCTTATAGGACTATTTATAGATGTAGAAAAAAGCCTCAAATAAAATAACTGAGTCCAAAAACTAATTGGGAGAATCAACACCCAGTTGAAGTGGGTTGCTGGTGGTGCGCACCGCCTCAACATACAATTTGCTGCTTTCTTTTTCAATTTGCAGGTTATTTTCCTCCACGTGTCATCATGTATCAATTGAATTGACATTCAATTGACAATTGAAAACATGCATATATATTATTATATTAATTTTTTTTCATTAAGCTGTCTTCTTGATTTCCTTATATAATTTTTCATTTTTAATTCGTTTCTTCTCCAAATTTCTTCTTTTTCACACCAATTTATTTCTATAAATAAAAATACTCAATATAAGAATAATTATAAAATCAATGCTCCAAAAGGATAATGAAAAGACTAAATATGAGATAAATAATGATTAAATATATGTACTTTTGACCTCACATCAGGAGTCCAACCAGTTTTCTATGTATCCATGTTGAAGAGATACCATGGGGATGGGGAGAACATTATCAAATCGGATTTGGTCTTGCTAGATAAGAACCTTCAGTACAAGGAAAAGCCGATTGTTATTCTTGATCAGGATGTCCAAAAGTAGAGGATGAAGGAAATCAAATTGGTGAAGGTTCAATGGAAGCATCATCTAGTTGAGGAAGCCACTTGGGAAATTGAGAAGCACATGCGGGACAAGTACCCTTACTTGTTTGAGGATTCAAGTACTACCCTCTTCACATTTTAGATCATCTTTTTCATATTTGATCATTCGGGGATGAACGATGGGTAAATTAATATCTATTATAATGACCCCGCCCATCATTATGGGTGAGGTATTCCTGTGAGAAAAATCGGTTAGAAAACTTCTGGGTCAGGGAGTTCAAAATTTTAGGCTACGCGAGTCTATGACGAAATCAGAGCGAGGTAAAGTCTAGGGCAATCTAAGAAAGGATTGGGTAAAATCTCTAAGTTTGAGCTTGATTTCCTTTTGTCTATGACATTAAGAAGTCCGTAGGACTTTTTTGAAATGAATTTGGGTTAGTAGAACTCTCAATATCGAACTTGACATGAAAGGGTTGGTCAGGAACGTCAAGGTTTTAAGGTGTGTTACAAAATGGGAAAAACTGAGAGGATTATCGAGGTTCTGTCCTGTATCAGCTGCTATAGTAGGTGATATTCTACTATGGTGATGACCACTATAGCGGAGAAATTTCCACTTTAGCAGGAGGCAAAGTTGGCCAACCCCGCTATAACGAGCGTCTTTCGATACGACGGAATTGGGCCGCTATAGCGGAATAAGTTACTGTAAATACAAAAACTTCCCCAAAAATGTTTAGTATTTCTCAAGAACATTTTGGGGAAGGACAAAGGGTATTTGAGAAAATTTCCATCATTTTGAACCAAGATTTTTCTTAAAGGTAAGTAATTTGTTCTCCTAATCTAGTACTTCAATTTCTATATCTTAGAATCGATAGTTATAGGACATGGGGAGGGTTTGGCTTGACCTAAGATTGACAATCTAGTGTAACAAGGAATATTGAGTGTAGAAACCTTGGGTTTTGCTTATAATCTATTTACTCATGATTATATTACCGTAATTCGCTAGTGTAACTATAAAAATAGGTAGTTCTAGGTGAATTACTGGTGGAAAGGCCCTAGGTTTTGTGGAATGATCATGAGTTTGGCATAGGGCTTGGGATTAAGATGTAATCTGAGAATATTTAGGCCATTTGGGTTGATATTTGTGTTATGTTATTGTTTTTAGACCAAGATCAAGCTAGAATTTCAAGAAACGAGAAATCTCTAGTCCAGTAGAACATTCATGCTTGATTCGAGGTAGGTGATGGTTGAATTATTTCCCAATTTATGGTATGTGTGTATGTTAACTGTTTCGTTAGTATTGCATGTACATTACATGTTTTAGGGAATAAAGAAATGAATGTTAATGATATCCGATTGTCAATCTCATGCAATGAACTATCTTAAAAAATTGTTGGTTTTACAAGTGTTAGTGTTTTTCATCGTGGTTGTAATTGTTGTGACATCTATGACCTTCGGTTGGCTCGGGTACCACGCCTGGTATAATTCATTGGTTGTCCCGATTACTGATAAATGATCAAATGTACTCTCCAATTAGGAGGTATCGGCGGTCGTCAAGCAAAATATATTTATAAGTACCTAACATGGTACGATCTTGGTTAGCTTGGAGCATAATTGGAGGGGCTTGTATATGAATGGTAGCTTGGAGCCCGGAGTAAGCTATGGAGCAACAAATACATAAGGCCATGGGTGATCAAGATGCCATTTGAGCAATTAAGAAGGGCCCTTGTGGGTTATTTCCAAAATAGTCACTTTTGAATAGACTTGATATTATAGGTTAAGATATTGATTGGGTTCAATTCCAATTATTAGTTTAGAATGAGTGATTAGGGTGGATTCCGGTTAGGATATTGATTGGGTTCAATTCCAATTATTAGTTTAGAATGAGTGATTAGGGTGGATTCCCGAATTGCTTGTGTTATCTTCTTTTCTTAATTGATCATGGAGTTATCATCTTGTGGATTCAATTTAGTTTCTCATGCATTTGATTGAGTTCTCTTCTCCCTTGGTTGATTGTTGATTCAATTAGCCTTTCTTTCTTCTATTCTCATCTCAATTTCTTCTAATTCTCATCTTAATTTCTCCACTATCTTTATTTTGTATTGTTGAATTCTGTGTTTTCGGTATCAATTTTAGTCACTCGATTGAGATTATTATCATAACAGATGTCAGGGCCGTACCCACAGAGACTTGTAGATAGCATAATAATAATTGTATAGAAATGACTTCACTAAGAGAGTAAGTGTTTAAATGCAAGAAAGTAAAGGATTGGGGGGAATTGGGAATTCTGTCACAAAATCCAATTCAAGCAAGACGGTAAAGTAAAACGGGTGTACAAATGAGAGTAGATGTCTTGGGATGTGCCTCCAATAGGACTCTAATATGGGCTAGGGTTATTGCCTATTTACACAAATTCTCTCTCAATGACATAGGTAGCCTTGGTTATGGGTATGGTTGTTCATCTCTTAATCAACAACCATATATCCGACAATCTCAATTAAAGCACTATCGATTTAACAACAAAGCAACAAAGCTAAAGCATAAGGAGGTCATACTATTTCTAGCTTAGACCTTTAAATGGGTGATTCCATCGATATGAGCTATTTCTATCCTCAAATCTAAATGGAAGCCCAAGTTCCCACTAGTAATTTCACATCCGAAGCTATGAAATTATCTTTCAAGAAACAACATAACCAAGTAAGGAAAATCAATGTTTGAAACCACCAATTTTAGGATAAAAACTTGGTGAAACTACTAGACCCATGTCAAATAAACAATTATAAGTGAGAATTAGCAACACCCACACCCATCTGTCAAGCACCCATTATCAACACATCCCTAGACCATGAAATTAGCTACTCATACTAAATAAACGAGATATACCAAATTGGTAAGTCAAATTCCTCTTCATTCAAGTGTAATTTCAATATCTAAGCTCAGTTTTGTACACAAATGGTGAACTAAGAATTGGAAGAGAGAATTGATTGAAACCCTCTTCTTCTTCTTAGAGAGAAAACTTGTTCTCAAAGCTAAAATTACTCAAGAGTATTCAGAGCTAAAGAATTCTATTTACAATTGTGCCTAAAATGGGTTTAAATACTTTCCTAAAAACATTACTAAATTTCTGGACAAAAATATCCTTCGAGTGGTGTGCAGCGCGACGTGCGGTTCGCACAACGTGATGTGCGCACCGTACACCCTCTTTAGTTGAACCAATGACTTCAGCTAACTTGGGAGATGTCGTGCGAAGGAGGTGCAGTTTGCACTATGAGTTATGCATGTCACATAACGACCGCACCTCGTAACATATTCTTCAGTCGATGCAAGGCTCCATGCGGTGAGAGGTGCAAAATGAACCAAGGCTTATGCGTGTCAAATAAGTGCCGCATCTCAAGGCAGAATCTCCATATTTTTCGATCACTTCACACTTCACTCCTTTTAAGCTCTTTTTGGGTTCATTTTCTTGTTTTTCATCTTTGATCACAAGTACCTGCATAGACATCAATAAAGGCAATAAGAACCTCTAAGTCTATTCAAAACATAGCAATAATTCATGGATAAAGGCTAAATAAGTTGGTATATTACCGACTTATCAAACCTCCAAACTTGAACTATTGCTTGTCCTCGAGCAAGATACTCACAAGGCAAGGCATGAATTATGCTCGAGACTCAATCAATGCACAACAGACTAATCTATGCTAAAAATCAAGAAAAAGAATAAACAAAAAGACTAAAATAAAAAGACTGAACTACAATGCTCATCTCAATTTGAACCACCACAATTTTAAGGCAATTGGTCATTTCAAAATCTTTTCCAAAAGGACTTCATTTATCATTTAAAATCAAAGGAATTTTTTCATTAAAAACAAGACATTTAAGCTTCTTAAGTCATTGGCATGGACCATGAAGGTTTGCCTCAAGATTTGCCACACAACTTGTCTGATTCATTCCTCTCAATTGAAATAGACACTTCATGTTTCAATTCGAGTGCATGATGCCACTCACCACAAGAGAGAATCTCACTCACAGTCATATAATTTTCAAACAAAGGGATGATAGGAGAACCAAGAAGCCTCTCACTCTCTCAAGAAAGTTCAAGTTCACACACGTCGAACCATAGGCTTTCCCTTCATTTAAATCGCCAATAATATTGGCTATCAATGCTCGGAATCACCAAGGACTTGCAGGTTACAATGTTGGCTAGGGCTAAGGTGCGGATTTCATTTTGTTCAAGTGACTACCCCTCCCTAATGCTCTTTGTTCTCATTTCAACACCACTCAGATTTTAAATTTCAACTTTACCTTATTTCACCCTCACACAACCCAAGCTTCTCGTTTTCAATCATGATCATTCAACTCCTTGTATCACTTTCGTTTTGTAGCGCCTATTCTTGCTTTTTATTTTTGCTCATTGGATTGAACTTTTAGAGAAATTTTCAGTTTAAACTTAAGGTGCTACCTTGCACTTGAATTGCATTTCCTTTCTTCTCCTTATTTATTTACATACACCCCCAAAAATTAGGAATTTGCCTATGTTGCCTTTTAATTCCCCCCCCCCCAAAGTTAGGCTTTTAGCCTACATTTCAATTTCAATAAATTAGGGACGATGGGTGCCAAGATAGGGGTTCCAAAGAGGTCAAGGTGTTAATAAGGTGCCAAAGAACGGTCATAAGCTCAAAGGGGTTCACTAGGAATGATGTTGAGGGAAGTCATTTGGGTGAAGTGGCTATCAAAAAGGGCCTAAGGTCATCTTCCAAGCTCGGTCACACCTAGAATTTTGCCTTGAATCACATTCGGGGCAAGTTCTAGATGAGACACATACACGAGAATCAAGGTAAAGCCTCACCACACAAGGCATCATGCCACAAGACTTCTCTCATTAATCTCAAAATCAATTGGAAAAAATGACTTTCAACAAGCTATTTCGAGTTTATTATACACTCGTTTGAGAGTCAATCAAGCCAAAGCAAGAGTGTGCAAGTCATGAGAAGAGAATGCTTTTCCTCGAAAATTCATTCCCCTTCTTCTTTTTATTTACAAAAACAACTTGCCAAGATTTATTTTCCAGTGGGCCCATTTTGAGACATGCAACTACGGACTCAATTTTAAACTAAAACTTGGCATTTTCCCTTAAGAAAGTCGCTTCTCCATTTATCATAGGGAAACACCAACCCGGTTTGACATGAAAACAAAATAAAAAGAAAATAAACAAAACTTTTGATCCTTGGGAAAGAACCGAGTATTAAGAAAACCTTCAGAGATTATTTCTAAACTACTATTAACAAGGTGATAGCCAAATTGTGCGCTCATGATTCATTTGAGAAACAAGCCTCGACGTAGGCTCTTAGCGCATTTGCAAGGCACGGGTAGCAAGATAATGGAATCATGTAGGACTAGCCAGGCACACAACCAACATTAAAAATAAAAATCAAGCCCTGCAAGGGCACAATTAAGCTCAAAAATAAAAACATAACATAAATGCCCGATAAGGGTAATATCATAACAATCATCAAAATGTGCCCAACAAGGGCCAAATCAAGTCTAGCAGGTAACTAAATATGTCTCAAGACCAAACATAGGAAACCAAAATCAATAGTAAGAATTAGCACCCCACCCCATCAAAAGAAGCATTTCCCTCAATGCTATAAGCTCACATAGGGAAAGAAAGGTACAACTCCATGGAGGACTAGGCCTCATCATTCGGAGACCGTCCACTGGGGCTGGCTCCACCCTTTTTAGAGTGTGCATCCAATGTGGACTCTTAGAGATCATGCTAAAACTCGGGGTCTTGATCATCATCTAGCTCAGCATATCCATCACCAGGAAGTTCCTCCTTATCATCCGCAAGGCTTGCTAGCAAGTTGTCTAGGGGACCAGGAATTTGGCGGGGCTGAGGTAAGATGCTCAAATCTCCCACCTCAATTGTCTGCTTTCCCTTGGAGTTGGCCACATCCTTCTTATGTTTTTCACTGCACCCTTAACAACATCAACTCTTTTGCAGAGTTTGGAGACATTGTCCACTACCCCTTGCAAAACATTCTTAACCGCTCTTTGTATCATACCAGACAGCTTTGTAGCCGAATCATTCATCTACCTTTTATGGTTATATTTTTTGTCAACCATGTCATGTAACCTACTTTTGGAAAAAGGGCCTCTTGGTACAGCTGATGTGAGGATATCTGTCTGGGCTCCTAATGTAGCCCGAGAAGGAGATGAAGCAGCTGCTTCGACATCTAACTCAACATCCTCAACATCCACCGTTTCCTCTACTCTATGATATTTGAATTTGGGGGATTCCCTGTCAGTCTTTTTATCAAGATCAATCACCCCAACTGCATAGGTGACTTTGTCGCAGCTGAAGTATGGGATGTCGGCCTTTGTGCACAACTTGTTGATCAGCACTGAGAAAGAGAATGCATCATTTCCCCTGTATGCTTTCCTCTGAATCACCATGAGTGTGATTTCCCCAAAATTCACATGCTCCCCTGTCATAATGGCAGCAACGAGAATTGCCCTCTCTTGAGTTATCTTATGGTCATTTTGAGAGGGCAGGAATGGAATTCTGATGAGATCATACCACAGACGGGCTTCAAAGTACAAAGTTCTTCTCAGAATGTCATCTCCCACAGTGGCTCACATGGGAGTGGAGGGAGCAAGGATAGCAGCAGTTTCATGGTATGGTTTCACTTCGGCTTGCAACTTAGCCATGAGAGCAGGTGCAGGTCAATCAGGTTTCCCCAATAGATGGCATTGATGGGGGCGGGGGTAATGCACACTTTATTGCCCCTGACTACAACTTAATTAAAGTTGGGTAATTATTCTGCCTGTCCTCTATAACCTTTTGAATCCTGTGTGGCTTGATAGGCTGTAAAGAACTCCCGCATGACCTCCTCATAGTATCCACCAGGGACATCCAGAAAAGGGTACCTCTCTCGTTCAGCAAATTGATGGTTCATGCTGGGAAGCTTATCCCCAAATTCCCCTAAGTTAAAGCTTTTCTCTTTATTGAATGTTATATCCTTGTCTCGGGTGTAGATGTCCTTTTGACCTTCAACCCCAAAGGGCAATTTAGTTTCCTCAGCAGTTGATTCTTTATTTTGTTGACACTCGATGTTGCCCATGCTATAAGAGATATTCTGCACAAGGAGATTGTGAGCCCAAGATAAAAAAACAAAATCTTTTTGTATTTTATCATATATGGAGGAAAAAGATCACAATGAAGTTAACAAACTAAAAAGATTGGAATGCAACATAGTAGAAGAACAAAGGAGATGACTATTGGCTCATGCAAACCTCGTGCGGACTGCACCATACAGGGTGCACATCTCATGAGGAGTCGCACGAGCTAACAGAAACCTTCAGTGGTTTCATCTCAGGTGTCCGAAGCTGGTGTGAATTGCACCACCCAAAATGTGCGTCACACCAGCCACCGCACCTCAAAATAGTGAACTGTACATCTTTCTTCACATGGTGCAAAGGCTTGTGCGTTTTGAATATCAAGATCTACGCATCACAGGCGAAACACACAAAGGCACAATTGGAATTTTTGGGTTCCTTGTGTTTTTGTGAGTTACGTATGTGATCCATAGAGCAAGATGTGCTTAGGCACTTGGCACCATGCATTAAACCAATAATATTAACAAGGGCAAGGGTATCATGACCATAAACATCCAAGTACTCAGACTTTCCCGGTTATCCATTAACAAAATCAACAAACAAGCAAATAACTTAATGACTTCCCTTAAGATGGACGTTACCCCATCTATCATCGGGAACATCAAGCCCTAACTTACAAAAATGTGTACCAACAAGTTTAGCAATAATTAACCCCTCCCCGCACAAGATCTTACACCCAAATATTAACTTCAACAAAGTATCATGGGCATACAAGTAGCAAGTTTCAGCCCCAAAAAACTATTTTCAACAAAACCTTATGACAAATGATGATTTTCCCTTAAGAACAACGTCACCCAATCTATCATCGAGCCAAATCATGCATCAATCACAAGTGGATTACTCAGACTTCACCCCAAACATGGATTTCAAGGCTAAAAATCACTACCAATTAACATGCATTAACAAAATTCAAGTTCCCCCAAGTTGACACTAAACAAAATTCTCAATACAATTCAAAAATTGGGGACCCAAAATTTTTGGATCTCGCCCAAAATCAACATGGCAATTCTAGTTAGCATGCTTGACAATATGAGTTCTTAATCTTCATCAAAACAAGTATTCAATATTAAGGGACTTACCACAAATGAAGAATAGGTGGAGAGAAGTAAAAATTAGAGCTTTTGGGAAGCAATAATGCTGACCCAATCAACCCGCCCAGAGAGATGATGGTGGCAGCATGGAGGAGCAATGGTGGTGATTGTCGGGGAGAAGAAGAAGATTTTTTAGGGGGGAGAAGTAGAGGGATTTGTGGGAGGATTTCAGAGAGAATTTTGAGAGTTGGAGAGAAAATATGGTGAACATGGTGAAGGTGGCGGAACATAAAGAGAAAAGAAAAAGGAAAGTTGAGCCAGGTCGTCTCCGAGTTGGGTCGGTCAATGGCTAATGTAACACCCCAGAACTCGATTCAGATTTTTAAGTAAGAAATTTTGAAAATTCTGAAACTACCAAATCACGAGTCAAGTCTACAATTCTTGGAAGGAATCACGACTCATGGAAATGACTCGCGAAACCAGCTCTGTAGCTCCCACCTCTAGTCTGAGAACTACGAGTGGAGTCTACGGGTCATGATTAGTTTCATAGGTCGTGAAAATCACCAATGGAACTCAGACTGAGGGCAATCTATTTTCCAGGAACCACGAGTTGGTCCTACTGCTCGTGGAAATTTCCACGAGTTGGTCCTACGGCTCGTGGAAATTTCCACGAGTCATCCTATTAAACTGTAGGACCTGATCCGTAGCCTGAAACTTTAGCTTAGGAACCACGACTCAAGTCCACGAGCCATGGTTAGTTCTACGGTCTGTGAAAAGGACCCGCAAAACCTGAAGCCGAGTTTTAAAATAGCTTTTTCTTAATTAAGTCCCAGGGGTATTTTAGTTACTACCCACCCTTTTAACTTCTAAGTGAGGTCGTTTTGACCATTTTTAGCATGAATTCTAAACCTATTAGCCTAAGTCCATTCTCATTACCTCATTCATCTCCCAAGAAGGAAAATAACTCTCTCAAGCTCCAAGGCCAAGTCTCCTAGTCTTTTCAATTTCAAGTGGGTTAACTCCAATCAAGGTATGTGGGTATTCAACAATTGGTTCCTTTAACCCTTGTGCCCCAAACCCCTGATTCTCAAATTGATTTATGAGCTTGTGAAATTAGGGTTTTGATCTAAATTGGGAAAAACTTATGAAATCAACTTCTATGCTTAAATTCATGGTTTCCTATTGTTTATTTATGATTTGGTCATGATTCCTTTATTGGATATAAAAGCCCAAGCATTAAAGTTGATTTCTAGTAAGATTCCATTGAATTGTATGTTTTCAAGTGAAATTGGGCATGATTAGATATCATTACTTTATGAATTTATGAAATTGCATGCCTAATTCATCAATTACAAATTTAGAAAGAAAAGTATGATTTGAATTATAGCTATGCTTTACATCAAGGATTTTTAATATGAGAAATGCATGGTACCCGATGTGTCTTCATACTTTCAAATGAGATTTGGTATTCTATTATACCATTATGAACTTATGAGCTATATGTTTATTTTGGGAGTAGTACTTAGCACCGAGTTATGAGGGTTCAATTACCCAAGTACAAAAACTACGTTGCCAGCGTAGGTTATGATTTGCCCTATGGACTTATGAGAGTGGATCCACATCTTGATTAATGGTGTCCTTGTCTTAACGGGGCATAGGACAACTTTTCCAACTAGGGTTATATAGTTGGGTATAGTGGCCCGTGCTTTGGCAAGGTTCGGGCAAGCTTTTCTAACTAGGGTTACATAGTTAGATTTCATGTAGCTCACATGGTCTATTATCGGTTATAAAAAACACCCATATGAAAGTTTTGAATTGTTTAAAGCTATGATACCTACTTTGAGTTTTCACTCTTATTTCATGATTTACTATTCAATTGTTGACATCTACCTTTGAAACATCATTTATGCATGACCTAAGTTCTTATCCATGTTTCAAGCATGTTTTCATTATATTCATGCATATCTCACATGCTCGGTACATCATATAGTACTGACGCATATCTTGCGCTGCATCCTCTTGATGATACAAATTCAGGTGTTCCTCATCAGGCTCGTGGCTAGACGAAGCTGGATATCCAGTTAGTGTTGGTGAGTCCTCATTTTTCAAGGGCTAGTTATGACTCTAGTTTGTTTAGACTACTTATTTTTGTACTTTGAGTTAGCTAGGGTCTTGTCCTAGCAACTCCTTATGTCATGTATAGAGGCTTTTCAAACATAGTTGATATTTGGGTCTTCTTCGAATCTCTAAATTTTAACTTATGGATTGAGTAATCTAATTCATATTATGCTTCCGCTATTCTTAAATGTTATACTTGAGTTATGCTATGAACAAGGATTAATCTGGGGCACTTGTGTCCCGGATCCCATGTTATTCCTATGGGGTAGCCTCGGGGTGTGACAAACTTTGTTTCAGAGCCTCAGGTTCAAGAGTCCTAGGATGTTTGAAGGGCACATCGAGTAGAGTCTCCTTCATGTGTGTGAAGCGTGCCACATATATGAGAGAGAAGCTATGAGATGTCTTAGAAAACTTCACTTCTTTCATGATCATATCGTGCGATAGAGCTTAACTCTAATGTTCCTATAATCCTTACCTTGTATGTTTCAGATCATGCCTCGACATGTTGTGCCGCTCAGAATGCCACTCCTCTAGTTCCGACCCCCGAGGTCACGAATAAGGAGTTTAGGAACGCCATCCATTTTCTATCCTAGACCTTGGCTGCTCAGGCCAATAAGTAGGCTCCTTCCCCCATCCACCCTCAAGGTGGGGTAGCATCCCGAGTTCGTGATTTTATCCGTATGAACCCTCCAGAGTTTTGGGGTTCCAAAGTGAATGAGGATTTGCTAAATTTTATTGATGAAGTGAAGAGAATCTTTGATGTGATGCAAGTGGTTGGGTTGATTGTGTTGAGTTGGCATCCTATCAACTCAATGATGTGGAACATATCTGGTTCATACAAAGGAAGAAAGCTAGAGCTAGGGATGTGGTCCCTACAACTTGGAAGTATTTCGAGAGAGCCTTTCTTGATGTGTTCTTTCCTCGAGAGTTGAGGAAAGAAAAGACTAAGGAGTTCGTGAACTTGAGACATAGATCTATGACTATTCAAGAGTACAGTTTGAAGTTCACTCAGTTGTCTAGGTATGCCCCCTCTATGGTAGTGGACCCGCATGATCAGATGAGCAAGTTTATGTATGGGGTTTCAGACTTTGTGAAAAAAGAGTGTAGGTCTGCTATGCTGTTGAGTTGATATGAACATTTCAAGACTCATGACCCATGCTCACCTGATCGGGGGAGACACGCTTAAGGACATGGCTAGGGAGAACAAGAGGGCTAGATCCAAGGGTTCAACTTTCAGTCATCAAAGGTCCGGAGGCAGATATCGCTCTTCGTTTCAGAAGAAATCATCAAGCCCATTTCACTCTTCATCTAGTACTCCTACCCAAACCTCCAGGCCTCATTATGATCAGACTGGTGGGAGAGTTGGTTCTCAGTCGTAGGGGAGTGTTACAAAAGGTACCCCTTACCCTTTTTGTGCCAAGTGTGAAAAGAGTTACCCCGGTGAGTGTCTAGTCGGTTCAGGCAATTGTTTTGATTGTGGTCAGACTGGACATCCTATTAGGGAGTGCCCTTCTTCTATGAAGGGACAGGGATGTAGGAATCATTCTACCCCAGAAGCTTCAGGAGGTCGACCAGCCTAGCAGGGCACAACTTTTAATTCTGGTGGTCAGCGCCAGAACCGCCTTTATACCATGTCCTCTCTTTAGAACCTGGAGAGCTTACCCGATGTGGTTACTGGAATGTTTGCAGTCTTTTCTATAGATGTGTATGCTGTGTTGGACCCTGGTGTCTCCTTATCTTTTGTGACCCCTTATATAGCATGCAAATTTGAAGTATGTCCTAAATTACTTTTAGAACTCTTTTGTGTTTCTACTCCTGTTGTTGAGTCAGTACTAGCCAAAAGAATCTACAAAAATTGCCCTATCTCAGTCCTTCACAGAGTCACTTCAGCGAATTTAGTAGAGTTGGAGATGACAAATTTTGATGTTATTCTTGTTATGGATTGGCTACATGGTTATTATGATTTTGTTGATTGTCGTACTCGGGTTGTCAGTTTCAAGTTTCCAAATGAACCCGTTTTAGAATGGCAAGGTAGTCCCCCATCCTCGAAAGGTCATTTCATATCTTATCTTAAGGCTAGGAAGATGATTTTAAGGGGTATGTTTATCATATAGTTCATGTTATGGACACGTAGTATGAAACCCCATCCCTTCAGTATGTTTCTGTTATGAATGAATTCCCAGAAGTGTTTATCAAGGATTTACCTAGAGTCCCTCCCGAGCGGGAAATCGACTTTGGGATAGATCTTCTTCCGGATACAAATTCTATCTCTCTTCCTCCTTATACAATGGCTCCTACTGAACTTAAGGAGTTGAAGGATCAGTTGAAGGATCTTCTTGGTAAGGGTTTCATCAGGCCTAACATCTCTTCATGAGGTGCTCCAGTCTTATTCGTGCGAAAGAAAGATGGTTCCTTCAGAATGTGTATTGACTACCGCCAACTGAACAAAGTCACAATCAAGAATAAGTATCCCATTCCTAGGATTGATGAATTGTTTGATCAGCTTCAGGGTGCTAGTTTCTTCTCCAAGATCGACCTTAGATCTGGTTATCATCAGCTTCGTGTTAGAGAGTGTGATATTCCAAAGACAACCTTCAAGACTTGGTATGGTCATTATGAATTTTTTGTGATATCATTTGGTCTAAGTAATTCTCCTGCAGCTTTTATGGATTCGATGAACCATGTGTTAAAGCAGTATCTAGAGATGTTTGTGATTGTTTTCATTGATGATATCCTCATTTACTCTCAAAGTGAGAAGGAGAATGAAAACAATTTGAGAGTTGTGTTACAAACTCTCAAGGACCGACAATTATTTGCTAAGTTTAGCAAGTGTGAGTTTTGGATTCAGTCTTTTGCTTTTCTTGGTCATATTGTGACTAAAGATGGTATTCAGGTTGATTCTCAAAAGATAGAGGCAGTAAAGAACTGGCCTAGAACCATTTCCCCATCTGATATTAGAAGTTTTTTGGCTTTGGCTGGTTACTACAGGAGGTTTGTGGAAGGATTTTCTTCCATTGCTGCCCTGTTGACCTGATTGACTCAAAAGAAGGTAATATTTCGGTGGTCGGAATTGTGTGAGAAGAACTTTCAGGAATTGAAGATTAGATTGACCACAGCTCCAGTGCTAGCTCTACCTGAGGGCCTAGATGATTTTGTTGTTATTGTGATGCTTCTACGATTGGTTTTTGTTGTGTTTTGATGCAGTGTGGTAAGGTGATTGCTTATGCTTCAAGACAGCTTAAGACTCATGATAAGAACTACCCTACTCATGATCTTGAGTTAGCAGCCGTGGTCTTTTCTTTGAAGATTTGGAGACTTTACTAGTATGGGGTGTATGTGGATGTATTTACCGATCATAAGAGTCATCAGTATGTGTTCACTCTAAAGGAATTGAATTAGTGACAAAGAAGTTGGCTTGAGATTCTGAAGGATTATGACATGAGTGTGCTTTACCATCCGGGTAAGGCCAATGTTGTGGCGGATGCACTTAGTAGATTGTGAATAGGTAGTGTGTCTTCAGTCAAAGAATGAAAGAAGGAACTGGTTAAGTAAGTTCATAGGCTAGCTCAGTTGGGGTTCTCCTTATGGACTCGACATAAGGTGGCGTTACTGTTCAGAATGGTTCTGAATCATCCTTGGTAGTAGAAGTGAAGGCAAAGCAAGACAATGATCTTATTTTACTTTAGCTTAAGGGTGCAGTCCATCAACAAATGGTTAAGGTTTTCTCCCAACGGGGTAGATGGTGTACTTCGTTATCAGGGTCGACAATGTGTACCAGATGTAGATGGGTTGCGCCAGCAGATTTTGACTGAGTCTCATTGTTCTAGATATTCCATCCACCCCGGTTCCACCAAGATGTACCGTGATCTATGGGAAGTCTATTGGTGGAATGGTATGAAGTGGGACATAGCCAATTTTTTGGCTAAGTGTCCCAACTGTCAGCAAGTGAAGGTAGAGCACCAACGATCGGATGGCATGATTCAAGATATTGACCTTTCTACTTGGAAATGGGAAACGATCAATATGGACTTCATTACAAGTTTTCCTCGTACTCGAAAGAAACATGATTCTATTTGGGTGATTGTCGATCGGATGACTAAATCATCCCATTTCTTGGCTGTTAAGACTGTGGATTCAACAGACAATTATGCCAGACTCTATATCCGGGAGATAGTTTGTTTGCATGGTGTTCCTTTGTCAATTATTTCAGATAGGGGTACTCAGTTTACTTCTCAGTTTTCGAGATCGTTTCAGAGAGGTCTTGGTACTCAGGTGAAGCTTAGCACAACTTTTCAACATCAGAAAGACAGCCAGGCAAAGTGTACTATTTAGACTTTAGAGGATATGTTGAGAGCTTGTGTGATTGATTTCAAAGGTAATTGGGATTATCACTTACCTCTTATCGAGTTTGCCTACAACAACAGCTTACACTCTAGCATCTAGATGGCTCCGTATGAGGCACTTTATGGTCGGAGGTATAGATCTCCTATTGGTTGGTTTGAGGTAGGTGAGACATCTTTTATTGACGCAGATTCGGTGCATGAGACCATGGAGAAAGTTCAGCTTATTAGGGAGAGGTTGAAGACCTCTCAAAGTCGACAAAAATCATACGCGGATGTGAGGAGGAGGGAATTGGAATTTGAAGGTTATTATTGGTTTTTTCTAAAGGTGTCACCCATGAAGGGTGTAGTGAGATTCAGCAAGAAAGGGAAGCCTAGTCCCCATTTTGTAGGTCCTTATCAGATTTTGAGGAATGTTGGTAAGGTTGCTTATGAGTTGGATTTGCCATTAGATTTGGAACCGGTTCATCCAGTTTTCCATGTTCCTTATTGAATAAGTGTGTTGGGGATCCGACTTTGATTGTTCCTTTGGAGGATGTAGGTGTGAAGGATAGTCTCACCTATGAGGAGGTCCGCGTAGAAACCCTTGATCGTCAGATTCGGAGGTTGAGAAACAAAGAAGTCACTTCAGTAAAAGTTTTTTGGAGAAATCAGCTTGTTAAAGGAGCTACTTGGGAAGCGGAATCAGCCATGAAAGCCAAGTACCCTCATCTATTTCATTCTGATTCCATTCCAGCTTGAGGTAATAGTTTCATCCTTAGTATGTTCCTCCAATCCTATTCCATAAGTTACTCTCATAATCCTAGCATGCATTCATGTTTTCAAAATTGATTTAACCATGTTTTAAGTTGAAAAGTTCAATTTTCATGTTTATTCCGTGATTTCCATGTTTAATTGCTGGTTGGGCTGTTTACTCTTCAGTTTCCCTTGCTTAGTCTTCATTCAATGATGAATGATCCCAAGGGGGAGATATTGTAACACCCCGGAACTCGATTCATCTTTTTAAGTAGAAATTCTGAAAATTCTGAAACTACCAGGAATCACGAGTCAAGTCTACGATTCGTGGAAAGAATCATGACTCACGGAAATGACTCTTGAAACTAGCTCTGCAGCTCCCACCTCTGGTTTGAGAAAAATGAGTGGAGTCTATGGGTCGTGATTAGTTTCACGGGTCATGGAAATCACCCGTGGAACTCAGACTGAGGGCAGTCTATTTTCCAGGAACTACTAGTTGGTCCTACAACTCGTGAAAATTTCCATGAGTCATCCTGTTAAACCATAGGACCTCATCCGCATCCTAAAAAATTGTCTTAGGAACCACAACTCAAGTCCACGAGCCGTGGTTAGTTCTACGGACCGTGGAAAGGACCCGTGGAACCTAAAGCCGAGTTTTAAAATAGCTTTTTCTTAATTAAGTCCCAGGGCTATTTTAGTCATTACCCACCCTTTTAACTCCTAAGTGAGGTAATTTTGACCATTTTTAGCATGAATTCTAAACCTATTAGACTAAGTCCCTTCTCATTACCTCATTCATCTCCCAAAAAGTAAAAGAACTCTCTCAATCTCAAGGTCTCAAGCTCCAAGTCCAAGTCTCCTAATCTTTTCAATTTCAAGTGGGTTAACTCCAATCAAGGTATGTGGGTATTCAACAATGGGTTCCTTTCACCCTTGTGCCCAAAACCCCCAATTCTCAAATTTATTTATGAACTTGTGAAATTAGGATTTTGATCTAAATTGGGGAAAACTTATGAAATCAGCTTCTATGCTTAAATTAATGGTTTCTTATTGTTTACTTATGATATGATCATGATTCCTTTATAGGATTTAAAAGACAAATCATTAAAGTTGATTTCTAGCATGATTTCATTGAATTGTATGTTTTCAAGTGAAATTGGGCATGATTAGATATCATGACTTTATGAATTTATGAAATTGCATGCCTAATTCTTCAATTAAGAATTTAGAAAGAAAAGTATGATTTGAATTATGGTTATGCTTTACATCAAGGATTTATAATATGAGAAATGCATGGTACCCGATGGGTCTTCATGCTTTCAAAAGAGATTTGGTATTCGATTATACCTTCATGAATTTATGAGCTATATGTATGTTTTGGGGTAGTACTTAGCACCGAGTGATGAGGGTTTGATTACCCAAGTCCAAAAACTATATTGCCAGTGTAGGTTATGATTTTCCCTATGGGCTTACGAGAGTGGATCCACATCTTGATTAATGGTGTCGTTGTCTTAATGGGGGATAGGACACCTTTGTCAACTAGGGTTATATAGTTGGGTATGGTGGCCAGTGCTTTGGCAAGGTTTGGGCCAGCTTTGCTAACTAGGGTTAGATATTTACATTCCATGTAGCTCACATGGTCTATTGTCAGTTATAAGAAACTCCCGTATGAAAGTTTTGAATTGTTTAAACCTATGATACCTACTTTGAGTTTTGACTCTTATTTCATGATTTACTATTCAATTATTAACATCTACCTTTGAAACTTCATTTATGCATGAACTAAGTTCTTATCCATGTTTCAAGAATGCTGTCATTATATTCATGCATCTCTCACATACTCTGTACATTATATAGTACTGATGCATATTTTGCGCTGCATCCTCTTGATGATGCAGATTCATGTGTTCCCCATCAGGCTCATGGCTAGACGAAGCTGAATATCAAGTCAGTGTTGGTGAGTCCTCATTGTTCGAGGCCTATTTATGACTCTAGTTTTTTTAGACTACTTATTTTCGTACTTTCAGTTAGCTAGGGTCTTGTCCTAGCAACTCCATATGTCAGGTATAGAGGCTTTTCAAACATAGTCAATATTTGGGTCTTCCTCGAATCATATTCTCTAAATTTTATCTTATGAATTGAGTTATCTAATTTGTATTATGCTTTCACTATGCTTAACTGATATACCTGAGTTATGCTATTACCAAGGGTTAATCTGGGGCACTTGTGTCCCGGATCCTGTGTTACGCCTAGGGAGTAGCCTCGAGGCATTACAGGTTAGGTCACTTAAAAATTCAAATTTACCTTTGGTGCGCAACAATGTGTGGTTCGCACAAGGCCTTGTGCTACCGCATGTCGCTTCACAACTCACCAGTTTCATCACCTGGCCTTGCCCAGCTACTGGTTTGCCATGCCGTTGAAGTGTGATGCATACTTGGACTCGTTCAGTCTGTATGGCCCAGCGCACATCGCCTCAAATAGTTCTATTTTTCTCCCAGGCCATTTATTTTGGTGTGCGGTGAGCCGTACGACACATGTAACTGTTCATGCGGTCCACACAACCTTTTTTCACCCTATTTTCACTTTTCTATTTTTTTGCTCCATGCATTCACTAAAATCATACCAAAAATAACAGAAGATAACCAAAAAACAAAGGAAAGAAACTTGGGTTGCCTCCCAAGCAACGCTTGATTTAATGTCGCGGCTCGATGATAGTACCTCAATCAGTCGTTCTTTGCATTGGTGATGGTATCACTGGGCAACGTCCCTTTCATCCTCGAGTTTATTTGGGTCGAGAGGTGGTTCATTTGGGCCTCAAGATGCTTGATCGAGGCTGAGTGAGAGCTCACAGTTTGATGAAGTGTTGAAACTACACTTTTTAGCTCACTCATCCGAGAATTGCCTAAAGTTGCTAATCTCGTCTCTTAGCTGCATCATTCGAGATGGAGGAAAGAATCTCGATGTAAATGCCTCAACCAACTAAGCCAAAGATGTGATAAACTCGTCCAACAGTTCTTCTAACCACGCCATGGCTTCCCCCATCAAGGAAAAGGGGAATAGGCGTAATCGGATGGATTCTTGGGAGATATTTTGAAATATGAATGTTTGGCAAATCACCACAAAATTCCGGATATGCCGGTTGGAATCTTCATGTGCTGCTCCACCAAACATGCCCTTAATTTGGATCAGGTGGAGCATGGTGCTAGTAACTTGAAAGACATCATTTCCCACCGTGGGGGTTAGGTGGATTGCACCCAAACCCCCTTGCAACACAGGCTCAGCAACGTTTGCATCCATGAGGCCGTCAATGCTCTCATTATCATCAGCCTCACTCATAGTCTAGCCTACTCAATCACAACACAAACAACAAACAAAAGCAAAAGAAATAAGTACTCTCAAAGTGATTTCAAATATATAATCAAAAATAGCTATCAAATCAATTTCTTGGCAATGGCGCCATTTTTGATAAATGCTCAAACATACTCTCCAATTAGGAGGTATCAATGATCGTTAAGCAAAACACATTTATAAGTACCCAACGGATTTCGTGGTCATACCCATAGAGACTTGTAGATAGCACAATAATGATTTTATAGAAATGACTTCACTAAGAGAGTAAGTTTTTAGATGCAAGAACTTAAATGATTGGGGGGAATTGGGAATTTTGTCACAAAATCTAATTCAAGCAAGATGGTAAAGTAAAATAGGAGTACAAATAAGAGTAGATGATTAGGGATGTGCATCCAATGGGGCACGAATATGGAATAGGGTGATTGCCTATTCAAGCAAATTCTCACTCAATGACATAGGTAGCCTTGGTTATGGGTATGGTTGTTCATCTCTTAATTGACAACCATATATTATATAATCTCGATTAAAGAACTATCGGTTTAACAGCAAAGCAACCAAGCTAAATCTTAGGAAGGTCATACTATTTCTAGATTAGACCCTTAAATGGGTGATTCCGTCGATATGAGCTATTTCTAGCCTCAAATCCAAATGGAAGACCTAGTTCCCACTAGTAATTTCACATCCGAAGCTATGAAATTCTCTTTCAAGCAACAACATAACCAAGTAAGGAAAATCAATATTTGCAACCACCAATTTTAGGATTAAAACTTGGTGAAACTACTAGACCCATGTCAAATACGCAATTATAAGCGATAATTAGCAACACCCACACCCATTTGTCAAGCACCTATTATCAACACGTCCCTAGAAAATGAAATTAGCTACTTATACTAAAGGAAGGAAATATACCAAGTGGGTAAGTCAAATTCCTCTCCATTCAAGTGTAATTTCAATATCTAAGCTCAGTTTTGTACACAAATAGTGAACTAAGAATTGGAAGAGAGAATTAATTGAAACCCTCTTCTTCTTCTTAGAGAGGAAACTTGTTCTTAAAGCTAAAATTACTCAAGAATATTCAGATCTGAAGAATTCTATTTACAATTGTGCCTAAAATGGGTTTAAATACTTTCCCAAAACGTCACTAATTTTTTGGAAAAAAATACCCTTTGGGTGGTGTGCAGTGTGACGTGCGGTTTGCAAATTATGATGTGCACATCGCACACACTCTTCAGTTTAACCAGTGAATTCAGATGACTTGGGAGATGTCATGCGAAGGAGGTGCAGTTTGCACCATGATTTATGTGCATTTGATAGCGACCGCACCTCGTACCAGATTCTTCAGTCGATACAAGGCTCCATGTGGTGAGAGGTGAGAAATTCACCAAGGCTTGTGTGTGTCGCATAAGTGCTGCATATCAAGGCATAATATCCATTTTTTTTGATCACTTCAAACTTCACTCGTTTAAGCTCTTTTTGGGTCCATTTCATTGTTTTTCATCTTTGATCACAAGTACTTGCATAGACATCAATAAAGGCCATAATAACCTCTAAATCTATTCAAAACATATCAATAATTCATGGATAAAGGCTCAATAAGTTGGTATATTACCGACTTATCAGGTATCACGCCTGGTATGGGATATCTATTGGTTAGCTTGGGTACCACGCCTCATACATTTTCTATTATGGTTGGCTCGGGTACCAGCCTGGTACATGTTTAGTTGTGCTTTTGTGTGTTGGGTCCATGACAAAACTGAGTTTATTTCTTTTGATGTAATTATTAAATGTTGGTCCATGAGTGCCCAAGTAGTTATGTTTAAATTATAGATTTGTTCTTGTATAGACTAGGATTGCATATTAAACATTGTAGATGATGTCTTAGGGATCTTTGGGTGGTTCGAGTTACTTGAAAAGTGTGGGGAATCGTATATATTGTGGTTGTTGTGATTTTGTACATGTCTCATGTGGTGGTTAAGTCAGGTGGATGACTAAGACTCTTATTTATATTCACTGACTTGGGTTATACATGTTTTTTCTTGTTTTACTAAGTTATAGTTATGTGTTCATATATCGTATGTTTGGATCTGGCCGATGATCCTACCAGTATACTGTTATTTTTTTGTACTGACACTACACTTGTTCTTCTTTTGTTGAGTATAGAGCATATTCTGGCAGCGGCTGTGCGACCTGATTAGTTATGACACAGACGTATTCTTAATCTAAGTGGTACGCCCCAAGGTTACCCCCTAGACGTAACACGGGACTCGGGACCATGAGGATCCCAAGCTAACCCTTGGTTATAGCATTTTCAAGCATAATAAAGAAATAAGACATAGCGGAAACATCAACGTAAATCCAAAACTGGAAGACATATCATAAATATAGAGTCGAATAGGAAATACAACTCAGAAATCATCTCATAAGGTCTATGTATGAAAAGCCTCTAATACTATCATAGACAGTTGTTGGGACAACACCCCCAACTAACTCGAACATCTGAAACTAAAGAAGGAAACATAATTTGAAGGGGAGCCTAGCCGTCGAACCATGAGGACTCACCAAAAGCTAAAATAGAAGTGGCCGGATCTCTAGCCACGAGCCTGTGAAGGAACACCTGAGTCTGCATCATAAAAGGATGCAACGCAATATGTGTCAGTACTTTGGAATGTACTAAGTATGCGAGCAATGCATGAACATAGTAAAAATATGCTAAGTATGCTTGAATAACTGAAATCATGCTTTTAAAGGATAACTGAATGCAATGACTTTAAAAATATCATACGCCGAAGCGTAAACATTTGTAATAAGTTTGAAATCTGATTTAGAGTCAAATGCAACTTTAATCATAAACTGTTTCTGTGGGAGGTTCTCTAACCGACATAGACCATGTGAGATATATGAAATCCGATGTATTCGCCCCATCGAAAGGACCCAATATACCTTGCCAGGATATAGAGGCATTACTTTTGCATGATCACTAAAACTGATGCCCAACAGATGGGATTTAAGACCTACGGGGGCACGTAGTTCTGGGACTTTTTCGAGTACTCTCACCCTGTCCAACTCGGTGCTAATACTACTCCCAAAACATATACATATAGCTCATATAATACTTGGGCATATCTGATGCCAAATCTGTTTGAAAAGCATAAGAGTATATATGATAACATGTAATTCACTTAGCTTATGTAGACATATTTAGATGCCAAACCTGTCTTGAAACATAGGGACATATCTGATGTCCAAAACTGTTGGAAAAGCATAAGGACATATCTAATGTCATGAAATTCAAAACTCATGAATCTTAAAGCTTTGGAAGACCATACTTCAAAATATACTTTTCTTGCTAAATTCATACTTAGAGAATTTGTCATGCAATTTCATAAGTACATAAACGCTACGATGTCTAATCATTCCAACTTTCTCTTGAAAACATATAAATTCATAGTTTCATTCTAGAAATCAACATTTATGCTTGGGATTTTAAAACCAATGAGAGAATCATAATCAAATCATGAGTAATCAAGAGAAAACCATGAATTTAAACATAGAAACTTATTTCTTAAACTCTCCCCAATTTTAGATCAAAACCCTAATTTCATAACTTCGTAATTCAAATGAATACTTGGGGATTTTAAGCACAAGGGTGAAAGGAACCCATTGTTAGAGACCCATATACCTTGGATGAAGATTACCCACTTCAATGGAAAAGAATTGGAGACTTGACTTGGAGCTTGGAGACTTGAGCTTGAAGAGGGATTTCCCTTTTTTGGAGGAGATTGAGGATCTTAGGATGAACTTAGGGTAATATGGGTGAAAACTCTTCTCAAAGTAGTCAAAACAACTTCACTTAATACATAATAGGGTGGGAAATGACCAAAATAACCCTGGGTTTTAATTAAAAAGAAGATGGAATTTCGGTCAACTTCAGTGTCCACGAGTGGAGTCTACGACTCGTAGACTTTTCCACGAGTCATGAAATCCAGTCGTGGGACTCAGACTAGGAAGTAAGTCTGCATAAGACTTTCCACGAGTCAACAAGATGACTCGTGGAAGCTTTCACGAGTCGTAGGGTCGAGTCGTGGAAGTCAGGAAAATGTTTGGTCTCTGATGCAGTTCCATGAGTCAACATCATGACTCATAAAAAGTTCCACGAGTCGTGGAATCAGTACTGGAGCTGGTCTGCATGGCTAGGATCACGTGTCCCTTCTAAGACTCGTGGAACCTTCCACGACTCGTCGACTTGACTCGTTGTCCCTAAAACTTGGATTTTTCTGAAGTTTTTAACTTGGTTAGCTGGATACGTGTACGGGGTGTCACACTAAGGGTGAGCTGCTTCTTTCGGGATACCATGGATTCCTCTACTCTTTCTAGTCCATTGTTCGGACTTAGATTCATTTTTGTTTGGGGTTGCATCCATGTATTCTAGACTATGTAAGATGTTTTGGTGCCCGACTTTTAGATTCTAGGGGGATTATTTTCACAAGTTTTATGTTAATTATTTTAGTTATGAATCTTGACTTTAATTAATGCAAACTGGTTTTTAGCTGCTTAATTGTTTAAGTGTTGGATTGGGTATTTGGTTCTGCCACCGGGGTTTAGTGTGGGTTCCACTTGCAGCGGTTTAGGTCATCACACATATCGGCGTGGTATTCGATCCATAATACCCGTATCAACATTATTATCTATGTGACCAGTGTCTTAGACCTATACCTCATGAATATATATACATGTATATACAATGTTAAAGACACAATTACACTTAGCCAATTCAGCTCACTTATCACTTCTTTTTCTTCTAGCCTATTCATACAAGCATAACAAGAAAACACATACAATTCAATCATGTCCGGATATTAATCGCAAATTACATAACTCTACCACATATCATGTAATAAGATAAGTGTCAACTCCAACTAAGCACTAGGTATGCAAGCTTCACCTAATTTGTTCACTGCATAATGGGTCTCACACCCCTACTCAGGACTAGCAATTCACCCCACAAGCCTAACCGATGCACGGAGGAGAGTCCATTTTTAGGGTATAAGATTATAATTTCTCTTAACCTTAAACATCAACCAATTCCCACCATTACCAAAATCCCTTTGTAAGTTCTTATTAGGAATCATTTTATTCCCTATTCCAGGGCTTAACCATTAGACCGATCCTCTAAGACCTTCCATACTAACACCACATGGCTTCATCTACTTCACATAGCTATCAAGTCATCACAATTAAGTTAGTATTCATTCTAGGAATATATTACATTATATTCTAGCTTCCTCTACGATCAAAGCCTCACATAGTTATCATGCACGAGGTCTAAGCCATGATTCATACATCTTATGTGTCATTTACATGAATAACTGTCACGCCCCGAGGCTACCTCCTGGGCATAACACGGGACCTGGGACTACAAGTTCCCCAAGCTAAACCTTGGTCAAAGCTTAGTCAGTTATATCAATTAAGCATAGTGGAAGCATAATACGAATTAGATAACTCGATTTATAAGATAAAATCAAGAGAACATAATTTGAAGGAGACCTGAATATCATCTATGTATGAAAAACCTCTATACATGGCATAAGGAGTTGATAGGACAAAATCCTAGCTAACTCAAAGTACAAAAATAAGTAACCAACACAGACTAAGTACATAACTAGTCCTCGACCTATGAGGACTCACCAACAACTGACAGAGAGTGTCCTGGAAGCTCTAGCCACGGGTCTGATAAGGGAAACCTGAATCTGCATCATCAAAAGATGCAGTGCAAGATATGCGTCAGTACTATGGAATGTACCGATTATGTGAGATAAGAATGAACATGATGAAAACATGCTAAGTATACTTTAACAATCAAAATCATGCTTTAAAGGTAAGGTTGAATGCAAATGACTCTATGAAATACCACGAGTTATAAACATAATCATAAATAATGAGTTAGAAATCTGAATAAGAGTCAAGTACATTTAAAAGCATAAACTATTTCTATGGGAGGTTCTCCAACCGACATAAACCATGTGAGCTACATGGAATACGATGTATATGCCCAATCGAGAGGACCCAATATACCTTGTCAGGGTATAAAGGCTTGACTATGGCATGATCACTAAATCTGATGCCCAACATAGGGGATTTATAAACCTACGAGGGCACGTAGTTCTGGGACTAAGGGTACTCTCACCCCATCCAACTAGGTGCTAAATACTACTCCCAAAACATACTTATAGCTCATATAATAATGGGGCATATCTAATGCCAAACATGATCATACTGGTGACATATTTGATGTCAAAACTGTTTGAAAAGCAATAAGACATATCTGATGCCATGCAATTCAAATTCACACATCTAAAGACTTGTCATAGCCATAATTCAAATCATAATTTTCTTTTCTAAATTCATACTTGAAGATTTAGACATGCAATCTCATAAATACAAAAAGGTCATGATATCTAATCATGTCAAATTCCTCTTGAAAACATGCAATCCAATGAAATCATGCTAGCAATCAACTTTTGTACTTGGACTTCTAAAACCAATGAAGGAATCATGATAAAATCATAAAATAAGCAATAAGAAACCATGAATTTAGGCATAGAAATTGATTTCATAAGTTTTCCCCAATTTAGATCAAAACCCTAATTTCACAAGTCCATAATTCAATTTGAGGATTAGGGGTTTTTGGCACAAGAGTGGAAGGAAACCCATTGTTGAATACCCACATACCTTGATTGAAGTTAACCCACTTGAAAATTGAAAAGCTTTAGGAGACTTGATCTATGAGCTTGAGACCTTGAGCTTGAGAGAGACCTTTCCCTTTTTGGGAGTTGAATGAAGATTTGAGAAGGAACTTCACCTAATGAGGGTGAAAACCCTTCTTGAAATAGTCAAAATGACATAATTTAGGAGTTAAAAGGTGGGGAAAGACTAAAATACCCCCGAAACATAATTAAGAAAACACTGGAAAATGGGTCGGCTTTAGGAATCACGGGTCAGTTCTATGGGTCATCGTTTGAACCACGACCCGTGGTTCCCACTCGTGGTACCTGGTCCAGTAAATCTACGGGTCAAAAGGACAGACCCGTAGAATGGATGACAGATCATAGAATCAAGTCATCGTCCCTTAAGACTTTTATGTCTCTTATCAGGTTCCACGAGTCAACAGGATGGACCCGTAATTCCAATCATGGACCATAGACTGGACTCCTGGTTCCCGGGACAACAGTCGGCCCACAGGTCAGAATCCACGAGTGGATATTACAACCCGTGGAATGAAATACAGTATGTAGAACCCACTCGTGGTTCTCAGACCAAAGGCTAACCCTGAAGACTTAAAACATAGACCCATACCACGACCCATGGTTTGGACCCGTCAATCCTGGAAACATGGAAATTTTCTGAATTTCAGACTTAGATAGCTGGTTCATTTCCGAGGTGTTACAATATCTCCCCCTTGGGAGCATTCATCCTCGAATGAAGACTAAACAAAGGAATACTGAAGATAAAATAGCCCAACCAGTCAACAAAACATGGAAATCAAGGAATAACCATGAAAACTGAACTTTTTAACTTAAATCATGATTAAATCAACTTCAAAAACAGGAATGCATGCTAAAATCATGAAGGGAACTGATGGAGTAGATTCAGAGGGACATAGTAAGGAGGAAACTATTACCTCAAGCTGAAGCTGAATCGAAAGGAAAAAGATGGGGATATTTAGCCTTCATGGCCTCTTCCGCTTCCCAAGTAGCTCCCTCTACAAGCTGGTTTCTCTAAAGAACTTTTACCGAGGTGACTTCTTTGTTTCTCAGTCTCCGGATCTGTCGAACAAGAATATCTATGGGAACCTCCTCATAGGTGAGACTAACCTTCACACCTACATCCTCTAAAGGAACAATCAAGGTCGGATCACCAATGCACTTCTTCAATAACGAGACATGGAAAACTGGA
Organism: Jaltomata sinuosa; assembly: GCA_003996215.1. Lineage (NCBI taxonomy): Eukaryota > Viridiplantae > Streptophyta > Magnoliopsida > Solanales > Solanaceae > Jaltomata > Jaltomata sinuosa. Next base: position 293,212 of record QJPP01000827.1, on the reverse strand, counting down.
TGAACCGCTTCTAACTCTGATGGTAAATCCAACTCATAAGCAACCTTACCAACTCTCCTAAGAATCCGATAAGGACCTAAAAAACAAGGACTAAGCTTCCCTTTCTTCCCGAATCTCATCACACCCTTCATGGGCGACACCTTAAGAAACACCCAGTCATCCACCTCGAACTCTAACTCCCTCCTCCTCACATCTGCATAGGATTTCAGTCGACTTTGAGCGGTCTTCAACCTCTCTCTAATAAGCTGAACCTTCTCCATGGTCTCCTGCACCGAGTCTGGACCAATCAAGGCTGCCTCACCAACCTCAAACCAACCAATAAGAGACCTATACCTCCGACCATAAATTGGCTCATACGGTGCCATCTGGATACAAGAGTGAAAGTTGTTGTTGTAGGAAAACTCGATAAGAGGTAAGTGATCATCACAATTACCTTTGAAATCAATCACACACACCCTTAACATATCCTCCAAAGTCTGAATAGTATACTCTGCCTGGCCGTTTGTCTGAGGGTGAAAAGTTACTTCACCTGGATACCATGACCTCTCTGAAATGATTTCCAAAACTGGGATGTAAACTGAGTACCCCTATCAGAAATGATAGACAAGGGAACACCATGCAATCAAAATATCTCCCCGATGTAGAGTCTTGCATAATCATCCGTTGAATCCGTAGTATTAACAGCTAAGAAGTGGGATGATGTAGTCATCCGGTGGACAATCACCCGAATCGAATCATGTTGCCTTCGAGTATGAGGCAAACCCATAATAAAGTCCATATTGATCGCTTCCCATTTCTAAGTCAGAAGGTAAATATCCTGAATCATGCCACTTGGTCGCTGATGCTTCACTTTCACTTGCTGACAGTTGGGACACTTAGCCACAAACCCGGCTATGTCCCACTTCATACCATTCCACCAAAAGACTTCACATAGATAACGGTACATCTTGGTGGCACCCGGATGAATGGAATATCTAGAACTGTGAGACTCGATCAAAATTTATTGTCGTAGCCCATCTACATTTGACACACACAATTGACCCTGATAACGTAGCACACCATCTCCCGCTTGGGAGAAAACCTCAACCCTTTGCTAATGAAGTACACCCTTATGGTGAAGAAAAATTGGATCACTGTCTTGCTTCGCCTTCACCTCAGCTGCCAAAGATGACTTGGAACCATTCTGAACAATAACACAATCTTCTGTTGAGTACATAAGGTTAACTCCCAATCGAGCTAGCCTATGAACCTCCTTAACCAATTCCTTCTCCCTTCTTCAATGGAATATACACTCCCCATGGATAATATACTAAGTGAATCTGCCACAACATTGGCCTTACCCGGATGGTAAAGCACACTCATATCATAGTCCTTTAGAAGCTCAAGCCACCTCCTCTGACGAAGATTCAATATTTTTTGAGTAAACACATACTGAAGACTTTTGTGATTGGTGAACACATCCACATGAACGCCATACAAGTAATGTCACCAAATATTCAAAGCAAATACCATGGCTACCAACTCAAGATCTAGAGTAGGGTAGTTTTTCTCATGAGTCTTAAGTTGTCTAGAAGCATAAGCAATTACCTTTCCTCGCTGCATCAACACACAACCCAAAATAATATTAGAAGGATCGCAATATACAACAAAATCATTCAAACCCTCGGGTAGGGTCAACACTAGAGTGGTGGTCAACCTAGTCTTCAATTCCTGAAAACTCTTCTCACATGAATCAGAGCACTGTAATTTTACCTTTTTTCTGAGCCAATTGAGTCAAAGGTGGAGCAATGGAAGAGAACCCCTCCACAAACCTCCTGTAATAACCAGCCAAACCCAAGAAACTCTGAATATCCGATGGGGAAGTATGTCTAGGCCAGTTCTTTACTACTTCAATCTTATGTGAATCCACACGAATACCATATCCTGTCATAATGTGACCCAGAAAAGCCACAGACTGCATCCAGAACTCACACTTTCTAAACTTAGCAAACAACTGATGATCCTTGAGAGTTTGAAATACCACTCTCAAATGGCCCGCATGCTCCTCCTCACTCTGAGAGTAGATAAGGATATCGTCAATGAACACAATCACAAACATATCAAGATAGTGCTTGAACACACGTTTCATCAAATCTTTAAAGGCTGTAGGAGCATTCGTTAGACCGAAATACATAATAACAAACTCAAAATGAATGTACTGAGTACTGAAGGCAATCTTTAGAATATCACACTCGAACACGAAGCTGATGATAGCCAGACCTAAGGTCGATCTTGGAGAAGAAACTAGCACCTTGAAGCTGATTAAACAAGTCATCAATCCTAGGAATGGGATACTTATTTTTGATTGTGACCTTGTTCAACTGACTATAGTCAATACACATCCTAAGGGAACCATCTTTCTTTCGAACAATCAAAATGGGGGCACCCCATAAAGAGATGCTAGGCCTGATGAAACCCTTATCAAGAAGATCCTTCAACTGATCCTTTAACTCTTTAAGTTCAGTGGGATCCATCCTATAGGGAGGAATAGAGATAGGATTCGTATTTGGGAGAAGATCTATCCCAAAGACGATCTCCCTCTCGAGATGGACTCTGAGCAAATCCTCAGGAAACACATGTGGGAACTCGTTCACAATGAGAACAGACTGAAGGGATGGGTCCTTGGACTTCGTGTCCATAACCCAAACTATATGATAAGCATAACCCTTAGAAATCATCTTCCTAGCCTTAAGATAGGATATGAAGTGACCTTTTAAGGATGGGGGACTACCTTGCCACTCTTAGACAGGTTCATTCAGAAACTTAAAACTGACCACATGAGTACGACAATCAACTGAAGCATAACAAACATACAACCATTCCATACCCAGGATAACATCAAAATTAGTCATCTCCAACTCTACTAAATCTGCCAAAGTGACTCTATGAAGGACTGAGATAGGACAATCTCGGTAGATTCTCTTGGCTAGGACTGACTCACCAACAGGAGTAAAACACAAAAGGTTTCTAAAAGCATTTCAGGGCAAATTTTGAACTTGCATGCTACATAAGGGGTCACAAAATATAAGGAGGCACCAGGGTCTAACAAAGCATAAACATCGAAAGAGAGGACTTTCAACATACCAGTAACAACATCTGAGGGAACCCTCCTAATCCTGATGAGAGGATATAGCATAAAGGCAGTTCTGGTGCTGACCACCAGAACTAGAAGCTACTCCCTGCTGGGTTGGTCGACCTCCTAAAACTACCAGGGTAAACTGAGTCCTACCTCCCTGTCCCTTCCTATATGAAGGGCAATCTCTGATATGATGTCAAGTCTGACCACAACCAAAATAACCCTCCCTACAAGACAAACACTCACTGGGGTGATTCTTGCCACACTTGCACAGACATGGTAGGAAGGTCCCTTGGAAACACTCCCCTGAGACTGAGCACCTGAACCTTTGCCAGACTGATCATGGTGGGGACGTGGGGCCTGAGTAAGAGCACTAGTAGAAGAATGAACGGGTCCTGATGACTTCTTCTGAAATGAGGAATGATGTACGCCACCAGACTTCTGATAGCCAAAACCTGAACCTTCGAATCTAGCCCTCTTGTTCTCCTTAGCCATCTCCCTAAGCCTATCTCCCTCAATTTGGTGAGCATGGGTCATGAGCCTGGAAATAGTCATATCACCCAACAACATAGCAGACTTACACTCCTTCTTCACCAAATCTGAAACCCCATAGATAAACTTGCTCATTTGATTATGTGGGTACGCTACCATAGAGGGGGCATACCTAGACAACTGAGTGTACTTCAAACTGTACTCCTAAACGCTCATAGATCCCTGTCTCCTCAACCTCATCTTTCCTCAACTCTCATTGAAAGAACTGGTCGAGGAAAGATCCCTCAAATCTCTCCCATGTTACAGGGACCACATCCCTTGCTCTAGCCTTCTTCCATTGCGTGAACCAAATATGAGCTACATCCTTTAGATGATTGGAAGCAAGCTCGACACTCTCAACTACAACAACCTGCATCACTTTAAAAATCTTCTTCACCTCATCCACAAAGCCAAGAGGGTCCTCACCCACCTTCGAACCCCATAGCTCTTATGGGTTCATATGAATGAAATCTCGAACTCGGGCCGCCGCTGCCCCACCGTGAGGGTGAACGGGAACATGAACCTTCTGATTGGCTTGGGAAACCATAGTCTGAGCCAATAGGTGGATAGCATTCTGAAACTCTGCATTCGTGACCTCAGGAGCCGGAACTGGAGGGACATCATTTCGTGTAGCTCGGGGAGGCAAAGCACATTGTGGAGGCGTAATCTAAAATGTACAAGGTAAGGATTAGAGGAAAATTAGAGCTAAGCTCTATCACATGATATGATCATGAAAGAAGTGAAGTTTCCTAAGACACCTCATAGCTTCCCTCTCATATGTGTGGCGCGCTTCACAAACATCAAAGAGACGCTACTCGATGCGGCTTTCAGACAACCTAGGACTCTTGAACCTGGCTCTGATACCAAGTTTTTCATTCCCTAAGGCTACCTCCTGGGCATAACACGGGACCTGGGACTACAAGTTCCCCAAGCTAAACCTTGGTCATAGCTTACTCAGTTATATCAATTAATCATAGTGGAAGCATAATACGAATTAGATAACTCGATTTATAAGATAAAATCAAGAGAACATAATTTGAAGGAGACCTGAATATCATCTATGTATGAAAAACCTCTATACATGGCATAAGGAATTGATAGGACAAGACCCTAGCTAACTTAAAGTACGAAAATATGTAACCAACACAGACTAAGAACATAACTAGTCCTCGACCTATGAGGACTCACCAACAACTGACAGAGAGTGTCCTGGAAGCTCTAGCCACGGGTCTTATAAGGGACACCTGAATCTGCATCATCAAAAGATGTAGTGCAAGATATGCGTCAGTACTATGGAATGTACCGAATATGTGAGATAAGAATGAACATGATGAAAACATGCTAAGTATACTTTAACAATCAAAATCATGCTTTAAAGGTAAGGCTGAATGCAAATGACTCTATGAAATACCATGAGTTATAAACATAATCAGAAACAATGAGTTAGAAATCTGAATAAGATTCAAGTACATTTAAAAGCATAAATATTTCTATGGGAGGTTCTCCAACCGACATAGACCATGTGAGCTACATGGAATACGATGTATATGCCCCATTGAGAGAACCCAATATACCTTGTCAGGGTATAAAGGCTTGGACTGTGGCATGATCACTAAATCTGATGCCCAACAGAGGGGACTTATAAACCTACGAGGGCACGTAGTTTTGGGACTAAGGGTACTCTCACCCCATCCAACTCGGTGCTAAATACTACTACCAAAACATACTTATAGCTCATATAATAACGGGGCATATCTAATGCCAAACATGATCATACTGGTGACATATTTGATGTCAAAACTGTTTGAAAAGCAATAAGACATATCTGATGCCATGCAATTCAAATTCACACATCTAAAGACTTGTCATAGCCATAATTCAAATCATAATATTCTTTTCTAAATTCATACTTGAAGATTTGGACATGCAATCTCATAAATACAAAAAGGTCATGATATCTAATCATGTCAAATTCCTCTTGAAAACATGCAATCCAATGAAATCATGCTAGAAATCAACTTTTGTACTTGGACTTGTAAAACCAATGAAGGAATCATGATCAAATCATAAAATAAGCAATAAGAAACCATGAATTTAGGCATAGAAATTGATTTCATAAGTTTTCCCCAATTTAGATCAAAACCCTAATTTCACAAGTCCATAATTCAATTTGAGGATTGGAGGGTTTTGGCACAAGAGTGGAAGGAAACCCATTATTGAATACCCACATACCTTGATTGAAGTTAACCCACTTGAAAATTGAAAAGATTTAGGAGACTTGATCTTGGAGCTTGAGACCTTGAGCTTGAGAGAGACCTTTTCCTTTTTGGGAGTTGAATGAATATTTGAGAAGGAACTTAGGCTAATGAGGGTAAAAATCCTTCTAGAAATAGTCAAAATGACATCATTTAGGAGTTAAAAGCGTGGTAAAGACTAAAATACCCCCAGAACATAATTAAGAAAAAGATTGAATATGGATCGACTTCAGAAATCACATATCGGTTCTACGGGTTGCGTTTGAACTACAAACTGTGGTTCCCACTCGTGCTTCCTGGTCCAGTAAATAGGCTGCAGAAGTCAATCTACGGGTCAATAGGATGGACCCATAGAATGGATGACAGATCATAGAATTAAGTGTTCATCCCTGAAGACTTTCATGTCTCTGATCCGGTTCCACGAGTCAACAGGATGGACCCGTAATTCCAATCATGGACCATAGGCTGGACTCGTGGTTCCTGGTACAATAGTTGGCCCATAGGTTAGATTCCACAATTGGATATTACGATTTGTGGAACGAATTACGGTCCATAGAACCCACTCGTGGTTCTCAGACCAAAGTCTAACCCTACAGACTTAAACCAAGGACCTATTCCATGACTTGTGGTTCAAACCACGGTCCGTGGTTTGGACCCGTCAATCCTGGAAACATGGAAATTTTCTGAGTTTCAGCCTTAGATAGCTGGTTTGATTTCTGAGGTGTTACAAAAAGTCATAACACACATAACTATTTACAGGCCTCAAGTTTATCAACTATGTTTATCTATTACAATCCAAACTCCATGCCCGAAGTCTTAAGCATCCTGTCTCTATCATTTTCTATATTGAAATAATGCTTTCTAATCAAGTCTTGCTATTATTTAACAATAACTTTCCTTGATTATCGAGACGCAGGCAACATGCATGACACTTACATGCCATTCTCATCCCAGGATGTTCGGAGGAAGAGTCATCGCAAGGATGAGGATCTATCATTTTTTTGAGAGGTTTTCCTCTCTTTTCTTACTTTTATATGGTTGGGAGAGTTTTGGGACATTTTTAGGAGAAGGCCTCCTCTTGGAAAAGTGTTTAAAGGCTAAACAGGCTAATTTAGAGTTCTGCCCCGTTACTTTGTCGAGATAATGATAGCTTTATCGTGATAGACCATCGCGATGTGTCCTCTTTGCTGCGACTAGCTCAGGCTCATTCTACCCAGGGGCACTAGCACCTTACCCTATGTCTCATTTTATATCCGTGCTTTATTTAGCCAATCTCCAAAAATAAATTCACAATTTTTGTTATACCCAAAATTATTAACTCGGTCATTTTTTTATTGTGAACTTTCAATGAAGATGGGATGGTTCATTACAACATGACTGTACATGGAAGGCACGTGCAATACACAAGGTGGTTCTTTATTATTTGAAATGCAAGTGTTCTACCTCGTGTATGTGGAGGAAACGTGCGGCTGCATACCATGGTGTGCAAAGGGAACGTCAAATTCACAACCCCTCTTAGTGGCTACAAATCCATAGTTCTACCTCCTTCAAAGTAGAACCTAAGACACAACCACAATAAACAAAATTGAAGTAAAACCAAAATTAAAAGAACACATGGGTTGCCTTCCAAGAAGTGCTTGATTTAACATTACGACACGGCGGGGGTACCCGAATCTCACGGCTCATTAAGATAAATAACCTTTATAAAGGTGACTTTGTCTTGAATACCCAAGTAGTGATTGACATGTTGCCTATTCACTTTGAATATCAAACCATCTTCACCCTCTAACTTGATAGCTCCATCGGGAAACACTTGAGATTACTTGAATTGCCCGGACCACTTGGATTTCAATTTCTTCGGGAACAACAACACCTATTCCCTAGAGCAAACTCTCCCTTCAGTATGTTTTGTTCGTGGAAGTGTTTCATATGAGCCTTGTAGAGTGATGAACTTTCATACGGCCTCAACTGGAACTCATTGAGTTTATTTAAAATCTCAACTCTAGAATGGGAGGCATCCTCCCAATTAAGATTCAAATTCTTCAAAGCCCATAAAGCTTTAAGCTCAAGGTCAACAAGAAAGTGGAAAGCCTTTCCAAAGACTAATTGATACGGAGACATACCAATGGGAGTTTTGAATACAGTTCGATATGCCCACAATGCATTATTTAACTTAGTTGACCAATTGATTCTATTAGCATTCACTAACTTGGACAAGATGCTCTTGATCTCTCGATTAGAAACCTCAACCTGGCCACTTGTTTGAGAATGGTAAGAGGTTGCAACCTTGTATCACACAATATTTTTCAAGAAAAGAGCCAAACAAGCGATTGTAAAAATAGGATCCCCCATCACTAATGATCTCCCCAGGTGTGCTGAACCTTATAAAGATATACCTTTTCAAGAAAGTCATTATGATCTTCGTTGTTAGGAAGTGATATAGCCTTCACCCACTTTATAGTCGACCGCCATTAGAATGTACTTGTTCCAATAGAAAATCATAAATGGCCCAATGAAATCTATCCCCCATACATAAAATATCTCGACTTCTAAGATTAGGGTCAAAGATAGCTCATGTCATCGTGAAACACCACTATGATGTTGGAATTGATCACAAGACTCTACCAAATCACGAGTATCTTGGTCGATAGTCAGCCAATAAAAACCACTTTGTAATATTTTGGAGGCTATCTGCATGCTACTATGATGTCCTCCCACAGGAGAGGATTACCAAGCTTTAACAATATTGAATATTTTTGCCTCCAAAATACAACTACGTATGACACTATCAACACATATCTGAAGAGGTAACGCTCATCCCAGTAAAATATACAAAAATTATGAAGAAAATTTTTCCTTTGATGGGAGTTCAAGTCCTCCGGCATTTGGTCACTAGTAAGGGAATTGGCAAAATCAGCAGACCAAGGAATCAAATAATGTGATGCTGTGAAAACATTCTCATTCAAAAAGGCATTATCAAGATCAAGCTCCCCCATAGGTCCACCACTCTCGTCAAGCCTTGTTAGATGGTTGGCCACTTGATTTTCACAACCTTTTTTATATTTTACCTAAAATCAAACTCTTGGAGAAGAAGCATCCATCGGATCAACCTTGGCTTGGCATATTCTTAGCCATAAGCTAATGGAGGGCAGCATGGTCCGTCTGCACCAGGACCTTAGTTCCTAATAAATAAGCTTGAAATTTCTCAAAAGCATACACCACCACAAGCAAATCTTGCCAATTCACTGTATAATTCATTTGAGCTCCATTGAGGGTCTTACTAGCATAATATACCAGATGGAAGATTTTGTCATGTCATTGTCCAAGAAAAATTTCCAAATCTACTCCACTCGCATCACACATTATTTCAAAATCTTTGACCAACCCGGAACAATGATTATGTAAGAGAAGGTAAGCTCCTCTTTCAAATAATTAAAGGCTTTCATACACTTATCATCAAAAACAAATTTGGACTCCTTTTCCAATAATTTGCACAATTGGTAAAATACCTTAAAGAAGTCCTTGAGGAATCACCGGTAAAATTTGCATGACCTAAGAATATTCTTACACCCTTCAATATAGTAGGAGGTGGCAACTTGGAGATAACTTTTATTTTTGCCCGATCCAATTGAATACCCTTTTCTGAAATCTTGGTGGCCCAACACAATACCCTCTTTAACAATGAAGTGGTATTTCTCACCAGATTCATTTTATCACACCTCTTCAATACATCAGCCAAATGCACTAAGCAATCCTCAAATAAATCTCTAACTGCAGAGAAGCCATCCATGAAGGTTTCCATGGAATCATCTACCATGGTGGAAAAGATGGACATCATAGATCATTGAAAAGTAGATAAAGCATTGCAAAGGCCAAAAGTCATCCTTTTAAATTCAAACTTATCATAGGGACACACAAAAGTAGTTTTCTCTTGATCCTCTAGAGTGATTGAAATTTAATTGTACCCAAAGTAGCCAGACAAAAAAATAATAATAGGCTTGCTACACAAGTCTATCCAATGTTTGATCAATGAAAAGAAGAGGGAAGTGATTTATTTGAGTCCATGAGTTCCATTTTCGGTAATCCATACATACACGCCACCCGGTAACTGGCCTCAAAGCAATCAACTAATTGTTCTCATTTGGCACCACAATGATACCACCCTTCTTTTGTATGTATTGCACCGGAGTCACCAAAGCACTATCAAAAATGGGATACACAACTTCTACATCTAACCACTTAATGATGTCCTTCTTTACCACCTCTTGCGTAGGTGGGTTTAAATGCCTTTGATACTCAATAAAAGGAATACAATCTTCATAAAGTTGGATTTTATTAGTGCAAATACCTGGAGGGATACCAATGATGTCAGCAATAGTCCAACCAATAGCTCATATATACTTTCTCAATACGGATAATAGATCCTCTACCTTCCATTTCTTCAAATTCGTAAAAAAGAATCACCGATAAAGTATCATCAGAATCAAAAAATGCATACCTAAAATGGGATAGAAGAGGCTTGATCTTTAATGTTGGAGACTCAATGATGAAAGTTGGGCGGTGAGGACTCCTTATTCTTCAAATCAAGATCAAGATTCTTGGGGGTATAAGTGTGGGAACCTAACCCTGTCAAAGCATTACATACTTTCTCATAATCTTTAATTTCTGAACCATCATCATTCAATACCACAACTAATGACTCCCCTCACAATGAAAATTAATACACAAACTCCACAACCTTATCAATAGTATAAATAACGGATATCACTTGCAAATAACTTGGTTGTTTCATTGAGTTACACACATAGAAAGTGACTTCTTTATCATTCACCTGAAACATCAATTCTCCACTCTAAAAATCAACCAAAGCACACCCGGTGGCCAAAAATGGTCTCCCCAAAATAATTGAAACTTCAAAATCCACTTCACAATCAAGAACCACAAAGTCTGCAGTGAAAATGAACCTATCAACGTTAACCAACATATCATAAAGGATTCCACTTGGACGCTTGATAGAATGGTCCACCATTAATTACTCATGGTTGTTAGCTTCGGAGCACTATGTCCAAATTTTCTAAAAGTAGCAAGAGCTATCAAATTTATGCTTTCCCCCACATCACACAATTCTTTAGCAAATTAACATAACCAAATTATACATGGAATAGTAAAAGCAGCAGGATCTTCCTTCTTAGACGCATGATTACTAGACATGATCACACTATAATGATGTAAAACTTCAATAGTCCCAACATCCATGCTATTTTATTTAGTGACTAAGTCCTTCATGAATTTTGCATAACCCAATTTTTGGAGAAAGGTATCTGCCAATGGAATATTTACCAAAAGTTACTTAAACATAGCAAGGAACTTGTTCATGTTCTTTCTTTTACTTCAAACTTTGAGGAAACGGAGGAGGACATTTTGGTAAAGGCATAGGAACTTTAGAAGCCTTGTCCTTCCTTTTTCTCAATATCAACCACCCCTTTTTGAATGAGGTCTTAGACATCTTTTTAGTAATATCATTAACCACAACCAGATATTCATTCTTTAAAGTCTCATCAGCCTTTGAAGACTTGTCAACTCACTTTGTATTGATAGTAGATTGATCCACCTCACCTTTTGCACTTGGAGAATAATCAGCATCTTCTACCTCATCACCAAGAACCCTACCACTCCTAGTCATAATTTCCATACATCAAGCATTGCCATTTTTTGGATTAGGTATGGTATCACTAGGGAGTGTTCCCTTTAGTTTAGGATTCATAATGGAGGATAATTGAGTCATTTGGGCCTCAAGTTGCTTGATAGAGGTTGAGTGCAAAATCATTATGTTATTCAAAGTATATATTTCCATCGTCATTTCTCTAACCCTAAAATCAGTAGACTCAACCTTCTTTAACAATTGAGCAAGCATATTCTCAACTTTTGAACTTGCAGGGTCACTCACGGTTAATTAGCTAGAATTTTGATCACCCTTAGGAGGATTGTAAGCATTAGGACATCGATTGCTATATCAATCTCTATCTCTATCCCTTTATGTAATGACCCTCTAGGTTATTATATATGTATTCATACTTTTTCTGCATTTTATGTTTTCCCACATTAACTATAGGTCATAAATGACTTGCCAGGACTGACGATTCAGTTGCCAAGACTTACGATTTAGTTCCCAGGAAATTCATTTTTGTTTTAAGCCTATTTCCTTATTTTGGAACTCTTAACGATAGAAAGGTTTGACTTTGGTTATTATTCGTAGAAGATGGCATCGGATGGAAATTCCATCAGTGCTGTTAGCTCTAGAGTATTCACTTTGAGCTAGTGGGACCTTTGATTTGGGTCCTGAGGCTTCTAAACTTATTTTGGGCTATTGAATTATTTTTGGTAAAATGATGGTTTCTGGACATGGGCCTCACTTTTCATTGAAGTGATCTTTGTTGTGAATTTTGTTAATTCTGTTGAGTTCGGAATACCATTTTTGTCAAGGTAGCATATCTGGTTTGTTTTCACAAGGTTCTGAATTAATCCTGAGGGTGCGATTGGAGACTTTTTGAGTTAAGTTTGCAGCTGATGCTACTGGTTCTAGTATGGATGCACTTGCGTTCTTGGGTAGGAACATGTTTACCTTCCCTTATGGTCACTAGTCACACCTATGGTATTGGGTGACGTCAGTAGGGCATCGCCATTGTGCTGTATTCCCGCCCCTGCGGTGTAGCCCATGCCACAGCAGCACAGTCAGAGGTTTCTGTTGACCTTGCTCTTGTGGTGGTCTGGTGATAAGTCGGTAATCTACCAACTTATTGAGCCTATATCCATGAATTATTGCTAGGTTTTGAGTAGATTTAGGGGTTCTTATGGACTTTATTAATGTCTATACAGGTACTTTTGATGGATGATGATAAACAAGGAAAAGGACCCAAAAAGAGCTCAAAAGGAGTAAAGTGTGAAGTGTTCAGAAAAGCTGAAGATTCAAACTGAAGGTGCGGTGGTTGTGCGACATGCTTAAGCCATGGTGAGAACCGCACCTCCTCTGGACAAAGATACAAAAGTCCTGAAGAATCAGTTAAGGGATGCAGTCTTTGTGTGATGCGCATATTCGAAAGTGCAAATCGCACCCCCTTTGCATGGAGCTCCAAATTCTAGCTGAAGTCACTGGTTCAACCGGAGAAAGTGTGTGATACATACATCATAATGTGCGAACCGCACTTCGCGCAGCACACCTCTTGAGGGGCATTTTTGTCCTTATTTTTAGTGATATTTTGGGAAACTATAAAAGGCCTATTCAGGCATAATTGTAAATAACTTTTATCATTCTGAATATTTTGAAGAGTTTTTAGCTTGGACACTAAGTTTTTCACCTCCATTGAGAAGAGGGTTTCAATCTAATTCTCTTGGTTAATACTTTTGTGTTCAAATTGAATCTAGAACTTGAGATTCAGCTCTAATGGAAAGGATTTTGAATTACCGAGCTGGTATCTCTTTCTCTCCTACTTTGAAGTGCTAAATTCTCTTGTCTAGGGGTGTAATGATGATGGGTGCTTAAGAAATGGGTGTGGGTGTTATTTATTCTTGCTTAATTGACATGGGTGTAATAATTTCACCAAGTTTTAATCCTAAAATTGGTGGTTGCAAACATTAATTTTCATTACTTGACTATATGATTGCTTGAGAAAGGATTTCATAGTTTCATATGTGAAATTACTACTGAGAACTTGGGATTCCACTGAAATTTGAGGCTAGGGATAACTCTTATCGTCATATTCTCCCATTTAAGGGTCTAAGCTAGAGATAGTGTGATCTCCCAAAGATTTATTGGTTGTTTATTGATCAAACTGATGATACTCTAACCGAGATCATCAGATATAATATTGTTGATCGAGAGATAAGCAAATCTTACCCATGACCAATGCTATTCATGTCATTAAGCGAGAATAGGCATGAATTGATAATCACCCTATCCCATAACCAATGCCCATCGGATATGCATCCCTAGTCGTCTAATCAACTTGGTACACCCGCTTTAGTTTTATTGCTTTTTTAATTGAATTGCGATTGTAGTAACAACATTCCCAATTCCCCCATACTTTTACTTTATATTTTGAGCATTTACTCTCTGTTTGAACTCAATCTGATACAATCTCTATTTAGCTACTCCAAATCCCTTGGGTATGACCCTGACAATCGTTGGGATTATAATTTTTTTTGTTGCACGATGGAATTATAAATTTGAGCATTAATAAAAAATGGTGCCGTTGTCGTTGACTTGAGTTGTTTGCTATTTTTTATTGTTGTTTTGAAGTCACCTTGAGAGTACTTGTTTCTTTTACTTTTGTTTATTATTTGTGTTGTGATTAAGTAGGCTAGCCTATGAATGAGGCCAACGACAACGAGAGCATTGACGACTTCATGGAGGCTGATGAGGCTGAGCCTATGATGCTAGGGGGTGTAGGTCCAATCTGCCTACCCCCCACGGTGGGAAATGTTGTCTTTCATGTGACTAACACCATGCTTCACTTAATTCTAATGAAGGGTCTATTTAATGGAGAAACATATGATGATGCCAACCAACATATTTGGAATTTTGTGGAGATTTTCCAACTGTTCATCTTTCAACATATCTCCCAAGAGTTTATCCGATTGTGCCTATTCCCTTTTTCCTTGACAGGGGAAGCCACAACGTGGTTGGAAGAGTTGTTGGATGACTCTATCACATCTTGGGTTGAGTTGGTTGAGGCATTTACATCAGGATTTTTTCCTCCATCTCAAATGATGAAGCTAAGAGATGAGATTACCAACTTTAGGCAGCTCTCGAGTGATCCTCTTTATGAGGTTTGACTAAGATTCAAAAAGAAGCTTCTCTTGTGTACAAATCATGAGTTGTCAAAAAATGTGCTTCTACAAAGCTTCTATCGATCATTAAACTCTATAAATAAATCGGTGGCTGACAATCTTGGTGGTGGTACCTTTATGGACTTAGAGTTTCCCATAGCCTCGACTTTGTTAGAGCGAATGACAAAGACCAATTAAGCTTGGCATACAAGAGAAGTGGATGTGCCATCTTCGGGAGGACCCTCATCAATCTTGATTAATGAAACGAGGAAAAAGGAGGAGGAGCGAGATGAGACAATGGCCAAAATGATGACACAAATTGACTTGATGACCAAGCATGTGATGGGAGCTGGTGGTGCTAAGACAGTGAATGCAGTGAGTAGACAAGAATTCAAAGCTAGTGATGATAAGCTTATGAATGTGGTTGATGGAAAGCTATGTTTTGAGTCAGCGGGTTCTCATCCCGGGTATTATCACCGGAGGGATGAGAACCAAGGTTGGATTCGAGATAAATAAAGAGACGGAAATTGGCGGGATAGAGACAAGGATGGTGATTATTTCAATCACCGGAGTTCGAATCCCTATATCCCTCTGAACAAGGCATACTTTCTCTACCAACCGGGCATAAGCAACCCCGGCCATTCCATGTTGGAGGACATGTTGTCCTTGGTTCTTAAGAAGGTGGACACCAAAAATACGGGAGTGAGCGAGCTAAAGAGTGAGGTCTAAATACTTCACCAAACTGTGAGCTCTCACTCAGCCTCAATCAAGCATCTTAAGGCCCAAATGAACAACCTCTCAAGCCAAATTAGCCCGAGGATGAAAGGGACATTGCCTAGCAACACCATCACAAACCCAAAGAATGATTGAGGATTGAGGTAGTATCATCATGTCGCGATGTTAAATCAAGCGCTACTTGGGAGGAAACCCAAGTTTTTTTAATTGCTTTTGGTTATCTTTTGTTATTTTTGGTGTTTTTGTAGGGAATGCATGGATGGAAAAATGAACAAGGGAAAGCAAGGCAAAAAGAGGTCGTGTAGTGGACTGTGTGAACTGCACAAGCATTTGTGCATGTCGCACAACCTATCGCATGGTGAAACAGATGCCTGAAGGAAATTTGAAAATTTAGAGGCAACGTGCGCTAGGCCGTATGGACTGCATGAGCCCAAGTGCACATTGCACCTCCGTCGCATGGTGAAACAGATGCCTGGGCAAACCCAGGGGAGAAAAAAAGGTCATGTGTAAAATTCCATATGGTCCGCACCTTGTCTGGTGCGAATCGCATGTCGCGGTGCATAAGTGGTAAGTTTGAATTTTAATTGACCTAACCCGTTGACGATCTGACCCAAAGATGACCCGGCCGACCTCTCTTCTTACTTTTCTTTTAAAACAACCTCTTATTTTATTCTTCCACCATCTTTTTCCTCAAACGCTCAAAACTTTCTCCCAAAACACTCTCTAAACCCTCAAACCTCTCCAATAATCATCTCTTCCTCTCACCCAAATTCTCCACCATTCTATCACCACTGCCGTCATTATCTCTACGGGAAGGTTTCACTGGTCACCATTATTGAAGAACAAAAAGCTTTAATTTTCACTTCTCCCTTCATAATCTTCACCTGTGGTAAGTTCCCCAATGTTAAATACTTATTTTTATGAAGGGTGGGAACTCATATTGTGAAGCATGCTCAATAGAATTACCATGTTGGTTTTGGGTGAGATTAAAAAAATTTGGGTTCCCAATTTTGAGTTGAATTGATGATATTACTTGCTTCCAACTTGGTAGAACTTAAATTATGTTAATGCATGTTTATTATTAGTGATTTTTGGCCTTGAAATATGTGTTGGGGTGAAGTCTGAAAAACCCACTTATGATGAAAGAATTATTTGGCCCAATGATACATTGGGTGATGTCATTCTTAAGGGCAAATCATCATTTGTCATAAGGTTTTGACTAAAAGTTGACTCTTGAGGCTGAATTTTGTTGATTGTATTCCCATGATCATTGCTAGCATTATATTTAAGGTATATGATCTTGTGTGGGGAGGGGGTTAATTATTGCTAAAATTGTTGATATCTATTGTGCAAGTGAGGGCTTGATGTTCTCGATGAAATATAGGGTAACATACATCTTAAGGGAATTCGTTGAGTTCCTTTTTTGCTTGTTATTGTATCAATGAAAATTTGGGGAAGTCTGAGTACCAAAAGTTATAATCATGTGATCCCTTGTGCCCTTTGTTTAATGTTGATTGGTTTGTTGCGGGGTGCCCAGTGCCTAAGCACATCTTTCTCTACAAATCACATGCGGAATTCACAAGGACACAAGGAACCAAAAATTCCAATTGTGACTTTGTGCGCTTCGTATGAGATGCATAGATCTTGATGTTCTAGTGGCATGAGACATCGCACCATGAAAGAAAAGAAGCAGACCACTGATCTGAGGGGTGACGCTTGGTGCGACACGCACTTTTGTTGGTGCGAATTGCACCAGCTTCGTATCTCGATAGAAAATCCCTATAGGATTCTATTTTCTTGTGCGATAGCACATGCGACGTGCACTCTCTCTGGTGCATTTCGCATGTGGTCCGCACAAGTTGACATTTACCTACTTTGTTTTCTCATCCTTTTCATTCCATCCTTTGTAGTTTGCTAAATTCTTCATAAGTTTTGTTTTTGTTTTTAGCTCACAATATATCTATGAAGAATATGTCTTCAAATAGGCGAAACACTGGAAGCCAAGGCAAAGGTCTGCTGTTGAAGAAGCGAGGCTCCACTTTTGAGTAAAGGGCATGAAAGCCTTCTACAAGCGTGACAAAGATAGAGGATACAATGAGGAGAAAAGTTTTAACTTTGGCGAGGTCGGAGATGATCTACCTAACATGCACCATTAATTTACAGAACGATAATGGCATCCATTTTAGGAGGTACCCGGAGGGTACTATAAGGAAATTATGCGGGAATTCTTTGCAACTTATCAGGCTACACAAGACTCCAAAGGATACAGAGGGCCCGTGGAGAAATTTTCCAACCTGGACTTAGTCATAGTCAGGGGAAAGAAAGTTAGCATCACCCCTGCTGCCATCAATGTTGTCTATTGGGGACACCCAATTGATCTTGCACCAACCCGCATGGCTAAGTTAATGGTTGACTCAAAGCCATACCAGAAGACAGCCCCCGTCATTGCTCAAGATGTTCCCTTTTGGTCCACTATAGGGGGAGATATCCCAAGGAGGTCCTTAATCTTCGAGGCTCATCTTTGGTATGATCTTATTTGCAACCATTTCTTGCCTTCCCAAAATGATTAGAAGATAACCTAAGAGGGGTCCATTATTATTGAGGCCATTATGATGGGGGAGCATGTAAACTTTGGAGAAATAGCGGCTATGGTGATAAGGAGAAAAGCTCATCAAGGAAATGACTACTTTCCCTTCCCGGTGTTGATCACCAACTTTCTACCAAGGCCGATGACCCTACCCTCAGTTGATACAAATTCACTCATGCTATTGGGTCCATCGACCTTGATAGGAAAACGGAAAGGGACACCCACAGGTTTAAGAAGCAAAGGGTTGAACAGTCCAGTGTGGTTGGCATTGATGAGCTTGGTGCTAGGGCAGACACTTCATCCCCCTCCAGGGCTACTTCTGAGGCACGTACATATTATCCAGCCCCCTAGATGACCACAAGCAGCCTTCAAGACATGGTAAGAAAAACTCATAGCCATGAGAACTAGCTTACCGAACTAGCTGCTAAGCTACCAAGCATGATAAACAAAGTTGTCAAGAGTGCAGTTAAAGAGGTTGTAGATAGCTTGAACACACTGTGTAAGAGGGTTGATATCATGGAAGGGGCAATCACAACAGAGATGTTGACAAAGACAAAGGCAAGGCTCCGGTGGTAGAAGCAGATCTGACTACCCTACCTCTACCTCATTCCATTCCCAGACCCTTAGATGGCTTATTTATAGCCTATGCGGATGAGGAGTTGCCGGGAAATGAGGATCAAGAGTTGGGCGATGATCAAGATCTAGATTTTTAGAGGGCCCTTCATGCCTCTACACTTTCCACGCACTCCCAAAAGGGTGGTGCTGGCCTGAGTGACAGAGCCTCTGATGAGAAAGCAATTGTCGATGATGATGATGAGGACTAGTCCTCCAGGGAGTTCCACCTCTTATTCCCATTGCACTATGAGAATTGAGGGCAATGCTCCTTTTATGGGCAAGGGTGGGTTTACTTGCTTGTGTTGGTACCCGTGAGTGGGCTTGAGACATTTTTTTGCCCTTGTCTAGCCTTTTTGACATTTTATTCTGCTAGATTATTTGGACCTTGTTGGGCATATTTGGATGATTGAGATGTTTATTTCCTTTGTCGGGCTTGATTTTTGTTGATTGAAATTGTGTTCCTCGGTTGGTCTTACATGCTCTATTATCTTACTACCAGTGCTTTGAAAATGCGCTAAAGGCCTACGCCGAGGCTTGTTTTAAAATGAATCATGAGCGCACAGTTCAAATATTGCCTTGTTAATAGTAGTTTAGAAATAACCTCTGAGGGTTTTCTTAATACCACGGTTCTTTTCCAAGGAGCAAAAGTTTTGATTACTTTCATTTTTTTCTCTCTCTTTTCTTTTGTTTTGTGTTGAACTGGGTTGGTGTTTCCCTATGATAGATTGAGAGTCGACTTTCTTAATGGAAAATGCCAAGTCTTAGTTTAGAATCGAGTCCGTAGTTGCTTGTCTCAAAATGGGCCCACCAAAAAATGTCTCATGGCAAATTATTTTGAAAATAAAAGGAAGAAGGGAAATGAATTTTTGAGGAAAAACATTCTCTTGTCATGACCTGCACACTCTTTCTTTGGATTGATTGACTCACAAATGAGTGTGTAATGAACTCGAAATAGCTTGTCAAAAATCTTTTGCCCCAATTGATTGTGAGAATAATCAAAGAGGTCTTCTGGCATGATACCTTGTGTGGTGAGGCTTTACCTCGATTCTTGTGCATAAGTGTCATGTAGAACTTCCCCCAATGTCATTCAAGGCAAAATTCTAGGTGTGAATGAGCTTGGAAGATGACCTTAGGCCCTTTTTGACAGCACCTTTACCCAAATGACTTTCCATGACATCAAATCCTAGTGAACCCCTTTCGAGCTTATGATCGTTCTTTGGCGCCTTGTAACACCTTTACCTTTTTGGAACCTCTATTTTGGCACCCATCCTCCCTAATTGCTTGAAAATAAAATGTAGGCTAAAAGACTATGTTTGGGGGGAGGAAACAAAATACAACATAGGCAAATGTCTATGTTTGGGGGTGCATGTGATCAAATGAGGAGATGAAAAGAAGTGCACTTCATGTGCAAGGTAGTACCTTAATTTAAATTGAAAATAGCTCAAAAAGATCAATCCAATGAGGATATTGAAAAACAAAAATAGGTGCTACCAAGTGAAGGTGGTATAAGGAGTTTGAATGATCACGAGTAAAACAGAGAAATCTTGGGTGTGTGAGGGAGGAATAAGGTGAAGTTGAAATTGAAAAATGTGAGCAGTGTTTGAAATGAGAACAAAGAACATTAGGGAGGTGTAGTCACTTGAACCAAATGATATCCTCACCTTTTCCCTAGCCAACATCGCAACCCGCAAGTCCTTGCTGTTTCCAAGCTTGTCTATCCTACATTGGTGGCGATATACATGAAGGGCAAGCCTATGGTTCGACGCATATGCACTTAAACTTCCTTAAGAGAGTGAGAGTCTTCTTGGTTCTCCCATAATCCTGTGTTTTGTGAATTGAATGATTGTGAGTGGGATTCTCTCTTGTGGTGAGTCGCATCGTGCACTCGAATTGAAACATAGAGTCTCTATTTCAATTGAGGGGAATGAATGAGACAAGTTGTGTGGAGAATCTCGAGGCAAACCTTGACGGTCCATGCCAATAACTTTAGAAGCTTAAATGTCTTATTTTGAATGGCAAAAATTCCCTTTACTTTGAATGAGAAATGATGATGATGTCCTTTTGGAAAAGGTTTTAAATTGATTAGTTGCCTTGAATTTGTGGTGGTCCAAATTGAGATTAGCATAGTAGTTGAGTCATTTGTTTGAGTCTTTTGTTTATTCTTTTTCTTAATTTTTAGTGTAGAGTAGTCTTTTGTGACTTGATTGAGCGTAGAGCATAATTCATTCCTTGTCTTGTAAGTGTCTTGCTTGAGGACAAGCAATAGTTCATGTTTGGAAGTTTGATAAATCGGTAATCTACCAACTTATTGAGCCTATATCCATGAATTATTGCTAGGTTTTGAGTAAATTTAGAGGTTCTTTTTGCCTTTATTGATGTCTATGCAGGTACTTTTGATGGATG
Organism: Jaltomata sinuosa; assembly: GCA_003996215.1. Taxonomy (NCBI): domain Eukaryota; kingdom Viridiplantae; phylum Streptophyta; class Magnoliopsida; order Solanales; family Solanaceae; genus Jaltomata; species Jaltomata sinuosa. Next base: position 272,145 of record QJPP01000827.1, on the reverse strand, counting down.
ATGATAAACAAGGAAAAGGACCCAAAAAGAGCTCAAAAGGAGCGAAGTGTGAAGTGTTCGGAAAAGCTGAAGATTCTGACTAAAGGTGTGGTGGCCGTGCGACACGCACAAGCCGAGGTGCAACCCGCACCTCCTCTACACAAAGCTGCAAAAGTCCTGAAGAATCTGTTAAGGGGTGTGGTCGTTGGCGATGCGCACATCCTAAGATGCGAACTACAACTCCTTCGCAAGAAGCTCCCAATTCTAGCTGAAGTCACTGGTTAAACCGGAGGCAGTGTGCGATGCGCACATCAAAATGTGTGAACCACACTTCGCGCCACACACCTCTCGAAGGGCATTTTTGTCCTAATTTTAAGTGACATTTTGGGAAATTATAAAAGACCTATTTAGGCACAATTGAAAATAACTTTTATCATTCTGAATATTTTGAAGAGGTTTTAGCTTGGAGACTAAGTTTTTTATCTCCATTGAGAAGCGGGTTTCGATCTAATTCTCTTGGTTAACACTTTTGTGCTCAAAGAATCTATAACTTGAGATTCAGCTCTAATGGAAGGGATTTTGAATTACCTAGCTGGTATCTCTTTATATCTTACTATGAGTGGCTAAATTCACTTTTCTAGGGGTGTATTGATGATGGGTGCTTAAGAAATGGGTGTGGGTGTTATTTATTCTTGCTTATAATTGCTTAATTGACATGGGTCTAGTAATTTCACCAAGTTTTAATCCTAAAATTGGTGGTTGCAATCATTAATTTTCATTACTTGACTATGTGATTGCTTGAGAAAAAATTTCATAGTTTCTGATGTGAAATTACTAGTGGGAACTTGGGATTCCACTCAGATTTGAGGCTAGGGATAGCTCTTATCATCGGATTCTCCGATTTAAGGGTTTAAGCTAGAGATAGTGTGACCTCCCCAAGCTAGATTGGTTGTTTAATGATCAAACCGATGATGCTCTAACCGAGATCATCGGATATAAGATTGTTGATCGAGAGATAAGCAAATATTACCCATGACCAATACTATTCATATCATTAAGCGAGAATAGGTATGAATTTATAATCACCCTATCCCATAACCAAAGTGATCTTGAGCATATTTCTATGCCCGTTTATCGTGTTTTACCCATGTTTACCTTATGTTTTAAGAGCATTACTTACTATATATTGTGTGTATTGAGTTGAATTGCTATATTGTTTACTAAGACACATGATTAGGTGTTTGTAGGGGAAATGACGCAGGAAAATTACCATTGGAAGATGATTTGGATATAGGAAACATGGATGCAATGTGCGGAAGGTTCCGGAGCACATAAAGAGGGGAAAATAAGCTTGGAGCATCGAGGGGAAGCCTGGTGCACTGCAGGCGTGCCACCCCAAAGCCCAAACTACTAGAGGGGCAGTCGGGCGCGCTGTAGGTGCGCCGCCCAATAGGAGAAATTGCTGACCATCTGTCTTGGCACATCCCAGGCGCGCCGCGCCAAGCTGTGTCCCGACCAAAATTTCAGCTTTTCTTTAGTCTGATATCAAGAAGGAAAAGGGGTTATTTCCCAAACCCTATAAATAGAACCTTGTGCATTTTTTGAAGGGTTCCGTGATATTTTTGGAGATCAAGAGGCAAGATTAGATTTCACCATTAGGTTTCTTTTCTTCTTCCTTTTCTTAGTCATAACTGTGGATGAAAAAAATATTATCTTTGTTTTTGAATAGTATGAGTGGCTAAGAACCCTTGTTCTGGGGTTACGGCTACAAACACATGAATATTTAGTATGAATTTGGATTGATTATTCGTTTGGCATTATTAGTTTTTCTTATATTCCTGTGTTTAGTATTTTGCTGCCTGGCCGCCATTATGATAAATATATAACCTTGTTGTGAACTAGAGAGAATGATCAACAAGATAAATCGAGGAACATAAGGAGCAAGACCTCTCTTTTGTAAAGTAAAGGGCAGGTTAGCGACTAGCACATAGATATACCTAGAACGGCTTGCTTGGTTCATACGAGAAGAAATATAAATGCTCTTAAAATATGATGTCACATCCTCGCTCAACGATGTAGTTGTGATGCTATTTTGAATAGGCAACTAGAGTCTCGAGAGACTATAGTTGTAATATTAACCCCAGAATCAACAACTAGGTGAACGAACAAGTCAATTCAAGTGACTACTACTTAGGAGTGGATAATAAAGTTGTAACCCTGGAATTCTCTCTAAAATTAGAATCAACACAATCATTATTTACTTGCATTTTATTCTGTCATTTTACTTTCATTATTCAACTACTACAAACTCATATTCTAGTTACGTTTATACTTGTTTATTTTAGCTATATATGAATAAGGTGGAACATTTGTTAAGTCATAAGTCCCTTGGGTACGATATCCAGACTAACTAGTCTGTATTACTTGGATGTCCATGTACACTTGTTTGCGAGTGGGAAGTCGCCCAACAAGTTTTTGGCGCCATTGCCGGGGACTTAGAAATTAGCAAATTTCTAACTTTTCTAATACGGTTTTATTATTAAAGTATTGACAACTTTATCTTAGCATTTGGTAAAATCTGCAGGTATAAACTTTGAGGTGTCAACAAGCTGGAAAGGAAGAAATACTTGGTAGAGCCACACCCTGAACCTGAATAACTATTTCATCAACAGAGAAGGGCAGCAACACTTTATCCTATCGAGTTTGACAGGGTGGCTGAGGAGGAGACAATCCAGGTATTTGAACAACGCAAAGTTGTTCCCAGAGAAATGGCAGCACCAAGGCCGGGAAACGATGTGACAATACCACTCGTGACTAATATTACCAATAGCATCTGAAAGCCAGAACCGGACTTTTAGTTAGAGCTCAAATATAGTATGGTGAAACTATTGCACACCAATGGTCAGTTCACGGGCTTATCACATGCGTACCCGCAGACACACATCCAGAATTTTATGGAAATCAGTGATACATTCATACCAACTGGGGTGGCAGTAGACTACGTGAGGCTGATATTGTTTCCATTTTCTCTACTTAGGGAAGAAAGGATATGGTTGAAAGCAGAGCTACCAAACTCCATCACTTCATGGGATGATTTGGCCCAGAAATTCTTTACGCATTTCTTTCCATCTGGGAAGACAGCCAAACTGAGGAGTAAGATTTTGTGTTTCCGACAGAAAGATGGTGAAAATATCTACATGGATTGGGAGTGATTGAAGGCTCTCATTATGGGATGTCCTCATCATCAGCAGATAAATGAGGTGTTGGTACATACATTCATTAAAGGTATTGAGCCTCATTTGAAAATTCTACTAGATTGTGCAGCAGACGGGCAAGCACTTGAGAAGATGTATGTTCAGTTGTATACTCTTCTACAGAGGATGGCACAGAGTAATTCGGAATGGAACAGTGATGCTAGTAGAGCCGGGCCCAAGAAGGTAGCCGGGTTGCTTGAGGTAGATTCCAACACGGCTTTATTTGCCAAGGTGGAGTCTATGGCTAATCAGATGAGCAACATAGCTACGGTTCTCATCAAGTTAGCTCTTGGGAATAGTCAGGCATAGGTTAGTGCAGTACAACCATCAACCATTCAATTTTGTGATACTTGTGGGGGAGACCACCTATCGGAAGATTGTAAAGCAAATCCGGATTCGGTAAACTTTGTTGGGTATGCACAGAGAGGTGGAATTCAGAATTATGGGAATGCATACAATGCATACTTGCACAGTAATTTGTCATATGGGAACAACCAAGGGCAGAATCATTTCAGGCCACAAGGACAGAATCAATAGTTTGCTGGAAACAACAAGTCGGCAGTCATGCCTAGCAAGATAGAGGACACGCTGAAGTCGATCATGGAGAGCCAAGCTAAGTTTGAAGAAAATCAGAAAGATTAGTAGACTGCCCTTCAGAATTTAGAAAAGCAATTGGGGCAGCAAGCTGGGGCACAAAATACGCGACCACAGGGTAGTCTTCCAGGTGATACTGACCCAAATCCAAAGCAGGTGAATGCAGTAACTACTAGAAGTTGGTTGGAGCTAAAAGGGTTGGCAAAAAAGCAAGCAGATCCATAGGTAGTTGAGGTCGTAACCGGAAAGGCTAAAGCTAGGGAAGAGACAGAGGTGAAAGAAGATGAAGTTATTGTGAAGCCTCCTCCACCGTTCCCATAGAAGTTGATCAAATAGAGAGAGGAGGCTATATTAAACAAATTTCTTGACCTCTTGAGGCAGGTACACATAAATCTCCCCCTCATAGATGTTCTTTAGGGAGTGCCAAAGTACACAAAGTATATCAAAGACATTGTGGCAAACAAGAACAGGCTGACCGAATACGCCACAGTCTCTCTCACAGAGGTATGTACATCTCAAATTCAGAACAAGTTGCCAATCAAATTGAAGGATCCGAGGAGTTTCACCATTGTGATCACCATTGGCCAGAAAGTTATAGCTCGAGCACTATGCAATATTGGGGAAAGTATCAACCTAATGCCATCTTCAGTGTTCAAGAAGATGGGGTTGATTAGTCCTCGCCCCACTACAATTTTTCTGTAGATGGCAGACATATCTTTGGCTAGACCTGAGGGCATTATAGATGACGTGTTGGTGCAGATTGGTTCATTGATATTTCTGGTGGATTTTGTGATCTTGGATTATGAACCAGACCCAAAAGTTCCATTTATTTTGGGACGTCTGCTATTGGCTACAGGAAGAGCATTGATACATGTGGCAGCAGGGCAGCTCACCATGAGCGCACATGACAAGGTGGAAGTCTTCAATGTGTACAAGGCAATGAAGTTGCCTGGGTTATATGAGGACTTGTCAGCTATCATTGTGGTGGATATAGAGTCAAGGACACCCTTCATCAAATCCGTAGATCCATTGCACAGGGCACTCACAGGGACAGATTTGTATGGAGATGGAGCGGCACATGAAATGATCCAATGTTTGTAGTCAACTTGTGCATTGTCTAGCACTATTGAGTTTGAGCCTCTTAGTAGACTGTTAGGGCCCCTTCCCAAGCCGTCTATGGAAGAAGCCTCGAAGCTAGAGATGAAACCACTCTCTCCTCATCTGAAGTATGCTTATTTGGGTGATGATGATATGCTTCCAGTAATCTTATCAGTCGGGTTGAATGAGTCACATGTAAAAGAGGCCCTAGCATGGGATCAATCCATAATTTTGCATGCATAAGATATATATGAAGGAGGCGTACAAGCCAATGGCACAACATCAAAAAAGATTGAATCCTCCTATGAAGGATGTGGTGAGAAAGGAGGTGATCAAGTGGCTAGACGCAGGTATTATTTTTCCTATCTTAGACAGCAAGTGGGTCAGCCCTGTGCAATGTGTCCCCAAGAAAGGGCGAATGACTGTGATAAAAAATGAGAAGGATGAGCTAATTTTGACACGTACAGTCACTGGGAGGAGGATTTGCATGGACTACCAGAAGTTAAATGAAGCCACACGGAAAGATCACTATCCCATCCCATTCATTGATCAAATGTTGGACCTGTTAGCTAGCCAGTAGTGCTTTTTCTTTCTAGATGGATATTCTGGCTACAATCAAATAGCCATAGTGCCGGAAGATCAAGAAAAGACGATGTTTACTTGTCATTATGGCACATATGCTTTCAAGCGTATGCCCTTTGGACTTTTCAATGCGCCAGCTACATTCCAGAGGTGTATGATGGCTATTTTTTCTGACATGGTGGAAAAGATCATTGAAATATTCATGGATGACTTCTCAGTGTTTGGGAAGTCATTTGACACTTGTCTGCAGAATCTAGATAAGGTATTGGCGAGGTGCGAAGAGATGAATCAGGTGCTTAACTGGGAGAAGTGTCACTTTTTGGTCATGAAAGGTATTGTCCTAGGACATAAAGTGTCGAAGATGGGGCTTGAAGTGGACCACGTGAATATAGAGGTTATTGAGAAATTACCACCTCAAGTCTCTGTGAGAGGTGTCCATAGTTATCTTGGACATAAAAGCTTCTATAGACGCTTCATTAAAGACTTCTCCAAGATATCCAGGCCAATGTGCAAGATGATTGAGAAAGAGGTGAAGTATGAATTTGGTGATGACTGTGTGAAGGCGTTTGAAAATTTGAAAAAGCGCTTGATTAAAGCTCCTATATTGATTGCTCCAAATTGAGAGTTGCTCTTCGAGCTTATGTGTGATGCTAGTGATGTTGCAGTTGGAGCTGTGCTGGGTCAGAGAGTCAACAAGGTATTTCATTCTATTATTTATTTGATTAAGACACTTGATTCAGCTCAGATGAACTACACAATCACGGAGAAAGAGATGCTGGAACTAACCTTTGCTTTTGAGAAATTTCGCTCCTATCTTGTGGGAACAAAAGTGATTCTATACATGGATCATGCTGCTATCCGGTATCTATTCAGCAAGAAGGATGCGAAGCCAAGACTTATTCGGTGGATTTTACTGATGCAAGAGTTCGACTTGGAGATAAGGGACCGAAAGGGCACAGAAAACAAAGTTGTAGATCATTTGTCTACGCTTGAGGATTGGTCTCATGTGCCCAATGAAGTCCATATCAGGGAGGAAATTCCAGATGAACAGCTCCTAGCCCTAAGTATTACTAAGCTTCCATGGTATGCTAATCTTGTTAATCTAGTGGTGAGTTGGGTGTACCCCTCGGAAGCCACTACACAACAGAAGAAGAAACTGTATCACGACTCTCGATTCTATCCATGGGATGAGCCTTATTTATTTAAGCAAGGTCTGGATCAAATAATTAGAATATGCATTCTTGAAAGTCATATGAGAGAGATCTTAGAGACTTTTCATTCTTCTCCTTATGGGGAACATCATGGATGGGAGTGCACCGCACATAAAGTGTTACAGTCATGCTTCTATTGGCCTATTATAATCAAAGATGCGGCAGCTTTCGTCAAGGGTTGTGATCAATGCCAGAGGACTGGAGCTATATCAAGAAGGCATGAGATGCCTTTGCAGAATATCCTTGAGGTGGAGATTTTTGATGTATGGGGAATCGACTTTATGGGACCATTCCCACCTTTCTTCGGCAATAAGTATATACTTGTTGCGGTGGATTATGTGTCTAAGTGGGTAGAAGCAGTCGCCCTTCCAACAAATGATGCAAAGGTAGTATTGAAGTTTTTCAAGAAGAACATTTTCACAAGATTCGGTACTCCATGAGCTATAATCAGTGATGGTGGGATGCATTTCATCAATAATTAGTTCAGCAAATAGTTGGCTAAGTATGGGGTGCGTCACAAGGTATCACAAGGGAAGACTGTGAATGCACAAGGGAAGGATTGGGCTGAGAAACTTGATGATGGGGTGTGTCTAACGACCTATAAAATGCCTATTAGAACTTCTCCGTATAGGCTTGTATACAGTAAGGCTTGTCATCTGCCAGCCGAGTTAGAATACTAAGCCTATTGGGCTATAAAGAAGCCAAATATTGATAATGAACTAGCTGGGCGGAAGAAGCAAATGAAGCTTAATGAACTTGATGAGTTTAGGTTGCAAGCGTATGAGAATGCCAATCTCTACAAGGAGAAAATGAAGAGGTGGCATGACAAGCCTATCCTTTCGCGCTCATTTGAACCTGGCCAAAGGGTCCTCCTATTCAACTCAAGGATGAAGCTTTTTCCCGAAAAGATTAAGTCTAAGTGGTCGGGACCATTTGAGGTAGTGCGGATGACTCCGCATGGCGCAGTAGAACTCCAGAAGGATGGCGAAACAAGTACATTCTTTCTAAATGGTCAACAGGTGAAGCATTATTGGTCTGAGGATGTGGACAGGGAGAAAACTTAAATCACCTTCTCGGACGAGTGATTTTTTAGGTTGCATCATGCCGCGATGTTAAATAAGGCATTGCGTGGGAGGAAACTCACGAATGTATTGTAATAGTTTAGGACAAAAATTACAAAAGACAAAAATATGAGTCGTGCCAAGACCAATACTAAGGTGGTAGGTGGGAGGAAACCCACCATTTTTCTAATAGTTTGTTGTTTTGTAGGGAGAGTAAGGAAAAATGCTAGCCAAGGACGACATAGGAAGAGGTAAGTAATGAAAAATTTGTGTCCTAGGGGTCTAGTGGAGCCCTGGCGCGCCACCCTAGGGACCAAACTGTCAAAGGGGTAGCTGGGTGCACTACTGGTGCACAGCCCTACGGGCAAACAACTGCAGGGGTGGCTTGGTGCACTGCAGGCGCGCTACCCAATCCTCAATCCCAGGTAGGCGCGTTTCTGGCATGGCACCCCAATTCATTTCCAGGCAGGCACACTGTAGGCGCATCACGCCACAGTCCAAACTTCTGAGCGCCTTGGTTGGCGTGCCTTGGGCACGGTGCCCCATGTCATTCAGGCAGTCCACTCCGTCAAGGGTCAAAGGTCAACCGACCCAAGACCCCAAATCTTGACCAAATATTCTTTAAAAGAACCCCTAGAGCCTAATGTTTCTCTTCATCTTCTGAAAGGAGCGCCGCCCCCCATTCCCTCTCTCCCAAAAATTCTCTCTCTTCCCTATTGTTGCGATCCCAAGCTTAAACAAAGTCCACACTTTTTCAAGGTAAGATCTTCCCCCACTCTCTAACACTCTCTACTTCTTATTTATGCTTTTCATGGTTAATATTTGTAGGTGTAAACCTTGTTTATCTTGTTGGAGGAATTAAACATTTTTCCACCATTGATGAAAGCTTGAACTACACCCACAAACGAAGACTATTTTTCATAGTACACTAATGTTGGTGGATTTCGAATTTTATTTCTTGTTTTGTGTTGGGTCTTGGTTCATGGAAAGAAAAAAAAGTAGTAGAAAGAGATGGGTCACCCTAAAAACTTCAAGAAAAATGATGAGAAATGTGTAGTACATGGAATGAAGTGGTGACCTTGAATAGTCTTTAATCGTGAAAAAGGGTAGAGAATCCTTGAGAATTGTTTGGAATATACTTGTGTAAATTATTTTATGGATATGGTGTCTTAGATGGACGGAAATAAACTTGTGTTGAAAGAGGGAAGTCTGAGTACCTCATATTATCAACCTATAGACACCATTACTAGCGAAATATGTGTGGGGTTGTCATGATCCTATGAAAAACACTAATTTAGCTAGCTCTAATTGTACTAGGCTGATTTGTGTAACTTGTGTGTTATAGGTATAATTCCGCCAAGAGGAAAGAAACAGGTTACTGAAGGCACTGGGAGCAAATTGTCTCGCAAAGGGGAATCATCTGGAATGGTATCCCCTTCAAATACGCGGGCACTCCCTCAAAAGTTCAGAAAGAGAACAGTAATTGTGCGGGGGTTGACTGATTAGAAACCCAAAAAGAAGAAAAAATCACAGACATGAGCATGTTAACGAGGCACGGTTGAAAGCAAAATTCCCCCAAATACATGATATGATCTACATATTGGGAATTCAGTACATCTTCCAGGATCAAGGAGAGTGCAACCTCACTATGGTGAGGGAATTCTACGCAAACTGGCAGACAGAGGAAGGACAAAGCCAAAAATTGGGAATCCGAGGAAAGTTGTCCAGTTTATCACATGGGTACTGAATGATTTTCTGGGAACACCTCATGTTGATGCAGCGCCGTACTTGGAAATAAAAGAGGAGCCTCCATATAGAGACATACGCCACACACTTTGTGAGGTATACTCCACAGCTCGAAATGAGAACAAAGAGCATTAGGGAGGTGTAGTCACTTGAACCAAATGATATCCTCACCTTTTCCCTAGCCAACATCGCAACCCGCAAGTCCTTGGTGTTTCCAAGCTTGGCTATCCTACATTGGTTGTGATATACCTGAAGGGTAAGTCTATGGTTCGACGCGTATGCACTTAAACTTCCTTAAGAGAGTGAGAGTCTTCTTGGTTCTCCCATAATCCCGCATTTTGTGAATTGAATGATTGTGAGTGGGATTATCTCTTGTGGTGAGTGGCATCGTGCACTCGAATTGAAACATAGATTCTCTATTTTAATTGAGGGGAATGAATGAGACAAGTTGTGTGGCGAATCTGCAGGTAAACTTTGACGGTCCATGCCAATAATTTGAGAAGCTTAAATGTATTATTTTGAATGGCAAAAATTCCCTTTATTTTGAATGAGAAATGATGATGATGTCGTTTTGGAAAAGGTTTTAAGTTGATTAGTTGCCTTGAATTTGTGGTGGTCCAAATTGAGATAAGCATAGTAGTTGAGTCGTTTGTTTGAGTCTTTCATTTATTCTTTTTCTTAATTTTTAGTGTAGAGTAGTCTTTTGTGCCTTAATTGAGCCTAGAGCATAATTCATTCCTTGTCTTGTAAGTATCTTGCTTGAGGACAAGAAATAGTTCATGTTTGGGGGTTTGATAAATCGGTAATCTACCAACTTATTGAGCCTATATCCATGAATTATTGCTAGGTTTTGAGTAGATTTAGAGGTTCTTTTGGCCTTTATTGATGTCTATGCAGGTACTTTTGATGGATGATGATAAACAAGGAAAAGGACCCAAAAAGATCTCAAAAGGAGCGAAGTGTGAAGTGTTCGGAAAAGTTGAAGATTCTGCTTAAAGGTGTGGTGGCCGTGCGACACGCACAAGCCGAGGTGCAACCCGCACCTCCTCTACACAAAGCTGCAAAAGTCCTGAAGAATCTATTAAAGGGGTGCGGTCGTTGTGCGATGCGCACATCCTAAGATGCGAACTCCTCCTCCTTCGCATGGAACTCCCAATTCTAGCTGAAGTCACTGGTTCAACCGGAGGTAGTGTGCGATGCGCACATCAAAATATGCTAACCGTACTCCGCGCCGCACACCTCCTGAAGGGCATTTTTGTCCTAATTTTTAGTGACATTTTGGGAAACTATAAAAGGCCTATTTAGGCACAATTGTAAATAACTTTTATCATTCTGAATATTTTGAAGAGTTTTTAGCTTGGAGACAAAGTTTTTCACCTCCATTGAGAAGAGGGTTTCAATATAATTCTCCTGGTTAACACTTTTGTGCTCAAATTGAATCTATAACTTGAGATTCAGCTCTAATGGAAGGGATTTTGAATTACCTAGCTGTTATCTCTTTCTCTCTTACTATGAGAGGCTAAATTCTCTTGTCAAGGGGTGTATTGATGATGGGTGCTTAAGAAATAGGTGTGGGTGTTATTTATTCTTGCTTATAATTGCTTAATTGACATGGGTCTAGTAATTTCACCAAGTTTTAATCCTAAAATTGGTGGTTGCAAACATTAATTGTCATTACTTGACTATGTGATTGCTTGAGAAAGAATTTCATAGTTTTGGATGTGAAATTACTAGTGGGAACTTGGGATTCCACCCAGATTTGAGGCTAGGGATAGCTCTTATCGTCGGATTCTCCGATTTAAGGGTCTAAGCTAGAGATAGTGTGACCTCCCCAAGCTAGATTGGTTGTTTATTGATCAAACCGATGATGCTCTAACCGAGATCATCGGATATAATATTATTGATCGAGAGATAAGAAAATCTTACCCATGACCAATGTTATTCATGTCATTAAGAGACAATAGGTATGAATTGATAATCACCCTATCCCATAACCAAAGTGATCTTGGGCATATTTATATGCCCGTTTATCGTGTTTTACCCATGTTTACCTCATGTTTTAAGAGCATTACTTACTATATATTGTGTGTATTGAGTTGAATTGCAATATATTTTACTAAGACACATGATTAAGTGTTTGTTGGTGAAATGATGAGGGAAAATGAACATTGGAAGATGATTCTGATATAGGAAACATGCATGGAATGTGCGGAAGGTTTGGGATCACGTAAAGAGAGGAATAATAAGATTGGAGCATCGAGGGGAAGCCTGGCGCACTGCAGGCGTGCCTCCCCAAGGCCCAAACTACTGGAGGGGAAGCCGGGCGCATTACAGGTGCGCTGCCGCAGAGCAAAACTGCTGACCATCTGTCTTGGCACATCCCAGGCGCGCCGCACCAAGCGGTATCCCGACCAAAAAATCAGCTTTTCTTTAGTCTGATATCAAGAAGGAAAAGGGGTTATTTCCCAAACCCTATAAACAGAACCTTGTGCATTTTTTGAAGGGTTCCGTGATATTTTTAGAGAGCAAGAGGAAGGAATAGATTTCATCATTAGGTTTCTTTTCTTCTTCCTTTTCTTAGTCATAACTGTGGATGAAAACAATATTATCTTTGTTTTTGAATAGTATGAGTGGCTAAGACCCCTTGTTTTGGGGTTACGGCTACAAACTCACGAATTATTTAGTATGAATTTGGATTGATTATTCGTTTTCCATTATTAGTTGTTCTTATATTCCTATGTTTAGTATTTTGATGCCTGGCCTCCATTAAGATAAATATATAACCTTGTTGTGAACTTGAGAGAAGGATCAACAAGGTAGATTGAGGAACATAAGGAGCAAGAACTTTCTTTTGTAACGTAAAGGGCATGATAGCGACTAGGATAGAGATATACCTAGAACGCCTTGCTTGGTTCGTATGGGAAGAAATATAAATGCTTTTAAAATATGATGTCACATCCCCTCTCAACGATGTAGTTGTGATGCTATTTTGAATAGGCAACTAGAGGCTCAAGAGACCATAGTTGTAATATTAACCCCGGAATCAACAACTAGGTGAACGAACAAGTCAATTCAAGTGACTACTACTTTGGAGTGCGTAAAAAAGCTGTAACCCTGGAATTCTCTCTAAAATTAGAATCAACACAATCATTATTTACTTGTATTTTATTCTGTCATTTTACTTTCATTATTCAATTACTACAAACTCATATTCTAGTTACATTTATACTTGTTATTTTAGCTGTATACGAATATGGTGGAACATTTGTTAAGTCATAAGTCCCTTGGGTACGATATCCGGACTAACCACTCTGTATTACTTGGATGACCACGTACACTTGCGTGTGAGTGGGAAGTCGCCCAACAAGTTTTTGGCGCCATTTCCAGGGACTTAAAAATTAGCAAATTTCTAACTTTTCTTATACGACTTTATTATTCAAGTTTTGACAACTTGATCTTAGCATTTGGTAAAATCTGCAGGTACAAACTTTGAGCTGTCAACAAGCTGGAAAGGAAGAAAGACCTGGTAGAGCCACAACCTGGACCTGAACAACTATTTCATCAATGGAGAAGGGCAGCAACACTTTATCCTATTAAGTTTCATGGGGTGGCTGAGGAGGAGACAATCCAGGTAGTTTAACAACTCGAAGTTGTTCCCACAGAAATGGAAGCACCAAGGCCAGGGCGAGATGTGGCAATCCCACTCATGACTAATATTACCAACAACATCCAAAAGCCTGAATCTGGCGATCATTTTGAGCTCAAACAGAGTATGGTGTTACTATTGCACACCAATGGTCAGTTCATGGGCTTATCACATGAGGACCCGCAGACACACATCCAGAATTTTCTGGAAATCAGTGATACATTCATACCAACTAGGGTCGCAGTAGACTATGTGAGGCTGATATTGTTTCCATTTTCTCTACTTGGGGAAGCAAGGAGATGGTTGAAAGAAGAGCTACCAAACTCCATCACTTCATGGGATGATTTGGCCCGGAAAATCTTGACGCGTTTCTTTCCATCTGGGAAGACAACCAAGCTGAGGAGTATGATTCGGCGTTTCAGGCAAAAAGATAGTGAAAATCTCTACACGGCTTGGGAGCAATTTAAGGCTCTCCTTTTGGCATGCCCTCATCATCAACAGACAAATTAGGTGTTGGTACATACGTTCATTGAAGGGCTTGAGCCTCATTTGAAGATTCTACTAGATTGTACAGTAGAAGGGCAAGCACTTGAGAAGACGTATGATCAGTTGTATACTCTTCTGCAGAGGATGGCACAGAGTAATTCAGAATGGAACAGTGATGCTAGCAGAGCCGAGCCCAAGAAGGTGGCCGGGTTGCTTGAGGTAGATTCCAACACGACTTTATTTGCCAAGGTGGAGTCTATGGCTAATCAGATGAGCAACATATCTACGGTTCTCAACAAGTTAGCTCTTGGGAATAGTCAGGCACATGTTAGTGCATGTACAACCGACAACCATTCAATTTTATGATACTTGTGAGGGAGACCATCTATCGGAAGATTGTGCAGCAAATCTGGATTCGGTGACCTTTTTTGGGTATGCACAGAGAGGTGAAATTCAGAATTATGGGAACGCATAAAATGCAAACTTGCACAATAATTTGTCATATGGGAACAACCAAAGGAAGAATCAATTCAGGCCACAAGGACAGAATCAATAGTTTGCTGAAAAAACAAGCCGGTAGTCGTGCCTAGCAACATAGAGGACATGCTGAAGTCGATCATGGAGAGCGAAGCTAAGTATGAAGAAAATCATAAAGATCAGTAGACTGCCATTCAGAATTTAGAAAAGCAATTGGGGCAGCTAGATGGAGCACAAAATACGCGACCACCGGGTAGTCTTCGAGGTGATACTGACCCAAATCCAAAGCAGATGAATGCAGTCACTACTAGAAGTGGCTTGGAGCTGAAAGAGTTGGCACCAAAGCAAGCAGATCCCTAGGTAGTTGAGGTCACAACCGGCAAGGCTAAAGCTAGGGCAGAGACAAATGTGAAAGAAGATGAAGTTATTGTGAAGCTTTTTCCACCGTTCCTACAGAAGTTGATCAAATAGAGAGAGGATGCTAGATTCAACAAATTTATTGACCACTTGAGGCAGGTACACATAAATCTCCCCCTAATAGATGTTCTTCAGGGAGTGCCGGAGTATGCAAAGTATATCAAAGACATTGTGGCAAACAAGAACAGGCTGACCGAATACACCATAGTCTCTCTCACAGAGGTATGTACATCTCAAATTCAGAACAGGTTGCCAACCAAATTGAAGGATCCAGGGAGTTTCACCATTGAGATCACCATTGGACAGAAAGTTATAGCTCGAGCACTATATGATCTTGGGCAAGTATCAACCTAATGCCATCTTCAGTCTTCAAGAAGACGGGGTTGGGTAGTCCTCTCCCCACTATAATTGTTCTGTAGCTGGTAGACAGATCTTTGGCTAGACCTGAGGGAATTATAGAGGATATGTTGGTGCAGATTAATTCATTGATCTTTACGATGGATTTTGTGATCTTGGATTTTGAACAAGACCCAGAATCTCCATTTATTTTGGGACGTCTGCTATTGGCTACAGGGAGAGCATTGATAGATATGGCAGCAGGGTATCTCACCATGAGAGAACATGACAAGGTGGAAGTCTTCAATATGTACAAGGCAATAAAGTTGCCTGGGTTATATGAGTACTTGCCAGCTATCACTGTTGTGGATATAGAGTCAAGGACACCCCTCATCACCTTTGCAGATCCATTGTAGAGGTCACTCACATGGACAGATGCGTATGGAAATGGAGCGGCACATGAAATGATCCAATGCTTATAGGCAACTTGTGCATTGTCTAGCACTATTGAGTTTAAGCCTCTTAATAGAATGTTGGGGCCCCCTGCCAAACCGTCTATAGAAGAAGCCCCAAAGCTAGAGATGAAACCACTCCCTTTACATCTGAAGTATGCTTATTTGGGTGATGATGATACACTTCCAGTAATCCTAGCAGTCGGGTTGAATGAGTCACAGGTAAAAGAGGCCCTAGCATGGGATCAATCCATAATTTTGCATGCACAAGATATATATGAAGGTGTACAAGACCATGGCACAGCATCAATGAAGATTGAATTCTCCTATGAAGGATGTGGTGAGAAAGGAGGTGATCAAGTGGCTAGACGCATGTATTATTTTTCCTATCTAAGACAGCAAATGGGTCAGGCCTGTGCAATGTGTCCCCAAGAAAGGGGGGTTGACTGTGATAAAAAATGAGAAGGATGAGCTAATTTTGACACGTATAGTCACTGGGTGGAGGATTTGCATGGACTACCAGAAGTTAAATGAAGCCACCTGAAAAGATCACTATCCCATCCCATTCATTGATTAGATGTTGGACCGGTTAGCTGGCCAGGAGTACTTTTGCTTTCTAGATGGATATTCGGGCTACAATCAAGAAAAGACGACGTTTACTTGTACTTATAGTACATATGCTTTCAAGCGTATGCCCTTTGGACTTTGCAATGCGCCAGCTACATTCCAGAGGTGTATGATGGCTATTTTTTCTGACATGGTGGAAGATATCGTTGAAATATTCATAGATGACTTCTCAGTGTTTGGGAAGTCATTTGACAGTTGTCTGCAGAATCTATATAGGGTTTAGCGAGGTGCAAAGAGAAGAATTTGGTGCTTAACTGGGAGAAGTGTCACCTTTTGGTCATGGAAGGAATTTTCCTAGGCCATAATGTGTCGAAGATGGGGCTTGAAGTGGACCACGCGAAGATAGAGGTTATTAAGAAATTACCACCTGTAGTCTATTTGGGAGGTGTCCATAGTTTTCTTTGACATGCAGGCTTCTAAAAATTCTTTATTAAAGACTTCTCCAAGATATCCAGGCCAATGTGCAAGCTGCTTGAGAAAGAGGTGAAGTATGAATTCGGTGATGACTGTGTGAAGGCATTTGAAAATTTGAAAAAACGCTTGATTGAAGCTCCTATATTGATTTATCCAAATTGGGAGATGCCATTCGAGCTTATGTGTGATGCTAGTGATGTTGTAGTTTGAGCTGTGCTGGGTCAGAGAGTCGACAAGGTATTTCATTCTATCTTCTATATGAGTAAGACACTTGATTCAACTCAGACGAACTACACAGTCACAGAGAAAGAGATGTTGGCACCAGGCTTTGCTTTTTGATAAGTTTCGCTCCTAACGTGTTGGAACAAAAGTGATTGTATACATGGATCATGCTGCTATCTGGTATCTATTCAGCAAGAAGGATGCGAATCCAAGACTTATTCGGTGGATTTTACTGTTGCAAGAGTTCAACTTGGGGATAAGGGACCGAAAGGGCACAGAGAACCAAGTAGCAGATCATTTGTCTAGGCTTGAGGATTGACCTCATGTGTCCAATAAAGGCCATATCAGGGAAGAGTTTCCAGATGAACAGCTCCGAGCCCTGAGTATTACTGAGCTTCCATGGTATGTTAATCTTGTCAATATAGTGGTGAGTGAGGTGTACTCCTCAGAAGCTACTACACAACAGAAGAAGAAACTGTATCACGAATCTCAATTCTATCTATGGGATAAGCCTTATTTGTTTAAGCAAGGTCCGGATCAAATAATTAGAAGATACATTCCGGAAAGTCACGTGAGAGAGACCTTAGAGAGTTGTCATTCTTCTCCTTATAGGGGACATTATGGATGAGCGCACCACACATAAAGTGTTACAGTCGGGCTTCTATTGGCCTACTATAATAAAAGATGCGACAACTTTTGTCAAGGGTTGTGATCAATGCCAGAGGAATGGAGCTATATCAAGAAGGAATGAGATGCCTTTGCAGAATATCCTTGAGGTGGAGATTTTTGATTTATGGGAAATCGACTTTATGGGACCATTTCCACCTTACTTCAGCAATATGTATATACTTGTTGCGGTGGATTATGTGTCCAAGTGGGTAGAAGCGGTCGCCCTTCCAACAAACGATGCAAAGGTAGTATTGAAGTTTGTCAAGAAGAACATTTTCACAAGATTTGGTACTCTACGAGCTATAATCAGTGATGGTGGGATGCATTTCATCAATAGCTTGTTTAGCAAATTGTTGGCTAAGTATGGGGGGCGTCACAAGGTAGCTACTGCATATCATCCCCAAACTAGAGGGCATGTTGAGGTATTAAATCCGGAAGTGAAGTAGATTCTGGAGAAGACTGTGAATGCACAAGGGAAGGATTGGGCTGAGAAACTTGATGATTCACTATGGGCGTGTCGAACGGCCTATAAGACGCCCATTGGAACTTCTCCGTATAGGCTTGTATACGGTAAGGCTTGTCATCTGCCAGTCGAGTTAGAACACCAAGCCTATTGGGCTATAAAGAAGCTAAATCTGGATGACGAACTAGCTGGGCGGAAGCGGCAAATGCAGCTTAACGAACTTGATGAGTTTAGGTTGCAAGCGTATAAGAATGCCAAGCTCTACAAGGAAAAGATGAAGAGGTGGCATGACAAGCATATCCTTCTGCGCTCGTTTGAACATGGCCAAAGGGTTATCCTATTCAACTAAAGGATGAAGCTTTTCCCCGGAAAGCTTAAGTCTAAGTGGTCGGGACAATTTGAGGTAGTGCGGATGAATCCACATGGCGCAGTAGAAATCCAGAAGGACGGCAAAACAAGTACATTCTTGGTAAATGGTCAACAGGTGAAGCACTATTGGTCTGAGGATGTGGACAAGAAGAAAACCTCAATCACCCTATCGGACAAGTGATTTTTGAGGTTGCATCATGCTGCGATGTTAAATCAGGCGCTGCGTGGGAGAAAACCCATGAATATATTGTAATAGTTTAGGACAAAAATAACCAAAGTATAAAAATATGAGTCGTGCCACGACCAAAACTAAGGCGCTAGGTGGGAGGCAACCCACTATTTTTCTAATAGTTTGTTGTTTTATAGGGAGAGTAAGGGAAAATGCTAGCCAAGGACGACATGGGATGAGGTAAGTAACAAAAAATATGAGTCCCAGGGGTCTGGTGGAGCCCTGGCGCGCTTCCCCATGGAAAAAAACCTGCAGGGGCAGCCTGTCGCATTGCAGTTGCACTACCCCATCCTCAATCCCAGGCAGGCGCATTTCTTGCGCGGCACCCCAATTCATTTCCAGGCGGGCACACTGTAGGCTCATCGCGCCAAAGCCTAAACTTCTGAGAGCCTTGGCTGGCGCATCTTGGGCACGGTTCCCCATGTCGTTCAGGCAGTCCACTCGATCAAGGGTTAAAGGTCAACCGACCCAATACCCCAAATCTTGAACAAATATTCTTTAAAAGAACCCCTAGAGCCTAATTTTTCTCTTCATCTTCTAAAAAGAGTGTCGCCCCCAATTCCCTCTCTCCCAAAAATTCTCTCTCTTCCCTCCATTGTTGCCATCCCAAGCTTAAACAAAGTCCACACTTTGTCAAGGTAAGATCTTCCCTCACTCTCTAACACTCTCTACTTCTTATTTATGCATTTCATGGTCAAGATTGGTAGGTGTAAACCTTGTTTATCTTGTTGGAGGAATTAAACATTTTTCCACCATTGATGAAAGCTTGAAAGCTTGAATTACACCCACAAAAGAAGACTATTTTTCGTAGTACACTAATGTTGGTGGATTTCGAATTTTGTTTCTTGTTTTGTGTTTGGTCTTGGTTCATGGAAAGAAAAATAAGTAGTAGAAAGAGATGGGTCACCCTAAAAACTTCAAGAAAACTGATGATAAATGTGTAGTACATGGAATAAAGTGGTGGCCTTGAATAGTGTTTAATCTTGAAAAAGGGTAGAGAATCCTTGAGAATTGTTTGGAATATACTTGTGTAAATTATTTGGTGGATATGGTGTCTTAGGTTGACGGAACTAAACTTGTGTTGAAAGAGGGAAGTTTGAATACCTCATGTTATCAACCTATAGACACCATTGCTAGCGAAATAAGTGTAGGGTTGTCATGATCTTATGAAAAACACTAATTTAGCTAGCTCTAATTGTACTAGGATGATTTGTGTAACTTGTGTGTTGTAGGTATAATGCTGCCAAGAGGAAAGAAACAGGTTACTGAAGGCACTGGGAGTAAACAGTCTCGCAAAATGGAATCATGTGGAATGGTAGCCCCTTCAAATTTGTGGGCACCCCCTCGAAAGTTCGTAAAGAGAACAGTAATTGTGCGGGGTCTTGACTGGTTTGTAACCAAAAAGAAAGCAAAATATCACAGAGATGAGCATGTTAATGAGGCACGGTTGTAGGCAAAATTCCCCTGAATCCATGAGATGGTCTAAAGATTGGGAATTCAGTACATCTTCTAGGATCAACGAGAGTGCAACCTCACTATGGTGAGGGAATTCTACGCAAACTGGAAGACAGAGGAAGGACAAAGCCAAAAAGTGGGAATCTGAGGGAAGGTTGTCCAGTTTACCATGTGGGTGCTGAATGAGTTCTTGGGAATACCTCATGATGATGCATCACCATACTTGTAAATGAAATAGGAGCCTCCATATAGAGACATACGCCACACACTTTGTGAGGTATACTCCACAGCTCGTTAGGAAAGAACGAAAGATACAAAGAGACCTTCCACTCTACACTATGCATATTTCAGCCAAGAGGTGAGAGTATGGTTAAAAATTATGTGTAGCACTCTTCTCCCATGCACTCACACAACTGAGGTGACCAAAGATAGGGTGGTACGGGTATACATGCTCATGAAGGGGATGCCAATCAATGTAGCATCGGTACTGAGGCACAACATGGTGAAATTTTGCAAGAACAAAAGGTGGTGCTACTGCAATGAGGGATTGGTGATCCATTTCCTTAGGCAATTGAATATTGAGAAATAAATTCATGATTTGGTTCCACCGCAGGTCACGTACCTTGTGAGCCAACTGGTTGATGTGACGAAAACAAAGCCCCAAGATGTTGTACAAGGTCTGGTACTTTCCAATGCTGACCGACAAGCTCAAGATGAGAGTTGGATGGGGAGAATGTATGGTATGGTAGATCTACAGTTGAGAATTAGCGATCGGCCTGCGACCGAGGAAGAGATGGCAGCATTGAGCGATCGATACCATTTGACAGAGAGTGCTATGTACATGTGCAGGATAGGTCCAGCTTTTCAAGAGCCCTTGGATGATGATGAGCCAACTGTACAGGACACTCATGATGATGAGGATGATGAGGATGATGATGTTGGTACTGCACTGATGGCGGTAGATGATGAGACAACTGAGTAGGATTAGGAATTCATTCCTGATGATGATGATAAAGACGCTTAGAGGCCCAGTAAGTTCCTTCTCTTTTCTTTACCTTTTTATTTATTTGAAGCACTGGGATAGTGTCATGTTTAAGTGTGGGGTGGAGAGACAGTGGATAAAGGTGAAGTATTTCCTATGTTTTCATTGCTATATCTTGAGGGTGATGAGCGTTGTGTGACTGGTTTTGAGCTGGTAGTTAAGTGTATTGCTGTTGATTTTTTTTTTAGGATTGGGTTCCTCGGCTTTTGTTTTCAATTCTTTTCCTGAGGATAGTCCCTATAAACCTGGTAGATTTTTTAGGATAGATTTTTTTTTTAGGATTCGTCGTAGTAGTAATGACTTGTCCAAATGAAGGATGGATAACGACCGTCTTAAGCGAAAATTAGTCATAGGAAGTAGGATTAGAAGCCTTTTGTTTGGAACGTAGAAATCCCACTTGGAGGCTTAGCTAGACGTCATGAAAAGTTCACGAGAATCCAACCAAGTGAGAGAGAACTTCACAAGAGACACATAGGATCTTTAACTAGACTCAAAAGAATGAAGAAAACGGGCTTAATTGTGCACTCGATATATTTGTGTATGAGCATGAAAGTGTAACAGTCCTCTACATGTATCATGGTGCCATGTGTGTGTGAGTTTTTGATTGGTTTCTTTCATAGAATAGCATCTAGAACTTTCCCCGTGTGTGTGTAAATTTTTACGAGCATGAATTTTATGGAACATGATTAAGACATTTTCTTGAAAAAATCCTTTTGTTTGTTTCTTGGATTATTGTTTGTGCCACCTTGACATTACCACTAGTGAAGCCTCTTTGAGCCTTGAAGCCTATTATTTGTTAAGCCGCATTATGAGCCTATCCGCTTTGTTGATACCCTATGATCTTGATACAAATGAACCTCCCTAATGCACTATGAACTCCAAAAAGTGTGAAGTAAAAGGAGATGGGTAGAGGAAAGTGAAGGTGAGTGTAGTAAAATAAAAATATAGAGCCCATCTAAATCTTGTAAGGTGCTTGTTGTTATGCACCTAAAGAATTTTGAAGAAAAAAAAGAGAGAGAAAGAGAAGAGACAAGAAAAAGAATAACTAATGAGGTTTTTGCTAGCAACAAGTACACATCATATCAAGGGCAAATCATAGATGGAAAAAGAGTTATTACAAGAGGGTGCGAGCATAGGGGAAACTTACAAAGAAGGGTGAAGAAAAAGTAAAAATATAGTGTCATGTGCAATAGGGAAAAGAGTCACTTTGTACCTAAAAGTATCCTACCCGTCCCGAAGCTGACATTACAACCAAATGAAAGTCATTTTGATTTCATGAATGTTATTGCTTGGTTGAATTTACTATACACTAAGGGAAAGACTATGACATGTTTTGATATGTTTGAAACATTTTTTGAGATAGTGAGCGCCTAAATGATTCAAAATTCCCCCATGAAAAGGAGATTGTGTGATTGAAAATAAGGGCAATACTAAATTGTGAGGGCACACATGACATGTATTTGGTAGTGTTACTCCTTGCATTGTTGCGCATATGGATATGTTGGCCCGATATTGTGATAAAGAGTCAGTTATAGAGGCTGTGTTGTTTCAAGTGAAAGGTCTAAGAGCTAAAAATGATTTTTGAATGTTGCTTGCTAACTGAACTACTAAGGCATGATTTAAATTGTTTGGCCGCTCACAAGTGAGGATGGAAAGTTCCTTAGGTGTTTATGGTGAATTTTAGGATGGATGATAGTGAGTTGTTTGAGGACGAACAAAGGTTTAAGTGTGGGGTGGTGATCTTGGGAATATTTGTAGGCCCATTTATCGTGTTTTACCCATGTTTACCTTATATTTTAAGAGCATTACTTACTATATATTGTGTGTTTTGAGTTGAATTGTTATATGTTTTACTAAGACACATGATTAGGTGTTTGTAGGTGAAATGACGCAGGAAAGTGACCATGGGAAGATGATTCGGATAAAGGAAGCATGGATGCAATGTGCGGAAGGTTTGAGAGCACGTAAAGAGAGGAAAATAAGCTTGGTGCATCGATGGGAAGCCTGGAGCACTGCAGGTGCGCCGCCCTAAGTCCCAAATTAATGGAAGGGTAGTCGGGCGCGTTGCAGGTGCACCGCCCAATAGGAGAAACTGCTGACCATCTGTCTTGGCACATCCCAGGCGCGCCGCGCCAAACGGTGTCCCAACCAAAATTTCATCTTTTCTTTAGTCTGATATCAAGAAGGAAAAGGGGTTATTTCCCAAACCCTATAAATAGAACCTTGTGCATTTTTTGAAGGGTTCCGTGATATTTTTGGAGATCAAGAGGCAAGATTAGATTTCACCATTAGGTTTCTTTTCTTCTTCCTTTTCTTAGTCATAACTGTGGATGAAAAAAATATTATCTTTGTTTTTGAATAGTATGAGTGGCTAAGAACCCTTGTTCTGGGGTTACGGATACAAACGCATGAGTATTTAGTATGAATTTGGATTGATTATTTGTTTGCCATTATTAGTTGTTCTTATATTCCCGTGTTTAGTATTTTGATGCCTGGCCTCCATTAAGATAAATATATAACCTTGTTGTGAACTCGAGAGAAGGATCAATTAGGTAGATCGAGGAACATAAGGAGCAACACCTCTTTTTTGTAACGTAAAGGGCAGGTTAGCGACTAGGATAGAGATATACGTAGAATGCCTTGTTTGGTTCATATGGGAAGAAATATAAATGCTTTTAAAATATGATGTCACATCCCCGCTCAACAATGTAGTTGTGATGCTATTTTGAATAGGCAACTTGAGGCTCGAGAGACCATAGTTGTAATATTAAACCCAGAATCAACAACTAAATGAACGAACAAGTCGAGTCAAGTGACTACTACTTAGGAGTTTGTAATAAAGCTGTAACCCTGGAATTCTCTCTAAAATTAGAATCAACACAATCATTATTTACCCGCATTTTATTCTGTCAGCTTACTTTCATTATTCAATTACTAAAAACTCATATTCTAGTTACGTTTATACTTGTTTATTTTAGTTGTATACGAATAAGGTTGAACATTTGTTAAGTCATAAGTCCCTTAGGTACAATATCTGGACTAACCAATCTGTATTACTTGGACGATCGCATACACATGCATGTGAGTGGGAAGTCGCTCAACATAAAGCCCCATCGAATATGCATCCCTAGTCGTCTAGTCACCTTGGTACCCCCACTTTAGTTTTATTGCTTTTTAAATTGAATTGCGATAGTAGTGACAACATTCTCAATTTCCCCATCCTTTTACTTTATATTTTGAGCATTTACTCTCGCTTTGAACTCAATCAAATACAATCTCTATTTAGCTATTCCAAGTCCATTGGGTACGACCTCGACACTCGTTGGGATTATAAATTTTGTTTTGATGCACGATAGCCGTGGCCTCCTACTTGGAGAGCACGATTTGAGCATTCATCATCTAGCCATAGTTGTTTCACTTTACCTACATCAATTTTACCGTAGGTGCATAAATTGCTAGGAGTTTTAGATAAAGTTCTTCTTCATTTTTCTCATTTCCAACAACACTCTCCGTCCATTATTAAGATCGACTAAGTGGGAGATACACCATTTCTAGGTGATTTACTGAACACTTAAGGTAAATACTTTCTCATCGTCTTTCTGTTATGCAAATGTTGGTTAATTTCGTCTTCCATCTTCAATTTGGCCTCCTAATTGAATGATTTTTCCCTTGATTAAGTGTCATGTTTTTGACCATTTAAGGTCCAGATTCTCTTTCAATTCTTCCCAAATTGGGGCATACATCCTATTCCTTGTTGGGAGCATAATTATGAAAATTGTTTTTTGTTTTGTTAAGTAGGCGAACGCGATTTCTGGCCCAAAATTTTGTATAGAAATATGGGTGTTATTCTTTTTGTCTTGATACATAGTTCATGTTTATGATAGAATCACATTCTGAGGCACTCCGAAATCGTATTACTCCTACTAAAGATGTACAAGTTACGGGAGATCTCACCTATGAAGAAGTACCCATTGTTATTTTGGATTGACAAGTTAAGAAGTCAAAAAATAAAGAAGAAGCTTCCATAGAAGTATTATGGAGAAACCAACAAGTGGAAGAAGTTACATCGGAAGCGGAAGAAGTAATGAAATCCAAATATCCTAATTTATTTCAGTTCGATGAGAGAGATGAAAATATTGAGTTGAGAGATTGAAAAGTAAGTATAAGTCTATATGTATTATGTGGCTAATAGTAATATTTAACTTACGCTTGAACTTGTTTGGGCTGGCTAACTATGCTAACATTTGAGGATGAATGTTTTTTTAAGGGGGGAGGATGTAACACCCCATATTCTGCATATACTAGTTTTATTAATTTGATGTAGCATTGTTTTATAAGTGAAGGACCAAGTTTATCATATGAGTAGTGATGGTTTAGAATAGGTTTGGATGGTATCATAATGCCTCGTATGTTTCAGTACATATATGGCCAAGTTGATACCGACAGAAGTATTTAGGCTTGAGATAGAAAGGTGGTATTTGAACTTAAAGTTTAAAGTGAAGTGTTAAGTTAAAGCAAAAGGGATTGGGAATTAGAAAATGCAATAAAATAAGTGAGCTTCTTGCTTAACTTAACTAAGCTAGTAGGTGATAAGTAGGTGCATCACCTACTTTGACTTATTGACCAGCCTAAAGAACCAAGTAGGTGCATCACCTACTAAGACTATTTTGACTAGCTTAGAGGGCCAAGTACACCCATCACCCACTTGAATAAATCTATCCCAAAGAAGTGAAAGAAAGGGGAAGAATTGGCAGTCAAGGCCCAATGATTTTAAATCCACAAATGCCCGAGATAAATGGATAAGTAGGTGCATCACCTACTTGACAATTTATGGCCCAAAATAAGCCAAGAAAGTTGGCCAAAAGAAGGTCCCTTTAAAGGGGTTAAGATCAGTTCATTTTAACTTGTGAAAAGAAACAGATTTCAAAAGTTCTTTCTTGTTGTCTCTCATAACTTCACATAGAAGTTATAAAATACCATTAGGGTTCTTAAATATTCTCCCTCTTTCCAAGCTAATTTGAAGGGGAGTTTAAGCTCTTGAAGAAGGACAAGTTAGGAGAATAGATTTTCAGAATTTGAGGTAAAGTTATTGCCCATTTTTGCCCCTCTTTATATACAAGTTCGGTGGAAAATTTTGTATGTATTTGTGTCAAGAACCATGAGGTAATGGTTAGAATCCTTGAGTTTAATATTTTTCTTATTCTGTTGGAGAATGTTTGGGGTTGTTTTAACAGATGTGTATATGTTTATATTAGGGACAACTTGTTTGATCTTGGAAGGGGATGTGTTTAGTTGTCTAGAAGTATGGAAGGAGGGTGTGGTGATACACCACTTAATTAGGTGTTATGTTAACTTGCTACATGTACACTTTTGTATACTGCTTGGTATATGTTATGAAGTTGGAGGAGTTTCAAGGGATCTTATGAGAAGGTCGTATAGTATATAGATGTGATTAAAAGAGAAGTGGTGGAAAGAACACTCTTGATTTGATCAATCATGAGCTTACTACCCAGTTACTGTTTTAGTGAGATCAGGTAGCCCAAATTAGCTACTAATACTAGTTTTTCCACTTATTTCACTATAGATAAATAATCTGAATGGGAGAAGCTTAATTCATTGTATATCTGAGTTGCACAACAAGGTATGTAAGGTTTTTCCGTGTCAAATTCCTTAGCATGAAGTCTAATAATTGTGTTACTACCAACAAAGTGAGTTTCCTAAGTGCTCTTCCTAGTAAAAGGTATATAGTGGCAACGTCCAATATGCAGCATGGGTAACGACCTTTTTACTATTAGATCTGCATGTTTAATCTTCCTAGTACTAGTACGAAAAAGGTAGTTTCAACAGCAAGCTTCATAAGTTCTCCTCTTAGTCAATGAGGTTCATTGTGTCATTTAAGTTCATAAGTATTACATCAATGTTATAGCTACTTCTTATGGAATTACTACTTCCTTAAGTGCTTATTCATGTGTCTTCTACTACTGGTTCGTATTTCTGAGCTCAATAATGATTATGATCACCAAGACAACAATCTCAATGATTAAAGAAACTCTATGAAGTAATCGGTATTAGTGTAGGTAGCAGTCCAAGGGAGAAAGCCTAGCATGGGTCGATCCTTATTTATGTACTTATGGGTGGCAGCCTAGGGGTGAAAGCCTAGCATGGATTGATCATAATTTGTATATTTACGAGGGTAGCATCTCGGGGGCTAAATTGCCTAGCATGGGACTCCTCTTCTACCACTAATCAGCTAGTCATTTATATCACATGTCTTACAAACATTATAAAGAAAAGAAGAGTAAAGAAAAAATGTTATGTACATGATTCCAGAAGTGTAAGCAAAGGTGGTCTTTGGTTCTGATCTGCACGTTTGTGCATTGATAACTGATTCAATTTGAGCCCTTATTTACATATGGTTACTTTACGCCTTACATATTATGTACATTCCTTTATACTGACGTCCCTCATAGGGGACGCTGTGTTTCATGTTGCAGGCACAGGTACTCCAGCTACTAGACCTCCACAGTAGAAGCACAGGATACTCAGCTTCTATTGGTGAGCTCCAGGTTGATTCGGAGCTTTACCGTGTCTTTGGTACATTTTTTTGGTATTGTATGGTTAAGGGTAAGGCAGGACCCTGTTCTGAACTAAACTATGTTTGTTCATCTTTTAGAGGCTTTGTAGACTAATGTTAATGTAAAGCTTAGTTCTATCTTTGCAGCCTCAATGGCCAAATCATGTATTTAAGTTTTGGGCATATCTACGTTGATCTTTTATCAAAGCAGCTTATCTACAATTGTCAAAGATTTGTAATTGTTATAGCTATTTTCATGGTAATTACAGGATATAATTTGGTTCTCTCGGGCCTTTAGGGCATCGGGTGCCTGTCCGTCTAAATAGAATTTGAGGCATGACACCAGAGCAGGCAAAAGGAGTATGCAGATCACAATGTAAGCGTAGCGACTCTCTTAGGAGGATGCCACTTTTGAAACAAAAAAATATATATACCTATAGCATTTAAAAGGGACTCCTTTTAAAACATATTAATAATTTTTATTTATATAGTGGAATTAGGCTCGTTCAAAAAGATTTAAAGGAATAATATTTTGACATATAATAATTCATATAATTCCAAAAAAAGTCCATATAGGAGTTTCAATTCACGATGGCAGACCTTACAAAAATAATTAAGCATGTACCTTATGGAATGTCATTCATTTTTTTTCATTTAAACACAACTGCAGGATTATTTTTTACATCATCTTTGAACATCCAAATACTAAAGAAAACACTAGTTTCTTCCATTTCGCAAATTACAAACCAAAATGTAACTTTAATACATTACAAGACCTGAATTTACACACCTAAAAATAGCCAACACTATACCAAATTCAAGTTTACAATTTACAGTACTATGATAAAATAAGCCTCCAAAATTTACATATGCAAGTGCAACATATGGATCATGTACACTTCCCAAAATTTCTACAAGACATAGATGCCCATATGGAAATGTGATCTTCTAGTGCTCCAAAATGTCTACTTCAAGTGGCCATCTTCAATTATTCTCTCGAGTGTCACCTACGATATAAACAACTATCGCTAAGCACAAAGCTTAGTGGTGTATAAAGTTTGGGCTTGGAGCCATAGATTTCTCCAATTCCCTTCTAAATTATTGGAAGCTACATATAATATATAAATGAAAATCAAGTAAACAAGTATATTACAAGTATCAAAATCGGCATTCAAAGCTCAAGTGTCAAGAAAGTTCATAGAACTATTTCACGAGATGCAAAATAACAAACTTCGCCTAATATGTAAGTCATGCCATCACACTGAGCATAATAAAATATCAAAAAGGACCGAAGCCCTGTATCAAGTAGGGCCAAAACCGAATAATCAAGAGAATCAAGAACCATATTAAAAATGGGTTTCTGGTTCGTACTTAAATGGATAATTTTCCATAATTAAGACGAACCACAAATCCAAAGTCAAGATGGCCAAAGATCCGAAACAAGAGGCATGCAAATACAATGTCATAGTCACTGCCACAAGAAGGACAAAGTCCCAACAAGAATGTAGAATGATCGAGCAATCCGTACAAGTGGGCGAATTAATGAATATCTCACAATAAATCAAAAATACCAATATGTCAATATATGGTCACGAGAAAGCAAACAAAAATTTCAAGACAATAATCAAAATACTCCAGCAAGCAATAATATTACAAGTTCAAGTTTATACACAAACCTTGACTTTTTAGCACATAAATAGTCCTACCACAACTTGACGTGTTCAAATCGTAGACCAACAAGTGCGTCAACTTTCTCAAACAAATTCCTTTAGCTCGTAAAAGAGTATAAACACCTTGAATACACAATCAAATACCCATTTAATATTCAGCAATTTCAGCAGGTTAAAATGAACAAGATATATATCAAAAGTGAGCCTAGTTTGTGCAAGTCGCACCAAATTCCCAAAACCGTAAATCTGGAAACACTGACTGGCTTGTGTTGTGACTAAACTTTGAATAGGTAAGTGGAAAAATTAGACTTTGTAGTCTTTACAAAATTTGTAGGTACATGTCTTAGGATCAAGGATTCAGAAACCATCACAAAATATATTTCTTACCAAAAGATATGCTCAAAATACTAACAGCAGTACACAGAAGGTTCCTAAATCGGAAAAACTGGTTAGAACTTTCCTTGTGTTGCGTCTCCTTTTTTGACCCCATAAAAGAAAAAATAGATTTTGACATAAACGTAAGAGTTATATTCTATGTAATAGCTTTTAAAAACATATTTGTTCACTCAAAACAAATTTCTACACAAAGAGATATACTAATATTACCAACAGATAGACAGTTCCAAAATCGAGTTTGGGTTACTTACCACAAAGGGGAGATTGTCTTGAGTTCTTGATGAAAGAACAAGTTTTTATGTAGGTAATTTTGGGTGGAATATGATTGAGAGAGAGTTCAGGGTTTCCTCAGCATTAAGGAACCGAAATATGGAGAGGAGGTGATCTATTTTTACACATAAACATGGATATATATTACTTAAAAAGTTGGCTGCCCAAAATTCTAAATATCTCATATATATTCTAATTTTTTTTTGGAGATAAATATCGTTGTAATAGTTTACGTAATTATCCCGATACAATTTCCTAAAATACCATCTTACTTTAAGGCAAGCAACCTTCCAAATGTAGCAAAAATTCATGTTTTGGGAGCGTGAAGTAGAGACTAATCTGTTTTATCATGAAATGATCGAATGATGTGCAAATGCTAGCTTACATATCTAGGGGTGTTACAAATCTTTCCCCCTTAAAGAAATTTTACCCCGAAATTTACCTGATTCTAGTCTCGAAACAAATGTGGATATTGAGTTCGCATGTCCACCTCTCGCTCCCATGTGGCTTCTTTACCAACATAATTTCTCCAAAGTACCTTTATAAGGGAATTCTCTTATTTCTAAGTTGCTTTACTTCACACGCTAAGATCTGGATAGGTTCTTCTTCATATGTCAAGTCAGGATTAACCTCGATGCATTCAACAGGGAGAACATGAGATGGATCTGAGCAATATCTTCTAAGCATAGAAACATGGAAGACATTGTGGATCTTGTACAACTCAGGTGGAAAATCTAACTTATAAGCAACTGGGCCAACTTTCTCAAGTACTTCATATGGTCCAATAAATCGAGGGCTAAGTTTTCCTTTTTGGCCAAACCTCATAGTCTTGTTCCATGGATAAACCTTTAAAAATAGCTTATCACCAACTTGGTGCTCAATTTCACACCTCTTAAGGTCAGCATAAGACTTTTGTCTATCTAAAGCAATTTTTAGATGATCCTTTATTAATCTTACCTTATCTTCCGTTTGTTTCATAATCTCCGGACCAACAAGCTTCTTTTCACCAACTTAGTACTCCAGCAAAGAGGAGTCTGGCATTTCCTTCCATATAGAGCTTCATAAGGAGGCATGACAATACTTAATTGGTAGCTATTATTGTAAGCAAACTCTATCAAAACCAAGTGTTTGTCCGAACTACCTTCAAACTCAATAATGCAGGATCGAAGAATATCTTCAAAAACTTGTATTACCCTTTCAGACTAGCCGTCTATCTGGGGATGGAAAGAAGTACTAAATTTCAACCTAGTGCCCAATGCTTCTTGCAAGCTTGTCCAAAATCTAGATGTAAACTTTGGGTCTCGATCAAATACAATAGAAGCGGGAATGCCATGTAGTCTCACAATCTAATTAATGTACAATTCTGCTAAATGCTCAAGTGAATAATCCACCCTGATTGCCAAGAAGTGCGCACTCTTTGTTAGCCTATCCACCATAACCCAAATTGCATCATGATTTCTTTGAGTGCGAGGTAGTCCAAAAACAAAGTCCATAGTTATTATCTCCCATTTCCATTCTGGTATCGACAAGGGTTGTAGCAAACCAACTCGGACTTGATGTAGAGCATTTATTTGTTGACAAATCAAACATTTCGAAATAAACTCCGCAATATCTTTCTTCATACCATTCCACCAATAGTGTTCTTTTATAGTTTGGTACACTTTCGTACCTCCAGGTTGCATTGTATATGGTGAAGTATGTGCTTCATTCAAAATTTCTCTCCTCATATTTTCATCATTAGGAACACATAACCGATTATGATAAAATAGGACACCATCCTCTCTCAATGTAAAATCATGTTTTCCCCCATTTTGAACTTCTTTGATCAATCTTGCAAGCTTGTCATCCAATTTTTGTGCTTCTTTTACCTGTTCAAGTAATATTGGCTTGATTTTCAAATTAGCAATGAACTAACCATTAGAATTAAGTGCAAGACAAGTATTCATGGCTCTTAACTCAAGAATCAAGGGCAAGGGACTTAAAGATAAAATTGCAAAGGATTTACGACTTAGGGCATCTGCAACCACATTGGCTTTTCCCGGATGATAGTCAATTGTGCAGTCATAATATTTGATGAGTTCAAGTCATCTTCGTTGTCTCAAGTTCAGCTCTTTTTGTGTACCCAAGTACTTTAACCTCTTGTGATCATTAAATATATTACACTCTTCTTCGTATAAGTAATGCCTCCAAATTTTCAAAGCAAACACAATAGCAGCAAGTTCAAGATCATGAGTAGGATAATTCAATTCATGTGGTTTCAATTTTTGAGAGGCATAAGAAATAACTTTTTCTTCTTGCATCAGAACACAACCTAGACCACGATGAGAAGCACCACTGTATATCACATACTCTTTCCCTTTAGTTGGTTGAGTAAGTATAGGAGCTTCTGTCAACAAGGATTTGAGCGTTTCAAAGCTCTCTTCGCATTTGTCATCCCAAGTAAACTTGACTTATTTCTTCAAAAGATTAGTCAAAGGAGAAGCTTTAATGGAGAAGCCTTTCACAAACCTTCTATAGTATCCTGCTAAGCCTAAGAAACGTCTTACTTTGTGGGACTTTTTGGTGGATTCCATTCAACAATAGCTTGAATCTTACTACGATCCACCTTCACACCTTCAACTGATATAAAATGTCTTAGAAAATCCACTTCACTAAGCCAAAATTCATATTTCGAAAGCTTAGCATAAAGATCTTTCCCCCTTAAAATTTGCAAAACAACGCGAAGGTGTTTATCATGATCTTTACTATTCTTGGAATATATTAGAATATCATCTATAATGACAATCACAAATTAATCAAGATAGGTCTTAAATACTCGATTCATTAGATCCATGAACACCGTAGGAGCATTCGTTAACCCGAATGGCCTCACCAAAAATTCATAATGACTGTATCGAGTTCTAAAGGTAGTTTTGGGAACATCTTGATCTCTTACCCATAGTTGGTAATACCCAGACCTCAACTCAATTTTTTAAAATAAGTTTGCACCCTTCATCTAGTTAAATAAATCATCAATCCTAGGCAGTGGATAGCAGTTCTTGATTGATATCTTGTTCAATTGTCTATAGTCAATGCAAAGCATAAGGGTCCTATCTTTCTTATTTACAAATAAGACAGGTGCTCCCCAAGGAGAAACATTAGGATGGATGAAACCCTTCTCAAGAAGTTCATGCAATCGAACTTTCAACTCCCTCAATTCTGCTGGAACCATTCTATAGGGAGTTATAGAAATAGGAGTAGTTCCGAGAATAAGCTCTATCAGAAGTTCAACTTCTCTTTCAGCAGGCAACCCAGGAAGATTGTTCGGGAAGACATCAAATGACACATTGTAGGTATTTTCTTGAGGCTAGGACTCTCAAATGTGTATCAACTATATGAGCAAGATAGGGCAAGATAGGCATCACAGCCTTGACGAATCATCTTTCTTACAAAGACCACCGAAATAATATTAGATGTTAGTGATGTCTCACATTGAACAATGATGTGTGAAAATGTAGGATCTTTAAAAGTCACACTCTTTGACCTACAATCCACGCCTACGTGGTATTTATAGATCCAATCCATCTCAATAATAACATCAAAGTCTTGGAAAGGCATTTCAACCAAATCAGCAGGGAATACTAGATTTTTAATCATAAGGGGGCAATCTCGATAAATCCAATTACAAACAACCTGATTACTCAAAGGACTTTCGACAATCACATCATAGCTAAGTCTCACAGATTTCACATTTTTAGGAAAAACAAGTGACGAGCAAATATAGGAGTGTGTAGAACTAGGATAAAATAGTGTAATAACACATAACCCAAATAAGTGAAATTTAGCGACAACCATGTTTGGTCCATCTTGGTCATCCCTCTGTCTCATGGCATAATCTCGTGCAATTGCTCTTGACCCACTAGTTTTATTAGCTCCAGTTGGACCCGCTAGTTGTGTGTTTCTAGATCTTGCACCTCTATTGCCTTGAGGAGGATTAATAGTAGGTTTATGAACTGAGCCTTCCATACGCAAAGAAGGAGCAGGATTAGGATTAGGACAATCCTTAACCTTATGATGAAAGGCCCCATAATTAAAACATGCACCAGAAGCCCTCCTACAAGTACCATAATGATTCTTCCCACATTGTGCACAAGTGGGTACATGAGTCTTGGCTTAACCATAATTTGGAGTGCTAGCTGTAGAAAAATCTGATTATGTTGAGCTAACCTGTTAACACTACCAGCCCTGGAATCATCAAACCTGCCTCTTTTGGTTGGACCTTCGTAATCTGATTTAGGCCTTCTAAATTTGTTTTCATTTCTACTTGCTTCTTCCTTATTAACTCCTTTCCAAATAAGGGCGGCTGAAACTACTTTGTAAAATTTCTCATGTTGTAGTATTGCCACATTCTTTTGGATGGAATCATTCAAACCGTCTTCAAAGTTCCTGCATTTATCTTTCTCTTCATCAATAATACCTCCAGCATAGCGAGAAAGCCTGAGAAACGTTTGTTGATACTCAGAAATAGATATTCTCTGTTTCCTTAAGTTCAAAAACTCCTTTTTCTTTGCATCACAATAAGCAGGTGGTACATACTTCGTTCTGAACACTTTAACAAAATCATCCCAAGTAAGCACGGGAGGTTTTGCTTTGGAATTTGGTACACTTACCCACTAGTCCTAAGTATCTTTTTGTATTAGTGAGACACCATACTTAAATTTGGAAGCATCCGAACACTCTAGTTGCTCAAATACCCTCTCCATACGCTCAAGCCATTGTTCAGCATCAGTAGGATCAACTCTGCCTTTAAACTCAACTCCACCCATTTTTCTCATTTTATCATAGTTTGTTTCATTAGGGTCGTGCATTGTTCCATCCAAGTGATGAAAGAAACCAGTCATCTCTTAAAAATGAGGGTTCATAATAGGAGCACTATGACCCATATGAGGATGTGTCTCAACTTTCGCACCCTGATTGTTTCCAACTTCAGAAACACTGGTACGAGGATAATTAAGATCAACATGATGCTCTCCAACCCCTTCTAGTAAGTGAGGTTGGTAAATAGAGTTACCCAAACCCTCACGAGCAGCTTCCATAGGTCAATTAAAACAAGAGAGCATAACTTAATTTCTTCAAAAGGGAAGAGCACATAACATTAGGGACATGTACATGTTGCATATGCATAATAGAGTAACCAAAGTATATTATCCAGGTATGCAAGAAAGAGTATTATCTAAGAAGTCCTAAAAAGATAAAATGTACTAATAGGTCACAAACAAAAGTCCTAAAACCACAAACCTAAGGCTCTGATACCAACACTTGTAGCAATCCACTTGGGAGGATGCCACTTTTGAAACAAAAACCAATATATACTTATAGTATTAGAAAGGGACTCAATTTAAAACATATTAATTATTTTTATTTATATAGTGGAATTAGGCCCGTTCGAAAATAGTTAAAGGCATAATATTTTGACATCTTATAATTAATTTAATTCCAAGTAAAGATCATATAGGAGTTTCAATTCACGATGGCAGAGCTTTCAAAAATAATCAAGCATGTACCTTATGGAAAGTCATTCATTTTTTTCCATTTAAACACAACTGCAGGATCATTTTGTACATCATCTTTGAACTTCCAAATACTAAAGAAAACACTCGTTTCTTACATTTTGCAAATTACAAACCAAAATGTAACTTTAATATATTACAAACCCTGAGCTTACACACCTCAAAACAACCAACATGATACTAAATTCAAGTTTACAGTTTACAGTACTACGATAAAATAAGCCTCTAAAATTTACATATACAAGTGCAACATATGGATCATGTACAAGTCCCAAAATTTCTACAAGACATAGATGACCATATGCAAATGTGATCTTCTAAGAGCTCCAAAATGCCTACTTCAAGTGGTCATCTTCAATTATTCTCTCGAGCATCACCTACGATAGAAACAACTATCGCTAAGAACAAAACTTAGTGGTGTATAAAGTATGGGCTTGGAGCCATAGATTTCTCCAATTCCCTTCTAAATTATTGGCAGCTCCATATAACATATAAATGAAAATCAAGTAAACAAGTATATTACAAGTATCAAAATCGTCATTCAAAGATCAAGTGCCAAGAAAGTTCATAGAACTATTTCACGAGATCTCAAATAATAAACGTCACCCAATATGTACGTCATGCCATCACACCAAGCATAATCAAATATCAAGATGGACCGAAGTCCTGTATCAAGTGGGGCTGAAACCCAATAATCAAGAGAATCAAGAACCATATTAAAAATGGCTTTCTAGTTCGTACTAAAATGGATAACTTTCCATAATTAAGACGAACCACAAATCCAAAGTCAAGATGGACAAAGATCTGAATCAAGAGGTATGCAAATACAGAAACATAGTCATTGCCACAAGAAGGATAAAGTCCCAACAAGAATGCAGAATGATCGAGCAATCCGTATAAGTGGGAAAATTAACGAATATCTCGCAACAATTCAAAAATAATAATATGTCGATATATGGTCACGAGAAAGCAAACGAATGTTTCAAGACAATAATGAAAATATTACATCAAGCAATGATATTACAAGTTCAAGTTTATACACAAACCTTGGCTTTTTAGCACATAAATAGTCCTACCACAACTTGACAAGTTCAAATCGTAGACCAATAAGTGCATCAACTTCCTCAAACAAATTATGTTAGCTCGTACAAGAGTATAAACACCTTGAATACACAATAAAATACCCATTTAATATTCAGAAATTTCAGAAGGTTAAAATGAACAACATAGATATCTAAAGTGAGCCTAGTTTGTGCAAGTCGCACCAAATTCCCAAAATCGTAAATCTGGACAGCCTAACTTCCTTGTGTTGTCACTAAACTTTGAATAGGTAAAAGGCAACATTAGACTTTGTAGTCTTCATAAAAGTTGTAGGTACATGTCTTAGGGTCGCAAGGAGTCAAAATTCATCACAAAATATATTTCGTACCAAAATATATGCTAAAAATACTAACAGCAGTACACAGAAGGTTCATAAATCCTAAAAACTAGCCAGAACTTTCCCTGTGTTTCGTATCCTCTTTCGACCCTATTACAGAAAAACCAGCTTTTGACATAAATATAAGAGTTATAGGTCTATGTAATATATTTCCAAAACATATTTGTTCACTCAAAACAAATTTCTACACAAAGAGATATACTAATATTACCAACAGATAGACAGTTCCAAAACCGAGTTTGGATTACTTACCACAAGGGGGGGGGGAGTTTCTTGAGTTCTTTCTGAAAGAACAAGTTGTTATATAGGTAATTTTTTGTGGGATATGATTGAGAGAGAGTTCAGGGTTTCCTCAGCCTTAAGGAGCCGAAATATGGAGAGAAGGTGATCTATTTTTACACATAAACATGGATATATATTACTTAAAAAGGTAGATGCCCAAGATTAAAAGGTGGCTTCCCAAAATGCTAAATATATCATGTATATTCTATTGTTTTTTTGGAGACAAATATAGTTTTAGTAGTTTACGTAAATACCCCAATATAATTTCCTAAAATGTTGTCTTACTTTAAGGCAAGCAACTTCCCAAATGTTGCAAAAATTCAAGTTTCGGGAGCGTGAAGTAGAGACTAATCTTTTTTATCATGAAATGGTCGAATGATATTCAAATGCTAGATTAGATATCTTGGAGGGTTACAGTAAGGGACATGGAATTTCAGGTTAGTGAACATGTTCTGTTGAAAGTGTCACCGATGAAAGGAGTAATAAGGTTTGTAAAAAGGGGTAAGCTTAGCCCTAGGTGTATTGGTCCATTTGAGGTTCTCAAAAGTATGGGGCTTGTAGCTTATAGGTTAGCATTACCACCCAGTTTGTTCGGAGTCTAGCCATTTTTTCATGTATCCATGTTGAAGAGATACCATGGGGATTGGGAGTACATTATGAAATACGATTCGGTCTTACTAGGTAAGGACCTCCAGTACAAGGAAGAGTCGGTTGCTATTCTTTATCAGGATGTCCAAAAGTGGAGGATGAAAGAAATCAGATCGGTAAGGTTCAATGGAAGCATCATACGATTGAGGAACCAACATGGGAAATCAAGAAGGACATGCGGGATAAGTACCCTTACTTGTTTGAGGATTCAGGTACTACCATTTTCTCATTTTAGCTCATCTTTTTCATATTTGATAATTCGGGGATGAACGATGGGTAAATTAGTATATATTATAATAACCCTTTCCATCATTATGGGGGAGCTATTCGTGCGAGAAAAATAGGTTAGAAAACTTCTGGGTTGGGGAGTTGAAAATTTCAGGCTAGGCTAGTCTATGACGAAATCAGAGCGAGGTAAAGTCTACGGCAATCTGAGTAAGGATTGGGTAAAATGTCTAAGTTTGAGCTGGCTTTCAAATTATCTAATACCTGAAGAAGTCCATAGGAATTTTTGGAAATAAATTTGGGTGAGTAGAACTCCCAATATCAAACTTGACGTAAATGGGTTGGTCTGGAATGTCAAGGTTTGAAGGTGTGATACAAAATGGGAAAAATTGGGAAGATTCTTGAGGTTTTGTCCCATGTCAGCTGCTATAGTAGATGCTGCTATGGTGATGACTGCTATAGAAGAGAAATTTCCACTTTAGCAGAAGTCAAAGGTGGTCAACCTCGCTAGAGCGGGCGGCTTTTGCTACGGCGGTGCCGCTATAGCAAGATTGGGTCTCTATTATTGGATAAGTCATTGTAAATGTAGAAACTTCTCCAAAAACATTCATTATTTCTCAGGAACATTTTGGGGAAGGGCAGAGGGGATTTAAGCAAATTTCCATCAGTTTTCTACCAAGATTCATCGTAAGGGTAAGTAATTTGTTCGCCTAATCTAGTACTTCAATTTCTATACCTTAGAATCGATAATTACGGGCCATGGGGAGGGTTTGGCATGATCTAAGATGGAAAATTTTATCTAACAAGGAATATTGAGTGTAAAAACCTTGGGTTTTGTTTATAAACTATTTACTCATTATTTTATTATAATAATTTGCTAGTGTAACCATAAAAATATATAGTTCTAGGTGAATTATTCATGGAAAGGCCCTAGGTTTGGTGGAATGTCATGAGTTTGGCATGGGGTTTGGGATTAATATGTAATTCGAGAATATTTAGGCCATTTGGATTGATTTTTGTGTTATGTTATTGTTTTTAGACCAAGATCAAGCTAGAACTTCAAGAAATGGGAAAGCTCCAGTCCAGTAGAGCATTCGTGCTTGATTCGAGGTAGGTGATGGTTGAATTATTTCCCAATTTACGTTATGTATGCATGTTAACTATTTCGTTAGTACTGCATGTACATTTCATGTTTTAGTGGATATGGAAATGAATGTTAATGATATCCGATTGTCAATCTAATGGAATGAACTTTCTTAGAAATACTATTGGTTGTTTTACAAGTGTGAGTGTTTTTCATCGTAGTTGTGATTGTTGTGATGTGTATGACTTTCAATTGGTTCGGGTACTACACCTGGTATAATTCATTGGTTGTCCCGGGTACCTTGCCTGGTATGATATATCTATCATTTGGCTCAGGTACCATGCCTGGTACATGTTCTATTATGGTTGGCTCAGGTACCATGCCTGGTACATATTTAGTTGTGCTCTTGTGTGTTTGTTCTATGAGCAAACCAAGTTTATTTCTTGTGATGTAATTATTTCATGTTGGTCTATGCGTGGCCGGGTAGTTGTGTTTATATGCTGGATTAGTTCTTGTGTAGACTAGGATTGCATGTTAAACATTATAGATGATGTCTTAGGGATCTATGGGTGGTCTGGGTTACTTGAAAAGTGTGGGGAATCGCATATATTGTGGTTGTTCTGATTTTGGACATGTCTCATATGGTGGTTCAGTCAGGTGGATGACTAAGACTCCTGTGTATATTCACTGACTTAGGTTATACATGTTTTGTCTTGTTTTACTAAGTTATAGTTATGTGTTCATATCTTGTATGTTTGGTGCTGGCCAATGATCCTTCTAGTACACTGTAATTTTTTTGTACTGATACTGCACTTGATCTTTTGTTGAGTAGAGGGCATATTCTAGCGACGGCTGCGCCACCTCAGTTCTGAAAAAGACGTATCCTGAATCTAAGGGTGAGCTTCTTCTTCCGGGCTACCATGGATTCCTCTATTCTTTCTAGTCCATTGTTCAGACTTAGATTCCTTTTTGTTTGGGGTTGCATTCCCGTATTCTAGACTATGTTAGATGTTTTGTAACATGACTTTTAGATTCTAGGGGGATTATTTCCAGAAGTTTTATGTTAACTATTTTAGTTATGAATTGTAATGACCCTCAAGGTCATTTTCTATTTTCCATGTTTTTTCTGCATTTTGAGCTTTCCCTCCGCGTCTACAGGTCATTTATGACTTGCTGGTACTAACAGTTCAGTGCCTGGGCTATCCATTAGGTCGTTATGACCATTTCCCTATTTTATCCCTTAAAGTTAGAAAATCATTGACTCTAGTCAACTTTTTTGGTAAACACACATAGAATCGGATTCCGACAGTTCTGTTGGCTCCGATCCAGGGATATTGGTATGAGGTCTTTTGGTTTGGTTTTGTGCTGCTTTGTGTGTTTTTAAGTCAATTTGGCTGGTAAGGTTGACTTTGGTCAACATTCAGAGAAGACGGCCTCGGATGGAAATCCTGTCAGCGTCATTAGCCATGGAATGTCAACTTTAGGCTAGGGGAACCTTTGGTTCTGGTCCCGAGGCTTCCAGACTTGTTTTTGGGGTTTGAGTTTTGAGTTGATTTGAGGCGTGGGGCACACTTTTCATTAAAATGATCTCCGTTGGGAGTTTTTCAATTCCATTGAGTCCGGAATGCCATTTCTGGCAGTGTAGCATTGTTGGTTTATGTTTACAGGGTTCCGGATGAATCTCGAGGGTTCGTCAAAAGATTTTTGGACTTGGGGAAAATGCTGGTTGTTGCCATAAGGTGCAGGCCCCTTTGCTCTTTGTGATCGTGAGGATCCCATCGCTTTCGTGATGGTCTAGTTTGTTGACAATTGTATTCCCAAAGGGTGTACTTCACGTTCGTGATGAGGCCGGCTGGGACCCGGATTGGCTTCCTCTTCGCGAACTTGGCCTGGACCATCGCAATCGCGATGGTTGGACCAGTTTTTCCTCGCGAATGCGGGGGTCTTATCGCGATCGCGATGAAGGACCTGGCAGTTATATAAAATTTCAACTCTATTTCTCTTTCTTTCACTCCAAAAAACTACATAGCTGAGCTTCCAAGCTCCATTTTCCAGCTCCCTTGCTTCAGCATTCTTCATCCGGTAAGTTCCCTCGACACCCCTCTCCTCTCTCCGTGTTTATTCTCATAATTCTCCCGCTAAAAATCCATTGTTGTGAATTCTTAATGTTGGGGTGATCCTTGTGGAAAATGTGATTCCTTAGGCTGCATGCTCAATAATTCGTGCAACTCACCTCTGTGACGTATTCCGCTTGTCAAGGTAGGTTCCCGCCTTTAATTCTGAGTTTTTCCCATTTTAATTCTGTCATTTAGTAGTACTTTGTGGCTATTTTGGGCCCTGAATCGAGCTTCGTTCGTGCCCAAACTTTGGGCATGGGTTCCTTAACTCACTGCGAGCATAGTTGTGGTATTTTTTTCTGTTTTGTTGCGTAGGCCCTGAGGGTCATTTTTTTGACCCGATTTCTGGCCCATTTTTCTGTATAGCAATATAGGTGTCATTCTTCTCGTCTTGACACCTAGATTATGTTCTTGATAGCATGGCAGCTTTCTAAGGCTGTTCAAAAGGGGAAGGCATACGAGTGATGGTTCATGCTTTCAGCTCAGCCCCGAGGTAGGTTATGTTTTACCTTTTAGACTGAGTTTAATTAGATAATATATATTTGTATGTTACTGGAATGCTAGGTTGGAATTTAGATAGACTTTAGGCATGAATCATGTTTATCATGTTAATTGGCCATTTCGGGTTTTTAGCCTAGAACTGTATGTTATCCTTAGCCAGGGAGCTTGCTTCTTCTGTGTGACTAGTATAGAATCCTTAGCATGTTCTTAGGAGGCTTTAGAGCTAGAATAGTGTTTTCCCGTGGTTTTTGCTTTTATTTCCACTTTACCTCTTTATTCTATCGTTGTGTGTAACTATGGGGCCGAGACCATAACTAGTATTTGGATGGAGTTCCAACTTAGTTCTCTTGGTTTGGAGATTATTCTTGCCCTATTTGATCTAATGGCATGGTTTTTCCTCTGTTTGTGAACTTTCATACTCATATCGCATGGCATATCATTGGTACAACATAGATGGTTTTTCAAAGGTTATTTGTTTGAAATGAGGCTTTACTATGGTTGTGGAGATTTATGGACTTAAATAAAAATTACTTTGAGTATTACTATGGGATTTTGGAAGGAAAAGGAGAAACTATTATTTTATGCATATATTTATAGTTCGATGAGGTATTTTGGACCCCCGATGCATTATTCCGGGTATTTTACTCTCATATATACATATTTATAGTTCGATGTGGTATTTTGGACCCTCGATGCATTATTCAGGGTATTTTACTATTTCACATATATATATGCATAGTCCAATAAGGTATTCCGAATTCCCGATGCGATATTCTGGGTTTATATTATATTGCATTCACACATGCATCATCGTGCACCGTATTGCATTTGCTTTGGCACGTGGATTGACTCTAGTTGTCTTGATGTTGTTTTCATTTCTTTTTCTTTTGTTGGTTTATTGTCATGTCTCCTGCTTTAGAACTAGATTTATGTGGATCCCTGTATAGTTAGCTGCTTTCCTGTAATCTATTTATATATATTATCTTTCTGCACTCGGTCGGCCTATGATGCCTACTGAGTACCCATTGTCTTGGTACTCATACTACACTTTGCATCTCTTTTTCTGATTCTGCACCTAGTACGAGTCACCCTCGCTGATCTCTTGCTATTCGAGACTCATTGTTGTTCGGATCGCGGTGAGCTCTCGGCGCTTTTGGAGACTTTACATGCTTTCCATCTTGTACATTCTGTCTATATTTTGTATTTTGGATAGACAACATCTGTTGTATAGCTACTCCTTACTTTAGTCGCTCTTATACTAGTGACACTAGGTCCGGGTTAGTTCTCGAGTCTGTTTTGTCTTGTTGGTCATTTTAGGGCCTTCTTATGTATATTTTGTTTGACGGTATGTATATATCTATTGGCCTTGTCTTTTCATTTATGTCTTTCGCTTTTCTTTAGTTTAATTATTATACATTGTCTTCTGTGTGTTTGGGTTAGGCTTGTCTACTAGGGAGTTATGTAGACGCCATCATGGCCCAGTTTCAGGTCTTGACAGAGTGGTATCAGAGCCCTAGGTTCACCGGTCTTGCCAGTATAGGAGAAAAGTGTCTAGTAGAGTCTTGTGGATCGGTACGATGATGTCTATAACCAATCTATGAGAGGCTATAGGACATTCCCTAGGAATGACTTCATTTTGTTTGATTCCTTATCGTGCTTACTTGATTTGGTCAACTTCTAAGTATCTTTGTTTCACTCTTTCTCAGATGGTTCGGACGAGATCTACAGCGGGTGAGGACGAGGCCCCTGCGCCTGCAGTTAGAGCCCCAGCTAGGGGATGGGGTAGAGGTCGACCCAGAGGTCGAGGTAGGGCACGGGATATGGCAACATCCCGAGCCCGGGCTAGAGTACCGTCACCAGAGCCTGATGTTAGAGTGGATGAGGTTCAGAATGAGCCGGAGCATGTGGGGCCAGCCCAACATCCAGCAGGTTTTGTGGATACACCAGTATTGCAGGACACCTTGGTTCGATTGTTAGGCTTTCTTGAGGGTATGACTCCACCAGCAGCTTTGTTGAGCACTCCTATTGGTTCTCAGGTTTTAGGTGAGTCTCAGACTTCAGCTCAGGCGGCAGCACAAGGTTCAGGAGTGCAACCTTCTACTGCAGCTCCCAAATTTAAGGTATTACCGGTCCCTGCAGTTTCTCCCCATCTTCCAGTCATGCCATTTATAACTCTTCTGAGAAGCAGAAGATGCTTGGTAGGTTCTTGAGATTGGGTCCTCCAAGGTTTTCAGGTGCTTTTAGGGAGGATGCGCACGAGTTTCTGACTAGCTTCTAGGAGAGGTTACATAATTTGGGGTTAGTTGAGTCTCATGGAGCCA
Organism: Jaltomata sinuosa; assembly: GCA_003996215.1. Classification (NCBI taxonomy): domain Eukaryota; kingdom Viridiplantae; phylum Streptophyta; class Magnoliopsida; order Solanales; family Solanaceae; genus Jaltomata; species Jaltomata sinuosa. Next base: position 228,241 of record QJPP01000827.1, on the reverse strand, counting down.
ATTACACTGTGTTTCAGCTGGATGGTCCAGTGAAATAGTTGTGGAGGTCATATGTTGCTTGTAGACCAGACGGGTCACCTCATCTTACTTGGGAGTAGTTCTCAACAACTTTTCTGGAGAAGTATGTACTGCGTAGTATATGGGAGCCTCTGATGGATCAGTTTGCTGGGATGGAGTAGGGCTCCATGACTATGTTTGAGTACAAGGTTCGGTTCCATCAGTTGTCCAGACATGCCACTATGATTCTTCCCATCGAGCATGAAAGAGTACGCCGGTTTGTTTGAGGTTTGACCTTGCATCTCCACTTGGCCACAGAGGTATGGTAGAATAAGGTCAGTCTTTTCTGAAGGTAGTTGATCATGCTTGTACTATTGAGGGTGTACTTTGCAAGGCCCAAGGGGGCAGCGATAAGAGGCCCTGCCACCAGGGCAATTTTAGCAGTTCACAGGGCCATGGTAGGGGCTACTATGGTAGAGGTCATCACCAGCAGCATTTCCAGCTGAGCCGTCCTGTTCAGGCAGCATTATAGACTACTGAGGGTTAGATTAGCCAGAGTCTCGTTCTTGCTTCCCGAGGTGGTTAGTCAGGGTCTATAGGCCGTGGTGGTCATTTTGATTCGGCCGAGTCTTCACAGAAGAGTACATGGGGTCGGGGTTGCTATGAGTATGGAGAGATGGGCCACTTTGCTAGAGAATGCACGATGGCACAACACCTTAGGCGACAGGATCAGTTAGTTCTGGCCCCTAGGGCTTCAGTACCTCAAGTAAGAGGCAGTTCACAGGGTAGCAGGGGTGGTCCCCAGGGTACAAAATGTGGTCCTCAGTCCGGTAGGTCAGGCCCACATGTATGCAGTTTCAAGACGGACAGAGGCCGAGGCTTCAGATGTTGTGATCACAGGTACGATCTCTATTTGTCATCAATCTTCTTCTGTTTGTTTGATCCAGGGTCTACATTCTCATATATATTTGCTTATTATGCTACTCGTTTGGGGTCTTCTTGTGAGTCCTTTCCTATGCATATGCGTGTATCTACCCCAGTAGGTGATTTTTTAGTAGTGGATCAGGTGTATCAGGCTTGTGTGGTGACTATCTTGGGATATGACATGTGGGTACACTTGGTTGTCCTTGATATGGTCGATTTTGATGTGATCTTGGGCACGGATTGGTTGGCTCCTTATCATGCGGTCTTGGATTATCTTGCCAAGACTATTACTCTTCAAATGCCTGATATCCCTCCTATCATACGAAAGGGAGCCGATAGCCACTTATCGAGGGGAGTTATATCCTTTTTGAGCGCCCAGTGGTTGGTTGGGAAGGGGTGCTTAGCATATCTTGCCTACATCCATGATTATAGTGCCACCACACCTCCTCTTGAGTTTTTCCCTATGGTTTGCGAGTATTCAGATGTATTTCCTTCAGATCTTCTGGGTCTTCCTCCTGATCAAGACATTGATTTTGGTATCGATGTGGAGCCAAGCACCAAGCCCATTTCTATCCTGCCATATCAGATGACACCTGCTGAGTTAAGGGAGCTTAAGGATCAGCTCCAGGATCTGTTGAGTAGAGGGTTCATCTGGCCTAGTGTGTCTCTGTGGGGTGCTCTAGTTCTGTTTGTGAAGAACAAGGACGAGTGTATGCATATGTGTATCGACTATAGACAGTTGAATAAGGTGACAGTTAAGAACAAATATTTGATGTCGTGTATTAATGACTTGTTTGACCAGCTACAGGGTGCAACAGTGTTCTCTAAGATATATTTGAGGTTCGGTTATCACCAATTGAGGATTAGGGCTGAGGACATCCCAAAGACTGCATTTAGGACTCGATACGACCATTATGAGTTCCTAGTCATGTCTTTTGGGTTGACTAATGCCCCATCAACATTTATGGAGTTGATGAATTGTGTATTTAGTGCTTCCCTTGACTCATTTGTGATTGTGTTCATTGACGACATTCTGATTTATTCGAGGAGTAGGGAGGAGCATGAGCAACATCTTAGAGTAGTACTTCAAGATTTGCGAGACCACCAGTTGTATGCCAAATTAACTAAGTGTGAGTTTTGAATTATGTCTGTGGCATTCTTGGGGTACGTGTGTCCAAGGATGGGATTATGGTAGATCTGGCAAAGATTGCAGCAGTTCGTGATTGGGCTAGGCCTACTTCTCTTACCAAGGTTCGTAGTGTCATCGGGTTAGCAGGTTATTACAGATCGTTTGTGGAGGGATTTTCTTTGATAGCAGATTTATTGACTAGATTGACTCAGAAGAATGTTCCCTTCAAGTGGTCAGATGAGTGTGAGGTGAGCTTTCTGAAGATCAAGGCCTTGTTGACTTCAGCTCCGATTCTTACTCTTCCGGTTGAGGGTTAGGGTTTCACCATATATTGTGATGCGTCAGGTATTGGTTTGAGTTGTGTGTTAATGCAGAGTGTTAGGTTATTGCTTATACTTCAAGATAGTTGAAGGTTCACGATATAAACTACCCTACACATGACTTGGAGTTAGCAGCGGTAGTCTTCGCATTGAATATGTGGAGGCATTATCTTTATGGCTTGCTTTGTGAGATCTTTACTGACCATTGATAACTCTCAAATTACACCTCAAATTAAGAAGCGTAAGCGTTCGTCGTCAAATATAGAACCCAACTGAGGTTGGGGTCGATCCCACAGGGAATAAGGTGCAAATTAAGTCGTTGGTGAATTAGATGACTAGTAATCCTTAGTTTCCGGTAAATAGAGGGGGTGTTTGTTTGAATAATATGTGAACAAAAACACTAAGACCGTATGAGTGAAAATCAATATGAGAGAGAACTAGGGAAGTGTTCACCATGGCGTTATAACAATGTCGATTCAAGCTTAACCGGGTTCTTTCTTATATGTGTGTCACGATGTGATTGAATTAATGGTATCATCTAAACATTTCTCAACCAAATAGACAAATTTCCTTTTCAATTCTCTCGAACTTGAAAAGGTGAGCTTTTATATTTCAATCCTAAACATCAAGTAGATTAATCTAGTTACATCATTAATCATAAGACGAGAATTGGTAGTCTCGAATCCTCGTAGTTAATCAAATTTCCCGGTTTTAATTTCTTTACTCAAGCAACTTAAACCTAGGCATGTTCTAATGTTTGCAACCACTAGAAAACGTGAAGAATGAATGATTAACAACGTGACAATCATAAATATTGAACCCGACGCTACCCGGAATCTATATTGCTACTTTTGCCATGGCTCCCACAACCCTAGTTGTGGGAAGTTAGTTAATCATGCTTCGATGGAAAGAAAAGAATTTCATATTCATAATAAAGAGAAAAGAGATTCTCACAATATAATGAAAACAAGCTTCAATTATCCAAGAACAAGAAGACAAAGATCCCAAGAACAATCAAGAACACGATTCAAGAAGAAGAAAATGTGTTCTTGCGTGTTTCCTTCTCTCAAAAGTAGACTAAAAATCTCCTAAAACTATTGGGTAATCAATAAATAAAATAAACCTAACATAGGGTATTTATAGTAGTCCAGGAAATAAAGTCCAAAAATAAAACGTTCGGATTCCGCGTTGCGTTGACGGCTCACCTTGACGGACCGTCACCTTGGTGACTGGCCGTCACGGTGGCCGTCACCACTAGGCAGTGGTGCTGCCTCACTTGACGATCAGGCTGACGGACCGTCACCTTGGTGACGGGCCATCACGGTGTCCGTCACCACTAGGCAGTGGTGCTGCCTCACTTGACGGTCGTCTTGACGGTCCGTCACCTTGGTGACTGGCCGTCACGGTGGCCGTCACTCTTATCCAGAGGGTCTTTTTGCTCGTATTTCCTTCTGTTTCTATGTTTGTCTCTCTTTCCTGCAAACATAACATAAAACATCAAAACGACGACGGTTGCTTGAGAACTTACGGTTATTCTTAGATTAAAGGAGTCAAATATGCCGTAGAATGGCGGCACATCAACACCCTCAACTTAGACGTTCGCTTGTCCTCAAGCAACATGACATAAAAGAAAAACAATAAGACGACTCAACTAAGAAAACAAACTCATGTCTCTAGCAACTCATGGTCATTCAACGCTTATTCAATTTTAAATCAAGCTCCCTAGTAGCACACAAATGTATGAAATGTTGACTTGCAAGGATCCAAACATGTCATTCCGATATGACAGAATATTATGCATACACACGCGCAGCTATCCTAACAGTCAATAGACAATACAGAAATCTTGGTGCCCTCACCGCAAAGAAGTTCCACACACAAAATTTGGGACTAGGTAAGGCGCTCACACTCACAAACGATTTCAAACAATGCACATGTGATGCCATAAGCTTGCCCTTACTATTCTATTTTAGTTTTTTTTAGAAAGCCGCTCAGGATCACTACAGGACTTGTTTAGGCTTGTAATGAGGCTTCGGGTGCAGGTAGGATACGTTTTGGGAATAGTGACTTAACCCTCCTTGGAATCACCGACCTACTATTTACACATAACTTTACTTTGTCCATCCTTATTTACCTCTTTATTCCCTTCTTTCTAGCTACAGGTGCGGCCTCTTTATTTTGACACTTCTTTTTATTTCTTTTTCGTTCTTTTTCATCTTTTTTTTTCGTTTCTTTATCTTTCTTTTCTTAGACACACACCCGGAATCTTCATTCTATCCACAACCAATCTTATCCATCCTATTTTTCTTATCACTTACCTCTATAGTAGCCACCCTCAACTTAGGTTGATTGCCTGAGTTGAAGTGCACGATATCCAAGGAAGGACCAGGGCCAAAACAGGGTTTCAAAGTTCAAAAGGAATGGTGACAGGTTATTGAAAGAACAGGGTCATGCAATGTCCCCAATGCATACATGTGAAAGCTAAAACTGTGAGAGAAAGGAATACCTGTGAAGCCCATAGGACTCAGAGTTTGGCATGATGTTGGAGACCGCCAGGGTCTCCAAAGCAGGCGAAATCGATGTAATAGGTGCCAACTACCCCATCCCGTTGAGCTCCAACTTTCTCTTTTATTGGCTCTGCAGCTAGTCACGGCAACTTCTTTACTCTTTCTAACTCTTTTCCTTTGCGGTGTTTTCTTTTTCTTGATTTGTTCTCACCGCCTTCATTTGTAGGTTTCTCTTCTCGCAGCACCATTCTCACGATAGCTAGAGTCTCGACAAGACCCTTCTCCTCAATATGCACATCCGCAGGGGCTTCATACACAACATTTATAACCGCAACCACTCTCATGTCTCTTGGTTGCTTCATCAACTTACACGCATCAAACTTGACCAATTCATTGTTTAATCTGAACGTCAGTTCATTTCTTTCCATGTCAACCAATACTCTTGCAGTGGCTAACAATGGTCGTCCCAAGATTATGGGAACCTCAAAGTCCACTTTGCAATCTAAGATCACAAAGTCGGCCGGGAATATAAACTTACCAACCTTGACCAGCACATCAGACAATATTCCCACTGGTCGCTTTACTGAACGGTCACCCATTAACACCCTCATGGCAGTTGGTTTGGGCGCTCCCAAACCCAATTGTTTGTATACTGCTAGTGGCATCAAGTTGATGCTAGCACCAAGATCACACAAGGCTTTTTCAAAGTTGAATTTCCCAATAGTACAGGGAATAGTAAAAGCACCTGGATCTTCCTTCTTTTCGACTAACGATCTTGAAGAAATAGCACTGCAGTGGTGGAGGTTATCTTCTGGTTCAAAGCTCACTGACCTCTTCGTGGTAATCAAGTCCTTCATGAACTTGGCATATCCGGGCATTTGTTCAAGAGCGTCCACCAGAGGGATGTTTACTGATATCTGCTTTAGCATGGTCATGAAGTTCAGGAACTTGCTATCGTCCACTTTCTTCTTCAAGCGTTATGGGAAAGGAGGTGGTGGCCGAGGCATCATAGTTGGAAGCTTTTCAACTTCCTTGCTTTTATCCGTGCGCTTTTGAGTAGCATCCTCTACCACCTTGTCATCCGCAACATCATCTTTCTGAGTCTGAATTACCGGATGTGATTCAGATAATGTTTTGCCGCTTCTCGTTGTGATCTCCATACAGCTTCCGTCCTTCCTCGAGTTTGGAATGGTGTCACTCGGCAAGGTACCTGTCTTCCTTTGATTTAGAGATGCCGAGATCTGACCCACTTGCTGTTCCAATCGCTTGATCGAGGTGGAATGTGAATCCACTACTTGACTCATTGTTGATAATTCCGTCCTCATCTCCTTTACCGCGGAGTCGGTAGATTCCACCTTCAGCAGCATCTTAACCATCATGTTCTCTAGTTTGGACGTCCCTGTCTCGGTGTGAGCTCTTTCTCGGTTACCAGGTGGTACATACAACCTACCTCCATCAGTTTTATTCTTCCAGTTCCCCTTCTCGCGGTCTCTGTAGCCAGCTTTCTCATAGTAGTTGTCTCTCTGATAGTTCCGACCTTGGTTTCCCTGACCATTGGCCTGGAAATAACCCAAATAATTTGCCTCCTCATCAGGTTCAAACTCTGCTGCTCTACCTTGGGCACCCACCGCTTTCACTTTCTCAATACCTCCTGACAACAAATGCTTTGTCAGTAGGTCCATTTGCGTCTTCAGATGGGCCATATCTTGGTCCCGCTCTTCCTTCTTCCTGTGCTGCTCTGCTGACATACCAACTGCATAAGTGCTAGCTGCTACCTCTGTATCACGTGTATGCCAGGCCCTGCTGGTTTTGGTGAGCCTGTCCAAAATAGTTGTGGCATCGGCAAAAGTGAGAACCATAAACGCTCCACCTGCTGCATTATCCAGTGTCGGCTTGGTAGCCGAATTTAGTGCCCTGTAAAATGTCCGCATCAGGATATTGTCGGTCAATTGATGGTTAGGTCATTATGTCAGCTTCTTCTTGAACCGCAACCACGTCTCATGTAACGCCTCATCAGGTTGTTGTCTGAAATTGCTAATTTCATCCCTCAACTGTATCATTCTAGAGGGAGGAAAGAACCTTTCTAGGAAAGCTCCTTTCAACTCTCCCCAGGTTGTGATAGAGTCGGGGGTTAGCTCTGTCAACCATAACGCTGCCTCACCAGACAGAGACAACGGAAACAACCTGAGCCTGATCGCTGTTTGACTTACTCCAGGCAATTCGAACGACTTGCAGATACCCACAAAATTCATCAGGTGCCTGTTTGGATCGTCACCAGCAACACCACGGAACACTCCTCTCAAATTCAACAGCTGAATCATTGTGCTAGTGATGTTGAACTTGGCCCCGGGTGCTAGCAGAGGAAACACAATAGCGCCCGTGGCACCAACTCCGTCTAAGTCGACCTCCTCATCATTCAACTCAATGTCGACCTCAAGACCACCAGCATTCAAACGTTGTTGGGCTTGCTGAGTTGCAGCGAGTCTCGCTGCCTCTTGTTGTTGCTCATTCATGTTTCGCCTTATTGTTCTTGCAAGCTCGGGGTCGTAGTGTAATATTGGTTCACCAGAGCGTCGGGTACTTGGCATGCACAACTATGTACCCCGTAACAAACAAAAACAACAAATAAAAATAAAAGCAGGAAATATAACTAAGAGTCAAATAAACATACCAAACTTAATAAACAATCGTATTCCCCGAAAACGGCGCCAAAATTTGATAACGCTCAAATTACACCTCAAATTAAGAAGCTTAAGCGGTCGTCGTCAAATATAGAACCCAACTGAGGTTGGGGTCGATCCCACAGGGAATAAGGTGAAAATTAAGTCGTTGGTGAATTAGATGACTAGTAATCCTTAGTTTCCGGTAAATAGGGGGGTGTTTTTTTGAACAATATGTGAACAAAAACACTAAGACCGTATGAGTGAAAATCAATATGAGAGAGAACTAGGGAAGTGTTCACCATGGCGTTATAACAATGTCGATTCAAGCTTAACCGTGTTCTTTCTTATATGCGTGTCACGATGTGATTGAATTAATGGTATCATCTAAACGTTTCTCAACCAAATAGACGAATTTCCTTTTCAATTCTCTCGAACTTGAAAAGGTGAGCTTTTATATTTCAATCCTAAACATCAAGTAGATTAATCTAGTTACAACATTAATCATAAGACGAGAGTTGGTAGTCTCGAATCCTCGTTATTAACCAAATTTCCCGGTTTTAATTTCTTTACTCAAGTAAATTAAACCTAGGCATGTTCTAATGTTTGCAACCACTAGAAAACGTGAAGAATGAATGATTAACAACGTGACAATCATAAATATTGAACCCGACGCTACCCGGAATCTATATTGCTACTTTTGCCATGGCTCCCACAACCCTAGTTGTGGAAAGTTAGTTAATCATGCTTCGATGGAAAGAAAAGAATTTCATATTCATAATAAAGAGAAAAGAGATTCTCACAATATAATGAAAACAATTTTCAATTATTCAAGAACAAGAAGACCAAGATCCCAAGAACAATCAAGAACACGATTCAAGAAGAAGAAAACGTGTTCTTGCGTGTTTCCTTCTCTCAAAAGTAGACTAAAAATCTCCTAAAACTATTGGGTAATCAATAAATAAAATAAACCTAACATAGGGTATTTATAGTAGTCCAGGAAATAAAGTCCAAAAATAAAACGTTCGGATTCCGCGTTGCGTTGATGGCTCACCCTGACGGACCGTCACCTTGGTGACTGGCCATCACGGTGGCCGTCACCACTAGGCAGTGGTGCTGCCTCACTAGATGGTCAGGCTGACGGACCATCACCTTGGTGATGGGCCGTCACCACTAGGCAGTGGTGCTGCCTCATTTGACGGTCGTCTTGACGGTCCGTCACTTTGGTGACTGACCGTCACGGTGGCCGTCACTTTGGTGACTGACCGTCACGGTGGCCGTCACTCTTATCCAGAGGGTCTTTTTGCTCGTATTTCCTTCCGTTTCTATGTTTGTCTCTCTTTCCTGCAAACATAACATAAAACATCAAAAACGACGACGGTTGCTTTAGAACTTACGGTTATTCTTAGTTTAAAGGAGTCAAATGTGCCGTAGAATGGCGGCACATCAACCATCGTGGTCTTCAGTACATCTTCATCTTGAAGGATCTAAATTTGAGGCAGTGTAGGTGGTTGGAGTTACTGAATGACTATGACATCTCTATTCTCTATCATCCAGGCAAGTCAAATTTGGTAGCGGATTCCTTGAGCCGGAAGGTGGTGAGTATGGGTAGCTTGGCTTTCTTAGCTACGGAGGAGCTACCTTTAGCTTGGTACATCCAGTCCTTGGCTAATAGGTTGGTTTGACTTGACATTTCAAAGTCAGGTCGTATTCTTGCATGTGTTGAGGCTACGTCTTCCTTGTTGGAGCAGATCCGGGCACAACATTTTGATGATGTGAGATTGAGGATCATTCATGACAAGGTGTTGAGTGGTGAGGCTAGGAAGTTGACTTTAGATTCATATGGTGTTCTGAGGATCGAGGGTCGTATATGCGTTCCTAGAGTTGGTGACTTGGTCAGATTGATACTAGAGGTGGCTCATTATTCTAGATATTCCATTCATCCCGGGGCAACTAAGATGTATTATGACTTAAGGCAACACTATTGGTTGTGTGGGATGAAGAGGGATATTTTAGCTTTCTTATCCAGGTGCTTGAATTGTCAGCAGGTGAAGTTTGAGCACCAGAGGCCAGGTGGTTTGTCACAGAGGCTACCCATTCTAAAGTGGAATTGGGAGCGTATATCCATGGATTTTGTAGTCGGATTACCACATACTTTGCAGAGATTCGATGCTATTTGGGTTATCGTGTATAGGTTCACGAAGTCTGCCCACTTTCTGCCAGTTCAGACTTCCTACAGTTTCGAGAGGTTGGCTCTGATCTATGTTTGGGAGATTGTCCATTTGCATGGTGTGCCAGTTTCTATCATCTCCGACCGAGGTACTCGGTTTACTTTGCACTTCTGGCGGTCTATTCAGAGAAATTTGGGTATTAGAGTTGAGCTTAGCACTGATTTTCATCCACAAATAGATGGTCAGTTAGAGCGTACCATTCAGGTTCTAGAGGATATGCTGCGAGCCCATGTTATTGATTTTGGTGGTCAGTGGGACTAGTATTAAGCTTTGGCAGAGTCTGCATATAATAATATTTATCATTCTAGCATTCACATGGCTCCGTTCGAGGCATTGTATGGTAGATGGTGCAGATCTCAAGTGGGTTAGTTTGATGCTTTCGAGGATAGGCCGTGGGGTACCAATTTGCTTCGTGATTATATGGATAGAGTTTGAGTTATTCAGGAGAGACTTCGTTCTGCCTAGAGTAGGTAGAAGAGTTATGCTAACTGGAGAGTTTGAGATCTTGAGTTTATGGTTGGTGACAGTGTGTTCCTTTGGGTATCGCCCATGAAGCGCGTGATGAGGTTCCAGAGGAAGGGTAAGCTCAGTTCGAGGTTCATTGGGCAATTCGAGATCCTTCGTCGCATTGGAGAGGTTGCTTATGAGTTAGCCTTTCCTGGTGCTCTTTCTAGTGTACATCCTCTGTTTCATGTCTCTATGCTGCGGAGGTATATTCCAGATGAGTCTCATGTGATTCAGTTAAAGTCAGTTCAGTTGTATAAGTCCTTAGCCTTTGACGATGATCTTGTTGCCATTTTGGATAGGCAGGTTAGGAAGTTATGGTCTAAGGAGATTCCGTCAGTTAAGGTTCAGTGGCGGCATCATCCTGTCGAGGAGGCTACTTGGGAGATCGAGACGACATGCAGACTCGTTATCCTCGTCTTTTCGAGTCTTCAAGTACTATCCTTTTTCTAACTTTCACGGACGAAAGTTCTTTTAGTAGTGGATGTTGTAATGACCTTCCAAGTCATTTTCCATGCTTTTTCTGCATTTTGAGCTTTCCCTTAGTGGCTACAGGTCATTTAAGACTTGTTGGGACTGACGGTTCCATGCCCGGGTTATCCGTAAGGTCGTTATGACCATTTCCCTGTTTTAGCCCTTAAAGTTGGAAAATCTTTGACTTCGGTCAACTTTTTTGGTAAACGTGCTCAAAATCAGATTTTGACAGTTCTGTTGGCTCCAGAATTGAGATTTTGGTCGAGTGGAGCTATTGGTTTGGTTCTGAGGGATTTCGGTTTGGTTTTGTGCTGCTTTGTGTGTTTTCAAGTCAGTTGGCTGGTAGGGTTGACTTTCGTCAATATTCAAAGAAGATGGCCTCAGATGGAATTCTGTCAACGTTGTTAGCTCCAAAATGTTGACTTTGGGCTAAGGGGACCTTTGGTTCGGGTCCCAAGGCTTCCGGACTTGTTTTTGGATTTTGAGTTTCGAGTTAGTTTTGGGTGTTGGGGACACTTTTCATTAAAACGATCTCCGTTAGCAGTTTCATCGATTCCATTGAGTCCAGAATGCTGTTTATGGTAGGGTAGTATGGTTTGTTTATTTTCTCGGGGTTCTGGATGAATCCTGATGGTCTGTCGGAAGATTTTTGGACTTGGGGAAAATGTTGGTTGCTGCATTAACTTGCGGACCCCTTTTCTCTTCGCGATCGTGAGGATCCTATCGCGTTCGCGATGGTCTAATTTCTTGACAATCGTGTTCATGAAGGGTTTCCTTTGCTTTTGCGATGAAGCGGGTTGGGACCCGGTTTGGCTTCCTCTTCGCTAACATGGCCTGGACCATCACGATCATGATAGTTGGGCCAGCTGTTCCACGCGAACGTGGGGGTCCTGTCGCGATCGCAATGAAGGACCCCTAGTAGTTATATAAAGTTTCAACTCCGTTTCTCTTTCTTTCACTCCGAAAAATGCCATAGCTGAGCTCCCAAGCTCCATTTTCCAGCTCCCTTGCTTCAACAATCTTCATCTGGTAAGTTCCCTCGACATCTCTCTCCTCCCTCCGTGTTTATTCTCGTAATTCTCCCGCTAAAAATCCATTGTTGTGAATTCTTAAGGTTGGGGTGATCCTTGTGGGAAATCTGATTCCTTGGGCTGCATGCTCGAAAATTCATGCAACTCACGTCCGTAACGTATTCCTCTTGTCGAGGTAGGTTCCCGCTTTTAATTTTGAGTTTTTCCCATTTTAATTTCGTGAATTAGTAGCACTTCGGGGCTGTTTTGGGCCCCGAATTGAGCTCCATTTGCGCCCAAACTTTGGGCATGTGTTCGTTAACTCGTTGCGAGCATAGTTGTGATTTTTGTTTTCTGTTTCATTGCACGGGCCCCGAGGGTCATTTTTTTGACCTAATTTCTAGCCCATTTTTTCGTATAGCAATATGGGTGTCATTCTTCTCGTCTTGACACCTAGATTATGTTCTTGATAGTTTGGCAGCATTCTGAGGCTGTTCGAAAGGGGAAGGCACACGAGTGATGATTTGTGCTTGCAGTTCGGCCCCGCGATAGGTTACGGTTTACCTTTTAGACTGAGTTTAGTTAGATGATATATATTTGTATGTTACTGGAACGCTAGGTTGGATTTTAGATCGAATTTAGGCCTGAATCTTGTTTATCATGTTAATTGGCCATTTTGAGTTTTTAGCCTACAACTGTATGTTATCTTTAGCCTAGGAGCTTGCTTCTTCTGTGTGACTAGTATAGAATCCTTAGCATGTTTTTAGGAGGCTTTAGAGGTAGAATAGAGTTTTCCCGTGGTTTTTGCTTTTATTTCCCCTTTACTGCTTTATTTTATCGTAGTGTGTAACTGAGGGCCCTAGGCCATGACTAGGATTTGGACGGAGTACCAGGTTAGTTCTCTTTGTTTTGAGGGTATTCTTGCCCTGTTTGATCTGATGGCGTGGTTTTTCCTCTATTTGTGAACTTTCATACCCATATCACATGGCATATCATTGGTACAACATGGATGGTTTTTCAAAGGTGTATGGTTTGAAATGAGGCTTTACTACAGTTGTGGAGATTTCTAGACTTAAATAAAAGGGAAAAGGGTCAAAAATACCCCTCTACTTTAGAAAATTAGCTAAGTTTACACTTCATAATACTATATGGCCAAATATACCCCCGCCATCACCAAAGTTTCCATTTATACCCCTCATTTAACGGAAAAACCCAAATTAACAAAATTACCCATTTTTAAAAATAAAACCCAATTCCTAATTAATCTAACCTGACCCATCTAAACAAAATAAATGTAACCCAAACAAAAGTTGAAATGGGACATGCTCTGGTGTCAGCAAAATGCAAAACAAGAATCCTTCAAGTGAAGGCCTCAACACCAGCACCGCCGGTGCAACTACAATTCCGTTCGGCAACAAAAACTATACTTTCTCTGATATAACTTTACCACACTTGGCTGACAATCCATTTCTCTTACTTACCTCAACTCACCAATTCGAATTCATCCCCAACTTATACTCGACTTTCTCTCAAAGCTCAAATTCTCCTTCCCTAACCTCCTTTGACGATACTGATGGTCTTCATCGATCGCCGCCTCCACCAAGCTAGTCACACTCTCGAGTACCAGTAATTCTACAATTGGTACACTATCTGCCTCGCACATCTGCATGAATCTATCAAACAAGTCGAAGCTCTTCACCAGGAGAATGAGTCTCTCCAGCTTGTTAACACCGATATGGATCGACGCATGTGCCTCCTCACGCAGGCCACCATACAAAATTGTCTTCTTTCTCATTTCAACTATTTTTCCATGGGAGTTAACCGTGATACTCAAATATCTGATTCCAAATCTCTGAACATCAGGCAAGGGAACATCGTGAAATCAAACTGGGTATTTTTGACATGCTATTTTCAGAATCGGAGAGTTAAGAACAACCATCAAAACAACAAAATCCATTTTTCAATTCTATTGATTGAAATCCCATGTCAATTTTTTGTTTGGGTTATGGGTTATTTTGTTAAGATGGATAGGGTTATATTAATTAGGATTTAGGTTTTATTCTTAAAAATGGGCAATTTTTGTTGATTTGAATTTTTTCGTTAAATGAGGGGTATAGATGAAAACTTTGGTTATGGCGGGGGTATATTTGATCAAATAGTATGAAAAAGGGTAAACTTGGCTAATTTTCTAAAGTAGAGGGGTATTTTTGACCCTTTTCCCAAAACAAAAATTACTTTGAGTATTACTATGGGATTTTGGAAGGAAAAGGAGAAACTACTATTTTTTGCATATATTTATAGTCCAATGCGGTATTCCGAACTCCCGATGCAATATTCTGGTTATTTTACTCTCATATATACATATTTATAGTCCCATGTGGTATTTCGGACCCCCGATGCATTATTTCAGGTATTTTACTATTTCACATATTTTTATGCATAGTCCGATGCGGTATTCTGGGCGCCTGATGCAATATTCTAGGTTTATAGTATATTGCATTCACACATGCATCATCGTGCACCGCATTGCATTTGCTTTGGCACGTGGATTGACTCTAGCTGGCTTGATGTTGTTTTCCTTTCCTTTTCTTTTGTTGGTTTATTGGCATGTCTCCGACTTTATAACTAGGTTAAGGTGGATCCCTGTATAGTTAGTTGCTTTCCTGTAATCTATTCATATATATTATATTTTTGCACTCGGTCGGCCTATGATGCCTACTAAGTACCCATTGTCTTGGTACTCATACTACACTCGACATCTCTTTATCTGATGCAGCACCTAGTACGAGCCACCCTCGCTGATCTCCTGTTGTTCGAGACCCATTGTTGTTCGGATCGCGGTGAGCTCCCGATGCTTTTGGAGACTTTACATGCTTTCAATTTTGTACATTTTGTCTATATTTTTTATTTTTGATAGACAACATATGTTGTATAGATACTCCTTACTTTAGTCGCTCTTGTACTAGTGACACCAAGTCCGGGTTGGTTCTCGAGTCTGTTTTATCTCGTTGGTCACTTTTGGGCCTTATTATGTATATTTTGTACGATGGTATGTATATATGCTATTGACCTTGTCTTTTCGTTTATGTCTTCTGCTTTTCTTTAGTTTAATTAATATATATTATCATCCGTATGTTTTGGTTAGGCTTGTCTACTAGGGAGGTTATATAGACGCATTCATGGCCCGGTTTGGGGTCATGACATGAATCTTGGCTTTCATTTATGCAAAGTTGTTTTTATCTGCTTAGTTTGTTTAAGTGTTGGCTTGGGTATTTGGTTCTACCAGCGGGGGTTTAGTGTGGGTGCCACTTTCGTCGGTTTAGGTCATCACACATACCGGCATGGTATTCGATCCATAATAACTTTATCAATATTATTATCTATGTGACCAGGCTTTCAGACCTATACCTAAAGAATATATATATATATATATATATATAAACACACACGTATATATAGTGTTCAACACACAATTACACTTAGCCAATTCAGCTCACTTATCATTTTGTTTTCATCTAGCCTATTCATACAAGCATAACAAGAAAACACATAAAATTCAATCATGTGCGAAGATTAATCGCAAATTACATAACTCTACCACATATCATGTAATAAGACAAGTGTCAACTCCAACTAAGAACTAGGTATGCAAGCTTCACCTAATTTGTTCAGCACACAATAGGTCTCAACCCCCTACTCTGGACTAGTAATTCACCCCACAAGCCTAATCGATGCATGGTGGAAAGTCCCTCTTTAGGGTATAAGATTATAATTTCTCTTAACCTTAAACATCAACCAATTCCTATCATTACCAAAATCCCTTCGTAAGTTCTTATTAGGCATCATTTTATTCCTTATTCTAGGGCTTAACTATTTTACCGATCCTCTAAGACATTCCATACTAACACCACACGGCTTCATCTACTTCACATAGCCATTAAGTCATCACAATTAAGTTAGGATTCATTCTAGGAATATATTACTTTATATTCTAGTTTTCTCTACAGTCCAAGCCTCACCTAGTTATCATGCACGAGGTCTAAGACATGATTCATACATCTTACGTGTCATTTACACGAATAACTCACAACACACATAACTATTTACAGGCCTCAAGATTATCAACTATGTTTATGTATTACCATCCAGACTCCATGCCTGAAGGCTTAAGCATGTTGTCTCCATCAATTACTATATCGAAATAATATGTACTAATCAAGTCTTGCTATTGTTTAACCATAACCTACCTTGAACAGAACCCTGCCACACAACCGGGAATACACCGGGCACAGCTATGGTAATGGTCTTGGCATAACAATCCAAAACCACACGGTGAGGGGATAACCAGTCCATGCCCAGTATCACATCAAAATCTAGCATATCAAGAATCATCAAATCACCCCAAGTCTCTGAATCACTAACAAATAACATACAGGATCTCACAATCCGATCCACTACTAAAGAATCTCTTATTGGGGTCGAAACAGAAACAGGAACAAATAATGGCTCACTATCCAACCCCAAACAAGGCACAAAGTAGGCAGATACATATGAACAAGTGGATCCAGGATCAAATAAAGCCACAGCAGACTGATGGCACACAAAAATCGTACATGTAATCACAGCATCTGAGGTCTCTGCCTCTGGTCTCTTAAGGACCGCGTAAAACTGACGACGACCTCCACCTGCCCGACCGCCATCCCTACCACCTGCTCTACCGCATGGCGCACCACTTCTACTATGACGACCACCCCCTCTAGTCGGGGGCTGAACTACCCGTAAAGGCTCGGCCAACTGAACTGTACCCTGCTGAGGGCAATCTCTAGCAAAGTGACCTATCGCACCACAAGTAAAACAAGCCCCTAACGGCCTACTCAATTTAGATGAACCAGCAGATCCCGTATGACCACCGCGACCTGATGCCCCTGAAACTATACCCCTCGAAGACTGGCTGCCATAGCCCTGATGGCTGCTCTGACCCTGCTCGAACTGGGTACTACCAAAAGTCTGAAGGGAAGCCTGAACCGGTCGGCTGGACTGACCCTGGTACTGCTGTGGCTGATAACTCCGGCTCCACTGACCAGGACTTATACCACTATATCTGGAACCGCTATAGACACCCTGATGTCGAGGCCTCTTATCTCTGGACCCCTGATCATGTCGCTGTAAGTCCTCCACGGTGCGGGCATAGTCTATAATAGCCTGGAATGACTGACCACTGGCAATCAATATCTCAGCTGGCTGCCTGATCTATGGCCTCAAACCCCATACAAATCTGCGAATCCTATCAGCCTCGGTAGGAATGATCATAGCTCCGAACGGTGCTAGCTGATGAAAACGGGTCTCATACTCCGAGATAGTCATAGACCCCTGCATAAGGTGAGTAAATTGCTCCCTGCAACGCTCACGATCACTCTGGGGTAGGAAATTGGCCATAAAGGCCTCATAAAACTCAGACCAGGTCAAAAGAGGTGACGACGGTGGTCTACAAGCAACCTGGGCCCTCCACCATAACTTTGCTGGGCCCTCCAACTGATAGGTAGTATAACCAACCCCGTGAGTCTCTAACAAACCCAAATGACGTAACATCTCCTCACAGGTAGTAATAAAGTCATGTGGATCCTGTCCAGAAGTACCCGCAAACCTCGGAGGTGCTAACCTCAAAAACCTACCCAACGCCTTCTGCTCTGACTCTTTCATAACTGGGCGAGGAGCAAGAGGTTGTGCAACAGATGGAACCGGAATGACCTCCACACGGGGAGCCATAGTAGCAGGCTGCGCTCTTGAGCTCTGTGCACCCAGGGCTGCCCCCTGAGCGGATGTCTGCACTACCTCAGAAGGCCACTCTCCAATCACACCCAAAAGCTGTAATAGTAATCCCCGAATATCTGGAGACCGAGCTGCGGCTAGAGCTGGCACATAAGTGGGCACTGGAGCTGGTACTGGAGCTGGTGCTGGAGCTGGCGCTGGAGCTGGCGCTGGAGCTGGCGCTGGAACGGGAGGCTCACCCCCGCGTGATGCCGATGATCTCGTACGAACCATCTGCAGAAGAATGAAGTAGAACAAATGAGATCTCCAGAAACTTCAAGG
Organism: Jaltomata sinuosa; assembly: GCA_003996215.1. NCBI lineage: Eukaryota > Viridiplantae > Streptophyta > Magnoliopsida > Solanales > Solanaceae > Jaltomata > Jaltomata sinuosa. Next base: position 210,395 of record QJPP01000827.1, on the reverse strand, counting down.
GTTCTACGCACGACATAGAAGCAATGAAGGAGTCGAATTTCCTAAAATGCCACTGTAGCCTCCCAAAGATTGAGTACGGACGTCTCCGCCCCGATCCGCAGGACTCTACTAGACATTGGCTCCTATACCGATGACACTGGTGAACCTAAAGCTCTGATACCAAGTTGTCACGACCCAATTTCTCGGTCATGATGGCACCTACAACCCCCGGTAGGTGAACCAATCCTCGTAGCCCAGAACAGTTAGCAATGGGCTACTATCTAACAAATAAGGGAACAAGACGAAGAGAACAGATAAAAGGAATATAAATATATACATATGCGGAAACTAAACTAAACCCCAAGACCTGGTATCATAGTACAGAGCCAAATTACATACATGGAGTGCAAATAAAACAAAGCTATATATACAGATGTCTCTGAATGGTAATAGAGTACATGAAGCAAAAGATAAACTAAAGCTAAGCTCCGATCGCCAAGAGCTCACCCTCAGTCTGAAGTAGTCCCCAACATATCTCCAAGCACAAATCACAGTGATCTAACGGCGATGGCCCACGCTAGGATCTGCACCCAAAGATGCAGGGGGTAGGGGTGAGCACCAAATGCGAAGCATAAGGTATCCAGTAGGTATCATAGGCCGACTGGGCACATATAAGATAAACGTGTAGTAATAGACAAAATAGAAGCTAGCAGTCACAGAAATCAACGAAAGGTACACAGGAACTAGCCCAGAGGGAAATCAACAGAACCACATGTGAGGCTAGTAAGCAGAATTTACACACCATAGGCACAGGTGAAAGTAAGAAACAACGCACCTGGGGTCCTTGCAATAACAGTGTATACAAAATAAGTTTACGGAAAGGACGGTATACCGGTAACCTCAAGTGTAAGAAGAAGAGAGAAAGAGTAATGATAGGCATGCTCAGGGACATGAATCAAACTCAACTAATCATATCAATCTCAGATCCAGAAACTAACAGTCTAGCAGTAACCAATTTCATACTTAACCGTAACAGGGAACAATTCTGTAAGTAAATAGCAAATTCTACCTACAGTCCCCCGGCCGCCCATACAACCGAGGAACACAAACAAGTGAAAACAAACCCTTCGGCATCCCATACTACCGGAGCGTACAATCAGCAAACAACAAACAAGGGTAGAGCCTCAAACAATGAATGATATGATGCATGAAGATCTCAAGTGAAATGGTATCTCTGTATGTACCTCCTCCGGCGCCGATCCGGCCCAGCAGGTAGGTTCCATGGAAGGACACTGCCCGTATACCTCTACTCCACCGTATACCCCTCCTCTGGCACACGCAGCCCGTAGCCCTTGGCCCGGATGGCAAGGTCCGCGGAGGTCCCAGAACCCATACTAAAACTCAGTATCAGAACATGTCGTCCAGAAGCAAGTCCGGTATCAGGATGGAGACCCAGTCTCGAATATGCAATGCCCAGACCCTGTCCAGGACTAAAGTAGTAGGAAAATGTCTCAAAAACCCCTCCAAGGGTTCTCGGGAATAACCTGGTCTAAACAGTAAAAAGCCATCTCAGGTGCTCGATCCGACCGAGGCTAAAAATCATCTCAAGTAGCAAGAAAACTCAACTAGCACTCTGGCCCTGCCGACTCTAGCGTTAATCGTAAAACTGGTGATTTAAATCATAATTTTACTTTCTTTTACCCAAGAATATTCACAAGTTTAAATCAAACCATTTCCAAATTATTTCCATCAAAACGGGCCCCCCGGGCCATGCAAGGTTTAGAAAATTGTGCCAGTAGGCCCAAAGCCAAAACCAAAGTAAAACATGGATAAAACCTCTTTATATGCATGGAAATGGTATGATCACACACAATAGCTGCCCAGCAGGTCACAATCAACCTACCGACCCTGCACAGGCCCACAGCTACTCAACAAGCATAACCAGCCTAGAAGGATAATTCTATCCCCATGGACTCGCGGACATTCCCAAAATCCCACCTTCTATGTTCCAGAGTCAACAAGGCCTCACAAGACCACAAGGGTAAATAAAATATATCGGCAAATACTACAAGCAACGGAGGAACAAAAGTAGGCGGACATGAATAAAGCGGTCGAGATCTGTGGTACCATCCTAATAAACCAACCCAAGGATGCCCATTAATACAATTTTATTCTATATATGCGGAGTTTAGGGAAAATAAATCATAACCTACCTGTCGTCCTATGACAAGCTTGAACCTCTCCGAAAAGCTCCGAAATGAAATCACACTCGAACTCGGACTTGAATAACTTGACGTAGATAATTGATTTCCTTTTCGGTGATCCAATAAATTATCAAAATCTTGCTTATTGGATTCAACTTTTAATGTGACAAGTGCGGCAAGGTGTATGACACTTACATGTAATTTTCATCCAAGGAGGTTCGGAGGAAGAGTCACCGCCAGTAGGAAAATCTACCCTTTTTGAGAGCTTTTTCTCTTTTTTCTTACTTTTCTAAGGTTGGGAGAGTGTTGGGATGTTTTTTGGAGAAGGCCTCCTCTTGGAAAAGTATTTAAAGTCTAAACAGGTTAATTTAGGGTTCTTCCCCTTGCCTTTGTCACGATGAGGACAGCTTTATCGCGATAGAACATCGCGATGAGTCCTCTTTGCTGTGACAAGCTCAGGCTCATTCTGACAAGGGGCACTAGCATCTTACCCTACATCTCATTTTATGTCCGTGCTTTATTTATCCAATCTCGAAAAATAAATTCACATTTTTTATTATACACTAAATAATTAATTCGGTCATTTTTTTATCATGACCTTTCAATGACGATGGGATGTGTCATTACAAGATGGGTGTACATGGATGGCACGTGCAATACACAAGGTGGTTCTTCATTAGTTGAAATGCAAATGTTTAACCTCGTGTGTATAGAGGGAACGTGCGGCTGTACACCATAGTGTGCATAGGGCACGTCAAATGCACAAACCCTCTTAGTGGCTCCAAATCCATTGTTCTACCTCCTTAAACCTAGAACCCAAGACACAACCACAAAAAACAAAATTGAAGTAAAACCAAAATTAAAAGAACACATGGGTTGCCTTCCAAGACGTGCTTGATTTAACATTACGGCACGACGGGGGTACCTTAGTTTCATGGCTCGTCAAGATAAATCACCTCGATTAAGGTGACTTTGTCTTGAATAACCATGTAGTGCTTGTTATGTTTCCCATTCACTTTGAATCTCGAACCATCTTCACCCTCTAACTTGATAACTCCATGGGGAAACACTTGAGATACCTTGAATTGCTCCGACCACTTGGATTTCATTTTCTCTTGGAACAACAACACCAATTCCCCAGAGAAAACTCTCCCTTCAATATCTTTTGTTCATTGAAGTGTTTCATACGGGCTTTGAAGAGTGATGCACTTTTGTACACCATCAACTGGAACTTATTGAGTTTATTTAACTTCTCAACTCTAGAATGGGCGGCATCCTCCCAATTAAGATTCAGCTTCTTCAAAGCCCACCAAGCTTTGTGCTCAAGGTCAATAGGCAAGTGGAAAGCCTTTCCAAAGACAAATTGATACGGAGATATACCAATGGGAGTTTTGAATACTATTTGATACACCCATAATGCATCATCAAACTTCCTTGACCAATCGGTTCTATTAGCATTCACCGACTTGGACAAGATTCTTTTGATCTCTCCATTAGAAACCTCAACCTGGCCAATTGTTTGAGAATTGTAAGAGGTTGCAACCTTGTATCACACAATATTTTTCAAGCAAAGATCCTAACAAGCGATTGCAAAAATGGGATCCCCCATCTCTAATGATTGCCCCAGGTGTGCCGAACCTTGTAAAGATATACTTTTTTCAAGAAAGTCGTTACACTTTGATCTTTGTTGTTAGGAAGCGCTATAGCCTCCACCCACTTTATAGTCGATCGCCATTAGAATGTACTTGTTCCCATAGGAACTCATAAATGGCCCAATGAAATCAATCCATCATACATCAAACATCTTAACTTTTAAGATTAGGGTCAAAGAGAGGTCATGTCATGATGAAACACAACCATGATGTTGGAATTGATCACAAGACTTCACCAAATCATGAGCATCTTGGTAGATAGTCAGCCAATAAAAACCACGTTGTAATAATTTGGAGGCTGTCTGCATGCTACTATGATGTCATCCCACGGGAGAGGAATGACAAGCTTTAACAATAGGAAACATTTTCGCCTCCAAAATACACCTACGTATGACACTATCAACAAAAATTTAAAAGAGGTAAGGCTCATCCCAATAAAATATCCAAACATTTTTCCTTTGATGGGAGTTCAAGTCCTCCGGCATTATGTCACTAGCAAGGGAAAATCAGCAAACCAAGGAATCAAATAATGTGACGCTGCAAAAATATTCTCATTCAAAAAGGCATTATCAAGATTATGACCCCCCCATAGGTCCACCACTCTCCTCAAGCCCTGATAGATGGTCAGCCACTTGATTTTCACAACCTTTTTGATATTTTACCTAAAATCAAACTCTTAGAGAAGAAGCATCCACTGGATCAACCTTGTCTTACCATATTTCTTAGCCATAAGATAATGGAGGGCAGCATGGTCCGTGTGCACCATAACCTTAGTTCCCAGAAAATAAGCTTGAAATTTCTAAAAAAGAATACACCACCGCAAGCAACTCTTATCAAGTCATTTTATAATTCATTTGAGCTCCATTTAGGGTTTTACTAGCATAATGCACCAGATGGATTATCCAAGAACGATTCCCAAATCTACTCCACTCGTATCAAACATTAATTCAAAAGCTTTGACCAACCCGGAGCAGTGAGTATGGAAGAGAAGGTAAGCTCAACTTTCAAATAATTAAAGGCATTCATACACTCATCATCAAAAACAAATTTGGACTCTTTTTCCAATAATTTACACAATGGCGAGATACCTTAAAGAAGTCCATGATGAATCACCAGTAAAAACCCGTATGACCTAAGAAGATTCGTACACCCTTCACGATAGTAGTAGGTAGAAACATGGAGATAACTTCTATTTTTGCTCGATCCAATGGAATACCCTTTTATGAAATCTTGTTGGCCTAACACAATACTCTCTTTCACAGTGAAGTGGTATTTATCTCAATTCAATACCAGATTCATTTTATCACACCTCTTCAATACATCGGCCAAATGCACTAAGCAATCCTTAAATAAATCTCCAACCACAGAGAAGTCATCCATAAAGATTTCCATGGAATCCTCTATCATGTTGGAAAAATGGACACCATACATCATTGAAAAGTATACAAAGCATTGCAAAGGCCAAAAGGCATCCTTTTAAATGCAAGCATACCATAGAAGCACACAAAAATGGTTTTCTCTTGATCCTCTAGAGTGATTTAAATTTGATTGTACCCAAAGTATCCATACAAAAAGCAATAATAGTATGATATGCAAGTCTATCCAATATTTGTTCAATGAAAAAAAAGGGAAGTGATCTATTTGAGTAAATGAGTTCAATTTCTGATACTCCATGCATACACACCACCCCGTAACTGGCCTCAAAGAAATCAACTAATTGTTCCCATTTTGCACCACAGTGATACCACCATTATTTTGTACATATTGTACCAAACACACCCAAGCACTATCCAAAATGGGATACACAACTTCTGCATCTAACCACTTTATGATGTCCTTCTTTACCTCCTCTTGCATAAGTGGGTTCAAATGCCTTTGATACTCAATAAAAGGAATAGAATCTTCTTAAAGTTGTATGTTATTAGTGCAGATACCCGGTTGGATGCCAATGATGTCAGCAATAGTCCAACCAATAGCTAATATACTTCCTCAATATGGAAAATAGAGCCTCTGCCTTCCACTCTTCAAATTCACAGAAATAATCACCGATAAAGTATCATCAGAACAAAGAAATGCATACCACAAATGGGATAGAACAGGCTTGATCTCTAATGTAGGAGGCTCAATGATGAAGGCTTGGACGGAGATGACTCTCTATTCTTTAAATCAAGATCAAGATTCTTGGGGGTATAAGTGTAAGAACCTTACCCCGTCAAAGCATTACATACTTTCTCATTATCTTCAATTTCCAAACAATTATAATTCAATACCGCAACCAATGACTCCCCTCACAATGTAAATTAAGGCCCAAACTCCACAACCTCATCAATAGTATAAATAACGGATATCACTTGCAAATCACTTGGTTGTTTCATTGAGTTTCACACATAGAAAGTGACTTCTTCATCATTCACCCAAAACTTCAATTCTCCACACTAAACATCAACCAAAGCATGTGCGGTGGAAAAAAATTGTCTCCCCAAAATAATTGGAACTTCAAAATCTATTTCATAATCAAGAACCACAAAGTCCACAGTGAAAATGAACCTATCAACTTTAACCAACACATCATAAAGGATTCCAATTGGATGCTTGATAGAATGGTCCACCATTAATTACTCATGGTTGTTAGCTTTGGAGCACCAAGTCCTAATTTTCTAAAAGTAGCAAGAGGTATCAAATTTAGGCTTGCCCCTAAATCACACAATGCTTTAGCAAATTGATATAACCCAATTATACATGGAATAGTAAAAGCACCAGGATCTTGCTTCTGAGACACAAGATTACTAGACATGATCACACTACAATGATGTGAAACTTTAATAGTCCCAACATCCATGCTATTATTTTTAGTCACTAAGTCCTTCATGAACTTTGCATAACCCAATTTTTGGAGCAATGCATCTGCCAATGGAATATTTACCAAAAGTTACTTGAACATACCAAGAAACTTGTTCATCTTCTTTCTTTTACTTCAACCTTTGAGGAAACAGAGGAGGACATTTTCGTAAGGGCGTAGGAACTTTAGAAGCCTTGTCCTTTTTTTTTTCAATATCAACCACCCCTTTTTGAATGAGGTCTTAGACATCTTTTTAATAATATCATCAATCACAACCAGATATTCATTCTTTAAAGTCTCATCACCCTTTGAAGACTTATCAACTCACTTTGTATTGACATTAGATTGATCCACCTCACCTTTTGCACTTTGAGAATCATCAATATCTTCTACCTCATCACCAATAACCCTAGCACTCCTTGTCATAATTTCCATACAACAAGCATTCTCATTTTTCAGATTAGGTATGGTATCACTAGGGAGGGTTCCCTTTAGCCTAGGATTCATAATGGTGGATAATAGAGTCATTTGGGCCTCAAGTTGCTTGATAGAGGCTGAGTGCACACTCACTATGTGATTCAAACTATATATTCCCAACCTCATGTATCTAACCCTAACATTAGTAGACTCAACCTTCTTTAACAATTGAGCAAGCATCTGCTCAATTTTTGAACTTTCAAGGTTACTCACAGTTGGTTGGTTGGAATTTTGATCACCCTTAGAAGGATTATAAGCATTAGAATCTCGATTAATATATCAATATCTATCTTTATCCCTTAATGTAATGACCCTATAGGTTATTTTCTATATATTCATACTTTTTATGCGTTTTGAGTTTTCCCATATCTACTATAGGTCATAAAAAACTTCCCAGGACTGACGGTTCAGTTCCCAGGCAATTCATTTGTGTTTTTAGCCTATTTCCCTATTTTGGAACTCTTAAAGATAGTAGGGTTGACTTTGTTCAATATTCGGAGAAGATGGCATTGGATGGAAATACCATCAGTGATGTTTAGCTCTAGAACATTAACTTTGAGCTAATGTGACCTTTGGGTTGGGTCTTGAGGCTTCTGAACTTATTTTGGGCTATTGAATTGCTTTTGGTAAAATGATGGTTTATGGGCATGGGCCCTACTTTTTATCAAAATGATCTTTGTTGGGAATTTCATCAATTCTGTTGAGTCTAAAATGCCATTTTTGGCAAGGTAGCTTTGGTGTATTTTCATAGGGTTTCCAAATGAATACCGAGGGTGCGATTAGAGAATTTTTGAGTTATGTTTGCAGCTGATGCTACTTGTTCTAGTATGGGTGCACTTGTGTTCTTGGGTATGAACCTATGCAGCTGCCCTTATGGTCATCAGTCACGCCTACGGTATTGGGTGACGTCAGTAAGGCATCGCCACTGTGCTGCATTCCCGCTGCTGTGGTGTCATCTGTGCAGCGTGTGTGCTGTACCACCAGAGTCAGAGGTTTCTGTTGACCTCGATCCTGTGGTGGTCTGGCCATAGTTATGTCGCTGTACCTACATTAATTTTACTATAGGTGCATCGATCGCTGGGAGTTTTAGATAAAGTTCTACTTCATTTCTCCCATTTCCAACAACACTATTCCTCCATTGTTGAGCTTTGCTAAGTGGGATAAGCACCATTTTTGGGTGATTTACTAAACACATAAAGTAAATACTTTCTCCTCATCTTTCCATTATGCAAATATTGGTTACTTTCGTCTTCCATCTTCAATTTGGGCTCCTAATTGCATGATTTTCCTTTGATTAAGTGTCATGTTTAATTGTCATCTTTCCATTTTCCTTCGAATTCTCTTTCAATTCTACCCAAATTTGGGTCATACACCCTACACTTTGTTGGGAGCATAATTATGGAAATTGTTTTTTGTTTTGTTAAGCGAGCCTCGAGGGTCATTTTGAACTCGATTTCTGGCCCAATATTTTATATAGCAATATGGGTGTCATTCTTTTTATCTTGATACCTAGTTCATGTTAATGATAGCATGGAAATATTCCAAGGCACTCCAAAAGGTCAAGGCTTTCGAGTGATGGTCTGTGTTTTCAGTTCGACATTGAGGTAGGTTATAATTTCCTTCTTTTAGACCTGGCTTAGTTAGATTTAATATTTTATAAGTTGAACATTAGGGTATGTTTTAGGTTAGAACTATGCTTAAATCATATTTTCTGCATTTTTAGCCATTTTTGGGACCATAGAGTAGGATTATTCATGCTTATCCTAAGCTTAGGATGTTGCAGCATTACTGTGGTTAGACTAGAATCCTTAGTGTAGTTTAAGGAGGTTTAAGAGGTAGAGTAGGTGATTTTGGCTTGTTTTCATATTATAGTTCCATTTTCTATTTTTACTTACCATTATTGCATAACTGTCGGCCCGAGGCCATAACTCATATTGGATGGAGTTCCAGGTCAGTTATTTTTTTGGAGGGTTCTTTGACCTGTTTGATAGATATTTATATGGTTAAATTCTCTGTGATTGACACACGTATACATGACTAGTGGAACAATGTTTTCAAGAAAATATGAGTTTTTGATCTAAAACAAGAATTTTCTACTCTTATTATGCTTTTGAATTTGAGAAAGATATTCCATGGGTTTTCAAACTATTCTTCGAAGAAAAAGAAAGTACCACTTTTATACTCATTATGAGGGATGTTTCTGGACCATTTCTCCATTTACTTTCTATTGATGAGTCTGAGGTATGAATCTGAGTGGGACAAGAAGCATATATCTAGATTTTACTTTTATTGTGTATGTTTATGAGCTCAAGGATGGCCTACAAGATTATTTAGGGAGCCTACGGGGAGGTCCTATGAACTGCATTTCAGGGTTTTTTACTTTACTGCATTAGCCACATTTGCATCATACCATTCCATGGTGTACTGCATCTTTTTGTATGTACTTGAGTGACTTATTGCTTGTATTATTATTACCTTCACCATCAGTTTAGTTTTGCCTCTTTTTAGTTGATAAGTATATTTAGGGGGATCCTGAAAGATAGCTTACTTTCCTGTATCTTATATTATATACTATCTTTCTATGCTCAGTCAACCTATGATGCCCACTGAGTACCCCATGTTTTGGTATTTATACTATATTTCTGCATCTTTTTATGATTCAACACCTAGTACGAGCCACCCTCAGTGACCATTCATTCATTCAAGACCAGTTGTTGTTCTCATCATGGTGAGCTCCCAACACTCGGAGACTTTACTACTTACAATCTATATATACTATTTGTATTTTGTGTTTTTTGTAGATAGTAGCTCCTTGTATAATGATATTTTATATGTAGACGCTTTTATGCCAGTGACACAAGGTTTGAGGTTTGGTTTTGTATATATATAGTTTGTCTTTCCTGGTCTCTTTAGGGTCATTTTTTTTATATTTTGTACGGTTGGTTATATCTATATTGTTGGCCCTTATCTTATTATATTTTCTCTTTTGCTTCCCTTAATAAATGCTTAAATATAGTCTCATGTTCTTTTGTTGGCATGCCTACTAGGTTGTTTTAGTAGGCACCATCATGGCTCAATTTAGGGTTATGACAGAGTGGTATCAGAGCTTCAGGTTTGTTGGTCTTACCAGTACAAGAGCAAATGTCTAGTAGAGTCTCGTGGATCGGTATGATGACGCCCGTATCCTATCAACGGGAGGCTATAGGGCATTTCTAGGAAAGATTCCATCTTTTTTGCTTTGTTATCGTGAGTACTTGACTCTATCAACTTCTAATTTTTTGTTGTTTCACTCTTTCTCAGATGGTTTAGATGAGATCACTGGCAGGTGAGGACGAGCCCCCTGCACTTTCAGTTAGAGCCCCAGCTAGGGGATGGTGCAGAGGTTGATCTAGAGGTAGATGTTGGGGATGATCTATGGTGCCGGTGATGAAATTCAAAACACTCTCCCATAGGAGGTGGTAACAATCGTCATACAAAATAATAAATATACCTAACGGATTTCGGGGTCATATCCACAGAGAATTGAGTGATGATTTGCTAAGAAATCACTGAATAGTAATCATTAAGGTGAGTCAATGTTCAAACAACCAAAAGTAAAAGTTTGGGGAAAATATAATGGGAATTAACGTATCAATTTCAACCCAAGATTAATGTAAACACGACTTGTTTATCAATGAGAAGAAAGACTATGGGTATGCTTCCGATGTGATTCTACAATGGGTTAGGGACTTGATTAATTATGCAAACTCTCGATAAAGGTATGGGTAGCATTGGTTTGAGCTATATTTGGTAGTCTCTTGACCCTCCAAATATATGTACTATGGTCTATGCTCAAGCACCATAGCTTTACCTTAAACCAACAAATTCAATGCTTGGGTGAATCACACTATTTCTAGCTTAGATTCTTAGATGGGTATTTCTTTCGATTAAACTATTTCTAGCCTTAATCTAAGGTGGAAATCCCAAATTCTCACTATTGAATTCCTATCAAAATTATGAACTACTCTTTCAAGAAAGAACACAATTAAGTAAACTCAATCAATCTTTGCAACCATCAATTTTATGAATAAATTATGAAGAATTCAATAGACCCATACTAATTTATCAATTACAAGTACAATTAATCAATACCCAAAGCCGAATTCAAATACCCATCATGCACATACCCCTAGATAAGGAATTTAGCTGCTCATATTAAGGAAATAAGAGGATATACCAAATGGGTTACCCATAATTCTATTCCTAATCACAACTAAATTCAAAATCCAAGCTCAAATTCTTACAAAATGGTGATTTCAATTGGAGAAGATGAAGAGAGAAAAGTGTACTCTTATATCTTTCTTGGGGAAAGTAAGACTAAAAATTCTATATCAAGTACACACCCCAAAATGAGTTTTAGAAGCTTCCCAATACGTCACATGGCTTTGGACAAAAATACCCCTTGGGGCTGGTGCAATCGATGTGTGATGCAACATGTGATCGCACCCTTGGTTTTGCGGCTCACATGTTGCTCATTTCTTTAACCAGTGATGATAGCTGCTTGTGTGATGAGGTACGATGAGGGTGCGATTCGCATGCCGCATTGTGTAGCATGCATGCAACTCACACCCTTCGGTAATTTCTTCCTCTTTTTTGATCACCTTCACACTTCAACTTCTTTTTGAGCTCTTTGGGTTCAATTCCTTTGCTTTATTCTCTAGACCAAGAGTACCTTCTTTTTCATCAATAAAGGTAATAAGTACCTCTAATTCTTATCAAAACATGGTTATAATTCATGAATAAAGGCTCAATAAGTTGGTAAATTACAAACTTATCAAACCCCAAACTTGAACAATTTCTTGTCCTCAAGCAAGATACTCACAACATAAGGAATGGATTAGGTTCTAAAATATAAAGGGTGCACAGAAGATTAATCTAAACTCCAAAAACTAAAAATATAACAAACACAAGACTCAAACAAAAAGACTCAACTACAATGCTCATCTCAATTCGTATCACCATATTCTCAAGGCAAGTGCTCATTTCAAAATGTTTATCAAAAAGGACTTCATTTCTCCTTCAAAGTAGGGGAATTTGTCATCCAAAACAAGATATTCAAGCTTCTCAAGTCATTGGCATTGACCTTCAAGGTTTGCCTCAAAATTCGCCATACAACTTGTCTCATTCATTCCTCTTAATTGAAATAGAGAATTCATCATTCATTTCAAGTGTGTGATGACACTCACTACAAGAGAAAATCACACGCACAATCATGCTATTCATAGTAAAGAGGGATTATAAGAGAACCAAATAGACTCTCACTCTCTCAAAGAAGTTCGAGTGCACAAACATTGAACCATATGCTTGCCTTTTATATAATTTGCCACTAATGTAGAGTTACCAAGCTCGAAATCACTAAGGACATATGGGTTACGATGTTGGCTAGGGTGAAGGTGAGGATTGCATTTGGATCAAGTGACTAAACCTCCCTAACGCTCTTTGTGATCATTCCAAACACTGCTAACATTTTCAAACAGTTACTTCACCTTATTTATTCCTCTCACAACCCAAAGTTTTCCTTCAACATGATCATTCAACATCCTTTTATCACCTTCACTTGGTAGCACCAATTCCTTCTTTTCTTTTAGATTTACTCATTTCATTGGACATTTAGAAGCAATTTTCATTTTAGGCATATGGTGCTACCTTGTATTGAAATGCATCCCTTTTTCTTTTCTACATTAGTACATACACCCCCAAACTTAGGCTTTTGCCTATGTTATCATTTCAATCCCCCCCCCAAACTTAGGTTTTTAGCCAACATTTCACTTTCGAGCCATTAGGAAGGATGGGTGCAAAAATTAAGGTTCCAAAAAGGGTCAAGGTGCCAAAGAAAGGTCACAAGCTCAAAGGGGCATACTAAGATTAATGTAAAGGAAAGTCAATTTGGGTGAAGTGACTCATTCAAAAAGGGCCTTAGGTCATTTTCGAAGCCCGATTAAATCGAGCATTTTGCCTTGAATCACATGCAGAGCAAGTTATAGATAACACATATACATAAGCACAAAGTACAACCTTAGTATAAAAGGCATCACAACATAAGAATTTTATAATTAGTCTTACAATCTGTCACGCCTTAAGGCTACCACCTAGACGCAATACGGTACTCAGTGTCATAAGTGACCCTAAGCTAATCCATGAACCGACATATCTAGACAAATCCTGATAAAATATGAACTATGCGGAAGCTAAAAACATTTAAAATATTTGAGATGGAAAAAGAAGCCCAAACATGTCTAAATATCAAATATAATTCAGAATGTAATGAGGCTGAAAAACAATACTAACAACTCAATATTTGAATCTAGTCTATGTATAAAAGCGTCTAACTGATGTGAGTTGCTGGGACAAGTCCCTAGCTAACTCTAATAATCTAAAACTGAAATGTAAAACTGAAAGGTTAAAGCAAAGCTATCGTCCTCGAACTATGAGGACTCATTAATGAAGCTGTTGAGTAGGGACCGGAAATCGAGCTAAGCATGGTTTGGATGCCGAGCGCCTGAACCTACATCATACAATGATGTAGCACAAAAGAATGCATTAGTAATTCAAATGTACTAAGTATAATGGATATATGCAAAGCTGTAAAACATGAATACTAATCATGGAAATACATACTGAAGCATAACTTGAAAGATAAGTTGAATGTAGTGGCCAAGTAACTAACATGAATATATAGCATACTGAACTGAATAACTGAATACAAGGTCAATGCAATATGAGTTTGACTCTGGAGACACTATTAACCGACATACCCCAAGCTGATCTAACTATTGGGCCAACCTGTAACCCTTAATGGAAGGGTGTTTATACCTGTCCAAGGGTACAAAAAAATCTGACGTGGATCCACTAAACTGATGTCTATATGGGACAAGGGTGACCAGCCTAATCAGACAGCTAATCCCTTTCATACCTACGGTAGCACCGTAGTTCTGGGACTGGGGACTACTGCTAAAGGTCTCATCCTAATCTGACAACCAAGCCTTCATCCCTTCATCCGCTTAGTACTAAGTCTACTCTCAACTGAATATAAGCAATGATATGTAAGCTGAAATACTGGATAGCTCAAATACTGATAATCATCTGAGAATGCAACATATATATACTAAAAGATATGGCATTCGAATTCTGAAGCATGATTGTCTGAATTATCTACCTAGCAAGTATAATTTATGAATACTAAAATTAACACAATCTAGGGTTTCTGAATCCTAAATATATGACTATGGTAATTCTCCAAGAAACATGTAATTAATATCACATAACTATAACATCTAAAATCCAAGGCATCCCTAAGATTTAGGAACCCCAGGTCTAAATAATTCATGGAGAAGCTGAAGGACCGGGCTCAATTCTAGGGAGCTAATTGGTAGAAGGAACCCACTAGTGAAATCCCACATACCTGGAAGAAGATTCTATAGTTGAACCTTTGGATTTGGGGTTGAACCTGAAGAAAACCCTTTTGCTTGTTCTTGAGAGGAAACACTTATTTTCATGCTAGAAACTGCTAAGTTTCGATTTTGTTTAGGAGTAATGAGGGAAAAGAGTAAAAAAAAACCTATAATTACTCCCAAAATGACTTAGGACCAGAGTTAAAAGAATTTGGAAAAGACCATAATGCCCCCAACTTAAAATAGAAATTGCAAATTTTCATCCGCTAGATGGGCCACTCGATGAGCGTCGGACCTTAGATGGCTCATCAGCCAAGGCATCAGAATAGGGAAGGCTAGGATGGTCTTCTAGACAGTCCTCACGATAGATCCCATGGCCCATCGCATACACGATGTCCATGGTGATTGCCTGTCGGGACAAGGGAGGCTGGGATGGGGCTTTACCAATTTTCCACGGGCTGCCCCATGGCTTGTCGGACCCCCAATTCCCATGGGGAAACCCATCTAGCTGAGGTAGACTCACAGAGAAGTTTTGCTGAGTTTTTTCCTGTGTTTTGGGTTTTAAATGATGGTTTGAATTCTGGGGTGTTACAATATCCCCCCTTTGGGATCATTCGTCCTCGAATTAAGACTAACTAAGCTGAGTTTGGAGGGAAAGAGATGCAATCCCTACATACTGAATTCTAGAAGCTGATAGCTGATTGAGTCTAGTTCTAAGGACATGAAAGTATGCTGAAAATACTGGAATAGCTAGGAAAACATGATACTGAGACTGACATGCATATGAGGGGACTGAAGGACTGGAGAGGAACTATTACCTCAAGCTAAAATGTAGTAAGAAGGAAAAACGTGAGGAAACTTGGCCATTATGGTTGCTTCGGCTTCCCAAGTAGCTCTCTCAATTGACTGGTTCCTCCACAAAACTTTCACCGAAAAGAATTCCTTATTTCTCAATCTACGAACCTAACGGTCAAGAATTTCAATTAGAACCTCCTCATAGGTGAGGCTATCTTTCACATCCACACTCTCTAAGGGACCAATCGATGTTGGATCACTAACACACTTCTTCAACAATGATATATGGAACACTAGATGAACCGCTGCTAATTCTGCTGGCAACTCTAACTCATAAGCCATATTACCAATCCTCTTTAGTATCTTTTAAGGGCCTACAAATCGGGGACTGAGATTTCCTTTCTTTCCAAATCTCATCACACCCTTCATGGGTGACACTTTCAGAAAGACCCAATCATTGACCTCAAATTCTAAGTCCCTTCTTCTCACATCAGCATAGGACATCTGACGACTCTGCGTTGTCTTTAACCTTTCTCTAATGAGCTGAACTTTCTCCACGGCCTCATAAACCAAATCTGGTCCAATCAAGGCTGCTTCACCTACTTCAAACCAACCAACCGGTGACCTACATCTAAACCCATAGAGTGCCTCGTATGGGGCCATCAGAATACTGGAGTGGAAACTGTTATTGTAGGTGAACTCAATAAGAGGTAAGTGATCATCCCAAATACCCTTGAAATTGATCACATAAGCCCTCAACATGTCCTCTAGGGTATGAATGGTATGTTTTGCCTGACCATCCGTCTGCAGATGAAATGTTGTGCTAAGATTTCCATAAGATCCAAAACCTTTTTGAAAAGACTTCCAGAAATATGATGTAAACTGAGGACCCCTATTTGAGATGATAGACAAGGGAATCCCATGCAACCTGACTATCTTGCTGACATAGAGTCTGGCATACTCCTCTGCTGAATCTGTAGTCTTAACTACAAGGAAATAGGCTGATTTGGCCATCCTATCCAAAATCACCTAAATAGAGTCGTGTTGTCTATGTGTATAAGGTAAACCCGTAATGAAATCCATGTTGGTCACTTCCCACTTCCAAGTAGTAATACTAATATCTTGAGTCACACCTCTTGGTTTCTGATGTTCTACCTTGACCTGTTGACAATTTGGACACTTAGCCACAAAATTTGCAATGTCCCTCTTCATATCGTTCTACCAATAGATTTCTCGTAAATCATGGTACATCTTAGTGGCACCGGGATGAATGGAATATCTAGAATTATGGGCTTTTGTAAAGATCTGTTGCCTCAAATCACCCACAATAGGTACACATAAATAACCCTGTAGCAAAGCATACCATCTCCTCCTTGGGAGAAAACCTCTACTCTCTGCTGATGAATTGCACCCTCCAACTGAAGCAATATGGGATCACTATTTTTTTTCTCTTTAACCTCCGCTACCAAAGAAGATTCTAACCCATTCTAGACTATCACACCACCTTCTATCGTGTCCATAAGGCAAACTCCAAAGCGAGCAAGCCTATGAACATCCCTGGCTAATTCCTTCCTCTTTCTCAACATGTGACACACTACCCATGGACAGTCTGCTAAGGGCATCAGCCACTATGTTGGACTTACACGGATGGTAGAGCACATTTATATCATAGTCTTTGAGGAATTCGAGCCACCTTCTCTGATGAAGACTCAACTCTTTCTGGGTGAACACATACTGGAGTCTCTTATGGTCTGTGAACATATCTACATGAACACCATACAAGTAGCGTCTCTAAATCTTTACGGCGAACACAAATGCTGCAAGCTCAAGGTTATGAGTTGGGTAATTCTTCTAATGAATCTTAAGCTGTCTGGATGCATAAGCTATGACCTTACAACGCTGCATCAGAACACAACCCAAACTGACTCTGGATGCATCACAATACATCATAAAATTGTTTGAACCCTCTGGCAAGGTTAAAATGGGAGTTGTAGTCAACCTCGTCTTCAATTTAAGGAAGATTTTCTCACACTCATCTGACCACTGAAACTTGACATTCTTTTGAGTCAACTTGGTCAACGGGGAAGCTATGGATGAAAATCCTTCAACAAACCTCTTGTAGTAACCAGCTAAACCCAAGAAACACCTGATGTCTGTCAGAGAGGTTGGTCTGGGCTAATTCTTCACTGCCTCAATCTTTTGGGAATCAACTCGGATTCCCTCACTAGACACCATATGACCAAGAAAAGAAACTGATTTCAACTAGAATTCACACTTATTAAACTTTGCAAACAACTGACAATCTTTGAGAGTTTTCAACACTACTCTTAAATGGTATGCATGCTCCTCCTCTCTCCAAGAATATATGAGTATATCATTGATGAAGACAATGACGAACAAGACTATATACTGCTTGAATGCTCTGTTCATCAAACCCATGAAAGCTGCAGGAGCATTTGTTAGTCCAAAAGACATAACTACAAATTCATAGTAACCATACTGAGTTTTGAAGGCTGTCTTTGGGATGTCACTATCTCTGACTCTGAGCTGATGATAACCAAATCTGAGGTCTATCTTATAGAAGCAACTAGCACCCTGAAGCTGGTCGAACAAGTCATCAATCCTGGGGATGGGATACTTATTATTGATTGTGACTTTGTTCAACTGACGATAGTCAATGCACATCTTGAAAGAACCACCTTTCTTACGCACAAACAATATTGGAGTACACCATAGAGAGATGTTGGGTCTGATGAAGCCCTTATATAGAAGATCTTTCAACTGATCCTTCAATTCCTTAACCTTGGTTTGATCCATTCTGTTAGGAGGAATCAAAATAGGCCGGGTATTTTGAAGGAGATCTATTCTAAAGTCAATTTCCCTTTCGAGAGGAACTCCGGAAAGATCTTCTTGAAACACTTCTGGGAATTCATTCATCACTGGGACTGACTCAGGAGTTGGGGTTTTAGAGTTTGAATCCTTAACCCAAATAAGATTATAGATACAACCTTTGGAAATCATCTTTATGGCCTTAAGGTAAGAGATGAATCGACCTACATGCACTGAGGTACTACCCTTTCACTCTAAGACTAGTTCATTTGGAAATTGGAACTGAACGATCCTAGTTTTGCAATCGACTGAGGCATAATATAAATGTAACCAATCCATGCCTAGAATTATATCAAAATCAGTCATTTCTAACTCTACAAGATTGGCTGGGGTGATTGTCTGATAAACTGTGATAGAGTAATTTATGTATACCCGTCTAACTATAACTGGATCACAAACTGGAGTAGAGACTGAGAAAAGTTCAAGGAGGATTTCTGGACTGGCACCGAAATTTACTGCTATGAAAAGAGTTACAAAGGAAAGTGTAGCCCCTGGGTCTAACAATGCATAAACATCTAAATAGAAAACTTGTAACATACCTGTGACCACATCGGGAGAATTCTCCTAGTCTTGTCAAGTCTGAAGAGCATAGAGCATGTTTTGGCGCTGACCACCACCTGTACCTGACAAGGCACACTGCTGAGTGAGGCAACCTGCTGGAGCTGCTAAAGAGCTAGCCTAATTTTGTGGGCGAGCATCCTTGCCCTTCTATGAAGGTACTCGATATTACCTCATTCTGTGGCCTGGCTTGCCACACCCTAAACAATTTCCATTACCTTCCATACACTCACCCTGGTGGTTTCTGTCATACTTCTTGCAAACTAGATGGGTGCGTTCGCTAGTAACTGTACCTTAGGACTTTGAGATTGGTGCTCTATCTCGCCTATCTTGCCTGGACATAGGCACTGGAGCACTAGCATAGGATGGGGCTGGGGCTGAAGATTCCTGATGGAACTGAGAGATATTTCCACCATGTGAACTGTGCTGAGAGTAATTAAAGTCACCTATTCTAGCTCTCTTCTTATATCCTCCCCTCTCTTTGATCTTCTCCTCTTTGATATGCTGGGGATAAGTCACCAACCTAGAAAAATCCATTTCTTAACTAGCATAGCAGTTTTGCACTCCTTGACCATATCATAAGACACACCTGATACGAACTTACTCATACGGGCCCTAGAGTCAGCTACTATCGTCGGAGCATACTTAAACAACTGACTAAACTTTAGTGCATACTCTTGTACACTCATATCATTCTACTTCAGATTGATGAACTCTTGGACCATGGCTTTCTTGAGATCATGTGGGAAAGCCTGTCCAAAAAGTCATCCTTGAAGTGGTTCCAATCCATTGGACGTACATTAGCACAACGTGATTCCATCCATTGTTAATACCAAGTATAACCCACTCCCTTCAACTAATCGGCAGTTAAATCTGCACTCTCGACCAGAGTGACACCCATAATATCTGTTAACTTTTGAATGTTGTCAAGAAACTCATGTGGATGCTCTTCTGACTTGGACCCATGAAACTCTAGAGGGTTCATCCGTGTGAAATCTCGGATTCTAGTTGCAACAGTATTGGCCTGAGGTGGAGCTGGTGCCATTTCCTGCTGATTGACCTGAGTGGTCATGGCCTGAGCAAGCACCTAAAAAGCAACCCCAAATTTGGCATGACTAACTTTCTCATTCAGAGGGTCTGCTGGTGCTGGCTGATTCCTGGCGTTGTCTCTTCCAGAAGGCATTTTTCTGAAATGCGTAGAGCACGAGTTAGAAAGAGATTAAAGATATTTCATACTCTATGGCATGAGATGGAATAGAATGTAGTGAAGTTTTTCCTAAGGATATCTCATAGTCTCTCCCACATAAGTGTGTCACGCTTTACACCTATGAAGAATAATCTATTTGATGTGGCTTTTAGACACCCTAGTACACTTAAACCTTATACTCTGATACCATGTTTGTCACACCCCGAGGCTACCCCCTAGATGCAACACGATGCTCAGTGTCACAAGTGACCCCAAGCTAATCCATGAATCGGCATATCTAGACAAATCCTAATAAAATATGAACTATGTGAAAACTGAAAACATTTAAAATATCTGAAATGGGAAAAGAAGCCCAAACATGTCTAAATATCAAATATAATTCAGAGTATAATGAGTCTGAAAAACAATACTAACAACTCAATAGCTAAATCTAGTGTATGTATGAAAGCCTCTAACTAATGTGGGTTGCTGGGACATGCCCCTAGCTAACTCTAATAATCTGAAACTAAACTGTAAAACTGAAAGGTGAAAGCATATCTATCATCCTCGAACTATTAGGACTCACCACTGAAGTTGCTGAGTAGGGACTGGTAATTGAGCTAAGCGTGGTCTGGATGCTGAGAGCCTGAACCTATATCATACAATGATGTAGCACAAAAGTATGCATCAGTAGTTCGAATGTACTGAGCATATGGGATATATGCAAAGTTGTAAAACATGAATACTGATCATGGAAATACATACTGAAGCAAAAAAAAGAAAGATAAGTTGAATGTAGTGGCCAAGTAACTAACATGAATATATAGAATGTTGAACTGAATAACTGAATACAAGGTCAATACAATATGAGTCTTATTGTGGGAGACACGATTAACCGACATACCCCAAGCTGAACTAACTATGGGACCAACCTGGAACCCGTGATAGAAGGGTGTTCATACCTTGCCAAGGGTACAAACAAATCTTACATGGATCCACTAAACTTATATCCACAAAGGAAAAAGGTTACCAGCCTAATCTCACAGATGATCCCTTTCTTACCTACAGTGGCGCCGTAGTTCTGGGACTTAGGGGCTGCTGCTAAAGGTCTCATCTTAGTCTTACAGCCAAGCCTTCATCCCTTCATCTGCTCAGTACTAAGTCTACTCCCAACTGAATATAATCAATGATATGCAAGTTGAAATACTAGATATCTCAAATACTGATAATCATCTGAGAATACAACATACATATACTGAAAGATATGGTATTCAAATTCTGAAGCATGATTGTCTGAATTATCTCACTAGCAAGTATAATTTATGAATATTGAGATTAACACAAGCTAGGGTTTCTGAATCCTCTACATATGACTATGTTAATTCTCCAAGAAATATGTAATTAATATCACATAACTAAAATGTCTGAAATCCAAGGCATCCCAAAGATTTAGGAACCCTAGGTTTGAATAATTCATAGAGAAACTGAAGGACCAGGCTGAATTCTTGGTACCCAATGGGTGAAAGGAACCTACTAGCGAAATCCCACATACCTAGAAGAAGATTCTACAGTTTAACCTTTGGATTTGGGGCTGAACATCAAGAAAACCCTCTTGCTTATTCTTGAGAGGAAACACTTCTTTTCTTGCTTGAAACTGCTAAGTGTCAATTTGGTTTAGGAGTAATGAGGGAAAAGTGTAAATAAAACCCTTTAATTACTGCCAAAATGACTTAGGAACGGAGTTAAAAGAATTGGGAAAAGCCTAGAATGCCCCCAACTTAAAACCGCCTGATGAGCACCAAACCTGAGATGGACCATTTGCCAGGGCGTTGAAATAGGGCAGGCAGGGCTGGTCTTCTAGATAGTCCCCACGATGGCTCTGATGGCCCATCGCATCCACTACGGCCGTGGTGATTGCCCATAGGGATAAGGGAGGCTGGGATGGGGAACTGGCAATTTATCACAGGCTTTCCTATGGCCCGCCGAACCTCTGACACCCGTGGGGACCCCCGTCTGGATAAGGTAGACTCACAGAGCCTCTGGACTCTTCCCATGGTGATCCCGATGGGATGTCGTGTCCATGATTCCCATGGGTCAGTCTGTGGGGCTTGTCTGACAGATGAAGTTTTGTTGAGTTTTTTTTTTTGAGTTCTGGGTTTTAAATGCTGGTCTAAATTCTGGGGTGTTAAACAATCAATTGGGATAAATGACTTTTGACAAGCTATTCCGAGTTCTTATACACACTCATTTGTGGATTTTTAACATAGGCACTAAGTGCCTTTACAAGGCATGGGTAGTGAAATAATAGATCGTTTCGGATCAACCCGGCATTCATATTCAAAACATTTATGATAAATCAAGCCCGACAAGGGCATAATTAAGAGCACAAAAGCCACAAATGAATATTTAGGCATGCCTCACAGTGGCTTAAATACTAAGTACAACCCCCAAACTTAAACAACGCATTGTACAGAATGCGCAAAGTTTATATCAAAAGATGAAGTACAAGAACTCCCTGGTGGATCTAACACTGACGACGACATGTTCCTAAAAAAATGCGGTACTGGGTCATTGGAGGCCTAGGTTGTGAAAGTGGAGGGATATATGCATGATTCGCGTCTATTCAAACTCCATCCACTGAAGGAATCGATGGGTCTTGTTGAATTCTAATTGCACACAACAATGTATGTAGCGGTACAAGTAATAAAGTGGCCCTTTGTGTTTAACAAATGTGACTCATAGCCAAGAGTTTGATCTTTGTGTTTATAATTTAATTTCTAGAAGTAACAACGATATGAAATTCGGATTGTAAACAATATATGGAGAGATCCAGGGTTGAGGCATTCATTTCATATTCATGCATAACTATGGTTTCTAGCCGATGTTAGTGTTTATCGTGATTGTTGATCTACGGGGTTGATATTCCAAATTGGGAATGGTCATTCTCTAAGTCATCTATCCAAATTAATCTTACAACTACTTCGTTGAGCGGGATGTGATTCTTTAATTCAGATGCATTAAACTATCTTCCCATTTTATTAACCAAGTGACGCGTTTAGGTATATCGCTATCCTAACTGCGAATCATGCATTACAATTGATATCTACCAATTAAAGACATCATCCACACTCCCTACATTCTTCATTCCATCCCTCCATTCCTACAGTCAATTTTTTTTGAGACTTAGATTTATCCTGAAGTTCATGACGCTTTAGAATAGTAAAACAAGAACGCAAGAACAATCACATGACATGATAAATATATAAAACAACTATAAAACCATAATTAAGAAATCATATTATAGCCTCAACCCTAGAAAGAGGGTGTTTATCCAATCATAGTATTACAAAAAATCTCCATAAATGAGTTCATCAATATAAATTACAAGAAAGAAAAGTTAAAGAACAAAGAACCCTAGTTTGAGCTCGTTGATGTCTCCTTTGCTATACAATTCGTGTGTACTCCGAAAGATATGTGTAAATGTGGATAAGTACTCCTTATATTGTGTTTTAGGTCTTCCATAGGCTTTCCCATAATAATCATATGCATTTACAACTTTGCCCCCAACTTAAACCAAGTTGAAATACGATTTTGGACATTTTATGGAGGGTCACATCTCATGTCTGGCTGCATGGCAAAAATAGTGGACCTCCGTGATGGGGGGTGCGAGGCTGAGACTCCACTCAGACTTATGGTGTGAGAGGCATGTCCTCCACCTTATCCTTGAGGGGTGCGGCGCATGGCCCCCTCCGAACGTGAAAGTTCATAAACTTTTTGCCCTCTTATCCTCGTACACTTGTTCCTTGATTCCCCACTTCTTGTGGCTTGTTTGTAGGCTTCATTTAGCTTCCATATATCCTCCAATTGTATCCTACATCAATTCATAACACACTTTAGTCCATAAAACACAATAGATCTCATCAAAGTACACTAGAATACACATAGCTCAAGCTAGCAAGGGTAGTTTCCTCGTCTAAACTGTATTTGTTTATTTTGACTCTTGAATTGTTCCAAATGCACCTTAAAAACTTTATGCATGTAATTTAGCAACCAAATACACACATAAACAATATATACCTCAATATCACACCAAGTTATCCTCAAAACTAAGCTAAACTTGCATAGATAATGACATTTAGGTGTATAAATACGCCTAAGACCACCACCCCACACTTAAAGCCTTGTTTGTCCTCGAACAACTCTTTACCTTAATCACAATAAAGGAAGACTCCAACATCCTTATTGAAACTAAGACACTCAATCTAGAACTACAATGACCACATGAATAGAAAGTTCAACATTTGGCATGCCATATTACAACTGGAATCACATGAATACTACTTCAAGACTTCCTAGCCTCAAGATATGACTCTATTCAGTCAGCAAACTCATGCACCTTACTCAACAAAAAGATCATATAAGTTGCCTATCTATCATCAAACATGCACCCTCATCAAGATAGTTACCCATATTCACTCACACATATGCAAATTATCACAAGATTGGGTGTACGAATCAAATTTCACTCACTTTCACAAAGAATTCACATGTCACATGAGATGAACCATAAGCTTGTCCCTAGTGTAGAACTCCACTAATATCAGAATGTCAAAGATCAAGATCAAGTAGGACTTTAAGGATTATAATGTAGGCTAAGGGACGGGTAGGAACTATTTGGTCAAGAATAGTTACTATCTTCCCTAAGCGCTTTAATACATCACATTTTACATCAAACATCATCTCCAACCAACCTATTTTACACCATTATTATCTTCCCAACTTTATTTTTTTTTGCCCCATCTTTTTAAGCTAGTTTACACATCTTTAATAAAGAGTATTTGCTATCAACACATGATTCGCTTCTTACTCAGAAGCTTTGACCAATTTGTCTTTTCATTATCTTACTCCCTACCAACAACATATAAACATTTTCAACACATCAACAACTATTTCCTTGGGGCTTCAACTTTACTTTTTCCTTCTGCAATTTTACACTCCTTAACATCTTAATTTATCAACTAAAGCACTTAGGAGTTTTAGATCAAATTGCAGGCAATTGAAAGAAAAGGAATAAGCTATATATGAGGCTACCAAAGAATAGGCTAAAGGCTTAACGAGGCTAGATAAGGTCATGCACAAGGGGTATATAAAGATAGTATAAAACATTGCTATCAAAGGAATGCCTATATCATCTCCTAAACTCAACATTCTTTATTTTGCTTTACAAACACACGAGGCAAGATCTAGACACCAAAATGCAATATGGAATATAACAAAAACCTCACTCACACTTGGCACATGTTCAAATAAAGAAGGATACCTATAGACTCTCTACCAAGCAAATGCAAGAATTCAAATTTATGCCAACAAGAGTCAGATAAAAGAGCATAGGTGTCTCACAGTAGTCATTCAACTTTTAAAATCATGCCTTAGAATTCAACACCAAGTTGCAACAAGTAATCATGTGTAGCATCTAGCAAGAGCATCTCTATTTATTCATAATGACAAATTTCTTAAATTTACTCCTAATAAACAAAAAGGATACTAGGTTCAAAGGCCCCCCCCTTGGAAAAGAACTAAAAAGAAAAACCGAGGGGTGGGTGAAGTGTGCTTCTACTACACACACCAAAAAATTGAAAACTAACAAAGATAAAATCTTTTTGTGATTTTTTCAATTTAATCAAAATAAATAAAAATAGAATTCCTATAGCACACATCACCCTAACAAGAACAGAAGATTCCCACTCCACACTTAAAACCATACTTTATCCCCAAAGTATAAATTAAAAGCAAAGAGAGAAATACTCTCTGAGGCCTCTAGGCCTAGCTAGTAGCATCAAGTCCATAAACGGGGTCCAGAGGACCCCACACATAGTGTTTTCCATGCTCCATAGCTCGGATCTCATGTACTCAGACTTCCCTTCAACCTGTTGACATCACACAAAAACAAAACCAAAAGTGATACTAAAAAAAACTAACAACATTAAAAAGACTACCTTACATTGGGTTGCCTCCAAAAGAGCGTCTGATTTACCATCCCGGCACGACTCATATCACAACTTTTATTCTCATTTTCTCATCCTCTTTCTCCTACTCAAGGCCCATCTTCTCCTTTTTTTTTGACCTCTCTTCTACTCATACTCAAAGTCTGGGGGCCTTTCTTGCACCCACCTTCTTAGAATCTCGTTTAGGTCCTTCAGGTTTAGGCTCTTTTGTCAATTTGGGAAGCTCTATGAGAGAGTCCTAAGAGGTAATTAGAGGTATGCTCTTCTCCACCCCACACTCATCCACTTCCATCCTTGTGATCATGCATAGATCTTTGTAGTATGAGGGCATGTTGAGTGCTTTGTACACTTTAAAGACCACATCTTCATCATTTAATCTCATCTTGAGTGTTCCCTCTCTAACATCAATCAATACTCCACTGGTAGCCAAAAATGGAAATCTCAATATGATTGGTACCATGTCATTTGTATCATAATCAAGAACAATAAATTCAGCAGGAATAATGAACTTACCAACCTTGATGAGAACATCCTCTATGATTCCTTTGGGGACCACTCTAGTCCCATCCACCATCTGTAGAACAACTAAGGAGGGCCTTGTCTTTCCCAACCCAAGAGTATTAAAAACTGAAAGGGGCATCAAGTTGATGCTTTCCCTCAAATCACTCAAGGCTTCGACAATATCACTTTCACCAATTTATATGGGAAGGGTGAAACTCCAAGGATTCTTGAGCTTTGTGGGAATCTTGCTTATTACAACTAAACTGCATTCTTCAGTGAGTGCCATAGACTGAATATCTACAAGCCTTATTTTATTCGCCACCGCATCCTTCAAGTACTTAACATACTTAGGCATTCCCTGCAAAATATCTAACAAAGGAAGGTTAATATGAAGTTCTCTGAACGTGTCAAAGAACTTATTGAAATAAGTATCCTCTTTGACTTTGATATGCTTCTGAGGGAATGATGGTGGTGGTTTGTCTCGAGTCTGCTTGATTAGCTTTTTATTAGGTACTCAGACTTCCCCTTTTTATTAGCTTCTTTGGGATCAATCTTCTTTTTTTTCTGCTTGGCAGTGATAAAATCTTCTTGCACCTCATGTTTTTTCTTTGGAGGTGCGTCAACTAATTCTCTGCCACTCATCATGTTCATTGCCATCACTTGCTTTGGCTTTTCTGTATCACTAGGCAAACCCTCTTGAGGTCTCGTGCTTTGTGCTTAAGCAAGCTATCCCATTTGAACTTCTAATGTCTTTGTGGCTAACTACTGATTTTTTATGTCAATAGCCATCTGTGCTTGATCAACAACAATCTATGTTTGATTAGCCATGATCTTTTTCAACATTTTCTCAATATTACTGGCCTGAGTATTGCTCTGAATACCTTGTTGCGGTTGAAAATGTTGTGGTTGAGCCTAATTAGTGCCCCATGAGTAAGTGGGATGACTCTACTAGTTGCAATTGTAGGTATTACCATAGTTTTGAATGCCTTTTATGCATTGCCTACAAAATTTATTGACCCAGATTCGCTCCATATAAGTCTGTAGAATGACCACTCAGACCGCAAGTTTTACACTAAGTCTGAACTTGCTGAACTACATTCACTTGAGAATGAGGTTGAGCCACACTCAACTTGTTAAACTGTTCTATCATTTGAATCTGAAAACTGGCCAACTGTGCTGCTAATGCAGTGACACTATCTACCTCAATCATACCTGCTGGCATTTTCACTATATTTTGGTAGTTGTAACCCTATCATTCTGGATTACCTTGTGTAATATGGTTTAGGAGAGTATATAGATCATCATAGGTCATCTACAAAGATTGAACATCTGTCACTGAATCTAGAAAAATCTTTGTATTGTGGTTAAGGCTTTCAACAAAAGTATGAGCTAATTCCTCATTAGTCTGTTGGTGGTGCGGGAAATCTCTGAGAAGAGACTTGAATCTCTCCCATGCATGATAGAGATTCTCATCTGGCTTTTGCTTAAAACTAAAGATTTCACTTCTCAGCTTTGCAAATTTGCCTGATGGGTATAATTAAATAAGGAACTTCTTTGCTATATCATCCCAAGTATTGATTGAATTTGAAGGTTCTGCCTTCAACCATTTCTTCGCTTCGCCCAATAGTGAGAATGGGAATAGTGTGAGTCTCATTTAGTTTGTGGAGACTCATGCGGCAAGGAATGTGTCACTAATCTCCAGAAAGTTTTGGAGATGAACCTGTGGTTCTTCATGTGATAACCCTGTGAACCGCCCACTTGTGTGCAACAATTGCACCATGTTCTTATTTATTTCAAATAGGCCTCATGCAGCTGGTTTTTGAATACAAGAGATCACATTAGTTGCAAGTGGGATTGCCACATCGCATAGTGTCCTGGGGGCTGGTTGTTCCTCAGCCAACTATAGGAATGGGCTTGCCTTGTTGAACTTGCTCAAGATCCACACTTGTGCCTGCAAATTCAGTGACTAAGTCCAAGTTGTTAGCACTTATCAAACAAAATAGTAAAAACAAAAATTAGAAGGTTGCTAATTTTCAAATCCCCGACAACGGTGCCAAAAACTTATTGCATCCCAAGCGCACACAACAGTGTATGTAGTGGTACAAGTAATAAAGTGGTCCTTGCGAGCCGAATATCTATCCCTAGGGACTTGGTGCTTAGCAAACAATCCAACTTAATCAATACCATATAAGTTAAACAAGTGTGAATCATAGACAAGAGTTTGATCTTTGTGTTTATAATTTAATTACTAGAAGTAACAATGATATGAAATTCGGATTGTAAACAATATATGGAGAGATCTAGGATTGAGGCATTCATTTCATATTCATGCATAACTATGGTTTCTAGCCGATGTTAGTGTTTATTGTGATTGTTGATCTACGGGGTTGATATTCCAAATTGGGAATGGTCATTCACTAAGTCATCTATCCAAATTAATCTCACAACTACTTCGTTGAGCAGATATGTGAGTCTTTAATTCAGATGCATTAAACTATCTTCCCATTTTATTAACCAAGTGGCGCGTTTAGGTATATCGCTATCCTAACCGCGAATCATGAATTACAATTGATATCTACCAATTAAAGACATCATCCACACTCCCTACATTCTTCATTCCATCCCTCCACTCCTACAGTCAATTTGTTTTGAGACTTAGATTTATCCTAAAGTTCATGACGCTTTAGAATAGTAAAACAAGAACGCAAGAACAATCACATGACATGATAAATATATAAAACAACTATAAAACCATAATTAAGCAATCATGTTGTAGCCTAAACCCTAGAAAGAGGGTGCTTATCAACTCATAGTCTTACAAAAAATCTCCATAAATGAGTTCATCAATATAAAGTACAAGAAAGAAAAGTTAAAGAACAAAGAACCCTAGTTTGAGCTCGTTGATGTCTCCTTTGTTCTCCAATTCGTGTGTACTCCGAAAGATGTGTGTAAATGTGGATACGTACGCCTTATATTGTTCTTTAGGTCGTCCATAGGCTGTCCCATAATAATCATATGCATTTACAACTTTGCCCCCAACTTAAACCAAGTTGAAACACGATTTTGGACATTTTATGGGGGGTCACATCGCATGTCTGGCTGCATGGCAACTTTGTCCATTGTCTATCCCAAAATAAGCATATGCACTTACAACTTTTCCCCCAACTTAAACCAAGTTAAAACCCTATTTTGGACATTTTAAGGAGGGTCGCATCGTATGGCTGGCCTCATGGACAAAATAGTGAACCTCCGTGATGGGGGGTGTGAGGCTGAGCCTCCACCTCAGCCTTAGGGTGTCACGCCCCGAGGCTACCCTCTGGGCGTAACACGGGACCACAAGTGCCCCAAGCTAACCCTTGGTCATAGCATAACTCATATATATCAATTAAGCATAGAAGAAGCATAATACGAATTAGATAACTCGATCCATAATATAAAAATCAAAAGAACATCATTCGAAGGAGACCCAAATATCATCTATGTCTGAAAAGCCTCTATACATGACATAAGGAGTTGTTAGGACAAAACACTAGCTAACTCAAAGTAAGAAAATAAGTAGTCAATACAAACTAGAGTCATAACTAGCCCTCGAACAATGAGGACTCACCAACACTGACTGGATATCCGGCTTCATTTATTCATAAGCCTCATGGGAAACACCTGAATATGCATCATCAAGAGGATGCAATGCAAAATATGTGTCAGTACTATAGGATATACTGAGTATGTGAGATATGCATGATCATGATAAAAACATACTTAAAACATGCTTAAGGTGAACTTTTTTTTTTAAAGAAATAACATATAAGGATTATCAAGATATAAGACATAAAACATGAAGTATGGTTA
The DNA here is from genome assembly GCA_003996215.1 of Jaltomata sinuosa. Lineage (NCBI taxonomy): Eukaryota > Viridiplantae > Streptophyta > Magnoliopsida > Solanales > Solanaceae > Jaltomata > Jaltomata sinuosa. The sequence goes on along the minus strand of QJPP01000827.1, from coordinate 180,031 downwards.
AAATTCAAAGTATGATATCATATAACCTCATAGCTTGAAAATAATCATGTGGGAGTTTCTCTTAAGTGACATAAACCATGCTGAGCTACATGGAGTCCAGTGTCATGCACCCACACCGAAAAAGGTTGTCCTAATTGGAAAAAGTTAGAACCATATTCATAAGGATCCTGTCATAAGCCACAGAGGGCAACCTACGGTGGCAACGTAGTTTTGGATTTGGGTTATCTAGAACCCTTATCGCTCGGTGCTAAATACTACTCCCAAAATATATAACACAAGGCTCACATTCATGTGACATATTTAGATGTCAAGCTTGTTCATAAAAATGTTCATACCCCAGATCTTCATACTACTCACGAATCTTGGTTTAGAAAATAATTCATGAGCATTGATGGCACATCGGGTGTCTTGCTTTGCATAATAATTCATAATTTGCAAACTTGCATGGCCTTAGTTCAATTTCATAATAATATATATCTTCATAAAACATAGGAACTAGGCATGCACTTGCTTGAAATTCATGAAATTCATTAAATCATGCTATCATTTTCCCCAATTTGCTTAAATCAATTCCATAAATGTAGGATTTACCATAATTGACCTTCACCTCATGAAATAGGAACTCATATGTAAAAATGCATGCAAAATCATGCAATTTAATGAAATTTCATAATAAAATTACGAGAAGGTAATTTATAGCAAAACCCATAAGAATTGGGTAAGAACCCTAGTTTCAAAGTTCATGAAATCACAAATTGAAATTTAGGGTTTTGGAAACAAGGGTGAAAGGAACCCATTGTTGAATACCCACATACCTTGATTGAAGTTAATCCACTTGAAATTGAAAAGATTACGAGACTTGGACTTGGAACTTGAGACCTTGATCTTGAGAGAGTTCTTTTCCTTTTTGGGAGATGAATGAGGTAACGAGGAGGGACTTAGGCTAATAGGTTTAGAATTCATGCTAAAAATGGTCAAAATGACCTCATTTAGAAGTTAAAAGGGTGGGTAATGGCTAAAATACCCTTGGGACTTAATTAAGAAAAAGCTAATTTAAAACTCGACTTCAGGTTCCACGAGTCCCTTACTCAGACCGTAGAACTAACCACGGCTCGTGGACTAGAGTCGTGGTTCCTGAGACAAAATTTCAGGCTATAGATGAGTTCCTACGACTCAACCGGATGACCAGTAGAAATATCTACAAGTCGTTGAACCAATTCGTGGTTTTAGGGAAAATTACTACTCTCTGTCTGAGTTATACGGGTTGGTTCCACGACCCGTGGAGGCTTCCATAAACCGTGAGACTGACCTATGGTTCTCAGATTTAAGGTTTGTCTGCAGGGTTGGAATCACGAGTCCTTTCCATAACTCATGGAACTTTCCATGGCTCATGGACTTGACTCGTGATCCCTGGGAGTTCAAAATTTCAGCAAGTTTTCTGAGTTTAAAAGCTGGATCAATTTCCAGGGTGTTACAATATCTTTCCCTTGGGATCATTCATCCTCGAATGAAGACTAAGCAAAGTAAACTAAAGAGAAAACAGCCCAACCAACAATAAAACATGGAAATCAAGGAATAAACATGAAAACTGAACTTTAAAACTTAAAACATGGTTAAATCAACTGCGAAAACATGAATGCATGCTAGGATCATGAGAGTAACTGATGGAATAGGATCGGAGGACCATACTAAGGATGAAATGATTACCTCAAGCTGGAATAGAATCGAAAGGAAAGAGATGAGGGTACTTGACTTTCATGGATGATTCCGCTTCCCAAGTAGCTCCTTCAACAAGCTGATTTCTCCAAAGAACTTTTACCGAAATGACTTCTTAGTTTCTCAACCTTCGAATTTGACGATCAAGGATTTCTACAAGGACCTCCTCATAGGTGAGACTATCCTTCACACCTACATCCTCCAAGGGAACAATCAAGGTCGGACATAGCATAAAGGCAGTTCTATCGCTGACCACCAGAACTAGAAACTGTGCCCTGCTAGGAAGGTTGACCTCTTGGGGCTGCTGGAGAAGACTGAGCCCTACTACCTCCTTGCCCCTTCATAGCTGAAGGGAAGTCTCTAATCATGTGTCCAACCTGTCCATACCTAAAACATGCACCTGTTCCCAAACGACACTCTCCTAGGTTAGTCTTCCCACACTTGCTGCAAATAGGGTGGCAAGATCCCGTAGCAACACTCCCTTGAGACTGTGAATAGGAACCAGAACCTCTATCAGTCTGATCATGATGAGGCCTCTTGTCCTGGGTAGGAGCACTAGCAGAAGAATGAATGGGTCTTGATGACTTCTTCTGGAACAAGGAGCTATGTCCTCCATCGGACTTCTGATGTCCAAAACCTGAACCCTCGGATCTAGCGCTCTTGTTCTCCCTATCAATCTCCCTAAGCCTATCTCCCTCGATCTAGTGAGCATGGTTCATGAGTCTAGAAATGTTCATATCACTCAACAACATAGCAGACCTACACTCCTTCTTCATCAAATCCTAAATCACATAGATAAACTTGCTCATCTGATCATGCGGGTCAGCTACCATAGATGGGGCATACCTACACAATTGAGTGAACTTTAAACTGTACTCCTGAACAATCATAGATCCTTGTCTCAAGTTCAAAAACTCCTCAGTATTTGCTTGCCTCAACACTCGGGGAAAGAATCGGTCAAGAAAGGCTCTCTCGAAACACTCCCAAGTCATAGGGACCTCGTCCCTAGCTTTAGCTTCCTTCCATTGCATGAACCAGATATGATCCACATACTTGGGTTGATAGGATGCTAACTCAACACAATAAACCACCACCACTTGCATCACATCAAAGATTTTCTTCACTTCATCAATAAAATTTAGCAGATCCTCATTCACTTTCGAACCCCAAAACTCCAGTGAGTTCATACGAACAAAATAACAAACCCAGGCCGCTACCCCACCTTGAGGTTGGATGGGTGCAGGAGCCTGCTGATTGGCGTGAGCGGCTAAGGTTTGGGTTAGAAAATGGATGGCATTCCTAAACTCCTCATTCGTGACCTGGAGGGCCAGAACTGAAGGAGCGGCATTCCTAGCGGCTTGGTGAGGCATAGCATGTCCAGGTAGGATCTGAAATATACAAGGTAAGGATTAGAGGAACCTTAGAGTTAAGTTCTATCGCACGATATGTTCATGAAATAAGTGAAGCTTGCATAATAATTCATAACTTGGAAACTTGCATGGCCTTAGTTTAATTTCATAATAACATATATGTTCATAAAACATAGAAACTAGGCATGCACATGTTTGAAATTCATTAAATCATGCTATCATTTTCCCTAATTTGCTTAAATTAATTCCATAATTGTAGGATTTACCATAATTGACCTTCACCTCATGAAATAGGAACTCATATGTAAAAACCCATGCAAAATCATGCAATTTAATGAAATTTCATAATAAAATCATGAGAAGGTAATTTATAGCAAAACCCATAAGAATTGGGTAAGAACCTTAATTTCAAAGTTCATGAAATCACAGATTGAAATTTGGGTTTTTGGGAACAAGGGTGAAAGGAACCCATTGTTGAATACCCACATATCTTGATTGGAGTTAACCCGCTTGAAATTGAAAAGATTAGGAGACTTGGACTTGGAGCTTGAGACCTTGAGCTTGAGAGAGTTCTTTTCCTTTTTGGGAGATGAATGAGGTAATGAGGAGGGACTTAGGCTAATAGGTTTAGAATTCATGCTAAAATTTTCAGGCTGCAGATGAGTTCCTACGACCCAACAGGATGACCCGTAGAAACTTCTATGAGTCATGGAACCAATTTGTAGTTTCGAGGAAAATGACTACTCTCTGTCTGAGCTCCACGGGTTGGTTCCATGACCCGTGGAGGCTTCTGTGAACTGTAAGACTGACCCATGGTTCTCAGACCTGAGGGTGGTCTGCAGGGTTGGAATCATGAGTCCTTTCCATGACTCGTGGAACTTTTCACGGCTCGTGGACTTGTCTCGTGATCCCTGGGAGTTCAAAATTTCAGCAAGTTTTTCTGAATTTAAAAGTTGGATCAATTTTAGGGGTGTTACATAGGGTGTGCAAGGCATGGACTCCACATCAGCCTTGACGGGTGCAGTGCATGGCCCTCTCAAAACATGAAGGTTCATCCACTTTTTGCTCTCTTCTTCTCGTACACGTGTTCCTTGATTCCCCACTACTTATGGCTTGTTTGTAGACTTTATTTATCTTCCATATATCCTACAATGGACTCCTACATCAATTCATAACACACTTTAGTCCATACAACATAATAGAGCTCATAAAAGTACACTAGAATACACATATCTAAAGCTAGCAAGGCTAGTTTTCTCGTCTAAACTCTATTTGATCGTTTTTACTCTTGACATGTTCAAAATGCACCTTAAACACTTTAAAAATGTAATTTACCAAACAAATTCATATATACACAATATATACCTCAATATCATACCATGTTATCCTCAAAACTAAGCTAAACGTACATTGATAATGACACTTAGGTGTATAAACACGCCTAAGATCAGACCCTTAAACCTGAAGGGGGAAAAAGGCTCCAAAATTTCCCACTTGTCTGGGAGTGTCATCAACTCTTTATATGATGGTGGTGGGGCTTCCCAGCTGGGTTTAGTCTGAGGATCTCTGGTGGCCATGTGAAATAAGGGGTGAACTTGCATGCGTGGTTACTGTGCCATCATAGCATCTTCATTTGGTGTGATTACTTGTTGGATCTCAAATGGGGCCAAAACAGTCTGTGGTATTTCATCCACCGACCAATCAACTAGCGGAATCCTAGTCCTTTGAGGTGATGCAGAATTAGGAGCTGGCAAGTTGAGGTCCAAGTGTGGGAATTTTAGTATGGACTGAGGTACTTCTTTTCATAGTGCTCCAACATCCTTCTCCACTATGTCCACCCTAGCGATAGTTTATGCAAGTTGGTCCATACAAGTTTTAAAGCTAACTTGATCACGAATTAAATCATGCTTGGAATGTCCCTAGAAAGCTTTTGCAACCACTCCTTGTTTTGGCAATCAAGGTGAGCAAGTTGGAGTAAACCACCTGAAACTGGAGTGGCTTGGAAACTGTGTGGGTGGAAGTTGGAACCCTAGGGGCAGGAGTGTGTGCAATATTTTATGTGTGCTCCATATCTACCAGTGCATTTGGATTTTTAGGAATGCGTCTCTTCTTAACATGTGGTGCATCTTTGTCCCACTTTGTGTCCAAATAAATCATACCCTTTTCTCAAAAAAATTGTCCAATAGCCGGAATAGAGGACATTGTTCCCGCAAACATAATTTACATATTAGAACAGGAAAGGCCATGGAAGTGGAATCATGTCTAGCTCTTCTCTCAAATTGTTCTGCAATGATTTCCCCTTCATTGATTTTGTAGGTAGACATGATGCATGCAATGAGAATGTCCACCTCTATAGTAACATGAGTGGTGTGGTGAGTAGGAATGAGCCGCGTGCACACAAATTCCAACCACACCCGAGCCTCAAATTTATTATCCTGATGAGAGATGTGTCCCTTTGAGACTGCCTAAAAAGGATCCCCTTCAATAATAACACTTGCCACCCAAGCATATTGGTCAGCCTTTGTAGCCACATGTCGAGCATACCTGATGCTGGTCTTCATTCATAATCCCATTCTATAGAGTTAATGTCTTCAGGAGTAATGTTAACCTATTTTCCCCTCACTAAAACTGATTATTGGCATGGTAACTTGCTTGTTGGACCCCTGTGCTTTAGGATGTCTTCCCTGGACTGGCAAGAAGCATAAAACTCCGTACTAATTCGGGGAAATAAGGTCCAGGAGTGTTAGCCAATTGCGTCCAGTCCATTATTTCAAATTGCTTGGCTATATTTGGGAACACATCTTTTAAGGAGTTTACATCAAACCCCATTTCTTCCATGAAGGATCGCTTATCATGAAATTTAAGATAGTAGGCCTCCATCCCCTCAAGGCCTACCAAAATTTGTGACTCGGCTGGTCCCTCATTTTTCACAGGGACAGTTGGATGTTCTGATGTTGAAGCTTGATTGTCATCATGTCTTTTTGAATGCCGCCTACAAGAAGTCATACTCCTGCAAATGGATATTATCACGAAGAACCATGCATGAACTGCTATATATAAAAGGAAAATAAATTACTAAGGAAAAAGAAATGGAATGCATAGGAGAAGAAAAATACATCAGGTGGGTGTTGCCATGTGCGAGTCATATGCAGACTGCATATGGGATTGTGCACATCACATGTAGCTTCGCACATGCCGACATAATCTTGAGTAAAATCTGCATCATGGTGTGAAGGGTTATGCGATTTGCCTCAGCCATAGTGCGTGTCACACAGGCCTTCACCTTTCAAATCAGTGAACTAGTAACTTAAAATAAATGTGCGATGCCTTGTGCCTTTCGAACGTAGAGATCTGCATGTCGCATGCAAAATGCACAAGGAAACAATTGGAATTTTTTAATTCCTCATTCTCATGTGTGTTACATATGTGACTCACAAAGCAATACGTGTGGAATGCATAGGAAACAAGGCTAAAAACACTAATTCTAACATGGCCTAAGCATTAATTAACCATAACCAAGTTATCTGGGTACTCAGACTTCCCCAGAAAACATCCAACACAATTAAAACCCAAAGATGAGCTTAATGATTTCCCTTAAGAAGGACGTTACCCCATCTATCATCGGGATCATCAAGCCTTCATGAAAATCACATAGGCACATTTAATCGCATAATACACTATAATATTTTAGTCTTTTGGCCACACTAAATATGGACCACGCTTGTAAAGTGTTACCTAAAACATATTTGGTTACGCTTTTAAAGCGTAGCTATAGTTTTTAGCTTTTAGCCACACAAATATTGGCAACGCTTTTAAAGCGTGGCCTTTGATGGTACAGGCCACACTTTATAACTGTTGCCAAATCATGATATAATTGGCAACACTTATTAACACATACAACTAGACTTTTAAGCATGGTATTTTTATAATTATAAATACAATATTTTAGAAGTGTGGCCTAAAATTTTTATTAAAAAGTTTAACTCTCCCTCCAAAATATTTTACTCTCCCTCCAATTTCTAATTGGCCGAAAAGTAAAACAAAAGTAATCAAAAGTAAATATTTTTCACTCTCAGATCACTCTCTAAATATTCTCACTCCCTAAACATTCTCACTCTAAAAATGCACCGTAAAAAGCATTCTCACTCTCCAAATCAGTTGCCGCCATCGTTGAAGCTCTAAGCTCCGAGCAGCCGCCATCGTCGATTGAGCTCACTCTCTGCTGGGTTTATTGTATAGCTGGGTTTCTTCAAACCTCCTATCATCAAAGCATAGCTCTTAAACCTTCAAATTTCTTCTAATTTGAGCTCACTCTCAGCTGGGTTTGTTGTATAGCTGGGTTTCTTCAAATCTGCTGTCGTCAAAGCATAGCTCCCAAATCTGTCAAAGAAGGTAGAGATTTTTATATTTTAAGCTTCCATTTCAACTAATTTCTACTTATTTCAGCTAAATTCTCTCAAATTTCTTCTAATTTCACCTTATTTCAGCTCAGCTCAGCTCAAATTTCTTCTAGTTTTCCGAATTTCAGTTCGTGTGAGCTAAAGAAAGTATGTTTTAAGCGTCCATTTAAAAGCATCTGGTTTGTTGCATGTCTATTTTGCATCCGGTTTTGTTGCATATCTATTTTGCATCTGGGTTTATTGCTTGTGGGTATATTGCATGTCTACTTTACATTGTGATTTTTGCAAAAGCATCTGTGGGTATTTTTCTTTCTGTAATTATCTGATTTTTTTTACTTATAGCATTTTGTGACAGTAATTTTTAAATAAATGTGTTGAATGATGTATAAAATGGCTGTAGTTTAAGCTTTATAAGCTTCTTTGTACAAAAAGATGGTATAAAATACACTAAAAATGTATGTTATCAAACTGCTGAAACTTCTAATTTTTGGGGAACTGCTTGAACTTCCAGGAGTGTATAAATCAGATGTTATTTAGTTAAATATGATAGTGTGTTATAGTAATAAATTAGTTTGGCGATATATATTGCTTACACTGGGATTCCCTTTTTTCTCTTCTTCTGAAATTTGCCCCCTCGCACTAGGGTATTACTGGTATACACATTATAATATAGACTCACATAGAAGTTTCGGGATTTGTATTATCTCACACTATTCTATTATCTTTTTATCCTCCATCTCAACTATATACTACATAATACAATATGTTAATTCCTCTAACAGTTTAATGATAGCATTTATCAAGATGTTGAATCTTGCCGGCCAGTTTCCTTTGCATAGCTCCACTGTAGTAAACCTTTTGAACAATTGTGCTAATCATTTTGCATATATTGTTTCTCTTCTATGGAATTGACACATATTCCCTCCCCCCCCCCATATCATATAAACCCCTATTTTTAGGCTCATTCTATATATGTGTGCACCCATTGAATTCCCTCTAGCTTTGTTGATGGCCTATGTTATTTCCTCTTGCCAATCTTTAGGCTTTCTCTGCACCCGTTGCCTTTGTAACACCTTTATCAAGATATCATTTAATATTGGATAGAAAAAGAATAAATGGTCCAGCGTCTCATTTTGTGTAGCACATGAAGGACATGTAAGATCATCTATATTTGTCCACTTATCCACTCGATCAGTCCATAGTTTGCAGCCTACCATGGATTGAAAGATTCAAGATAAAGATCCATCTAGGTGCCCCATAAATGTGACATACAATTTTCCTCCAAGTTGCTTTTAGAAATTCACCTCTAAGCTGGTTGTACATCCACTTGATTGAAAACTATTAAATTGTGTGAGTCTTTTTTCCTACATTCCCAGCTGATCCAGATAAGTTGTTGCTTTGAGGTTCTTTTGTACGATTCAGCGTATGACAAAAACTTAGAAGTCCAATTAGTAATTCTACCTAGGATGTTTTCTAGAAGGGGTTTTCATTGCATAATAGATAGTGTCTTGATGCTTAATGTTATAACAAGGTACCTGTTGCGTTAGTACCTTCGCGCCCTAACGCACACTCAAGTGTACGCGGTCGTACAAGTAATATAGGATTGTAAGTCCAGATATCGTACCCACAGGGACTTGCTAAATTAAACTAGTTCTAATTATTTATTCAAGCGTAAAATTCCAAAGGTGGATTTATTATTAACTATTCTAGAAATAAAAAGAAGAGGTTAACTAATGAACAATTAACCAAACAAAGAGCAGGTTTTTACGTAATCAATATGATGAAATCGATCTAGGATTATGGATTCTCTAACAATCATGTTAAGTAATCAATTTAATCGACTTGTTTATTTATCTAGTTATTGATTCCTGGGTTGATATTACAACAATGGTCTCTCGAGCCTCTAGTTGCCTATTCAAAATAGCATCACCACTACATCATTGAGTGGGGATGTGACATTTTATTTTAAGAGCATTTATATTTCTTCCCGTATGAACCAAGCAAGGCGTTCAAGGTATATCTATATCCTACTCGCTAACCTACCCTTTACGTTACAAAACAGAGGTCTTGCTCCCTATATTCTTCGTTCTATCTCAATGATTCTTCTCTCGAGTTCACAAAGAAATTATAGATTTATTTTAATGGTCGGGAAGCATTAAAATAGTAAGCACAAGAATATAAGAACAACTAATATGATAAAAAAAATAATTGAATCAATCATTTAATTCAACAATAATGTAATTAGCTACCACAATCATGTGACTCCTAGCTCTTCGTAGGTTAAAAGTTATGTAAAAATCATGATTTGAGATGTATTTATAGAGTAGGAGGAAAGTAAACCCTTTTTCTACTTGGATTTGGAGTAGAAAAAAGCTTGGAATTTTTCTGGGTTAGGCTCTGGCGCGCCGCGCCACCCATAGCGCCAACTTCAGTCTTCTGAAGTTTGGGGCCTGGGGAGACGTACCACCAATGCGCCAGCCACACCCCTCAGTAGTTTGGGGGCTGCGGTGATGCGCCACTGATGCGCCACAGCCCAGATTTTCTTCCTTTGCTCTCTTTTTCTCCCGGAACGTTGCTAACTCCTTTCCAATGCTTTTATGCTTCCATTTTAGCTCTCATGGGTTGTTTTTCTCCATATTTTCCCTGCAAAGCATCTAATCACATATATTAGCTCACCACAATGAAAATGCAAATAATCATAAGGATATACATTACTTTTGCCCTCAAAACAAGGCTAAAACATGGGTAAATGAGGCAATTGGACGCATAAATATGCCCAAGATCACCACCCCACACTTAAACCTTTGTTCGTCCTTGAACAAATCACCACACACCCTACAATATTTCACATCTTAAGACACCAATTAAACAGTTCTACTCAAACCCAAGTTAACTAGACAGATTAATCATCACCCATAATCCACTCAATATGCATACATCAATCATATTTTTTACAAACCCTTCACTGAAACCACACAACCTCTAAAACTGACTCTTCATGAAAAATACGGCCAACATGATCATGTGTGAATATAGACATCATTAGTACACCAAGTTTTCACCATTTTGTGCCCTCACATTTAAGAGAGATGCCTATTGCTCACATCATACATACATATTCAAATTGGGGCATATAGATAAGAAATTCGCTCACTCTCTCAAAGAAAGTTTCATGCATACAAGATATACCATAGGCTTGCCCTTAGTGTAATACTCTATTAACAAAGCATCAGAATTGTAGGATGAAAAGGACTTTTACAGGTTGTAATGTCAGCTAAGGGACGGGTAGGAACACTTTGGCCAATAGTGACTACTTTCCCTATGCACTTTAAGACACTCACTTTAAAAAAATTCACTTTTTTTCTTATATCACCTCAACTTCAATTTATGTTCATGTTTCCCTTCAAACTCCCTCTTTTTCTTTTGGTTTATTTCCCTTAACCTTCATTCACTTATTGGTATCAAGAAGATTTTTCTAATCTAATTTTTTTCTCTCTCATTACTACCAACATACAAATTATTTTTCACAAGGGCACCACATCTAATTCTTATTCTTACCACCACGACCTCCCTATATCTTTTTACCTTTTATCTTTTGTTCCCTTCTTCCTTAAAGTCTTTCAACTACAAAGTGCATTAGGGACTCCTTGGATCAAATTAATACAGGGTAACCAATTAAAGGGGATAGGCTAAACATGCGTCTAGTCAAAGAAATAGGCTTAAGGTTCAAAGGGGCTTAACTAAGGATAATGAAAGGGTGGCACAAACAATAGTCAAAAAGAAGTGGCTTACAAGGAAATTCCTTAATCATATCCCACAGTTCAACACTATGTTTCATTTCATACACACACGATGCAACATCTAGATATCAAGATATACAAGAAACACAACAAACACTCACCACACATGGCACAATGGTTCAAAAATGGCTTCCTAAGACTTTATATTCACAACACAATTAATTTGAATGAATCAACATTATTAAGCCCATCTCTAGGTTTTTTTGAGTCAAGTTAAAGAGCTTATGCGTCTCTAAATGAAGTTTTCTACTTTTTATGCGTCTTTCAAGTGAATTACCCATGATGTCTAGTGTATACTTAGGCGAAGTACCTAGCATCCAAAAGGCTATGGTTTCTACTCTTTCTCCTTTCTATGACTAATTTTCCCTCAAGACGGTCGTCATCCATCCATAGTCAAGAAAATTTCTCTATCTATGACTAAACAAAATTAAAAACTACTCCTAAAAAATAAAAACTACCCGGTTCAAAAGGCACCCCCTCAGAAAAGAACCGAAAAGAAAAACCAAAGGGTGAGTGAGATATGCCTCTAATAAAACTAAAAAATCTTTTTGTATATATATTATTATTTTTTCAAATAAAATAAACTCCTATGGCATACTCACCCTAAACACATAGTTATCGAAGGAATCCCCACCCCACACATAAAATTATGCTTTGTCCCCAAAGCAATTTAGAGAAAAAGATGAAGAAGAAGGGTGAGAAATACTCCCTAAGGCCCTCTAGGCCCTAGCTAACAACATGTTTCTTCAATTTTGATGAAAGGGGCAAACGACCCCATACTTAAGCTTAAACCATGCTCTTTAGCTTTCAAATTTGGGTATTCAGACTTCTCCAAACCTGCAAAATAAAAAAAATAAAATGTGACACTATAAAAATAAAATTAAGACGCTACACTACTAGTTGGGTTGCCTCCCAACAAGCGCCTGATTTAACGTCGCGGCACGACGCCATCACTACACCACTTTTCTTTCCACTTAGAACTTATGAATTGCACCCCTAACTTTGCATCAAACTTTCTGCTTCTCTCAAGGGGCGGTGGTATAAAGATGAAGGAACCAAGTAAATAATGTCGCATCTTACACTTCTTGGCCCTTAAGTGAGGAATATCATTTTGTCTTTTTGGTATGGCAAATTTTAGAATGTAAGGACCTTGTTCCTCATTCACACACTTCTCTACTAGATCAGATGACTCAATTGTGATGTCATCATCGAAACATAATGTAGAAATGTTATTAGAATAAGGTCCAATAGTACCTAATCCCAAAGTTGCATTATTTATGACATGCTCACTTTCATACTCCCTCTCAATGTCACCCTTTATCAAAGAATGATAGTTGAATGGATGAATTTCTTCTTTCTGCTCCACTAGTTGGCCAGCATCCACAACAACCTTTTTCTTCAAGTGATCCTCCAAGTAATGGATATCTGAGACAAATTGGTATATCTCTTGTCTGACCTCAACCCTACCTTCTATCAGCTGTGTCGTAATGTATGTAAGATTATCACAGAGAAACTCATGAAATTTAAATTTTTCCTCTTGTTCCCTTATCCAAGATTGGCTCACTATATCTGCTTCCTCACAGCTTTCTCCTAGTAGGGACTCACTTTCTTCTTCTACTAGGGGTTTATCTTGGGTATTGACTAAAATCATAACTTGTTGATCAATACAAGTTTTAGACATAGTCTGTATCTCTGAGAGTTGGGAACCTATCCTCTCCACAGACTGACTAGTATCCAATTCAGCAGATTGAGTAGGTGTACACCACTCGCTCTCCGAATTTTTTTGACAAATACTCTCCTGGTGGGGTCCTCCACAAAAACAACAAGAATCATCATCATTCAACCACCATCTATCCCAGGCTGACATACTAAGAAGAGTGGTAAAAAAAGTAAAAGAAACTAAAAAGATAACTATGTAAAAAAAAATATATATATACGTACAACTTAGATAAATAACTTGAAAAAGTCTAATCTAGATAAACAATTAACTTCTAAGTCCCCGACAACGGCGCCAAAAACTTGCTGCGTCCTAATGCACACGCAAGTGTACGCGATCGTACAAGTAATATAGGATTGTAAGTCCAGATATCGTACCCACAGGGACTTGTCGATTAAATATTTTACTAAGTTAAACTAGTTCTAATTATTTATTCAAGCGTAAAATTTCAAAGGTGGATTTATTATTAACTAATCTAGAAATAAAAAGAAGAAGTTAACTAATAAACAATTAACCAAACAAAGAGTAGGTTTTTACGTAATCAATATGATGAAATTGATCTAGTACTATGGATTCGCTAACAATCATGTTAAGTAAGCAATTTCATCGACTTGTTTATTTATCTAGTTATTGATTCAGAGGTTGATATTACAACTACGGTCTCTCGAGCCTCTAGTTGCCTAGTCAAAATAGTATCACAACTACATCGTTGAGCGGGGATGTGACATCTTATTTTAAAAGCATTTATATTTCTTCCTGTATGAACCAAACAAGGCGTTCTAGGTATATCTCTATCCTAGTCGCTAACCTACCCTTTACATTACAAAAGAGAGGTCTTGCTCCCTATATTATTCATTCTATCTCAATGATTCTTCTCTCGAGTTCACAAAGATATTATAAATTTATTTTAATGGTCGGGAAGCATTAAAATAGTAAGCACAAGAATATAAGAACAACTAATATGATAAACAAATAATTGAATCAATCATAAAGGAGAAGAAAAGATGAAACCAATATTCTCCGGCCTCCACGACGTCTCCTAGTTCTTCGTAGGTCAAACGTTACGTAAAAATCATGATTTGAGATGTATTTATAGAGTAGGAGGAAAATAACCCTTTTTCTACTTGGATTTAGAGTAGAAAAAAGCTTGGAATTTTTCTGGGTTAGGCTCTGGCGCGCCGCGCCAACTTCAGTCTTCTGAAGTTTGGGGCCTGAGGCGACGTACCACCAATGCACCAGCCACACCCCTCAGTAGTTTGGGGGCTGGGGCGATGCGCCACCGATGCGCCACAGCCCAGATTTTCTTCCTTTGATCTCTTTTTCTCCCGGAACGTTGCTAACTCCTTTCCAATGCTTTTATGCTTCCATTTTAGCTCTCATGGGTTGTTTTTCTTCATATTTTCCTTTCAAAGCATCTAATCACAAATATTAGCTCAACAACATGAAAAGGTAGATAATCATAAGGATATACATGACTTTTGCCCTCAAAACAAGGCTAAAACATGGGTAAATGAGGCAATTGGGCGTATAAATATGCCCGAGATCAGTACCTGATGGGTAGCTCCCCTTTCGCAAAGTTCAGAGTTTGCAAAATCTCTTGTTGTACACCCTCCCTCTAAAAAACACTAAGTTTTTATCACTGTTTGCCTCTAAACAGACACCTTAGAGAAATTGAGGAACACATCAAATAGAATTTTAACAGACTGCTTGGCTCCCCTAAAAACAGTAAAAGATCGTCCAAGTGATTAGACTTAGATTCCTATTTGAAGACATTCTTATAAATTACAATTATATACAAGTTGAAGTTTCTGGAATCTGTTGAAGTCTTTTTATCTTGTCTAAACCTATATTGTGATTTTCTTTTGGGGTACATGTGTGTTTGTGTTTATGGGTATCTGAAGTAGGTAAACTGTTTAAACTTTGAAATTTCTTTGTATAAGTTTGGGGTAAATTTAAAGAACTTGGTATGAATAGTTAGTTAAATAAAGGAAAGTAGTTAGGTATCTGCAGTTGTTAAACTGTTTAAAATATGTAGCATGCATACTTAATTTTTTTATATGCAGGAGAAGGGGAATTGGATCTGTTGCGGAATTAAACTTGGATTTGGCTTAGCATAAATGCTATGACTAGGTAAATTTTTTTAATCTTTTGCCAACACATGCCAATACATGATTCTGATAACTTGCTTGTGATTTTTAGAATTAAAGTGTGTAGTAATTAATGTTTTTGTATATTGAAAGATCTAACACTAATGTTGGGATTTTAGGAAGTCAAATGTTCCATCCAAAGATTGGATGGATTTACCTAGGTATTCCCAAGAGTATATTGATGGTGTTAGATCTTTCTTAAATTTTGCTTATACTTATGGAGAACCTCAAGGCAAACAAATTTAGTGTCCATATGATCGGTGTGGTAATATTTGTTGGAGGTAAAGAAAAGAAGTGCA
The DNA here is from genome assembly GCA_003996215.1 of Jaltomata sinuosa. NCBI lineage: Eukaryota > Viridiplantae > Streptophyta > Magnoliopsida > Solanales > Solanaceae > Jaltomata > Jaltomata sinuosa. Next base: position 164,582 of record QJPP01000827.1, on the reverse strand, counting down.
TAATCATCTAATAGACCGTGGATTTGTTAAAAATTATAAAAGATGGATCAATCACGGGGAATGGGAAATCCAGTTGGATGTTGATGATCATATGGATGACCCATGTGATGATATTGATGGGTTGTTAAATGATCAATTTAGGCATGTTGCACAAGCTGAAGAAGTTTATGAAGGTCCAAATAAAGATGCCAAGAAATTCTAATTATTCTATAACTTAGTTGAAGAAGAAGTTTATCATTCACAATCCATGTATATTTGTTGAAGTCTCTACATGGATGAAGCAATGAATCATTCACTTCTCTTTTAGAGTTATTAAAAGAGGCCATGCCCGAGTTTAATATTCCTCCATCCTACAATAAATCCAAGTCTATGGTAAAGGATCTCGGTCTTCACTATGAGAAAATTCATGTGTGTCCCAATGATTGCATGTTGTTTAGGAATGATGATAAGGATGCTGAATTTTTCCGTATTTGCAGAGCTTCTCATTATATTAAACCTACTGAAGTGGACAATGAGGTTGTGGAGCCTTCTAAAAAATCTCATCGTGTTCCACCAAATATTTTGAGACACTTTCCCTTAATTCCTAGACTTAAAAGGTTATTTATGTGTTCAAAGACAGCAGATTCATTGAGGTGGCATGGCGAGGAGCGTTGTAAAGATGGAAAGCTAAGGCATCCCGCTGATGGCCAAGCATGGAAAGAATTTGATAGGTTGTATCCAGATTTCGCACGAGATTGTCGTAATTTGAGACTTGGATTGTCAAGTGATGGATTCAATCCATTTCAGACCATGAGTATATCTCATAGCACATGGCCAGTTATATTAATGGTTTATAATTTGCCACCTTGGATGTGCATGAAACCAGAATACTCTTTGTTGTCTTTACTTATTTCTGGGCACCGATCACCTCGAAATGACATTGATATTTATTTACAACCGTTGATAGATGAGTTAAATTTGTTATGGAGTTTAGGAGTTGAAACATATGAGGCTTCAAGAAATCAAACCTTTCAAATGCGAGCAACTCTTATGTGGATGATCAGTGACTTCCCTGCATATGCTATGTTATCTGGTTTGAGTACAAAGCGAAAGATGGCCTGCCCTTGTTGTAAATTTGGCACTAATTCTTGCTATCTGAAACATAGTAGGAAAATGTGCTATATGGATCATCATGTCTTTTTACCCATGAATCATCTGTGGAGATCTAAGAAAAGATCTTTCAATGGAAAAATTGAATTTAGGCCTCCTCTGCCTTTGTTAAATTGAACTGATGTGCTGAATAGCTTAAAAAACATGAGCAATGTGTTTGGGAAGAAGATAAAGAGATCAAATGATGGCCACTGGAAAAAAAGGTCAATATTTTTTGAATTGCCTTATTGGGAGCACAATCCATTACCCCACAACCTTGATGTAATGCACATAGAGAAGAACATAGTTGATAACGTAATTGGAACTCTTTTGAATATTTTTGGCAAAACAAAGGATCATGCAAAGGCTCGTTATGATATGAAAGAGATGGGAATTAGAAAGAACCTCCATGCAAAAGATACAACGGATGGCAAGAGAATAAAGATGGCAAAAGCGTGCTTCTCAATGACTAATGGAGAAAAATCAATTTTTTTGTGGAGTTCTAAAGACAACAAAGTTTCCTGATGGTGGTGCCTCTAACATATCTAGGTGTGTGCAACTAGATGAAAGAAAAATATCTCGTTATAAGACACATGATAACCATTTCATGTTACATTACTTGCTGCCAATACCAATTAAAAGCATCCTTCCTGATCCAGTTGTTATTGCTTTGATTCGTCTGAGTTCCTTCATCCATTGTTTATGTCAAAAAGTTATCACATTGGAGGAAATAGATTGCTTAGAAGTAAAGATCATAGAAACAACAAATCAGTTGGAGCGAATTTTTCCTCCTACATTTTTTTGAATAATGATTCATTTGCCTCTTCATTTGGCAAATGAGGTGAGATTAGGAGGTCCAGTTCAGAATCGATGGATGTATTCCTCCGAGAGAGATATGTGTACATCCAAATCGTATGTCCGCAACAGAAATTGTGCAGAAGGATATATAGCAGAGGCATATCTGGTTGAAGAGTGTTTAACTTTATGCTCTAGATATGTGCATGAGGGTGTATGCACCAGATTTAATAGAAGAGCCCAAAATGATGATGAACGTGGCTCGGGTGGTGCTCAAACTTGCAGTTTGTTTCCTAACAATTGTTGTCCTTTAGGAGCAAAGAAAGTTGTTGGTACTATTTTAGATACCAAGTCATTAAATCAGGCGCATGCATACTTATTGGCCAATTGTGATGAAGTTCAAGAGTATATTATGTACTGTAATCACTTCTAGTATTTCTTTTTTACATATAGTTTTCAACTTATTTTATTTATTATTCTAACAAACTAAAAATACTTGTGTACAGAGAGCATGAACTAGAAGTTAATAATCAGTCACGAAGATCTAAATCGAGCAAGGCTAAGAATCATAGTCAGAGCATCGCCCAATGGTTTGAAATTCGTGCTTTGCAAGAGGATGTGCCTGATCTTATAAAAGAATTGGCTAGAGGACCAAATTCAGTTGCTAAAAGATGTTCTGGGTTTCTTATTAATGGATATAGATTCCGTACTAGGTATCATGATGCAAGGCGTAAAACCCAAAATAGTGGTGTTACATTAATTGCCTCTACCACAAGTTTTGCAAGCTCAAAGGATAAAAATCCAGTTGATGCAGATTAGGCTTATTATGGAAGAAGAGTTGATATAGTTGAGTTAGACTATTACGACCATTTTAAGGTTGTTTTATTCAAGTGTGCCTGGTATGATGTTGGAAAATATATGTATGGTCTTACTTATGTCTATTTCAACAAGAAATACTCTCTGGAAGAGCCTTTTGTGCTAGCATCTCAAGTGCACCAGTGCTTCTATGTTATAGATCCATATGATCAAGATAGACATTATGTTATGAAGACTATTCCAAGAGACTTGTTCAATGTAAGTGATGAGGTTGAACAAAGTTATGAAAATGAGCCTTTTGAACATTTGATTGTTCCATCTATACCAGATGATGATGGTGAAGTTGTCTTAATAAGGAATGATGTACCAGAAACAATTATTGATGTAGATGATGTGGCTGCTGAAGGATTTCCTTCTCAACATATTGAAGTTGAGTATGACAACGAGACTAAAGACGAGTTTGAAGATGATTCTGAAGACGAGTCCGAAGAAGTGTCTGAAAATAATTTTGATGATGAACCGTGACTTTATTATTTTGTTATTGACCCATAGTATTAGTTTTCTCTTTATGTTATTTGACTCTTTATTGGTACAAAAACTCTTAGCTATGTAATATGTAGAAACACATATGAGATTGGCATTGATTATGTATTTTGTTGACTTTTTTATTGTGCCTGATTGTTATTCTGATTTTGACCCATAACTCAAGCTTACTCTTTTGTGTGCCTGATTAATATTTTGATTTGTAAATTGCACTTCTTACTTAAATACTCAATTTTTTTAATTTTTCAGGTAGTTGTCATCTTAAGAAGGTGTGCAGACGAACGATATTTGAGGCAACACAGTGATACTAAACAGGTATCCCATATTTATTGCCTGCAATCTTCTACCATTTTTATACCTTTTGTGCAAGTCTGTAAGATAATGTCCATTTTTCTGAGAATCAGGTCCTAAATATTATTTACATTACTACTCTTGGAGAATTTGTTTTTCTTATTTTAGTAGAAACACTTGAGAAAAGTTTGAAGTGTTACCAATTATATACTTGTTTGCTAGTTGGTTAAGCTTTTCCTAGTCACGAAGATGTTCTTCTGATGCCTTATTTTCTCTACAACCAACACCTTGTATCTAAAAGTAGGTTAATTTGGATCAAGAAGAAGGGAACTATTGGATTAGCTCACTATTGGAGCTTTCTCCAAGCTGACAGAAAATTTCTACCAAATAAAAGAAGCTGATAAAAGACAGAACTATTTTGAATCCGCTTACATAATTGGTCAAAAAAATAGTCTTGTCTTTCCCTTGTCTTGCTCCTTCTTGAAATATCTTAAAGTTACAAATGTCTTAGAATTACTAATCTTTGAGGAAAGAATGTTAAAGAGTGACTCATTACTGACCTATTGTCAAATCTGGAAAAGAACAGTCCATAATGTGATTTAGAAATTCTGCTTTGTGATGACTTATCTCTGTTAGGGGTACTGTTTTGAGTCAGGATGAGGAAAAGGGTACTCTCAACCCCAAAGGAACTCTAAAAAATGTAGCAGTCTTCATGTTTTGTGTAGTACATACATTCTCTATCCTCTTTTTATTTGGGACTTGGTTACATTTTATATGTTTAAGTGACAAGGTTTATTCATGTTTGTTCTAATAAGCTTGAGTATGGTCATGGTTCAGTAATCCAGAACTTGAACATGTGAAGTATTTGGTTAACTTGTTTGTTTCAAGGTGTGTATTCTAACCTTAGGGGAAGCGAGCAGATTATATAAGTTTAGCCTTATGTTAACACCTCTAGCTTCACGAAATAAAATGGGAAATATGAGGTAAAATGAAATATTTAGAGATAGTAACCAGATTAGGCCATAAGGAAGGACATCCAGTATACTATAAATTGTGAACAAACTTGCTACCCAGTAAAATCAGACCCTATATCAATGCACAATCAATGCACTTCAAGTTGAGTGTTCAAAGTGTTTGTAGCAGATGAAAGAACAAGGTTAAAGACAAATAAAGTTCTGGGTTATTTAAGATTGTCTGGAAAGATTTGACAGTAAGAATTCATCGGATCATATTTGTAACTAGCTATCTAAGTTAAAGATTGCTAAAGATTAGTGATTATAAGAAAAAAAATGGTGACTAACTTGGCGTAAGAAGAAGCTTAAAGTACATTATTAAATATGGCCAATTAACTTAGCTTGAAAGGTATTATGCAATTTCCAATTAGAGATCCCTTTGCTTAACAAGCAAAATATTCATATTATTCTGTACTACAAATAATCTCTCCTTATATATATATATATGCACAAACGTACTATTAAAAGTTATCTACAACATGTGTCATGGGCTGTTATTTTCTTTTCTTTTGTGTATAAGAAACCTCAACCAAATAAGGTAGTTTTTTTTCAAAAGAAGATATCATGGCCAGTCAGATTTTAATGCTACGGGTTTTGGCCTAAAGAAATTGGCGATTGTAGGTTTCTTTGTTCACCTATGCTTTGATGTCTCATGGGAGTGTATTTTATTGTGTCATATTTGACTACATGGACATGCAAATGAAAGTTCCTACTTTCCCGATATTGTGATTTAGCTGATATAGAATACAAACTCTCTATGTAGGAAAAAAGAATCTTCTTTGTGGTCATGTTTTTCTTGTAGTAGTAAGTCTTGTTGCTCATGTTGTCCAAGCTGCTCATTGAAGTGCTCAGGTTGCTCTTGTGAGTGGTTAAACTGCTAAGTTTTCTCTTGTAAGTGGCTTGTAAGTAGCCAAGCTGCTCGAGTTGCTCTGTTAAGTGGCCAAGCTGCTCAAGTTGAACACTCAATTTGTGTACTAATAATGAAACAGAAATGTCAAATTCTTGAGAATCCTGTGACATGTTTTCAAGTAGCGATCCAGATTGTATTAGGTGTTGTTCACTGTTGAATGATCACTTAGAAATTATACATATATGTTACACATAGATCTTTATATTTTTGCTGGGAGGGGATTGTGGCTTGATTGTTCCTTTCTCTGGGCTGATTGTGGCTTAACAAGTTAAAAACTTATTCCTTGTAATTCACTTAAATGCTCTATGGCCAAGCCTAATGGTTGCACTAACAACATTTATGGTGTGCAACCTGAAAATCCCTTCAGAAAACAACATGGAAATTAGCAGAGGATTCTTTTGCTGTGAAATTCATTGATGAACTAAAAATAGGTTCAATTGCTTCAATTCATCAATTCTTGTCAGATTTCTATTATAATTTGATGTGTTTTCTATTTCTGTTGCAGAGTTGAAGTCACTAAAAGAGAAGAAAATAGAGAAATTAGAAGAAGGTAAGAAGAATGAGTCAGGCAGCTGTTGTAAAGAAAAAAGTCCCGAATCCGAATAAAGCTCAAAGTCCTATGAAGAATGTGAATTCCAATGTTCAATACCAATCAAGTACGGAATTGGCCCAACAATATAAGATTAATAGAGAACAGCTTGCAAAATGAACACAATGATAAAACTAGGAAAGTGCAGGCACCAATGGCGCTTAAAAGAAAGAATCCTGAGTCGTCTGTTCCACAACAAGGAAAGAGCAACTTTCTTGGGCACAAGCTAATGATCCAATTGCCCTCGGGAAAAGAGATTAATACTTCACAGATGATTACAGAAAAAGGAAAAAAAACACAGAAGTTATTTCAAACTCAAATTGGAGAGTCCATTCAAAAGAAAGGAATGGAATTGCCTATGCACAACCTCACATTCCAAGCGTCTTCAAAGATAGATGTTAATACTTCACATTTCATTGGAAGAGCACAAGAAGAAAAGAAACAACATATTATTCAAGGGCTTCAAAACTACAAACAAGTGAAGAGGAAGTCAGTCCTACCTGCGACTAGTCTTGATCAGTTTTTAGAAAAACAAGAGATACACATAGGTGGTGAAAAACAACATGATATTCACCCAACAACTGATCTACCAGCTTCTTTTGTTGATGAACATAATAAAGTATGGATGATCTTACGGAACAAGAAGAAATAGGCGAGGATCGGTGTACTAGAAATGAATATATGAACATTGATTGCAGTACAAATGGTATGTCTTAGGCTTTTTAAGTTTATTAATCATTTTAATTTTGTTCTTATTGCTTGACTATTACATCAATCTAGGGATATCGGAGAAGAAAAATGTTCGAGGACAAACAACATGTAAGAATATTCATGCAAGAAATTTAGATGAAAGAGAGGAGGTTATATTTTACAAAGGACAAGCAGTGGGACCAACTGTCAAGACAGTTTCTAACTTAAGCAGCTTCATAGGAACAATTGCAAGGAATCCTAGATTTATCACCTTGTTGTACACTAGTTGGCAAGTTGTGCCAAAGGAAAATAAAAAACCCATGTGGGACTATGTCAATGTAAGAAAAATCAATATTTGAGATTGTATATTTATTGTTTGTTATTACTAACTCAAGCTAAATATATTTTGTTTTGCATAGTCAAAATTCTTAATTCCAATAGAAGGAGAGAAATGAGTGATGGATGGTCTTCGTGATGCTTGGAGGCAATACAAGAGAAGTATTAATGATAAATGTTTTAATAAAGAACTTACTGATGAACAAATGCTAGCAAAATGTCCCGATGACATTCCTGAAGTTCAATTGCGCCAGTTGATCCAGTATTGGAAACATCCAAATGTTCAAGTGAGACTAAAACAGTGCATTTCTACTCTTGGACATAATTTGCATCATTTCTATTCTTTGTTTTTTGAATTATAAATTAATACATCTCTTTTTATAGAATTTTAGGCTGTGAGCGAGGTACATTCTCAAAACATAAAAAAACAAAAGTGGAGGCATCGGATGAGACCTATCAGCTTTGCAAGAGTATGCTTTACATTGGTAATATTTAGTAGACACACTGTGAAAATCTGAATTTTTCATTTTTTTGTACTTTGTCAGAATGTATTTGTCACGACCCGATTTCTCAAGTCATGATGGCACCTAGAATCCCCCAGTAGGTGAATCAATTCCCGTAGCCCAGAACGGTTAGTAATGGGCTACTACCTAACCAAAACGCACCAGCAAGCAGAAGTAAGCGAAAGCAAAACTCGAATATAAATACATAAAGGAAACTACACCAACCCCACGACTTGGTATCAATAGTACAGAAGCTTCTAATTGGATACAAGTGCTAGTAGTAACAAAATACAACATAAATTGCCTCCGAAAGTACAAGGTGCAACAGTACAACAGATGAGATGTAGACAAGTCCCGACCGTCAGGCGCTCACCCTAGTCTCAAAGATCCAAAAGCTGCACGAGTCTCCAACGTGATCAACGGCGAAAGCTCAGCTAATATCTGCACAAAAAAAGTGCAGAAGTGTAGCATGAGCACCAAAACCATGGGTACTCAGTAGGTATCATAGGCCAACTGAGCGCATATAAGATATAAAAGCAGTAAGTAACAGATAGCAAGAAAGCAGTCACTGAGGCAATAAGCAAGGCACAAAGAGCTAGCACAGATCATCCATAACCAAGAGCTTCAAGTAACACATGCTAGCACAGAGATACAATTACACAGAGTCACAGGTGAAGGAAAGAAGAACGCACCTGGAGTCGTTGCACAACAACATAAGTAAGTAGAGAGAGAGTTGAGAAAATAGCGGTATACCGATAACCTCAAGTGGAAGGAAAAGATGGAGAGTAGTCTAACATACTGAAAATGGAATCAACCAGTATAAGGAAATCATAAAACCAATACAATCATATGATAGCATAACCAGGGAATCACCTCACAAGTACAACCCTAGGATGAAATAACTAGGCCACAATACCCGAGAGATACCACTCAGCTTCCCACAAGAATAGAACCAGAGTCTCACACACTCTGCTCAGAAGGCCACACAAAAGTGCCTCAATAAGATAGGACTCCAAAGCCCTCTCAATAATCAAAAATCCCACAACTAAAGCCTCAACAGGCTAGCCATCACAAATCTTTTAAGAACCGAGTGCCAAGACAAGCTCTAAATAAAGATAGGAGTAAATATAGTCTACCTACAGTCCCAACGGCCGCCCATACAACCGAGGAACACAATCAAGTGAATGCAAACCCTCCGGCATCCCATACTACCGGAGCGTACACTGAACACACAGCAAACAAGGGTGGAATCCAATGCATGATATGATATAATATGAAATAGAACCTCTGTATGTACCTCCTTCGGTGCCAATCGGTCCCAGTAGGCAGGTTCCATGGAAGGACTCAGCTTGTATACCTCTACTCCACCGTATACCCTTCCCTCCGGCACACGCAGCCCAAAGCCCCAGGCCCGGAGCGGCAAGGTCCATGGAGGTCCCTGACCCCATACTAAAACTCAGTATCAAGACATATCATCCGGAAGCAAGTCCAGGATCAAGATAGAGACCCAGTCTCAAGTATGCATGCCCAGACCCCGTCAAGGACTAAAGTAGTAGAAAATGCCTCAAAAACCCCTCCAAGGGTGCCCGGGCGTAACCGAGTCTAAAACTGTAGTAAATCAAGTCTAGTGCTCCGCCTAGCAGAGACTAGTATCAGTAATAAAATCAAGTCTGGTGCTCTGCCCCGCAGAGACTAGTACCAGTAATAAAATCAGTGCGAAAACATCCAAAAATCCCCTTTTCTATCAACAACAGTACCAAAAATGGGCCCCTAGGGCCATTCAAATTTAGGAAAACTGTCAGTAGTGGCTCACAGCCAAAACTGTAGTAAAACATGCAAGGGAAAACCTTTTTCATGGATGATATGCTCGCACACAAATATAAAAGTAGCCCAACGGCTCACAATAATTCCTATCAGCTCTGCACAGGCCCAATAGCTACTCAGCAGACATAATCAGCCTAAAAGGATAATCTCTATGTCCAGGACTCGCGGACATTCCCAAATAGCCCACCATCTATGTTCCAGAGTCAATACAAGGCCACACAGGACCGCAAAGGTAATAAACATTACTACGCGAATACTACAAACAACGTATGAAATAAATGGACGAAAGGCGGACAAGGTCTGGGGTACCAACCTATAACAACCCATCCAAGGATGCTAATTAATGCAGTTATAGCCTATATACGCAGAGTCTAGGTAGAAAAAAACCATAACCTACCTGTCATCCGATGACTAGCTGCGGGAACGGCATCGTCCAGACTCGAACAGCTCCAGGAAGCTTTGAATCACATAAAACAAATACTTTCAACTGAAGCCCCAAAGGCGTCTCTATGAAGGCTGACCAACCAAGGTAATGGAACAATTGCTAGAATCAACGAGGCTGCAAGAACGAGCCATAGCCATTTGATAAGGTGTTAATGTCACACTCGCAACCAGCCAACTCCAAAACATAAAATGAGGCCAATAAAAATAAGAAATGGCAGCTAAATCCAACAATAATATGTTAACCACATTTCAAAGGAGCGACGAGCTCCCGAGGCACTATTTCAAGGCGTACTTCACTTTGTCCAATCCAATCACTATCGTATGCGATCCCACAAAGAATCGCACAATTTCCCAATCCCTCCAACACCTTACCACAACCATAACACCACAACAATAACCAAACATAACAAGATAAAGGGGCTGTCCAAAGCCACAAATCCAAAATACCACTTTGTGGCTCAGAAATCCATAAAACAATACTAGAACATATAATAACGAAGGAGGGTCGTAGGGGAGAGATTTCCTTGACAAAAATATTCAATATCCTCAGATTAACAACCTGAATCCTTGCAGTAACAACAAACAAATCCAAAATCAACAAGAAACTACTACAAGATATCGGCAACAACAACTTTTCTAACTAGAAGCTTAAAATCTGGATCCAACAAATAGATAAGTGTACGGGATCCATACCTCACAATAATAACTCCATAGCTACTGCCAAATATTCAGAAGACACCTTCTAGCTTACTGCATCAACACCCACGAAGATACGCCATGAAATCGACGGGGAATACTATACCAAAATGACGAGCTCACGACGTAGAGCAACTTCCGTTAAACTTACGAATTGAAAGGATCAAAGTCCATGGATTATTTATGGACTCTCACTCTGATTTTCTGAAGCTTTTGGGTGATTTTTATGAATTAAAACGAAGCTGGAACACCTTTTATAAAGCAAAACCGACTTAGGATGCGGGCCCCGCTTTGACGTGTCTGCTTGCGCGGTCTTACGAAAACATGAATATCTCTCTAGTCTTAAGTCGTATGGACAAACGGTTTAGTGCATTGGAAACTAGACTCGTAGACCTTCGATTTGGTATATTGGAGGCCCACTAACTCTTTATAGATAGGGAGAAACATCCCAAGACATTTAACCCAAATTTGAAGAGAATTCCTTAAAGGAATTTACAATAACTTTTTCCGACTTTTGTTTCGCAACTTGCTTGACTTCAAAACTTATCATACGACCATTTTTCGATTATAATTCCTCATAGAACATCCTTCTTAGTATATTAGACACTATTAGTCTTACCCCAAAGGCACGGGTTACTTTAAACCTTCCAAACGGGCGAGGTGTTACACGAGGCATTTCTTTAACTCAAACTTTCGAGTAAGGAATTCCTTTGATCTAGAACCTTGGTCAAATTCTTTGATATTACCACGAATTTTGCTGGAAGTCAACGATCTCCAAAGTTGAATCTCTAAAATGAGGAACGGCCATAACGACCAAACAAATGGCCTGGGCACCGAACTACCGGTCCCGAAAAGCCATAAATGACTTGGGGCCACTACAAGTAAGCTCTAATGGTACAAGAAAAGAGAAAATGTGTAAATGACCGGAAGGGTCATTACATTATTGGTGTCTGTTTTAACTGTATTTGATAAAATTTATAGCGTGCAACCAAATAAAATAAGGAGGAACCATCACAATCTGAAATGTTTATTGCAACAGATACAAAGACGGGGAAAGAATTTCAAGCAGATAGCCAAATTGTAATAGTAAGTCATTTTTGTGCTATGTTCCTCTTCTTCTTCTTCTTCTTTGCTGGACTGTTTGCTGGGAGAGGAGGCCATTTTTTTTCAATTCCTAATATGAGTTGATGCACTGTTTACTAGGAGGGAATGTCAATTTTTTTCTTTGCTGGACTGTTTACTGGAAATTGAATCAAAGTGGACCGGTAAAGGTGAACTATCTTAATCTGTTCTTTTTTTGGTGTAAACAAAATTTTACTGGTGCTACTATTAATTTATTTTGTCATGCCATGTTAACTTGTTTATGCTATGTGTTATGGTAAAATATACTACCAGTAAAGCTACCTATGAGTTCAGTTAGTATGGTATATGTATGTATATATTGTTACACTTCCGGTAGATGCTTTCGATTTGATTCTGTCACAATTCTTGAACCAAACTGAAAGATATATATAGTTTAAAATATAGTTGAGTGAACTCTGTCATGTTAAAAATTTGAGCAATGTTACTCTAACAAGAAACAACTGGTACCTAAAATTCTAACCAACTATTTGTGTGGAGGCTGATTTAATTGTCAATGTATAAGAATATAGGTATTGGTCAGGGGTTTTTGTATATTTTAGCTATTTGTTGAGTGAATCTTTAGATGTCAATTGCTGGTCCCAAGCACCTTTTGTGTTTATATATGTTGTTTACAGAACTTTTTTTTGAGAGGCTGAACTTCAGAATAGTCAAAATTCAGGGGAAACATCGAATGATGCATTCAAGGCTGTGTTTGGAAAGGAGCAGCCTGTTAGACTTAGATGCTATGATAGATCAGTGACAACTAGTTCTCTGAAAAAAGATGAGGAAATGAATAAGCTTAACCAAAATCATGCCAATGAAGTCACTTCTCTTAAGGAAGAAATGCGTGAAATGAGAGAAGAAATGAGATATTTTTTCAGTCAATTGGTGCAAAACAACACTGGATTAAATATTCAAGATATACCAGGATGTGTCGGATCTAATCTTCCTTCACCTGTTGATGCAAATAGTGCACTAAATTGTAAAAGGGAAAAATCTACCAAATTATTCTGGTTCAGCTAATACTTCAATTTCTGAAAAGGTACTTTATAATTCACATTCACAAGTTGGTTTCTTTCGTGGACTACTGCTTCATTACTTTTTCAAAAAAGATGATTTGGGAGTGATGGGAGGCATGACTTTTAAACTGGAACTCTGATTTGGACTTGTAGATGGAATATGGAGGAGGCTTAGCTACTAAATCAAGATCATGTATTTCTGTATTCAAAAACAAATCTCATTTACTTAGACAAAAATAACCCTATATGAGGAATTTAAACTTGTAGGTGCTATCTAGGAAATAAGGCTATTGATAAGGAAAGAACAAAGGGAAAAAACTATCATTGTAAAATGAAACAGTAATGGACCATGTGCTAAAAACATGAGAGGTCCTCAAATCATTGAAGTGTTTTTGGTATCAGTTGAAGTTGTGGAGCAGTAGTAATAATAAAGTCTTCCAAAAAAAATCCCATTGGAGGACTTCACAAAATCTGACAAATTCTTGTTGTGTCAATTGAAGTGTTTGTTTTGATGAGTCCTTTTACATTTTCTCACAGAAAATGTGGTTTTCTAAGTATTAAACCACTTCCGAGGATTGATAAAAGTTTTTATAAAAGTTTGTGGGTGTTCAAGAGAGTTGAAGAATAATCTTGATTTAGTAACTTGAATAGGTTCTTTGTAAATTTGGTTGAAGCATAATCTTGATTTAAATAGTTGAAGGCACAGTTGATTGATTGAGCTTAATCATGTTGAAACTGAACTTGATTTTATTCCTGATGTTGAAATGATTATTTTGTAAATGGGGTGGTAGGTAAATCTTGGTTTTGTAAAGCTTTGTAAATGGGGTAGTGCATTTTGTGGATTTTCTCTAAGTTATTGGTAACTTACAGACCCTTTGAAATGGCAGTGAGTTCTTGATCTATTTCTCTTGTATTTTGATAAATGTTTGAGCTGAAATGGGTTCTATATTATGCTGCTTTATTTGGCCAATTGTGATGAAGATTTGAGCTTAATCATGCTTTATTTGAAATGAGATTTGTTTTTGTTATGCTTGAATGGGTTCACAAGCAATTCTCTTTTTTTTTTCCAGTAAGCTTGTTAGTTACTACAACATCAAGTTGGTTTTGGTTTTGATTTGTAAATGGGGACTGGAGGAAGTGCACAAGCTTTGGTCATGATTTTGATTTGTATAATTTTCATGTTATCACTAGCTAGTTGGTCTTGTCGCATTGAACATGATTTTTTCTAACTTTAAATTTTATTTTGAATGTGTAGGAAAATACCGGTGATCGAATTTGAATTGTTGCCACAAGTCAACTCGACCTATTGAAGTGAATGATAAAGAGTTGTTCAACTATTGTGATATATGTTTAAATACATTTTATTTTGTGTAATGAAATTTTTATTTAGGACTAATCTAAGAATGTGTTGGTGCATTTTGAATACATTGTTATTTTCGAAGTTTGTTGCAAATGGACTATACATTTAAAATTTATTTGATAATTTGTGTTTGAGATCATTTATATATGTATGTATGTATGTATATATATATATATATAATTCTGGCTATATATATGGAAGCCAAAATAATTATTTTCTGTTTATACAATGTTGCCACACTTTAAAAGTGTGGCTATAGAATTGTCAATTGTGTGCATATACATAAGAAAAGGTAACATTTTATAAGTGTTGTTGTAGAAGAGGTATAAAAGGCTGCACCTTTAAAGCGTGGACAAAACAAAGCTAAGGCCACGCTTTATAACTGTAGCTTCTATGGCCACATTTAACAAGCGTGGCCAATAACAAAGCTAAGGCCACGCTTTTTAACCGTAGACTTATCAAATAAAACTGTTGCCAATGAAATACTACAAAGTGTGGCCTTTGTAACTCATAGGCCACGCTTTTTAACCGTAGCTTCTATGGCCACACTTAAAAATCGTAGTCTAAAGTCAATGGTTACGCCCGGAAAAGCGTGGCCTAAAGGCAAAAAATGTAGCCTTTTATCAAAGGCCACACTTTTTGCTACTTTAGGCCACACTTTACAAGGGTGGACAACAGACTAAAATGTTGTAGTGATAATTCACTCCCCTTAACCAAAGTGCTCACCGAACAATTATATTCAATTGAAATAACACATGGGCATTGTGGTTCATATGCAACATTCAACCCAAACAACATTATTTAACCAAAATGTTGCGAAGATGATGATTTACCCTTAAGAATGATATCATCCAATCTATCATATGGCCAAACCATGCTTCAACTCAAGTGTGTTACTCAGACTTCACCCAAAAATACAAAATTTAGGGCTAAAATTTAACACAAGTTTCATGCATCAACATAAAATGAAGATCTACCACATTTTTCTCAAGCAAAATCAATAATATGCCCCAAAATTGGGGTCCCAAAATTCAGATCTAACCCAAAATTAACATGGAAGATTAAACTAGCATGCTTCATAATAAGTGTTCTCAATCTACTTAAAAACGTGGATTTAACATTGATGAACTTACCACAAGTGAAGATAAGGGAGTAAAAAGCAAAACTTCAAGCTTTTAGTGCCCAACAATAGTGACCCAACCTTTTGCCTAGAAAAAGGAGCAGTAGACGCTGGTGATGTGGTGGTGAAGGAGTTTGGGTAAGAGGGAAGAAGATTTTGGGGAAAGTTTGGAGGATTTTGGGAAAGAGTAATGGCATTTTTGTATGAGTATAATGGAGAAAGTAGTGGAGGGTGACAGTTTACACGGGAAAAAGAAGAAGAAAGGTTGAGGGTAAAATTTTGGGTCAGGTTGGTCAATGGGTAGGTCAACAAATTTTTTAAAAACTTACCTGAGTGCATCGTGACGTGCGATTCGCATATGACAATACTAATTTTCCACGTCACTTCACATGTGATGTTAGGAGACCAAATTTTTGCGCAGCTTTCTGGTTCAACATGCGATGGAGATGTGACATGCAAAACGGGAGGTGCGATCTGCACCTCCAATCACACATAACCTCTACTATTTCTTTTTCTTCTCAATTCACTGGTCTTGGGTGCGATTTTACATGTGACTCACAAAATGGGATGTGCGAGCTGCATGACCCTTCACATATGCTATCCAGTCTTTTTCTTCCACTTAGTCATTTTTCCATCATCGTGCATTCCTAAAACACACCAAAAACAACAAAAAGGGTTAGTGAAATCAATAAAAAAACACTTAGGTTGCCTCCCAAGAAGCGCTTGACTTTACATCGTGGCTCAATCATAGTACCTCAATCTCTCAATCATTACCCGAGAACATGCCAATCTGATTAGTGTGGCCCCTTCCCAAGCAAGGGAAGTGCTCCTTCAACATCTTCATTGCATTCTCTTGTTGCCAAGTTGGCAACACCATGTATTCAGGTAACTCCTTCATCTCAAAGTCACCATGGGCTTCAACCAACTTTCCCCTGGTAGTGATCACAGACACAACTCTAAACTCGTCTGATGGTCTAGTAGGTTGGCATACATTAAATGTAACTTCCTCACTCTCCATATAGAACTTGATCTCTCCTAGCTCCACATCAATAAGATCTCTCGCTATTGAAAATAGTGGTCTCCCCAATATGATAGGCACCATAAGATCAATATCGCAATCCAAGACCACAAAGTTGGTCGGCAAGATTAACTTGTCTACCTTCACCAACACATCAAACAAAATCCCCATCGGGGGTTTAATTGAGAGATTAGTCATTAGTAACCTCATTGGTGTAGGCTTAGGAGTATCTACGCGTAATTTTAAGAAAATTACAAGGGGCATCAAGTTGCCCCGAGATCACATAAGGCCTTTTGGAACAAAAATACCCCAATAGTACACGGGATGGTGAAAGCTCCAAGATCTTTCCATTTAGGTGCGATATTGCGCATCATTATAGCACTACAACTATGGGACACTTTCACAATCCCCACATGGATCACTCACTTCTTCTTTAGCATCTCCTTCATGAACTTGGCATAACTCGGCATTTGCATAAGAGCATCAACCAAAGGAATATTTGTCACGACCCAATTTCTCGATCATGATGGCACCTACAACCCCCGGTAGGTGAACCAATCCCCGTAGCCCAGAACACTTAGTAATGGGCTACTATCTAACAAATAAGAGAACAAGACGAAGAGAACAGATAAAAGGACTATAAATATATACATATGCGGAAACTAAACCAAACCCAAAGACCTGGTATCATAGTATAGAGACCAAACTACATACATGGAGTGCAAATAATACAAAACAATATATACAGATGTCTCTGAATGGTAATAGAGTACATGAAGCAAAAGATAAACTAAAGCTAAGCTCCGATCGCCAAGAGCTCACCCTCAGTCTGAAGTAGTCCCCAACAGATCCCCAAGCACGAATCACAGCGATCTAACAGCGATGGCCCACGCTAGGATCTGCACCCAAAGATGCAGGGGGTAGGGGTGAGCACCAAATGCGAAGCATAAGGTACCCAGTAGGTATCATAGGCCGACTGGGCACATATAAGATAAAAGCGTAGTAATAGACAGAATAGAAGCAAGCAGTCACAGAAATCAACGAAAGGTACACAGGAACTAGCCCAGAGGGAAATCAACAGAACCACATGTGAGGCCAGTAAGCAGAATATACACACCATAGGCACAGGTGAAAGTAAGGAGTAACGCACCTGGGGTCCTTGCAATAACAGTGTATACATAATAAGTTTACGAAATGGATGGTATACCGGTAACCTCAAGTGTAAGAAGAACAGAAGAAAGTAATGATAGGCATGCTCAGAGACATGAATCAAACTCAACTAATCATATCAATCTCAAATCAGAAACTAACAGTCTAGCAGTAACCAATCTCATACTTATCCATAATAGAGAACAATTCTGTAAGTAAATAGCAAAATTCTACCTACAGTCCCCCGGCGCCCATACAACCGAGGAACACAAACAAGTGAAAAACAAACCCTCCGGCATCCCATACTACCGGAGCGTACAATCAACAAACAAACAAACAAGGGTGGAGCCTCAAACAATGAATGATATGATGCATGAAGATCTCAAGTGAAATGGTATCTCTGTATGTACCTCCTCCCGGCGCCGATCCGGCCCAGCAGGTAGGTTCCATGGAAGGACACTGCCCGTATACCTCTACTCCACCGTATACCCTTCTTCTGGCACACGCATCCCGCAGCCCCTGGCCCGTATGGCAAGGTCCATGGAGGTCCCAGACCCCATACTAAAACTCAGTATCAAAACATGTCATCCGGAAGCAAGTCCGGTATCAAGATAGAGACCCAGTCTCGAATATGCATGCCCAGACCCTGTCCAGGACTAAAGGAGTAGGAAAATATCTCAAAAAAAAACCCTCCAAGGGTGCCCGGGCATAACCGGGTGTAAACACGAGAAAGTCATCTCAGGTGCTCGGTCCGACCGAGGCTAAATATCATCTCAAGTAGGAAGAAAACTCAACTAGCACCCCGGCCCTGCCGAGTCTAGCGTAGTAGTAAAACTGGTGTTTTAAAACATAATTTTACTTCCTTTTACCCAGGAATTTTCACAAGTTAAATCAAACCATTTCCAAATTATTTCCATAAAAAATGGGCCCCCCGGGCCATGCAAGGTTTAGAAAATGGCGCCAGTAGGCCCGAAGCCCCAATCGTAGTAAAACCTGTATAAAACCACTTTTTATGCATGAAAATGGTATGATCAAACACAATAGCTGCCCAGCAGCTCACAATCAACCTATCGACCCTGCACAGGCCCACAGCTACTCAGCAAGCATAACAAACCTAGAAGGATAATTCTATGCCCGGGACTCGCGGACATTCCCAAAATCCCACCTTCTATGTTCCAGAGTCAACAAGGCCTCACAGGACCACAAGGGTAAATAAAATATATCGGCAAATACTACAAGCAACGGAGGAACAAAAGAAGGAGGACATGAGTAAAGCGGTCGAGGTCTGTGGTACCAACCTAATAAACAAACCCAAGGATGCCCATTAATACAATTTTATCCTATATATGTGAAGTCTAGGGAAATAAACTGTAACCTACCTGTCGTCCGATGACAAGCTCGAACCTCTCCGAAAGGAAGCTCCGAAACGAAATCAAACTTGAACTCGAGCTTGAATAACTTGACGTCGATAATTAATTTTCTTTCGGAAATTAAATAAAACGTGAAATAATTTTCTTCCCATCAAAGCTTTTCAACAATCTGTAAGTATATATGTGCATATGCACAAAGAAAACATTTAGTAGTGGTATGCCTATGCGTACAGGAGCTTATCCACTTTGCTAAAGTCAGCAAAGTATACATATGTAAATGTACTGCCAACGTAGTGCATTGTGATGCCACCTCTCACCTTTAGCTTGCTGGCCACTTCCTCTACCTCCACGTGGAATGGAGGTGGCAACCAATATATTCACTTCACAATATATATCTACTCGGGTATTGCATAAGTTCGTGGTAAAATAAATATAACATTTTAAATATACCATAATTCATAGAAAATTATTTCAAACAAAACCTACTATATTATAATAATAATTTTCAACATAACTAAATTTACTATCTCCATTAAAATATTACAATGTATAATAAACCTTATAAAATAAATACATATACAATTATATCGTAACAAAAATATTTTTCACAAACCTTTAAAATATTTTGAAAAGGTAATAATAATATAATTTTCTACCACATTCGACTTTTAAATTAAATATTTTCAAGTACGCACGATTTTGATACTCAAGAACTCTCTTGGAACCCTCCCTTATGTTTTCTCACTATTTCAGAACTGAAATGGCGTTTTAAAATGTGAAGTTGAGGCTTACATCGAGTCTGACCCGACCCGGTTTGCGACCCGGTTTGCAACCCATTTTCTGCCAGATAGTCCACGGTAAAACAGTCATAACTTTTTACTCCGAGATCAGTTGGACGTGAGGTTTTGTGCGTTGAAAACTAGACTCGTAGACCTTTGATTTGGTATTTCGGGGGACTTCTAACTCTTTATATATTGAGAGAAAAGCTCCGAGACATTTTACCCAAAGTTCAGAAAATTTATTAAAGAACTTACGATAACTTTTGCCGACTTGCTTGACTTCAAAACTTATAATGCGACCAAACAAATGGACCCAACACCGAAATACCGGTCCTGACGAGCCTTAAGTTACTTGGGGCCGCTGCAAACAAGCTCTAACGGTTCAAGGAAAACGTATATGTGGAAATAACTGAAAGGGTCATTACATCATCCACTACTAAAAAGGACTTTCTCCCTAGAAAGTCAAGGTCAAGGGGGTACCTGAAGGCTAAAATAGCTGCGAATACTGATCCCGCATATGTCTCTCAGTCTCCTAGGTAGCCTCCTCGATTGGATGGTGCCTCCACTGAACCTTAACAACCGGGATCTCTCGAGACCTCAATCTCCTGACATCTCTGGCCAAAATAGCTGCCGGCTCCTCAACAAAGGCTAAACCCTCACCCAACTGAACTAAACCCCACTGCAACACATGAGACTCATCTGGGACATACCGACGCAACATCGATACATGAAATATAGGATGTATGGCTGAAAACATCGGAGGCAAGACTAGCTGATAGGCCCAATGCACCTGGGGCTAAGCTTGCCAAGCCTACCGAATCTCATCACGCCCTTCATGGGCGATACACTTAGAAACACCAAGTCACCGACACTAAACTCCAAGGAATGAAGCCTACGATCAGCATAACTCTTCTGCCTGCTCTGAGCTTCCCGAAATCTGTCCTGAATCACTCAGACTTGGTCTAAGGAATCTCGAAGCAAATCTTTGCTCTGTGGCCCAGAACTAAAACCATCAAACCAACCTACCGGTGATCTGCAACGCCTGCCATACAAAGCCTCAAAAGGTGCCATGCCGATACTCGAATGGAAGCTGTTATTATAAGCAAACTCTGCCAAGGGAACAAACTGATCCCATGAACCTCCAAAGTCAAGAACACAAGCCCGAAGCATGTCCTCCAGAATCTGAATGGTCCTCTCGGACTGGCCATCTGTCTGAGGGTGGAAAGCGGTACTAAGATGAACCTCTGTACCCAAATCTCGCTGAATAGCCCTCCAGAACTGAGATGTGAACTGAGTGCCGCAGTCTGAAATGATAGAAGCTGGGACCCCGTGCAACCGAACAATCTCACGAAGGTAGATCTGGGCTAACCTCTTTGCGCCATAAGAAGTCTGAACCAGCAAGAAATGTGCTGACTTAGTCAGCCTATCAACAATCACCCATATGGAATCAAACCCATGAGAAGTACGAGGCAAACCAACAACGAAGTCCATAGTGATCACTTCCCACTACCACTCAGGAATGGGAAGTCGCTGCATCAAACCACCAAGTCTCATGTGCTCGAACTTAACCTGCTGACAGTTCAAGCACCGAGATATGAACTCTGCTATATCCCGCTTCATACCACTCCACCAGTAAAGCTGTCTCAAGTCTCTATACATCTTTGTTGTGCCAGGGTGAATGGAGTATCTAGTACAATGTGCCTCATGAAGTATCAATTGAATCAAATCACTAATCCTCGGAACACAAAGGAAACTATCGAACCTCAGAACCTCATCTGAATCTAGAGTAGCCCGACTGGTCTCACCCTGAATAACCCGATCACGAAGGTCACACAACTGCTGATCCTCAAACTGACGACTCTGAATCTGATCAATCAATGTAGAACGAACCTCAATACTGGCGAGAACTCTGCTAGGATCCGACAAGTCAAGCCTAACCAGACGGTTAGCAAAGGACTGGATGTCCAAGGGCAATGGTCGCTCTGAAACTGAAAGAGAAGCTAGGCTACCCATACTCACTGCCTTCCAGCTCAAGGCATCCGCTACCACGTTTTCCTTGACCGGATGATACAGAATAGTGAAGTCATAGTCCTTCAGTAACTCGACCCATCTCCTCTGTCTCGAGTTCAACTCTCGCTGGCTCGTGATATACTGAAGACTACGGTGATCGGTGAAGATCTCACAGTGAACTCCATATAGGTAATGCCTCCAGATCTTGAGCGCGAAAACTACTGCCTCAAACTCTAAGTCATGAGTGGTGTAGTTGCGCTCGGTAACCTTCAGCTACCTCTACGCATATGCTATTACTCGCCCCTGCTGCATCAACACACAACCAAGACCAACCCTAGAAGCATCACAGTACACGGAGAAGCTCTGACCCTCAACCGACAAAGTCAAAACTTGAGCTGAAGTCAATAAATCCTTAAGCCTCTGGAAGCTATCCTCACACTGATCCGACCACTGAAATGGGACATCCTTCCTAGTCAGCATAGTCAAGGGTGCTGCTATGGAAAAAAATCCCTAAACGAACCGTCAGTAGTAACCTGCTAACCCAATAAAGCTGCGGACCTCAGTAATAGTAGTAGGTCTAGGCCACTCACAAACCGCTGAAATCTTTCCCGGATCAACCCTAATCCCATCCTTAGACACCACGTTCCCTAGGAATGCAACTGACTCAAGCCAAAACTCGCACTTTGAGAACTTGGCATAAAGTCGATGCTCTCTCAAAGTCTGGAGTATAACCCTCAAGTGCTGCTCATGCTCATCTCTACTACGCGAGTATACTAAGATGTCGTCTATAAAAACTATCACAAATGAGTCCAAATACGGGCCAAGAACTATGTTCATCAAGTTCATAAAGGCTGCGGGGGCATTAGTCAACCCAAAAGACATCACCAGGAACTCATAATGGCCATAACGTGTCCTGAATGCTGTCTTAGGGATGTCCTCTGCCCTAATCCTCAACTGATGGTATCCGGACCTAAAATCAATCTTCGAAAACACGACTGAACCCTGAAGCTGGTCAAACAAATCATCAATCCTCGGCATCGGATACCTATTCTTCACTGTCACCCTATTCAGCTGCCGATAATCAATACACATGCGCATCGACCCATCCTTCTTCTTCACGAAGAGAACAGGAGCACCCCAAGGTGACACACTAGGTCTAATAAAGCCCTTAGCTAACAGATCCTGGAGCTGCTCCTTAAGCTCCCTCAACTCAGCAGGAGCCATACGGTAAGGAGAAATAGAAATGGGCCTAGTGCCCGACTCTAGCTCAATAGCGAAATCAATATCTCTCTCAGGTGGAAGGCCTGGCAGGTCGGTAGGAAACACATCGAGGAAGTCTCTAACCACAGGAATAGACTCAGGAGAAGTGGGGTCAGCACTAACATCTTGGACATATGCTAGATAAGCTAAACACCCACGGGAAATCAACTTCCTAGCTCGAAGACAAGAGATGATCCCAGATGGTGCATGGCTAACAGAACCCTTCCACACAACCGGGGATACACCGGGCACAACTATGGTAATGGTCTTGGCATAACAATCCAAAACCACACGGTGAGGGGATAACCAGTCCATGCCCAGTATCACATCAAAATCTAGCATATCAAGAATCATCAAATCACCCCAAGTCTCTGAATCACCAACAAATAACATACAGGATCTCACAATCCGATCCACTACTAAAGAATCTCCTACTGGGGTTGAAATAGAAACAGGAACAGATAATGGCTCACTAGCCAACCCCAAACAAGGCACAAAGTAGGCAGATACATATGAACAAGTGGATCCAAGATCAAATAAAGCCATAGCAGACTGATGGCACACAAAATTCGTACCTGTAATCACAGCATCTGAGGCCTCTGCCTCTGGTCTCCTAGGGACCGCATAAAACTGATGACGACCTCCACCTGCCCGACCGCCATCCCTACCACCTACTCTGTCGCGTGGAGTACCACCTCTACTCTGACGACCACCCCCTCTAGCTGGGGGCTGAACTACTCGTAAAGGCTCGGCCAACTGAACTGTACCCTGCTGAGGGCAATCTCTAGCGAAATGACCGACCACACCACAAGTAAAACAAGCCCATGGCGGCCTACTCGGTCGAGATGAACCAGCAGATCCCACATAACCACCACGGCCTGATGCCCCAGAAACTGTACCCCTCGAAGACTGGACGCCATAG
This sequence comes from Jaltomata sinuosa, assembly GCA_003996215.1. Lineage (NCBI taxonomy): Eukaryota > Viridiplantae > Streptophyta > Magnoliopsida > Solanales > Solanaceae > Jaltomata > Jaltomata sinuosa. The sequence continues at coordinate 140,875 of QJPP01000827.1, read as the reverse complement.
CCCTGATGGCTGCTCTGACCCTGCTTGGAGTGGGTACTACCGAAAGTCTGAAGGGAAGCCTGAACCGGTCGGCTGGACTGACCCTGGAGCTGCTGTGGCTGATAACTCCGGCTCCACTGGCCAGGACTTCTACCTCCATATCTAGAACCACTGTAGACACCCTGATGCCGAGGCCTCTTATCTCTGGACCCCTGATCATGTCGCTGTAAGTCCTCCACAGTGCGGGCATAGTCTACGATAGCCTGAAATGACCGACCACTGGCAATTAATATCTCAGCTGGCTTCCTGATCTCTGGCCTCAAACCCATACAAATCTGCGAATCCTATCTGCCTCGGTAGGAATGATCATAGCTCCGAACGGTGCTAGCTGATGAAAGCGGGTCTCATACTCCGAGATAGTCATAGACCCCTGCACAAGGTGAGTAAACTGCTCCCTGCGACGCTCCCGATCACTCTGTGGTAGAAACTTGGCCATAAAGGCCTCATAAAACTTAGACCAGGTCAAAGGAGGTGACGACGGTGGTCTAAAAGCAACCTGGGCCCTCCACCATAACTTCGCTGGGCCCTCCAACTGATAGGTAGTATAACCAACCCCGTGAGTCTCCAACAAACCCAAATGATGCAACATCTCCTCACAGGTAGTAATAAAGTCATGTGGATCCTGTCCAGAAGTACCAGCAAACCTCGGAGGTGCTAACCTCAAAAACCTACCCAACGTCTTCTGCTCTAACTCTGTCATAACTGGGCGAGGAGCAAGAGGCTGTGCAACAGATAGAACCGGAATGACCTCCGCATGGGGAGCCATAGTAGCAGGCTGCGCTCCTGAACTCTGTGCACCCAGGGCTTCCCCTTGAGCAGGTGTCTGCTCCCTCTCAGAAGGCCGCTCTCCAATCATACCCAAAAGTTGTAATAGTAACCCCCAAATATCTGGAGACTGAGCTACGGCTGAAGCTGTCGCTGGAGTGGGAGGCTCATCTCCGCGTGATGCCGATGATCTCGTACGAACCATCTGCGGAAGGATGAAGTAGAGAAAATAAGATTTCCAGAAACTTCAAGGGTTCCACGCACGACACAGAAGCAATGAAAAAGTCAAATTTCCTAAAATGTCACAGTAGCCTCCCAAAGATTGAGTACGGATGTCTCCGCCCTGATCTGCAGAACTCTACTAGACATTGGCTCCTATACCGATGACACCGGTGAACCTAAAGCTCTGATACCAAGTAGTCACGACACAATTTCTCGGTCATGATGGCACCTACAACCCCCGGTAGGTGAACCAATCCCCGTAGCCCAGAACAGTTAGTAATGGGCTACTATCTAACAAATAAGAGAACAAGACGAAGAGAACATATAAAAGGACTATAAATATATACATATGCGGAAACTAAACGAAACCCCAAGACCTGGTATCATAGTATAGAGCCCAAACTACATACATGGAGTGCAAATAATCCAAAACAATATATACAGATGTCTCTAAATGGTAATAGAGTACATGAAGCAAAAGATAAAGTAAAGCAAAGCTCCGATCGCCAAGAGCTCACCCTCAGTCTGAAGTAGTCCCCAATAGATCTCCAAGCACGAATCACAGCGATCTAACGGCGATGGTCCATGCTAGAATCTGCACCCAAAGATGCAGGGGGTAGGGGTGAGAACCAAATATGAAGCATAAGGTACCGAGTAGGTATCATAGGCCGACTGGGCACATATAAGATAAAAGCGTAGTAATTGACAGAATAGAAGCAAGCAGTCACAGAAATCAATGAAAGGTACACAGGAACTAGCCCAGAGGGAAATCAACAGAACCACATGTGAGGCCAGTAGCAGAATATACACACACATGGCACAGGTGAAAGTAAGGAGTAAACGCACCTGGGGTCCTTGCAATAACAGTGTATACATAATAAGTTTACGAAATGGACGGTATACCGGTAACCTCAAGTGTAAGAAGTACAGAGAAAGGAGTAATGATAGGCATGCTCAGAGACATGAATCAAACTCAACTAATCATATCAATTCTCAAATCTTTGAAACTAACAGTCTAGCAGTAACCAATTTCATACTTAACCGTAACAGGGAACAATTCTGTAAGTAAATAGCAAATTCTACCTACAGTCCCCCGGCCGCCCATACAACCGAGGAACACAAACAAGTGAAAACAAACCCTCCGGCATCCCATACTACCGGAGCGTACAATCAACAAACAACAAACAAGGGTGGAGCCTCAAACAATGAATGAAATGATGCATGAAGATCTCAAGTGAAATGGTATCTCTGTATGTACCTCCTCCGGCGCCGATCCGGCCCAGCAGGTAGGTTCTATGGAAGGACACTGCCCGTATACCTCTACTCCACCGTATACCCTTCCTCCGGCACACGCATCCCGCAGCCCCTGGCCCGAATGGCAAGGTCCATGGAGGTCCCAGACCCCATACTAAAACTCAGTATCAAAACATGTCGTCCGGAAGCAAGTCCGGTATCAAGATAGAGACCCAGTCTCGAATATGCATGCGCAGACCCTGTTTAGGACTAAAGTAGTAGGAAAATATCTCAAAAAAAACCCCTCCAAGGGTGCCCGGGCATAACCGGGTCTAAACAGTAGAAAGTCATCTCAGGTGCTCGGTCCGACCGAGGCTAAAAATCATCTCAAGTAGCAAGAAAACTCAACCGTAGTAAAACCTGTATAAAACCACTTTTTATGCATGAAAATGGTATGATCAAACACCATAGCTGCCCAGCAGCTCACAATCAACCTATCGACCCTGCACAGGCCCACAGCTACTCAGCAAGCATAACCAGCCTAGAAGGATAATTCTATGCCCGGGACTAGCGGACATTCCCAAAATCCCACCTTTTATGTTCCAGAGTCAACAAGGCCTCACAGGACCACAAGGGTAAATAAAATATATCAGCAAATACTACAAGCAACGGAGGAACAAAAGAAGGCGGACATGAATAAAGCGGTCGAGGTCTGTGGTACCAACCTAATAAACCAACCCAAGGATGCCCATTAAACCAATTTTATCCTATATATGCGGAATCTAGGGAAATAAACCGTAACCTACCTGTCGTCCCATGACAAGCTCGAACCTCTCCAAAAAGAAGCTCCAAACGAAATCAAACTAGAACTCGAGCTTGAATAACTTGACGTCGATAATTATTTTTCTTTCGGAGATTAAATAAAACGTGAAAACATTTTCTTCCCATCAAAGCTTTTCAATAATCTGTGAGTATATATGTGCATATGCACAAAGAAAACATTTAGTAGTGGTATGCCTATGAGTACAGGAGCTTATCCACTTTGCTAAAGTCAGCAAAGTATACATATGTAAATGTACTGTCAACTTAGTGCATTGTGATGCCACCTCTCACCTTTAGCTTGCTGGCCACTTCCTCCACCTCCACGTGGAATGGAGGTGGCAACCAATATATTCACTTCCCAATATATATCTACTCGGGTATTGCATAAGTTCGTGGTAAAATAAATATAACATTTTAAATATACCATAATTCATAGAAAATTATTTCAAACAAAACCTACTATATTATAATAATAATTTTCAACATAACTAAATTTACTATCTCCGTTAAAATATTATAATGTATAAAAAACCTTATAAAATAAATACATATACAATTATATCGTAACAAAAATATTTTTCACAAACCTTTAAAATATTTTGAAAAGGTAATAATAATATAATTTTCTACCACATTAGACTTTTAAATTAAATATTTTCAAGTACGCACGATTTCGATACTCAAGAACTCTCTTGGAACCCTCCCTTATGTTTTCTTACTGTTTCAGAACTGAAATGGCTTTTTAAAACATGAAGTTGAGGCTTAAATCGATTCTAACCCGACCCGGTTCGCGACCCGGTTCGCAACCCATTTTCTGCCAGACAGGCCGCGGTAAAACAGTCATAACTTTTTACTCCGAGATCAGTTAGATGTGAGGTTTTGTGCGTTGGAAACTAGACTCGTAGACCTTTGATTTGGTATTTCGGGGGACTTCTAACTCTTTATATATTGAGAGAAAAGCTCCGAGACATTTTACCCAAAGTTCAGAAAATTTATTAAAGAACTTACAATAACTTTTGCCGAATTGCTTGACTTCAAAACTTATAATGCGACCAAACAAATGGACCCAACACCGAAATACCGGTCCTGACGAGCCTTAAGTTACTTGGGGCCACTGCAAACAAGCTCTAACGGTTCAAGGAAAACGTATACGTGAAAATAACCGGAAGGGTCATTACAATATTGATGGCTAGCTTACTGAATATGTCGACAAACTTTTTTAATTGAACATCTTCCTTTTTCTTGGCTAACCTCTAAGGATATGAAGGGGACCTTTTGGAAATGGCTTTATCACACTTGGATCATTCTCCTCAATCTCGATAGCAATTTAAGAAGGAGAACCAGTCTCATCCTTCTCTTCATGTGGCTCTTAATCATTTTCACTCACATTGGGTGCACTAGGCTTCACCCTAATATTTGGACTCTCATCAACTTTGTTCTCAATTATGACATCCTCTTCTATCTTGTCCTTATGCACCGTAACAACCTTAATATTTGTCTTCCTTACCCAGCAAAGAATCCTTCTACTCTGAGTGACTATTGCCATCACATGGCCATCATTCTTTGGGTTCGCAAGTGTGTCACTTGGAAGGGTGCCTTTTAACAAGGGTTCATTTGAGAGGAAAGGTGGTTCATTTTGGCCTCCAAGTGCTTGATAGATTATGAATGGGAACTCACCGTTTGATGAAGAGTGGATACCTCATATTTTAAATCTTTCACCCTGCTATCCGTTGATTCAACTCTTTTCAATACTTGAGACAACATGTCCTCAATCTTGGAATGTCCGGGGTTACTCACCGTTGGTTGGTCGGGAGACACATTGGATTTAGTGTAGGCATATAAGGGTTAGAACTATGGTGATTGTAACAATCACTGTCTCACTCATATTCTCTCCATGGACCTTCAGAGTCTCTACCCTGCTACCTATCTCTCCATTGATTTCTTTTGTGTCGGTTTCAACCTTAGTTATCATCTCTAGGACACCAACGACTTGGGTTGGTACCTTGGTATCTGGGTCGAGAACCCGCTGCTATAAAACACATCACCTTATTTCCCAATGCATGAGTAGCAACTACTTCATGATCAGTCAACCAATAAGCACCCAAAACATTTACACTCTTGTTTCTGGCTCCCATCATATGTTTGTCCGATAGATAGATTTGCATCAATATTTTGGCCATGGTCTCATCCCTTTCCTTCTCTTTTCTTCTCATCTCACTTGTCATAATAGATGAAGTACCACCCGGTGAGACATCAGCTTCTCTAGTATGCCACACCCTATTTGTTTTTGTCATCGATCTAAGAGGGCTACGGTGAGACAATAGGATTATTTCATAAGTGTCCTACCCGCGATGTTATTTTCCACAAATTTATTTATAAATTTAAGAGATCTATAGAAGCTTTGAAGGAGAACATTGTCCGGCAACCCATGGTTTGGACACAGTAGAAGCTTTTACTTGAAACTTAGCCATGCTTCATGCAATGGATCATCTGGTAATTGGTGGCAGTTAGTGATATCATCCCTTAGTTTCATCATCAGAGAAGGGGGAAGAATCTCACCAAGAAGGCTTTCACAAGTCTGTTCTATGTTGTAATACAACCCTATGAGAGCTCCTCAAGTCATGTCGTTGCTTCCCCTGTAAGATAGAAAGGGAATAATCAGAGTTGGATCAACTCTTAAGATATATTGTTGATGTTGAAAGGCTGGCATATTTCAACAAAGTTTAAGATATGCTGGTTGGCGTCTTCATGAGCTAATCCTCCAAAAAGTCCTTTCATCTGGATCAAATGGAGTATAGTGCTCATCACATGGAACACGACATTTCCCATGGATAGGGGTAGGCAGATTGTACCTATGGCACCATGGACCATGGGTTTATTATTTGCATCCATATATACATCGACACTCTCTTGGTCGCCCGCTTGAGTCATAAGCATCCTATTCACAACAACACAAACAACAAAAAAGTAAAAAGAGAACAAACACTCAACAAAAGTGAAGTAAATGACAATCAAATGGCAAATCAAGAACCATTCCCTGGCAATGGTGCCATTTTTTATGATTTTCAAAACACTCTCCCATATGAGGTGGTAATGATCGTCATACAAAAAATAAATATACCCAATAGATGTCTGGGTCGTATCCATGGAGAATGGAGTAATGATTTGCTAAGAAATCATCAAATAGTAATCACTAAGGTGAGTCAATATTCAAACAACCAAAAGTAAAAGTTGGGTGAAAAAGGAATGGGAATTAACGTATCAAGTTTAACACAAGATTAATGTAAACACGACTTGTGTATCAAAGAAAAGGAAGACTAGGGGTATGCTTCCGATGGGATTCTTCAATGAGTTAGGGACTTGATTAATTATATAAACTCTTGATAAAAGGTACGATAAGCACTAGTTCGAGCTATATTTGGTAGTCTCTCCACCCTACAAATATATGTACTATAGTCAATGCTCAAGAACCATAGCTTTACCTTCAACCAACAATTTCAATGCTTATGGGAATCATACTATTTCTACCGTAGATTCATAGATGGGTATTTCCTTCAATTAAGCTATTTTTATCATTAATATAAGGTGGAAATCCAAAATTCCCACTATTGAATTCCTATCCGAATTATGAACTTCTCTTTCAAGCAAGAACATAATTAAGTAAATTCAATCAATATTTGCAAACATCAATTTTATGATTAAATTATGAAGAATTCAAAAGACCCATACTAATTTTTCAATTATAAGTGTAATTAATTAATACCTATACCCAAATTCAAATACACATCATGCACATACCCCTAGAGAAGGAATTTAGCTGCTCATATTAAGGAAATAAGAAGGTATACAATATGGGTTACCTATAATTCCATTCATAATCAAAGCAAGTCTCCAAATCTAAGTTCAAATTCTTACAAAATGGTGATTTAAATTGGAAAAGATAAAGAGAGAAGAGTGTACTCTCAATAGCTTCCTTAGGGAAAGTAAAACTAAAAATTCTATATCAGGTACAACACCAAAATGGGTTTTAGAAGCTTTCCTATACGTCACATGACTTTAGAGATAAATAACCCCTCGGGGCTGGTGTGATCGACAAGTGATGGTTTTATGGCTTTCATGATGCTCATTTATTTACCTAGTAATGACAACTACTTGTATGATGAGGTATGATAGGGGTGCGATTCACATGCTGCACTATGCGGCATACACGCGGCTCGCACCCTTCGGCAGTTTCTTGCTTTTTTCAATCACCTTCATACTTCAACCTCTTTTAGAGATCTTTGGGTTTAATTCCTTTACTTTCTTCACTAGACTAAGAGTACATACATTTTCATCAATAAAGGTAATATGTACCTCTATCTTTTATCAAAACTTGGTAACAATTCATGAATAAAGTCTCAATAGGTTGGTAGATTACCAACTTATTGGCCAGCTTGGGCCAAGGCTAAGGTTCTATCACCAGAGCCTGACATTGAGTTTGAGGAGGTTCAAAATGATCTAGAAGGCATGGGGACAATCTTGCACCTGAGAGGTTTTATGGTTACACTTGTCCTACAGGATATGTTGGTTCATCTTCTTAGGTTTCTAGAGAGCATATCACAGCCCGTAGCATTACCCGGTACTCTAATTGGCTCACAGGCCAGGGACGAGTCTCAAACATTAGCTCAGGCAGTGACACAGGGTTCAGAAGTGCAGCTTGCTAATGCGGCTCCCCATTTATAGGTGTTGCCTATTGCTGCAGTTGATCTGCCTATTCTATCTAGACCTATTATGTCTTATGAGGAGCAGAAGATGTTGGGTAGGTTTCTACAGTTGGGTCCCTCAAGGTTTTTAGGTGCTCCAGAAGAGGAAGCCCACGAGTTTCTAGTCAAATGCTAGGAGAGGTTACATAACCTAAGTTTAGTTGAGTCACATGGAACATATTACACTGTGTTTTACCTTGATGGTCCAGAAAAATAAAGGTGGAGGTCCTACATTGCTTGCAGACTAGCTGGGTCACCTCCAATTACTTGGACATAGTTCTCTGAGGCCTTCTTTGGGAAGTATATGTCGTGCATCTTGAGATAGCAGTTGATGAAAGAGTTCACCAGGTTAGAGTAAAGCTCTATGACTTTTACAGAGTGTGAGGTCTATTTTCATGAGTTAGCTAGGAATGCCACCATGATTATGACCAATGAGCATGAGAGGGTGCATCATTTTATTAGAGTGTTGACCTTAAAGCTTTGCTTAGCCACAGAGGGTATGGTATACTCAGACAAGTTCTTCTTGGATGTTGTGGATCATGCCTGCACTATTGAGTGTGTACTTCATGAGCACCAAGAAGGCTGTGATAAGAGGCCCTGCCATCATGGTAGTTACAATGGTTCACAGACTCAGGGTAGAGGCCTCTTTGGACAAGGTCAGTATCAGCAACGTTTCTAGTTGAGCTGACCTATTCAGGTTGCACTATATATTACAGAGGGTCAGAGTAGTCAGAGTAGCCAGGGCTTGGTTAAGTCTTCACGAGGTGCTAGCTCTGGGTATTCAGGCCGTGGTAGCCATTCAAGTTCAACTCGGTAATCACAGAAGGGTACGGCTGGTCAGTGTTGTTACGAATGTGGTGTACTGGGTTATTTTTCCAAGGATTTTCCTTTGGTTCAGCAGTATGGTCGACAGGGTCCGCAGGTCAGTAGGGTCAGTAGGTTCAATCCCCTAACTTCTAATGCCACCAGCCAAAGGTGATGCACAAGGTAGTATAGGTGGTCCCCATGTAACTAGAGGTAGTCCTCAGGCCAGTAAATCAGGTGATCATGGTAGTCAGCACCACATGTATGCATTTCTGGGCTGGCTAGAGGCTGAGGCTTCAGATTCTGTCATCAAAAGTACGATCTCCATTTGTCATCAACAAGCTTCTGTATTGTTTGATCCAGGGTATACATTTTTGTATGTATCTGCTTACTTTGCTACCCATATGGAGTCTACTTATGAGTTATTTCATGTGCCTCTGCATATAACTACCCCAGTAATAGATTTCTTAGTAGTGGATCATGTTTATTAGGCTTGTATGGTGACTATTCTGGGGTATGACATGTGGGTAGACCCAGTTGTGCTTGACATGGTTGAGTGATTCTAGGCATGTATTATTTGTCTCCCTATCATGCAGTCTTGGATTACTTCGCTTAGACCATCGATCTTTGGATGCTTGGTATCTCTCCTATTGTATAGAAGGGTTTTGATACCTACATGTTGATGGGAGTTATATATTTCCTTAGTGCCCAATGGTTAGTTGGGAAGGGGTTTTTTTCCTATCTTGCTTACGTCTATAATACTAGTGCAACCACACCTTCACTGGAGTCAATTCCCATGGTTTACGAGTATTTGGATGTGTTTCCCTCTAATCTACCAGGTCTTTCTCCTGATCGTGATATTGACTTTGGCATTGATGTTGATATAGGTACTCGGCTAATTTTTATTTTTCCATATCGGATGGAACTAACTGAGTTGAGGGAGTTTAAGGATCAGGTCCACAATATATTGAGTAGAGGGTTCATCAGGCCTAGTGTGTATTCATAGGGTGCTCCTATTCTGTTTGTGAAGAAGAAGGATGGGTTAATGTGTATGTGTATTGACTACAGACAACTGAATAAGGTGACCATTAAAAATAGGTATCTGATGCCATGTATTGATGATTTGTTTGACCAATTATAGGGTGCATCAGTATTCTCCAAGATTGACTTGAGATTCGAGTATCATCAGTTGAGTATCAGGACTACGGATATCCCAAAGATTATATTTAGGACTCGATACAACCATACAAGTTCCTAGTCATGTCTTCTGGGTTGACAATTACCCCAATAATATTTATGGAGTTAATGAATTGTATGTTCATAGCCTACATAGATTCCTTTGTTATTGTGTCCATCGATGACATACTGGTATATTCGAGGAGTAGAGATGAGCATGAGCACCAAGTGGTACTTCAGACCTTGTGAGACCATCACTTATATTCCAAATTCACTTAGTGTGAGTTTTGGATTGAGTTTGTTGCATTCTTGGGGCACGTGGTGTCCAAGGATGGGATTATGGTTGATCCAGAAAATATTGTGTTAGTTCATGACTAGGCTAGGCCTACTTTTTCTATCAAGTTTCATAGTTTTATCGGGTTGGCAGGTTACTATAGACAGTTTGTGGAGAGGATTTATTCTATAGCAGCTCCATTGACTAGATTGACTCTGAATAATGTCCCTTTCCAGTGGTCTGATAAGTATGAGGCAAGGTTTCAAAAGCTCAAGGCCTTATTGATTTTACTCATATTCTTACTCTTCCGGTTGAGGGCCAAGGGTTTAGTCTATACTGTGATGTTTCTGGAGTTGGTTTGGGTTTTGTATTAATACAGCAGGGCTAAGTTATTGCTTATTCTTCTACATAGCTGAAGGTTAATGAGAGGAACTACCCTACTCTTGACATGGAGTTAGCGGCGGTAGTCTTTGCATAAATGATTTGGAAGCATCTGTATGGAATGCATTGTGACATATTCACCAACCATCATATTCTTAAGTACATCTCCAGCTAGAAGGATCTAATTTTAGGGCAGCAAAAGTGGCTAGAGTTACTGAAGAACTATGACATATCTATCCTTTATAACTCAGGCAAGGCAAACGTGGTTGCAGATACCTTGAACTAAAAGGCAGTGAGTATGGGTAGTTTGGCATTCTTGGTAATGGAGGAGAAACCTTTAGCTTTGGACATCTATTCCTCGGCTAACAGGTTGGTTAGACTTGATATTTCTAAGTTGGGTTGTATTCGTGCTTCTGTTGACGCTAGATATTCATTGTTTGAACAAATTTGGGCACAACAGTTTGATAATGCGTGGTTGAGGATCATTTGTGATAAGGTGTTGAACGGTGAGGCTAGGAACACAACCTTAGATTTAGAGGGTTTTATGAGTATTTAGGGTCGTATCTGTGGTCCTATAGTTGGTGACCTGGTCATGTTGATCTTGGAAGAGGCTCTTTGTTCTAAGTATTTTATTAATCCCGAGGCAGCTAAGATATACCGTGACCAAAGGTAGAACTACTGGTGGTGTGGGATGATGAGGGATATCTTAGATTTCATTTCTAGGTGCTTAAACTGTCAGTAGGTGAAGTACGAGAACTAGAGGCCGGGTGGTTTGACCTAGAGGCTACCCATTCTGGAGTGGAAATAGGAGAAGCTAGATATGGACTTCCTGGTAGTCTTGACACATACTTCATGGAGGTTTGATGCTATTTGAGTCATCATGGATAGGTTGACAAAGTTTGTTAATTTTTTGCTAGTTCAGACTTTCTACATTTCAGAGAGGTAAATCTACACCCGAGATATTGTCCATTTGCATAGGGTGCTTACTTTCATCATTTCTGATCATGGTACTCAGTTTACTTTATGTATCTGAAGGTATATTTTGAGAGAGTTGAGTACCTAAGTTGAGCTTAGCACTGCTTTTCATCCATAGATTGTTGATCAATCAGAGCGTACTATTAAAATTTTGGAGGATATGTTGCGAGTTTGTGTTATTGACTTTGTAGGTCAGTGGGACCAGTTCATAGCCTTGGCAGAGTTTGCTTATAATAATAGCTACCACTCCATTGTTCAGAAAGATCTGTTTGAGGTATTTTATAGTAGGCGGTATAGATCTCTAGTGGGTTGGTTTGATTCTTTCGAAGTTAGACCTTTGGGCACCGACTTGTTATATAATTCTATGGATAGAGCTCGGGTTATCTAGTAGATACTTTGTACTGCCAAGGTAGGCATAAGAGTTATGCTGAATGGAGGGTTTGAGAGTTACAGTTTATGGTTGGTGATAGAGTGTTCCTATAGATATCGCCGATGAAGGGCATAATGAGGTTTGGGAGGAAGGCAAGCTTAGCCTTATGTTCATTGGGCTATTTGAGATCCTTCGTTGCCTTGGGGAGGTAGCATATGAGTTGGACTTGCCTCCTTCTTTTTCAAATGTTTACCCTATTTTTCATGTTTCCATTTTAAGGTGGTATGTAATGGATGAGTCGCGTGTGCTCTAATAGGATTCGGTTCAGTTGGATGTGTCACTAGCTTTTGAGGAGGAGCAAGTTGCTATTTTGGATAGACAAGTTAGGAAGTTGAGGTCCAAGGATATTCCATCAGTTATGGTTCAGTGGAGGTATCTTCCTATCAAAGTGGATACTTGGGAGATCGAGATTGACATACAGACCCACCATCTTCACTTTTTCGAGCCTTCAGGTGCCTTCCTTTCTTTATCTTTTGGAGTACGAAAGTTCTTTTAGTAGTGGATGTTGTAATGACCCTCTAGGTCATTTTCTATGTATTTGTGCTTTTTTTACGTATCAAGCTTTCCCATAGCAGCTACATTTCATTTATGAATTATCGCGACTGAAGATTAGATTCTCGGGTCGTTCATTTGTGTTTTAAGCCCATTTCCCTATATTGGAACTCTTAAAGCTAGAAGGGTTGACTTTGGTCAACATTTGGAGAAGATAGCCTCGAATGGAAATTGTCTGTAATATTACCTCCAAAATGTTGCCTTTGGGCTAGTGGGACCTTTGATTTGTGTCTCGAGGCTTCGAGGATCATTTTGGGCTATTGGGTTGCTTTTGGTAAAATGATGGTTTATGGGCATGTGGCCTGCTTTTTATTGACACAATCTCCATTCGGAATTTTATCTGTTCCACTGAGTCTAGAATGTCAATTTTGGCAGGGTAGCATATCTAGTTTTGTGTTCACGAGGTTCTGGATGAATCTAAAGATCCTATTAGAGACTTTTTGAGTTGAGTTTGCAGTTGATGCTTCTAGTTCTGGTATGGGCGCGCTGGCGTACTTGGGGCTGCACCTATGCAGCTGCCCCTGCAGTCCATAGGCGCGCCTGTGGTGCTGGGTGATATCAGTAGGGCATCACCTCTCTGCTACTTTCCCACCTCTATGGTGCCTCCCATGCAGTGTGCGTACCACACTTGCGGAGCCGGAGGTTTCTGGGTAATGGTTCGTGTTTGCAGTTTAGCATTGAGGTAGGTTATGATTTACTTCTTTTAGACCTGGCTTAGTTAGATTATATATTTTATAAGTCACTTGGACGTTGGGGTAAGCTTTAGGTTAGAACTAGGCTTAAATCCTATTTTCTGCATTTTTGGCCATTTTTGGGACCGTACAGTAGTATTATTCATTCTTATCCTTAGCTTAGGAGGTTGAAAATTTACTGTGGTAGCCTAAAATCCTTAGTGTAGTTCAAGGAGGTTTTAAAGGTAGAGTAGGTGCTTTTGGCTTGTTTTTGTATTATGGTTTTGCTTTACATTCTTACTTATCGTTATTGCATAACTGTGGGCCAGAGGCCATAGATGTGATTGGATGAAGTTCCTTGCCCTTTTTGATAAACATTTATATGGTTGGATTCTCTGTGATTGGCACGTATATCCCCATATATGGATATACATGACTAGTGGTATAATGTTTTCGAGAAAATATGAGTTTTTGATCGAAAACTGGAATTTTCTACTCTTATTATCATCTAAAATTTCAGAAAGATATTCCCTGGCTTTTTAAACTGTTCTTCGAAAGGAAAGGAAAGTACCACATATATACTCGATCCGAGGGATGATTCCGAACCCTTTCTGCATTTACTTTGTATTGATGAGTCTGAGGTATGATTCTGGGAAGCCCGAGGAGTACATATCTGGGTTTTACTTTTATTGTATATGTTAATGAGCTTTAAGGAGGCCTACAAGATGGTTTGGGGAGCCTACACGGCATTCCCGCAAATCACATTTTGAGGGTTTTACTTTACTGCATTGGCCACATTTGCATCATACCATTCCATGGTGCACTACAAATTTTTGTACGTACTTGAGTTGCTTATCGCTTGTATTATTATTACCTTCACCATCAATGTAGTTTTTCCTCTTTTCAGTTGATAACTAGATTTAGGAGGGTCCCAATAGCTAGCTTCCTTGCCTGTATCTTATATTATATACTATCTTTCTATGCTCGATCGGCCTATGATGCCTACTGAAGTACTCTATATTTTGGTACTCATACTACATTTCTACATCTTTTTTAGATGCAACAACTAGTACGAGCCACCTTCAGTGACCATCCATTGTTCAAGACCATCTGCTATTCCGATCGTGGTGCGCTCCCAATGCCCGAAGACTTTACTTCTTTCCTTCCATATATACTATCTGTATTTTATGTTTTTGGTAGACAGTATCTCCTTTTATAGCGCTATTATATATGTAGACGCTCTTGTACCACTGACACCAGGTCCAGAGTTTGGTTTTGTATATATATAGTTTGTTTGTCCCTGTCACGCCCCGAGGTTACCCCCTAGATGTAACACGGGACTTGGAACCACTAGGATCCCAAGTTAACCCAAAGTTAAGTTTCATATTTATTCTTCAGTTTTCATGTTTCGTTTTTGGTTAGGCTGTTTTCTCTCTAGAGTCCCCTTGCTTAGTCTTCATTCGAGGAAGAATGATCCCAAGGGGGAGATATTGTAACACCCCAAAAATCCTAAACTAATACCCGAACATTTTTCTATGGGTGTAATAATCATTTTCCTAGTGTGGTGAGTGCTTTGGATGTGAATCATGCTCATAAGAAACTCTTATTATCAAGTTAAGTCGCAAGCACCTCACCAAAGTAAGTTTTCATGTAAGTGTAAACTAGAGTCAACTTCAATCGATCATTCCTCCTAAAATATAAAGAGTTAGGTGGCCTAGTACCCACCAAATTAAAGGTTTTTGAGTCTCATTTCCAATGCCACCGACCACGCATTAATCTAAGTCCGGAGTAATTCTTGTTTCGTCACTGTATAGTTCCTTCGAGCACCATTATGAGTCTTACTTGAATAATAAATCATGTGAAATTTTTTATCAAATCTTTGACCATGAATATCCCCCAATGCAACCCCGATAGCATTACACATTAATATGAATAGTTTAGACCAATCCAAAGCCACAATGATAGGAGCGGTGGTGAGCCTTTCCTTCAAGCATTCAAAGGACTTTATACAAGCTTCATCAAATGCAAACTTGACCTCTTTTTCTAGAAACATACACAATGGATTGACCACCTTAGAGAAATATTTTATCAAACCTATAAAAAACCGCATGGACAAGAAAACTTCTAAAACCTTTGATGGAAGTGGGAGGTGGCAATTTTTAAATGACTTTAACTTTTGCTTGGTCAACTTGGATTCCCTTCTCTCGGATTCTATTACCCAAGACAATAACTTATTTCATCATGAAGTTATATTATTCCCAATTAAGTAATAAATTAGTCTTCTTACACCTTCTTAACTTATCCACCAAGTAAGCCAAACATTCTTCAAAAGA
Source organism: Jaltomata sinuosa (assembly GCA_003996215.1). Lineage (NCBI taxonomy): Eukaryota > Viridiplantae > Streptophyta > Magnoliopsida > Solanales > Solanaceae > Jaltomata > Jaltomata sinuosa. The sequence goes on along the minus strand of QJPP01000827.1, from coordinate 125,456 downwards.
ATCCTCAATAAACAGAGAATCCTCTATGAAGATTTAAATAGATTCTTCAACCATGTCAGATAAAATAGACATCTTACACAGTTTGAATATGGTCGGAGCACTGCAAAGAACAAATCACATCCTCTTGAATGCAGAAGTACCATAGCGGCAATTGAATATGGTCTTCTCGTGATTGTTTGGGCCGATAGAAATATGATTGTACCTAGAATACCCATCTAGAAAGCAATAATAAGCTTGTATCGCGAGCCTATCCAACATTTGATCTGTGAAGGGTAAAGTAAAATGAGCCTCTTTGGTCAATCAATTCAACTTGTGGTAGTCCATGCACACTCTCTATCAGGTAATCAGCCTCATGATAATCAATTCATCATTATCATTAGGAAAAATGGTTATACCACCCTTTTTTGCTACACATTGCACCAGACTCACCCAAGTTACACCACACCGACATCTAACCACTTGTTTATATTTTTCTTCACCACCTCTTGTATAGGTAGTTTTAAATGCCTTTGATGTTTAATTGAGAGAGTACAATATTCTTTGTGTTGGATCTTGTGGGTGAAAATACCTAGAGGAATACAAATAATATTGGCAATAGTCCATCCAATTTCTTTTATATGCTTCTTCAAAATGGATAATAGAGCTTCCACCTACCAATAATTTAAATCCACGAAGATAATTAGTGGCAAAGAATCATTAGAACCAAGGAAGGCATATCTCAAATGGATCTGAAGTGGTTTGAGCTCCAAGGTTGCTGGCTCTATAATAGATAGCCTAGATGGTGGAGACTCCTGTTTCTTCAAATCAAGATCAAGATCAAGATTTTTTGAAGTATAAGATTAATAACCCAACCCTACCAAAGTATTTAGAACTTTCTCATAATCTTTGATATCCTCGCCATCATAGTTTAAAGCACCACAACCACGTTTCACGCACAAACTCCATTTCTACAACCTCTTTAATGGTTTTATCAATAGTATTAATCATGGAGATCACACTCATATCATTGTGTTGCATCATGGATTTGCACACGTCAAATGTCACAACTTCATCATTAAATAAGAATTTCCACTCTCCACTTTCTACATCCAAAAAAGCACATCCCTTGGCTAAGAATGGTCTTCCCAATATAATAAGGACTTTAAAATCAACTTCACAATCCAGTATCACAAAATCAGTGGGAAAAATAAAATGGTCTATGGTCCGCTTCATCGGACAATCCTCCATCAATAGTCTCATAGTAGTTGGTTTTGGAGTACCAAGTCCCAATTGCTTAAAAATGGCAAAGGGAATCAAGTAGATGCTAGCCCCTAAATCACAAAGCGCCTTGGAAAAATAGTAGAAGCCTATTGTGGAAGGAACAATTAATGCACCCGAATCCTCTTTCTTGGGCGCCATGTTGCTAGACATGATAGCGCTACAATGGTGTGAGACCTCACTTGAGTCAAAGTGCATGTTTCTTTTTGGTCACAAAATCTTTCATGAACTTAGCATTCCCAAGCATTTGAAGCAAAGCATCTACCAACGAAATGTTAACAGAAAATTGATTGAACATGGCTAGAAACTTGTTAAATTGAGCATTTTTCATCTTTTTCTTCAATCCTTAGGGGGAAAAGGGAGGACATTTCAGAATAGGCAATGCAGCTTTAGGGATCTCGTCTTTCTTTTTCTCATCAACAATACCTTTTGAAACCTCATCCACACCAACCAGTTACTCAATACTTTTCCCCTCAACCGTAGCTCTTTCAACATCACCATTAGAAGCATTATCTACCTTCACCAGTTTCTCACCTCTTTTTTCTCTTAACCTTGGATTTTTTAACATCACTTCTATCATTTGGAGAATCTTCAAATTCTTTAAATTCATCAACTAAAAACCTACCACTTCTATTAACAATAGCTATATAATGAGAATTATCGTTCTTTAGATTAGGCGCGGTGTCACTAAGGAGAGTTTACTTTAATCTTCTATTGATTACAACAAACATTTGACTCATTTGAGCCTCAAGGTGCTTGATGGAGGCTGAGTGAGATCTTACCATTTGATTTAAAGTTGACACTTTATTTATCATCTCTCTAATCCCAACATCATAGATTCCACTTTCTTTAATACCCTAGCAAACAAATCCTCAGCTTTTTAATCAGAGGGGTCACTCACGCTTGCTTGGTTTGAACCTTGACCAACTTTTGGAGGGACATAGGCTTTAGAGCCTCTATTGTTGTAGAAATCTCTATCATGATCCCTCCAATTTCTATCATGGTTTCTCTAATTTATATCCTTTTCACGCTCTCTCTAATTACTATCTCTTTCTTGATCCTAATTCTAACCTAACTTTCCTTGATCTTGCTTCCAAGTCCCTCGATTAGGATCTTTGTAGCTAGGTCAGAACATGTTCTTCATATAGAGTACCATAATCATTAGAATCATGACTGTGGCTTCTTCTTGATCTTATGGCGATTACAATCCATCTACCTAGACCCATTTAATACTTTGTGAGAAAATCTATTTGAGTCATAAGTTTTTCCATGCTTTCTTCCCTCTCTTCCTACTTCTTCCTCATTTCCTTAGAAATAGTAGTGGAGAGGGAAACCAATGAAACCTCAAAATCCCATGCATGACAAGATCTATTGGTCTTTGTTATTTGGTCCAACAACCCACTAGCAATCGTATAAAAATGATCAATAAGAGAGTCATTGTGCATGTTGTTGGTAACCGACTTGTCAATAGAATCAAGAAACGTATAGAGGATATTTTGAGGGCTTCGGTTTTTTACTTCAAAGGAAATTGGGATGATCACTTACCTCTTATCTAGTTTACCTACAACAACAGTTTCCACTCTAGCATCCAGATGGTTCCATATGAGGCACTTTATGGCCGGAGGTGTAGATCTCCTATCGGTTGGTTCAAGGTTGGTGAGGCAGCCTTGATTGGTCCAGATTTGGTGCATGAGACCATGGGGAAAGTTCAACTTATTCGGGGAAGGTTGAAGACCCTCAGAGTTGACAAAAATCTTATGTGGATGTGAGAAGAAGGGAGTTAGAATTTGAAGTTGATGATTGGGTTTTCCTTAAGGTGTCACCCATGAAGGGTGTGATGAGGTTTGGAAAGAAAGGAAAACTTAGTCCTCGTTTTGTAGGTCCTTATCAGATTTCGAGGAGAGTTGGTAGTGTTGCTTATGAGTTGGAGTTGCCAATAGAGTTGGAAGCGGTTCATCCAATTTTCCATGTTTCCTTGTTGAAGAAATGTGTTGGGGATCTGAGCTTGATTATTCCTTTGGAAGATGTAGGTGTGGAGGATAGTCTCTCTTATGAGGAGGTTCCCGTGGAGATCCTTGATCTTCAGATTCGGAGGTTGCGAAACAAGGAAGTCACTTCGGTAAAAGTCCTTTGGAGGAATCAGCTTCTTGAGGGTGCTACTTGGGAAGCGGAGGAGGCCATGAAGGCCAAATATCCTCATCTCTTTCCTTCTAATCCAGTTCCAGCTTGAGGTACTAGTTTCCTCCTTAGTATGTCCTCCGATTCTACTCCATCAGTTCCTATCATGATTTTAGCATGCATCCATATTTTACGAAGTTAGTTCATCATGTTTTCGAGTTGAAAAGATCAGGTTTTATGATTACCCCTTGATTTCTATGTTTTGACGTTTTGTTGGGCTATTCTCCCCTCAGTTTCCCTTGTCTAGCCTTCATTCGAGGACGAATGATCCCAAGGGGGGGGATATTGTAACACCCCGTACATGTATCCAGCTATCCAAGATAAAAACTTTAGAAATTTTCAAAGTTCCAGGAACTACGGGTCCAAACAACGACTCGTCCTTCAAACGAGAGGTCCATCCTTTTGACTCATGGAATGTCTTTATAGGATTTACATTTTCCCAAGTCCCCTTCAGGAACTATGAGTCAAGTGTATGACTCGTCATTGGAAGGACGAGCCATAGTCTTGAGTCATGGTTTGACCAACTCAGCCCAGCTCCCTGTGAACGACGACTCCATTTGACGACTCGTCATCACTTCTATGGGTCCGTCCTGTTGACCCGTAGAAGTGAAGCTGCAACTTAAAATTCCCATCTCAGTTCTACGACTCTAGACAATGAACCGTCAACCAAACCATGACTCGTAGACTGAGTCGTGGTCACTAAAAGTTGACCAATTTCCAGCTTTTTCCCAATTAATTCAGGGGTATTTTGGTCATTTCCCACCCTATTATGTATTAAGTGAAGTCGTTTTGACTACTTTTAGAAGGGTTTTCTCCCATATTACCCTAGGTCCCTCTTAAGTTCATCATTCTTCACTCAAAGAGGAAAATTGCTCTCAAGCTCAAGTCTCCAAGCTCCAAGTCAAGTCTCCTAATTCTTTTCCAATCAAGTGGGTAATCTTCCACCAAGGTATGTGGGTTTCTAACAATGGGTTCCTTTCACCCTTTTGCCCAAATTCCCCAATTATTAATTTGAATTATAAAGATATGAAATTAGGGTTTTGATCCAAAATTTGGGGAAAGTTTATGAAATCAGTTTTTATGTTTAAAATCATGGTTTATTCTTGATTACTCATGATTTAAGTATGATTATCTTATTGGTTTTAAAATCCCAAGCATGAAATTTGATTTATAGCATGAAACTATGAAATTGCATGTTTTCAAGAGAAACTTGGGATGATTAGATATCATGGCCTTTATGAATTTATGAAATTGCATGCCTAATTCTTCAAGTATGAATTTAGAAAGAAAAGCATGTTTTGAATTATGGCTATGCTAAGCTTATGAACTATGATATGAAAGTTGCTTGATACCAGATGTGTTTTCATGCTTTATGTATAATATTTGGCATGAGAGTATGCCTTTATGATTATGAGCTACACGTGCATGATTTGGGAGTAGTATTTAGCACCGAAAAGATGAGATGAGAGTACACTTAGTGCCATAAACTACGTTTCCAACGTAGGTCATGATATGATGTGATATGTGCCTTAAAGGCTTATGAGAGTGGATCCACGTCTTTATGTATGTTGTCCTTACCTTAGGGGGGCATAGGACAGCTTTGCCAACTAGGGTTATATAGTTGGATATGGTGACTTGTTCCTTGGCAGGGTTCAAAGTCAGCTTTGCTAACTGGGGTTATACATTTAGATTCCATGTAGCTTATGAGGTCTCATGTCGGTTATAAGAAACTCCCGTATGTTATGTTATCAAGTTTTCTACGCTTTATGAACCTTCATGAACCTTCATATGAAACATCATCTTGAAGCTGGCTTTTGCCTTATGATTTAGCTTTTCATGTTGATATATTTTCATGATACTCTACTACGTATGAATTATGATTAAGTACCATTTTAAAGCATGTTTTCCTTACTTATGCATCACTCACATACTTAGTACATTCCATAGTACTAACGCATATTGCGCTGCATCTTTTTATGATGCAGACTCAGGTACCCCTTCTCAGGTTTGTGGCTAGAGTCTCAGGCCACTTCCTTAGTCAGTTGTGGTAAGTCCTCATGGTTCGAGGACTATTTATGCTTTTCTTTATGTTAGATTTACTTTTATACTCTGAGTTAGCTAGGGTCTTATCCTAGCAACTGTTATGTTATGACTAGAGGTTTTCAGACATAGTTTGTATTCGAGTTCCCCTTTTTGATATTGTATGTTATGTGGCTCTTAGACCCTTATTGATGTTTCCTTATTGAGTTTCCATATTATGCTTCCGCTTATCTTTTGTTATGCTTGAGAATGCTATGACAAAGGGTTATCTTGTGGTCCTTGTGGTTTCGAGTCCCGTGTTGCGTCTAGGAGGTAACCTCGGGGCATGACAGAAAGAATCTTTCAAGAAATACTTCCATAAACTCAGCCCATGATGTAATAGAATCCTCAGTTAGATCATCTATGGATATAGTGGCCTCTCCCATAATAGAAAATGAAAGAGACACAATGTAATAGACTCCTGAGATATGTTGTGAATGATGAATGGTGGGCAAAATTTTGCAAGATTCTTGAGATGCGTATTTGGGTCTTCATGAGAAAACCCCCCCAAAAAGCCCTTCATGCTAAGTATATGCAATATTATGCTACTAACATTGAAAGTAGTATTGCCCACAATAGGAGGAAGACAGATTACACTAGACATGCCCACGTGTCCTAGATTGTCATCATCGATAGGCCCATCATGACTAGGATCATCACTATCATTGGCACTCATGTTGTCACCTACAATAGCATAAACAACCCATAAACAAAAAGTAAATTGATTGCAAATAAATGTAAAACACTACACTAAAAAGGAAAATCCAAAATCTTATTGCCTGATAATGGCATCAAAATTAGTGACATCTAAATCCACCTCTCAGATACAAGAATTATAAATGGTAATTGAAAATATATTACCTAACGTGAGTTGAGGTTGATCCCACAGGGAATAGGATTTAATCTTTATCCCCAACTAGTGTACGAATTACTACTTTATTGCATTTAGAGTATAGAGGAGTAGGAGTTAATTTAGGTGTTGGTATAGAGCCTCTACAACAAATATTCCTTAGTGCCCTTCTCTAGTCAGGAATTGAGTCAGGGATGCCCAACTCAAGATAAGTCCAAAGGTTCCAAAAAAGGGGGGTATAGGAAATGTAATGATAATCTAGTATTTCTGTTCCATAACAATTTACATAAAGGTTTTGAAACAATGGTAGGAAACATAGGGATGTGTTCAAATGGGTATAGCAATTGCAGTTGTGGTTTTCAACCTACTACTAAATTTATTATACAATGGGTAAAATTGGTTTAATTTATACTTATAATTTCTCAATCCACAAGAAATTTCACCATGGTTTATGCAAATCAACCAACCAATAAAGCTCTCAAGTTAACTCTATTATCTCTAGCAATAGCTATTAAATGGAAATTTCTCCAAGTCCTAGCTAATGAATCCTTTTCTCAAATCTCTATGTTCTCTCTCAAGAAATATAAGAAATAGAGGGCATAATCAATAATTTCAACCACTAATTTTTGATTAAACATAAAGAATTCATTCAACTCATTAACATTAATTAATTCTAGAAGCAAATCACAAATATCCAATTACAAATCGACACCCATCATCACACACCCCAAAATGTGGGGTTTAGCTATGCATAATGAAAGAAAGAGAAATTATACCAAATGAGTCTTCTTCTATATCATCCACTAATGGAGTTCAATCAGCAAAATCAATTCAAATTCCTCAAAAGTATCAAAATAATGGTTAAAATTCTCCAAAGGAGTATTAACAACCCTCATAGTGATCTTTAGCTTTTGGTGCACTTTGACTATTTTACCCCTCTCCATACTTGTGATATAGTATTTGTTATTTGAGGAAGTGGGTGGCATGATTCTCGGCGTGTTTGGTTAAATTTTATGTGAATTTTTTATTTTTTAAGGTTTTATAGTTGAAATGATTATCTTTGGTCAATATTTGTAGATTTATACATCATATAAGAATTTTGTTAGTTCTTTTAGCTCTAGAATTTCATTTTTGGGTTAGTAACACCTTTGCTCTGGTCCCAAGGCATTCATATGTGTTTTGAGTAGTTGGTTAAAAAGTTAGAAAGTTAAAGCCTAGAGTTGACTTAAGTCAACATTCATTGAGAACAACCTCCGTTGGTAAATTAAATGGGTCCATTGAGTCTGGAATGTCGATTTTAGTCTAGTAGAATAGTTCATTTATGTTTATGAGGTTTCAAATGAATTTTGAGGGTCCATTCGAGTTATTTTTGGTTGGCTTTGTTGCTGACCTGCAGCTGACTTTCCATCTTTGCATTAATGAGGCCTTGGACGCATTTAAGAAGGAGGAAAGTGGTTAAACTTTGTGTTTATGATAAGGGCCTTACATTCATCAACGGTTATTGGTCTAGGTAGAGGTTAGGTTCAATTTATTCATCTCAAATGCGACCGGACCATCACAAAGGCTAAGGGTCCAAGTCAGGCATTATTGCAAATGCAACGGGGGTCCTGCGTTCATAAAGAATGGGCACATAGGCAGATTTAAAATATCATTGTCGAAGCCCAAACTATAAATCGATTTTTGATGCTTTGAAACTCAATTTTGAGATATTCAAAAGGTGGTTTTTGAGATCCCAAAACCTATAACTCAATTTTTGAAGCTTTGAAACTCAATTTTGAGATATTCAAAAGGTGGATTTTGAGATTTTGGATAATTTTCTAAACCAATATTTTAACAGTATCAAATAATTATTTCATGATTTCACCTATAAATCTTGCCTTTCAACTTGAAATTTTTGGATTTTATAGTAAAGTTAAAAAATCATTTTTCAATGATTTCAAGGTCGATTTCAACTTCTTTTTTTATGTAACTTTATATTTGAACTCCTTAAGCTTTGAGTAAACTGATTTTACAATAAAATTTTGGTTTTTCCCTTTTAATCTCGGGGTTAAATTTTTTGGTTGCCTTTTGGACTCAATAATTTAGTTAAACAATATGGATGTCTATATTTTTGAGTTTTAATGTAGAATTTTTATTAATATAGATTGGGATTTTTTGGAGGTTATTCTATAGAAAAAGGCTTGGGTTTGACTTTATAGGTCTTCTCCTAAGGCAGGTTAAGACTTTTATTAACTCAATTTTGAAGTGTTATGTGTTAGTTGCTTGTATAGGGAGTAATAGGGAAATGGGGGTCTTGTAATATGAGATGACAAGCATCTATATTGATATCAGTGATTGTAATGGGTTAAAATAAGTGATTGACTTGATTGGGTTGTCTTCCCTTGTTTTGATTGTTGGATTATAGTATCAGAAATGGATTAGGGATTCTTTTAGACCTAACACTTGTTGATACTGATTATACTTTCCCATATAGGCATGATTTGAATAGATTGATGATATTTGGTCTTGTAGCCAATGTTTAGAGTCGAGTATGGTCTTTTGTGCCCGAATTGAGATATTTGTGCACCTCTTATCATTGTAAATTGCATATATGATAAGTTGGTAATCTACCAACTTATTTAGATTTTAATTATGAGTTATTGCCTTAATTTGATGCAATTTAGAAGGATTTTATGCTTCTACTCACTTAAATGCAAGCATGATTGATCAATGAAGATAGAAGAGGATTTTAACTCAAATAAAGCCACAAATGGAAGCTAAGTTCAGAGATAGGTGAGAGAGAAGAAAATCTATGTGGGATGTCTGTTAAAACCTATGAAGGCAAGATGACACCTGCATTTTGCTGGTGCAAATGCAAGTGGAAGTTGTATCACTGCCTAACAACACCAGCACTTGTGTGTCACAAGTCACCAAGGGCGGCTGTAGGTGCCCACGTAGATGGAGCAACAAGAAAAACCTTTCACACTGCTCACAAGACTTTGCTCCTGCATGCCGCAAGTCATCAAGGGTGACCACATGTGCCATTGCAGGTCGAGTCACAAATGCCTTGAAGGGAAAAATGGTCCAGAAAGCTTGTGTAATTAAGAAGCTTCTAAAACCATTTTTCGGATTTGTTCAAGGATTTTACACGATGTTTTCCCCAATTAGAATGTTGTTCATAGAGTATACTTGGTGGTACATTCTAGATCTTCTTCTTCTTCTTCCTTGAACTTTGAGAATAAAACTCTATTGTTAACAAATCTAAGCTTGGAATTGAAGATAGTTTATGATAATGAATGGAATTGGTGATTACCCACTTGGTATTGTTTCTTTTTCCTTCACTATGAGTATCTAAATTCCTTTCTAGGGGTGTGTGCAATGATGGATGTTTGAAATTGGGATTGGGTATTGATTGTTTGTGCTTTATAATTGATTATTATGTGTGGGTCTAGTAAATCCTTTAAGTTTTAATTAAATAATTGATGCTTGCAAACATTAATTTAGTTTTCTAATTATGTTCTTCCTTGAGAAAGAAGTTCTTTAATTGGATAAGGATTTCTAGTAATGATTTGGGAATTCTATCAATAGTTGAGGCTAGAAATAGCTCAATTTAAGAATTTTTCATCTAAATGTGAGGCTAGAAATAGCTCACCCACTTAAGAAAATTGGTTGTATTATTTCTAAGACTTGGGGTTTGAAAGAATTCAAGGCTTATACATGTTTGATAGGTTGAAAGACAACCAAACATACTTTTAACCAAGGCTACATACACTATAGTCATGCATAAGTCACATAAGTAATCCCAATTCCAATGTATGACTCCATCGGAAGCACACCCCTAGTTTTTCAATCCTTGATAGTTAGGAATTGTGTTACTTGTCATTTTGATTACAAAAAAAATACATCTTGTCATTCTTTTACCCTAATTTACCTTTTTTTCTTATACAACATGCATACTCTTGCGAATTAATTTATAAATTTTGGTAAATCTCTGTGTCAATCCTCATGGATTTGAACCCGACTCGCATTAGTTATTGTTTTATGATGGCCTATAATGAACCCCTATGTGATTTCTATTATTTTCGTGTTTTGACCTGTCCCAAAGTAGATACAAGTAATTTATGACTTGCTGGACCTAACAGTTTGATTTTCGGGCAATTCATTTATGTTTTAAGCTCATTTCCCTATCTTGTAACTCTTAAGGCTGGTAGAGTTGACTTTGGTTAATATTCAGAAAATACAGCCTCGGATGGAAATTCTATCATGGCTATTAGCTTTGAAACATCAACTTTAGGCTAGAGGGACCTTTGGTTCGGGTCCCGAGTCTTTCGGACTAATTTTGGGCTATTGGGTTCCTTTTTGGTTATAGTTGGTTTTCGGGCATGGGGCTCGCTTCTCTTTGAAATTGTCTCCATTAAGATTTTCATTAATTTAGTTAAGTCCGAAATGCCATTTTTGGTAGGGTTGGATGTATGGTCTGCATTCACGGGGTTTCGAATAAATCTTGAGGGTTCGGTTGAAGATTTTTTATGTGTGTTTTTGTAGTTGGTGTTGCTTATATCTGTTATGGCATGCTTGTGTTCCTGGGGCCGCACCTACACTACCACTTCTGTGGTCACTAGCCACACTTGTGGCCATAGGTGGCGTAGGCAGGGGAGCCCCTAATGTGCTGAGATTTGATGGCACTTTTGAGGCTTAAAACTAAGGCTTTTGGGAGTTTTTAAGTGTGTTTTGTTAGATATGATGCTCGTTTGCTACATGTACAGGGAAAAGTGGTTAAAAGACAAAAAGATATAAAAGTTGTTGTTTTTGGGCTAAAAGTCATATCCCACGGGCGTGGGATCCACCATGGCCTGTGAGAAGAGGCATCAGAATGAGAGAACATGCATTAGAAGCAGAAACCCATCCAATGACTTAATGGGACAAGACATCACAATTGCTCATCAAAATGGACCAGTAGAGTTAAAGGCTAGAAACAAAGACTGATATCCTGCCATGACGCCCGTGAGAACCACGATGGGACATCACATATGCCCGTTGGGATTGGACAAAGCCACTGGGAACTCAGATTATTTGGCCGATGAGTTGACCACGATGCTCGTGGCAACCATGATGGCCCATTACTTGGCCCATGGGAATGCGGTAGATGACTTAGATAAAAAATGAAAGAAAGATCGACAGGCACCCACGATACCCATACAACCACGATGGCCCGTGGGGCCTGCTCTTCGGAACTACCATATTCTAGCTCTCCTAGTTCTGTTAGGATTTGGTTTGTTTTGTCATTAAATACATTCCCTTAGGTTTTATTTTGGACGGTATGCAATTTTTATGTACTGTTACACATACTTTACGCATAACTGAGACATCATAACACAATTTTTGAGAATTCAATTATTATTCTTGATTATTGAAGTGTTCTTGAGAATTCAAGAGTACAGTTTTCTTTACTTGTTATTGTAAGTCATAATCATGATCTCTTCATCTAAATCTGATTGTATTCTTGCAAACATGAGTAGATAAATCCACAACTAGGTTTGTGGGAACCATGAAGGATTAACAAAGTAGGCAAAGTACTTGGTAATCCTAGGACAGTGTTCATGCATGTATTGTTCTTCCCCTCATTTTGATTGCTTTTTAACAGTTGCAAATGTTAGAACTCTTATTATTTGTACTTTCTTGACCAAAGGGGTAACGAATGGGAAAGGGTATTAGACTACGAATATTTGAGGCTACTAACCCTCATTTGCTTAGCTTGAACTTGCCCAGAGAGAGCTAATCTGGGATCACTAGTAAGGGTTGTTAGCAAAGCAAATGCCCATAGACTGACCATGTTCCATGGTGACATTCTCCTATTTTGGTAACCATCAGCGTAAGAGAACCCAACTAACCGATCTTGCATGCGTAGCACTAGTCTAGATTATTGGTACAATGCCTTACTACGTTATGATCTCATGGGGAACACTACCCTAGTCGCTTCTCTCATTGATTACAATACTTGAAACTGTTACCTTGTTACTTGTTCTAATTTAAATTACGAATATTACTTTTACTTTAAACCCCCCTTCAAGGGAAATAAATGGTTAAGAGCGTGAATAAGCATAGTTGACCCTAGTCCTACCATATTCCCTGTGGGATCAAACCAAACCTTAATTGGGTTCTATATTTAAACATAGACTGCTATATGCTTCTAAAAAGAGGTGTAGTTTGGGTGTACAAATTTTTTGGCACCATTGCGGGGGAATACAATTTAGGATTAAGAGAGATTGTGTTTATTTCATGATTTTACTTTTTCTGTTGTTTTTGTTTTTTTTTCACAGGTTGCACGCTTGTGAATGCCCAGTACAAGGAGACAAGGCAATCCCCTGATTCCATTCAATCCTAAACTCCCATGAACTCTAAGAAACATGGTTAAAGAGGGGGGTTTTGAGACACCTGAACATGCCACAACATGGATGTTGGCTGAAGAACAGCAGAGGAAAAAGGCAGCAGAAGATGCTCAAATTGCACAAGATGCGCAAGATGCAGATGCACTTTGCCAATAGAATGATCAAGATGAGCAAGAATGGCAAGTTAGAGAATAAGTTGCTCATCAAGCCACACTAAATGCTCAAGGTAAGAGTGACGAGGCAGCTTGATGCAATGTACCTCAAGATCCAGTAGCACCAAAGGGTAATAGAGGTTGACAGATTCATCAACCCCAATATGTCCGTCGTTACAATCTTGATGATGATGAGTTTGGTGATGCAGGAACAACAGGACCCATAGTATTGTCACTACTGCCCTAAAGTACAAAGTTTTACATTACTAGCACCATGATGTAGTTGCTGAACCCGAAAGGACTATTTGTTGGCAAGCCCACTGATGATTCGAACATGCATTTGACAATCTTTGTGCGGATCCGCAAGGCTTACAATATCCTAGGGGTAGATTAAGATGTTATCAGATTATGGTTCTTTCCATTCTCTTTGACTGGAAAAGCAACACTTTGGCTTATGGAATTACCTGATACTTCAATATTCACATGGCTTGAACTGAGAAATCAATTTCTAGAGAGGTTCTTTCCTCCATCAAGGATGTTACAGCTTAATCAAGAGATCTATAACTTCAGACATTTGCCCATGGAGGAACTATATGAAACATGGCTTAGGTTCAATAAAAAGCTAAAACATGTACCAGATTACATAATCATTATGGACCATTTGATGGAGATTTTCTACAGAGCACTGAATGCAAACACCAAGGTAGTAGCTAATACAGTCACTGGAGGAGCGTTCATGGAAAATATTTACACCAAATCTTTTGAGATGCTTGATAGAGTTACCAAGATGAACAGATCCAGACATACGAGAGAGGATGAGAGTACAGTAGGAACTTATACAGTTGGGGAATCCGTAGACTATCAAGAGTTGCAAGAAATTAGATAGGATTTTGTAGGGTTAAAAACAACTATAGATCTAATTGCAAAACAAATATTGAATAATGGAGTAGACAAGGTGAATACTATAGGTTCAAAAAGTAAAGAACCAAAACAGGAAGGGCCTGAATCTGATGAAGAAGCTAATTATATTAATGATCAAGTGGCAGGTTTCTCGGCCAATGTCCAAGGAAACTAAGGTCAAAATAGTGATCGAGATAACAACTACAACCGGTCTAGCTATAGAGATAAGAGAAGGGGTAGAGACAGAGATGGTGACTGGCATAAGAGGGATGGCTACAAGAATGAAAGAAGCAACCTGTATGTCCCTCATGGTAACCATAAAGAAAGATGTAATTAGCTAACTGTCAAAGAGATGATTTCCAAGGTGTTGCTGAAGGTGGAGTCGACTGATGGTAACATGAAAAAGATGCGTGCTTACATCTCAGGTATGAGTCAAAAGGTGGAGTCACATGCACTCGCCATAAAGTAGATTGAGATACAGATGAACCAAATGTCTACAACCTTAAATTAGTGTCAAAAGGGTACTTTTCCAAGTGATACAATTTAGAATCCAAAGAATGATAGACATTGCATGGTGGTGATTACACAAAGTGGAAAGAAGACCGTTGACCCTCCAATCCTTATAGTTATTAAGGATCAAACTGAGCCTGAAAATGATGAAGTTGAAGTTGTGGTTGAGTCTGAGGTAAATGGTGATGAGGATAGCAAAGTTTTAAAAGAGTCAGCTGACACCAAGAGGAAAGAAAAGGAGGTTACTGAAGTTGTAAAGCTTATACCTCGACCTCCTGCTCTTTTCCCAAAGAGACAAGCTAGAATGTCTGAAGATGGCAAGTATAGAAAATTAATTTATATGTTGAAGCAGCTTTTAGTCAATATTCCGTTAGTTGAGGCCCTAGAGAAGATTCCTAGTTATGCAAAGTTCATGAAGGACTTGATAACAAAGAAGAGAATTGTTTGTTTTGAGCCTGCAGATAATTTGCACCATTGTAGTGCGATAGCTTCCCATTCTCTTATATAGAAGAGAGAAAATCCAGGAGCCTTCCCTATTCCATGAATGATTGGGGAATTCTATTTTGCCAAGTCGCTATATGACTTCGGTGCAAGCATTAATCTAATGCCCTTGGCAGTGTTCAAACAGTTGGGCTTAGGATCCCCCACACCGAGGATAATGCGGATATTGATGACAAATCGCACTGTGAAGAGGCCAATGGGTGTCTTATATGATGTTCTAGTAAAAGTAGAGTCCTTTATATTTCCAAAGGACTTTGTGATTATAGACTGCAAGGAATACCTTGAAGTTCCCATCATCTTGGGGAAACCATTCCTTGCTACGAGACTACCTTTAGTAGACTTGGAGACAACATAGATGAAATTCAGGCTGAATGATGAGGAAGTCACTTTTAACTTGTGCCAATCTATAAAGCACCATGATGAAATGAGGGTAGACTTTGTGATTGATGTTGTGGATGAAGAGCAGTTATCCATCCCAGTTGAGGAGCAACTTGGTGTTGAAGCACTTGCAGCCATGATCATGAACTTTGATGGGGATGACATTGATGAATATGCTGACATGGTGGAAGTGCTTGCTGGTATGGGTTATTACTTTTATGCTCCAAAGAATCTTGATTTGGAATTGAAGAACAGAGTAACCCCACCAGCCAGACCATCTATTGAGGAGCCTCCTGTCTTGGAGATCAAGTCACTTCCATCACACTTATGATATGTTTTCTTTAGAGCCAAAAACACCTTGCATGTGATTATTGTAGCTGACTTAGGAAAAGGGCAAGTTGAAGAGCTTGTGTCTATATTGAAGAGGTTTAAAGGTCCATTGGGTGGTCTATTACTGACATTATTGGCATCCTATCAGGCATATGCACCCACAAAATCTAGCTTAAGCCAAATTTCATTCTGAGTATTGAGTATCAGCATAGGTTTAATCAACCTATGCAAGAACTGATCAAGAAGAAGATTATCAAGTGGCTAGATACATGTGTGGTTTACCATATTACGAACAGCAAATGGGTGAGCCCAGTTCATTGTGTGCCAAAAAAAGGTGGAATAATTATGGTTCCAAATGCTAAGAATTAGTTGATTCTTATGAGACCAGTTACAGGCTAGCGTGTGTGCATGGATTATAGAAAGCTGAACTCATGGAAAAAGAAGGATCATTTTCTGATGCTGTTCATGGATCAGATGTTAGACCATCTTGCTAGTAGAGGATGGTATTATTTCCTTGATGGTTACTAAGGACACAATCATATTTCAATTGCTCCTGAAGATCAAGAGAAGACAACTTTCACTTGTCTATATGGGACATTCGCTTTCAAAATGATGCCGTTTGGATTATTTAATGCACTAGCAACCTTTCAGAGATGCATAATGTTGATCTTCTCTAACATGGTGGAGGACTCTATTGAGGTATTCATGGATGATTTCTCTGTGGTTGGTGACTTATTTGATGATTATTTATGCCATCTGAGTTGTGTGTTGTAAAGATGTGAAGAGTGCAACTTGGTACTGAACTGGGGAAAGTTCAACTTCATGGTCAAAGAGGGTATTGTGTTAGGCTACCAGATTTTAAAGAATGGTATTGAATTTGACAAGTCCAAAGTAGAGGTGATTGAAAAATTGGCCCCTCCAATTTCAGTGAAGTGCATTTAATATTTCTTGGCGCATGCTAGATTTTACTGTAGATTAATTAAGAACTTCTCAGTGAAGGTTGTGAAGTTTGTGTTTGATGAGGCATGTTTGAAGGCATTCAAATTCCTAAAGTTGTAGTTAATCTCATCCCCCATTATTGTTACACCTGATTAGTTTGAGAAATTTTAGGTGATGTGTGATGCTAGTGGAGTCATGCTAGGATCAGTTCTAGGCCTGAGACGAGAGAAGATTCTTCACCCAATTTACTATGCTATCAAAGCACTAAATCCTTCCCATAAGAACTATACTGTGACCGAACAAAAGCTGCTAGCTGTGATGTTTGCTTTTGAAAAGTTCTGATCATATTTGCTTGGCACCAAGGTGATTGTGCATACAGATCATACAACTCTTAGGTATCTTATAGAGAAAAAGGATACTAAGCCTACGTTGATTCGTTAGGTGATGTTGTTGCAAGAATTTTACTTTGAAGTTAAGGATCTCAAAGGTACTGAAAATCAGGTGGCTGATCACTTGTCTATACTTGATGATGAAGCTATGTTGTAGTTAAAAGATGATCTTGAGATTGATGACTCCTTCCTATATGAACAGGTGTTGGCCGCATCTCAAAATTTGATCCCATGGTACACGGACATTGCCAACTACTTAGTAAGTGACATAGTTCCTCCAGACTTGATAGTCCATCAATGGAGAAAGTTCATGTGTGATGTGAAGATATTTTTATGGAAAGAGGCATATTTGTTCTGTATATGTGGTGACACCATAATTCAAAGATGCATAGATGAATCTTAGATGGAGGACATAGTTGAGGCTTGACATTCCTCTCCTGTAGGGGGCATCATGGTGGTACCTGAATAACCCATAAGATTCTGCAATGCGGCTACTATTGGCCGACCCTCTACAAATATGCTCATGAGTACACGAGGGCCTGTAATCGATGCCAAAGGGAAGGAGGTATATAAATGAAGCATGATCTTCCTGACATTCCTATCCTCGTGATTGAATTGTTTGATATATGGGGAATCGATTTTATGGGTCCTTTTGTGATGTCTAATGGCATGAGGTGTATATTAGTTACTGTTGACTATGTGTAAAAATGGTTGGAGGCAGTAGCTCTTCCCAACAATAAAGGAAAGAGTGTCACAATATTCTTGAAAAAGAATATCTTTTGCAGATTCGGCAGACCATGAGCAATTATCAGTTACGGAGGGTCTCATTTTTGCAATAAGCTATTCAGAGCTCTACTTGAGAAATATGGGGTGAGGCACAGTGTGGAGACACCTTACCATCCACAAATGAGTGGGCAAGTAGAGATATCCAACTGGGATATTAAATCCATTCTTGCAAAGATGGTGAATGTGCACAAAAGAGATTGGTCTAGGAATCTAGATTATGCCCTATGGGCATATCGGACAACCTATAAGACTCCTATAGGCATGTCACCTTATAAGCTTGTGTTTGGAAAAGCATGTCATCATCCTGTGGAACTTGAGCATAAGGCCATATGGGCACTTAAGAAGCTGAACTTGGACTGGTGTGCTGCATCCTATCAGCGGCTTGGCCAATTAAATGAATTTGATAATTTCTGCCTTAATAATTATGAGAGTTCAACACTATATAAGAAGAATATGAAGATATACCATAACTGGAAGATTGAGAAAAGTGATTTTTTTAGCTAGGCGTGTTGGTCCTGTCTACAATTCAAAGTTGCGCTTGTTTCCAAGCAAGCTTAAGTCTAAATAGATTGCAGCATTTCAAGTGGTGCGAGTGCTATAGAGCTTGAAAATTAAAATGGAAAATTATTTAAGGCAAATGGTCAAAGTGAAAAAGCCTATTTGGGATATGCTGAAGAGATCAAGATGGTGGAAGCTTTGTTACTTGATGATGGTGGAAGCTTGGGTACTTGATGAAGTCTGATTAACAAAGTAGCCTGCTTCATGCCGCGATGTTAAATCACGCCCTGCATTGGAGGCAACCTATAAAGGAAACTTAATGAAGTCTGAGTAGTCAAGTGACTTACGTCGTGTCGTGATATCAAGTCAGGTACTGCATGGGAGGAAACCCATGAACTAACATTTTTTAAGTGTGCAGGAGTTGGTGAGGTTGAAGAGAGGAAATTTTATAGAAAAATGGTCCCACGGGCACTTGTGATGGGCCATCAAAGGTCCCACACTCATGGGAAATGGACGTGCTAATAGAAAAGCAGAGAAAAATTCACTGCCTTAGTCCCACTGCCAGCCATGATGGGTCGTCACAGCCCTGATGGGCATGGGAAATGGGCGTGAAGACTAAATAGGCAAAGGAAAAGCCATTGGCCCATCCCCATGTCCCGATATAAGAGGAGGTCGTGACCCCAACGGGCATGGGAACTAGGGTTTCAAACGCCAGGTAAGTCCCATCCGACGGGACGTCGTGTGCCCCACGAGCATCATGATAGCCCATCATCTGGTTCGATCAAAGGGTCAACTACTTTTAAGTTTTTGTGTTTAAACTGACCTGACCAAACCCGGATTTCCGTTTCCCCTTCCCCGCATTAAAAGGTTTTGAATTCATTCAATTGAGGTCAAACACAATCAACTCCCTCTACACTAAATTATCTCCCACTTTTCATGTCTCTTTCCCCATGATCATCTCCCCATCACCACTCATCACTCCCCTAGATTCCTTATATACATAAAACGGTCACGAAAGCACACTAAGGAAAGTTCTCAAAAAGCATTCAAAAGTAGTTTTCAAGATAATATTGACAATCAAGAGTAAGTTCATCTCATTCTATTGATTTCAATACTTGTTTGATGCTTTTAGGAAACTGAGGGTTCATATGTTTATAAAATCATATTGTTTTAGCGAACCCTAGTTATGAACTTTGCGTAGTGATTATGTGTTGTGCGTGTAAATTGAAAAAAAAATGGAAATTAGGGTTGTGTTGGTTGTATTAATGGGGTTGTGGCTTTGTGTTCATAAATTATGTATGATGTTTGTTTGGTGAAGTGCAAAATGTGAAAGTGAACAAAAAAAAAAGAGAAAGTCTAGGCTGTTGTGATCCTACGGGCATAGACCACGGGACGTTGAAGGTACGACAGGATTGGATCAGGATGTAGGGAATGGATCATAGCCTGAAAAGGCTTCTGTCCAATCCCAATCCTGATGGGATGTCAAAAATCTCACGTCCATGGTAGGTCACCGTAGTTCACATGCAGGTGCCAAATGGAACCACCAACTCCATTACAATGAGGGGTACCCTAGAAAGCAAAATATAAAGACGTCATGACTCATCTTAAGGATCAATCTTATTCGAAAGATGAGAGGAGGGACCCAAATAACATCTCCCTCGTCTGACTGACAAATAGGAAATTGGTGCTGTCATCTACTTCTCAGTCTGAAGAAGAGAGAGGTGTAACACCGGAGAAGGAGCAAGCCCCAGAGCGTACTTCCCCCCAGTTTGAAGAGGGGGAAGAGTCATCTTCTAGATCATCCAGTTCGGATAAAGAGGGGATAATGCTCTTAGACCAGTAAAAGGAGCACAAGAGTGAGCTATTTAGGTTTCTAGTGGTAAGGAGACCTAGTCCAGTTGTGAAAGTGGTTCACAGTCGGGATCTGGAAAAGCTGTTGATGTTGGTTCTGTGTCCAACACTTAGAGCACTACTCCTGAAAAGGAGAATACCCCTTACACCAAAAGCTCCCGGGATATTACTAGTCCTCACATCTAAAGACGTCTGACTTCGAGAAAAATCTAGGTGGAATTTGATAGGGTCATAAAAGATATTTGACTATGGGCTCGAGATAATGGCCAATGGGGCACATGAAACACCCGATTGTAGAAGAATGGAGGATAGACTTCTTCAAGTGAAGGACTTTCCTATGCTTGAGGAGTACTTATGCAATTACAACCTAGGCTGGACCAACAGACCACTTCCTGACTATCAGTCGATAATTGTACGAGAGTTTTATGCTAACTATCAGGTTGTCCAGGAGAGCCAGTGCAGAAAGGGTCAGAAACCATCAGATTTGCCCGCTTTTGAGAGAATACTTGTGAGAGGTATTTTGCTAAACGTCTTGGTTGATACAATTAACATATTTTTATAGGCCTGAGTATGTTGCACCCTCCAACACTTCAGACTATGACAAAAGTGGTTAACAAAAGTTCTCATAAAGACTAGCACTCCAAATGGCTATATCAGGACAATCCTCATATCTTCAAGGCTTCTTTGACCTTCGAGGCAAAATTCTGGTGGGCAATTGTTCGATTCTGGATTATACCGACAGGTGGAGATAATCAGCTAATTATTGAGAGGTCTGTTCTGGTTGCTATCTTGTTATCCAAATACAAGATAAATATTGTCAAGATCATAACTGAGTATAGTCAAGATAGAGTAACAAAGATCAGTTCTTCATATCCTTTCCCATGACTGCTGACCTAATCTATTAATGATGTTGGTGTCCCAAAGTACTCGGGTATTGATTAGACAAAGTGTGCCATCCGAACCCATCATCTTGAGCGGTCCAAAGATGATAACAAAACAATGGGCCTGGGCAGCACTTCAGAATCAGATGAATCCACCACAATCTATGATGCTTTTGTGGTGCCACCGGAGATGGTTCCCTACATGACTACATTACAAACCCACAAAGGGTATCCTAAATGAAGACACTCCATCTATAAAAGAAGAAGCCACGGTTGATTTGAGACACCCTCACAGTACTAAGTTATTGAATCCTTATGGGGTTAACATCTCTATTCTGAAAACTTTACTAGCTCCTTCCACTTTTGCTGCACCTCCATTAGAAGATCCGACCTCAGTCTTTTATTTCCATCCGGTGATTTTTTTCCATCACTGTTCAAACTTGTCACGCCCCGAGGTTACCCCCTAGACATAACATGAGATCTGGGGCACGAGTGCCCTAGAATAACCCTTGGTCATGGAATACTCATTCATTCATAAGAAAGCATAGTGAAAGCCTAGATAGAATATTAGGCAATCCAAAACCACAAATAATAAGTCAATATGAAACATAGTTTTAAAAGAGTGACTCAAATTCTTGCTATGTCTGGAAAGCCTCTACACATGATATAAGGAGTTGCTAGGATAAGACCCCAGCTAACTAGAGGTATGGAAGTAAAAAAAACCAACAACTATCTAGAATCATAACTAGCCCTCAAACCATGAGGACTCACCAACACTGACAGGAAATGGCTTGCGATCTCTAGCCACATGCCTGAAGAAGGAAACCTGAATCTGCATCATCAAGAGGATGCAGCGCAAGTATGCGTCAGTACTATAGGATATACTGAGTATGTGAGATATGCATGATCATGATAAAACATACTTAAAACATGCTTAAAATGAGCTCTTTTGAAATAAGAGATAGCATAAGAAATTAATGAGATCTTTCAAAATAAGAGATAGCATAAGAAATTATCAAGATATAAGTCATAAACATGAAGTAAAGTCAAGGTTCAAAGTAAAGTATCATATAACTTCATAACTTGAAAATAATCATGTGGGAGTTTCTCTTAACCGACATAAACCGTGTTGAGCTACATGGAGTCCAGTGTCATGCACCCACACTAAAAATGGTTGTCCTAACCAGCCAAGGTTAGAACTATGTCATAAGGATCCTTTCATAAGCCACGGAGGGCAACCTATGGTGGCAACGTAGTTTTGGACTTGGGTTATCTAGAACCCTTATCGCTCGGTGCTAAATACTAATCCTAAAATATATAACATGAGGCTCACACACGTGTGACATATCTAGATGTCAAGCTTGTTCATAAACATTTTCATAACCTAGATCTTCATACTACTCACGAATCTTTGTTTTGAAAATTATTCATGAGCATTGATGGAACATCGGGTATCTTGTCATGCATAATAATTCATAACTTGAGAACTTGCATGACTCTAGTTCAATTTTTTATAATAACATATATTTTCATAGAACGTAGGAACTAGGCATGCACTTACTTGAAAAATTCATGGGAATACAAACTATCAAATACCCAATCTACTTAAATCAATTCATGCATGTAGGATTTACCGTAATTAGCCTTCAATTCATGAAATAGGAGTCCATATGTAAAACCCATGCAAAATTATACAATTCCCTAGAATTTCTTAAGTAAATTATGAGAAGGCAATTTATAGCAAAACCCATAAGAATTGGGTAAGAACCCTAATTTGAAAGTTCATGAAATCTAAATAGAAATTAGGGGTTTTGGGCACAAGGGTGAAAGAAACTCATTGTTGAATACCCACATGCCTTGATTGAAGCTAACCCACTTGAAATTGAAAAGAAAAGGAGACTTGAACTTGTAGCTTGAAACTTGGAGCTTGAATGAGTTTTTTTCCCAATTGGTAGATGAATTGGGTGATGATAAGAGACTTAGGCTAATATGTTTTGAAATCATGCTAAAAATGGTCAAAACAACCTCACTAAGGATTTAAAAGGGTGGATAATGAATAAAATACCCTGGGACATAACTAGGAAAAACTGTTAAAAATTCAACTTTCGGGAATCACGGATGAAGATCACGGACCGTAGACTGAACCACGATTCGTGGTTTCCACTCGTGGATCTTGGTCATTCGACCAGGCCACAAAAGGCAACCCACGGGTCAACAGGATGACTCTTCATTTGAATTATGGTTTCTAGACTTGAGTCGTCATCACTGGGAAGTTTAGCAGTCCTCTGATCCATTTCTACGAATTAACAGGATGGTCCGTCATTTTAACGACGGGTCTTAGAACCCAGTCGTGAATCCTGGGGAACTTGTCAACCCTCTAATCTAATTCTACGAGTTGACAGGACGGGCCGTAGTCAAAACCATGGTCCATAGAACCAACTCGTGGTTCTTAGACCAGAGACTGAACCGACTGAAGGAAACAACGATCCCATACCACGACCCGTTGTTTAAACCACAGTCCGTGGTTTGGACCCGTAATTCCTGGGAACATGAAATTTTTTCAGAGTTTCAAAATTAGAAAGCTGGCTTGATTTCTGAGGTGTCACAATATCTCCCCCTTTGGATCATTCATCCTCGAATAAAGACTAAGCAAGGAAAAACGAGTGAGAAAATAGCCCAACCAAACAACAACAAAACAGGAAAACTGTAGAATAAACATGAAACTGAACTTTTCAACTTAAAACATGATTGACCTAACTTCGAAAAACATGAACACATCTTAAGATCATGAGGAAAACTGATGGAATAGACTCGGAGGAACATACTAAAGAGAAAACTATTACCTCAAGCTTAAACGGAATCGGAAGGGAATAGATTAGGGTACTTGGATTTCATGGATGATTCTGCTTCCCAAATAGCTCCCTCAACAAGCTGATTTCTCCAAAGGACTTTCACTGAAGCAACTTCTTGTTCCTCAACCTCCGGATCTGACGATTAAGGATCTTCACGGGAACCTTCTTGTAAGTGAGACTATCCTTCACACCCACATCGTCCA
The DNA here is from genome assembly GCA_003996215.1 of Jaltomata sinuosa. Classification (NCBI taxonomy): domain Eukaryota; kingdom Viridiplantae; phylum Streptophyta; class Magnoliopsida; order Solanales; family Solanaceae; genus Jaltomata; species Jaltomata sinuosa. Next base: position 101,554 of record QJPP01000827.1, on the reverse strand, counting down.
AAGGGACAATCAAGGTTGGATCACCAACACACTTCTTCAACAAGGAAACATGGAAAACCAGATAAACCGCTTTTAATTTTGTTGGCAAATCCAACTCATAAGCAAATCTACCAACTCTCATAAGAATCTGATAAGGACCTATAATATCGGGACTAAGCTTCCCTTTCTTGCCAACACTCATCACACCCTTCATGGGTGACACTTTTTAGGAAGATCCAATCATCAACCTCAAATTCCAATTCCCTTCTCATCACATCTGCATATGATTTTTATCGACTCTGAGCGGTCTTCAACCTCTCCCTAATAAGTTGAACCTTCTCCATAGACTGATTAACAGAATTCAGACCGATCAAGGCTGCCTTACCTACCTCAAACCAACCAATACGAGACCTACATCTTCGACCATAAAGTACTTCATACAGATCCATATAGATGCTAAAGTGAAAGATGTTTTTATAGGCAAACTCGATAAGAGGTAAGTGATCATCCCAATTACCTTTGAAGTCAATCACATAAGCTCTCAATATGTCCTGCAAAGTCTGAATAGTACGCTCTACCTGGCCATCTGTTTGTGGGTGAAAAGTTTTGCTAAGCTTCACCTGAGTACCAAAACCTCTCTGAAATGATTTCCAAAACTAGGATGTAAACTGAGTACCCCTATTTGAAATTATGGACAATAGGACACCATAAAATTTGATTATATCCTAGATGTAGAGTCTGGCATAATCATCCACTGAATCTGTGGTCTTAACATCTAAGAAGTGGGATGACTTTGTCATCTGGTCGACGATCACCCAAATGGAATCATGTTGCTTTTGAGTACTAGGCAAACTTGTGATAAAGTCCATATTGATTGCTTCTCACTTCCAAGTAAGAAGGTCAATGTCCTGAGTCATTCCACCCAGTAGCCAATGTTCTACCTTCACTTGCTGATAGTTGGGACATTTAGCTACAAAACCGGCTATGTTCCTCTTCATACCATTCCACCAATAGACTTCCCATATATCACGGTACATCCTTGTTGCACCAGGGTGAATGGAATATCTGGAACTATGAGCCTCGGTCAAAATCTATTTTCTCAACCCCTCTACATATGGCACACACAATCGACCATGATAACGAAGCACACCATCTCCCCCTTGGGAGAGAATATCAACTCTTTGTTGATGGACTGCACCCTTTAGCTGAAGAAGAAAAGGATCACTATCTTGTATTGCCTTCACTTCAGCTACTAAAGCTGATTCAGAACCATTCTGAACAATAACACCACCTTCTGTCAAGTCCATAAGGCAAACTCCAAACCCAGCTAGCCTATGAACCTCCTTAACCAAATCCTTCTTCCCGTCTTCGACTGAAGACACACAATCCATTGAGAATCTACTAAGTGCATCCGCCACAACATTGGCCTTACTCTAATGGTAAATCACACTCATGTCATAACCCTTAATAAGCTAGAGCCATCTTCTTTGTTGCAGATTCAATTCCTTTTGAGTGAACACATACTGAATACTCTTATGATCGGTGAAAACATCCACGTGCATACCATACAGGTAATATCTCTAAATCATCAAAGCAAATACAATGGTTGCTAACTCAAGATCACGCGTAGGATAGTTTTTATCATGAGTCTTAAGTTGTCTAGAGGCATAAGCAATCACTTTACCATGTTGCATCAAAACACAACCAAAATAAATCCTAGAAGCATCACAATACATAACAAAGTCATCTATGCCCTCGGGTAAAGCCAACACTAGAGCGGTGGTCAACCTAGTCTTCCATTGTTGAAAGTTCTTCTCACACAAATTAGACCACTGAAAATTTACCTTTTTCTGAGTCAATCAGTCAAAGGGGCAGCAATGGAACAAAACCCTTCCACAAACCTTTTGTAGTAACAAGCTAAACCCAAAAAGCTCCTAATATCAGATGGAGAAGTGGGCCTACGCCAGTTCTTTACTACCTCAATCTTTTGAGAGTCAACTCGAATACCATCTCCAGTCACAATGTGACCCAGAAAAGCAATAGACTGCATCCATAACTCACACTTTGCTAAACTTAGCAAATAACTGTCAGTCCTTGAGAGTTTGCAACACCACTCTCAAATGGTCCGCATGCTCCCCTCATTCTGAGAATAGATGAGGATATCATCAATGAACACAATCATAAACATATCCAAATACTGCTTGAACAGATAGTTCATCAAATCTATAAAGTTTGCAGGAGCATTCGTTAGACCAGAAGTCATCACAACAAATTCATAATGACCATAGCAATTCCTGAAGGCTGTTTTTGGAATATCACACTCTCTAACAAAAAGCTGATGATAACCGGATCTAAGGTCAATTTTGGAGAAGAAACTAGCACCATGAGCTGATCGAACAAGTCATCAATTCTAGGAATGGGATACTTATTCTTAATTGTGACCTTGTTGAATTGCTGATAGTCAATACATATTCTAAGGGAATCATCCTTTTTTCGCACAAACAAAACTGTGTCACCCCATGAAGAAATTCTAGGCTTGATGAAACCCTTATCAAGAAGATCCTTCAACTGGTCCTTTAACTCTATAAGTTTCCTGAGATCCATCTTATAGGGAGGAATAGAGATAGGATTCATATCTGGAAGAAGATCTATCCCGAAGTCGATTTCCCTCTTGGGAGGGACTCCCGGCAAATCCTCGAGAAACACTTCTAAGGAATTAATTCACAAAAGGAACATACTGAAGGCATGTGGTTCTGTACTCCGTGTCCATAACCCAAACTATATGATAAACATAACCCTTAGAAATCATAACATAACCCTTAGAAATCATCTTCCTAGCTTTAAGATAAGATATGAAATTACCTTCTGAGGAAGGAGGACTACCTTTAAATTCTAAGACGGATTCATTTGGAATCTTGAAACTGACAACCCAAGTACGACAATTAACAAAAGCATAACAAGAATGAAACCAATCCATACCAAGAATAACATCAAAATCAATCATCTCCAGCTCTATTAAATCCACTGAAGTGAATCTATGAATGACTGAGATAGGGAAATTTCAGTAGATTCTTTTGGATAAGACTAACTCACCAACTGGAGTAGAAACACAAAAGGGTTCTAAAAGCAATTAAGGATAAATTTTGAATTTGCATTCTACATAAGGGGTCACAAAAGATAAGGAGGCAATGGGATCCAAGAAATCATACACATCAAAAGAGAACACTTTCAACATACCAGTGACAACATCTCGGTAACCCTCTTGGTCCTGACGATAGGACATAGCATAAAGGTGGTTCTGGCCTTGACTACCAGAACTAAAAGCTATGCCCTGCTGGGCTGGTCGACCTCCTAGGGCTGCTGGAGTAGACTGAGCCCTACTACCTCCATGCCCCTTCTTAGCCAAAAGGTAATCTCTAATCATGTGTGCAGCCTGCCCATACCCAAAGCATTCTCCTGTGCCTACACGACACTCTCTCGGGTGATTCTTCCCACACTTGCTGCAAATGGGATGGGATGGTCCTTTAGCAACATGCCCTTGAGACTACAAATGAGAATCATATCTTCTACCCGTATGATCATGATGAGGCCTCGGGTCCTAGGTAGGATCACTAGCAAAAGAATGAACGGGTACTGATGACTTCTTCTGAAATGAGGAGCGGGCAGCCACCGGACCTCTGATGGCCAAAATCGGAACTCTCGGATCTAACTCTCTTATTCTCTCTAGCTATCTCCCTAAGCTGGTCCCCCTTGATCTGGTAAGCATGATTCATATGTCTGGAAATAGTCATAACACTCACCAACTTAGCAGACCTGCACTCCTTCTTCACCATATCTGAAACCCCATAGATAAACTTGCTCATCTGATCATGTGGGTCAACAACCATAGTAGGAGAGTATCTGGAGAGCTGAGGTTTGGGTCCTCACTCACCTTCAAACCCCAAAATTCAGGTGGGTTCTTTCAAAAAAAATCACAAACCCGAGATGCTACCCCACCTTGAGGATAGACTGGGATAGGAGCCGGCTGGTTGGCCTGAGCGGCCAAGGTTTGGAATAGCAAATGGATTGCATTCCTGAATTTCAGATTCATGACCTCGGGTGTTAGAACTAGAGGAGCACCATTCCGAGTAGCTCAGTGAGGCATAGTACACCGAGGCATGATCTGGAATGTACAAGGAAAAGATTAGAGGGATATTAGAGTTAAACGCTAACGCACGATGTGATCAAGAAAAAAGTGAGGTTTTTTTCTCAGACATCTCATAGCTTCTCTTTCACAAGTGTGGCATGCTTCACACCCATGAGAGAGATTCTACTCGATGCGTCATACAGATATCCTAGGACTCTTAAACCTGTGACTCTGATACCAAGTTTTTCATGCCCCGAGGTTACCCCTAGACGTAACACGGGATCTGGGGCATGAGTTCCCTAGACTAAACCTTAGTCATGACATACTCAGTCATTCATAAGAAAGTATAGCGGAAGCATTGATAGAATATTAGGCAATCCAAAAGCATAAATAATAAGTCAATACAAAAAATAGTTTTAAAAGAGTGACCCGAATTCTGGGTATGTCTTAAAAGCCTCTACACATGACATAAAGAGTTTCTAGGATAAGACCCTAGCTAACTCAAGGTACAGAAGTAAATAACCAACAACTAGCTATAATTTTAACTATTCCTTGAACCATGATGACTCACCGACACTGATTGGAAATGGAATGCGATCTCTAGCCACGTGCCTGAGGAAGAAAACTTGAATCTGCATCATCAAGAGGATGCAACACAAGTATGCGTCAGTACTGTAGGATGTATCGAGCATGTAAGATATACATGATCATGATAAAACATACTTAAAACATTCTTAAAATGAGCTATTTCAAAAAAAGAGATAACATAAGAAATTATCAAGATATAAGGCATAAACATGAAGTAAAGTCAAGGTTCAAAGTAAAGTATCATATAACTTCATAACTTGAAAATAATCATGTGGAAGTTTCTCTTTATCGACATAAACCATTTTGAACTACATAGAGTACAGTGTCATGCACCCACACTAAAAAAGGTTGTCCTAACCGGCCAAGGTTAGAACCATGTCATAAGGATCCTTTCATAAGCCACGGAGGGAAACCTACGATGGCAACGTAGGTTTGGACTTGGGTTATCTAGAACCCTCATCTCTCAGTGTTAAATACTACTCCTAAAATATATAACGTGAGGCTCACAGATGTTTGACATATCTAGATATCAAGCTTGTTCATAAACATGTTCATAACCCGGATCTTCATACTACTCACGAATCATGGTTTTGAAAATTATTCATGAGCATTGATGGCACATCGGGTGTCTTGTCTTGCATAATAATTCATAACATGAGAACTTGCATAACTCTAGTTCAATTTTTTATAATAGCATAGATTTTCATAGAACATAGGAACTAGGCATGCACTTACTTAAAAAATTCATGAGAATACAAACTATCAAATACCAAATTTACTTAAATCAATTTATGCATGTAGGATTTACCATAATTAGCCTTCAATTCATGAAATAGGAGTCCATATGTAAAAACCCATGCAAAATTATACAATTCCCTAGAATTTCCTAAATAAATCATGAGAAGGCAATTTATAGGAAAACCCATAAGAAAAGGAGACATTACTAATTTGAAAGTTCATGAAATCAAAATAGAAAATAGGGGTTTTGGGCACAAGGGTGAAAGAAACCCATTGTTGAATATCCACCAACCTTGATTGAAGCTAACCCACTTGAAATTGAAAAGAAAAAGAGACTTGAACTTGGAGCTTGAAGGAGTTCTTTTCCCAATTGGTAGATGAATGAGGTGATGAGAAGAGACTTAGGCTAATAGGTTTGGAAATCATGCTAACAATGGTTAAAACAACCTCACTTAGGAGTTAAAAGGATGGGTAATGTCTAAAATATCCCTGGGACATAATTAGGAAAAATGTTAAAAATTTGACTTTCAGGAATCACGGATGAAGATCACAGACCGTATACTGAACCACAGTTTGTGATTTCCACTCGTGGTTCCTGGGCATTCAACCAAGCCACAAAAGGTAACCCATGGGTCAACAGGACAACTCGTCATTTGAATTATGGTTCATAGACTTGAGTCATCATCCATGGGAAGTTTGGCAGTCCTCTGATCCATTTCTACAAATTAACAGGATGGACCATCATTTAAACGATGAGCCGTAGAACCCAGTCGTGAAACCTAGAGAACTTGTCAACCCTCTGATATGATTCCACGAGTTAACAGGATGAGTCATAGTCAGAACCATGGTCCGTAGAACCAACTCATGGTTCTTATACCACAGACTGAACCAATAGAAGGAAACCACAGTCCCATTCCATGACCCGTGGTTTAAACTATGGTTAGTTGTTTGGACCCGTAATTCCTGGGAACAAGAAATTTTTTTATAGTTTCAAACATAGAAAGCTGGCTCGATTTCCAGAGTGTTACAAGACTACTATACAACTGCACAAGCAGATGCAAAAGTTTTCTAAGAATTTCCTGTCGATCATTAATACCTCTATTCAAAGAGCCATAACACCATTTGTTAACAGGAATGGCCAAATAAATTCTATGGAAGAGAGGATCAATGAAAAGTTGAATGAAATGGGAGCAGTTGAGCTCATAGAAATGAAAGAGCAAAGAGCAACACTTTGGGTGGATATGGATGAGTTGAAGGTACAGCCTACCACTATGTATTCTCGTGCTCTAGTAGTCATGCCACAGGCGCCAATTGTGCGAATGATCGATTTATGGGACTACACAAATCCAGAGCTCTGCCAAAAATCTATTGTGGAAGATGAAGCAGCGGTTAGTCCTTTCGAGCCTATGAAAAAGTAAAGAAGGAAACATAAGAAAGTCTGTCAGGAGGATGCACCTTTAAGCTCATAATATTTATAGCATAAGGAGGAGAGATCTAAGAAGAGGATAAATAAAAAGGAAGCACGAATGCGCAAAGAGTCCTTAGCCACCCACCAGATCCATATTGATGCTATTGGTATGGGTTGCTCGGGAAGTGGTGTTGTGGGCACCATGGAGGTAATTTCTTCAGACCACATTGTGGGAGATACTATTGATGAAGTTGCACGGGCATCTGTTGATGTTGAGAGGAGTGCAGAGGCAGTCTTAGTTGGTGATAAGAATGTGGGCATTGATCCAGCAAGCCCAATAACTACATAGGATTACCACTCATAGGTGCCACAAGTATGCCTCGCCTCCCTTGTTTAGTTATTTTTAGTGCATTGTGGACAGTGCACAATTTTTTTGATGGGGTGGGGGAAGCTTGGTCATCAGGTGATTTTGTTGAGTGTTTTGGCAAAGTCTTAGTAGCCAAAACACTCGTCTCATGCCGCGATGTTAAATCAGGCGCTGCATAGAAGGCAACCCATGAGGGTATCTACAATGTACCCACGCCCTTGGGGTTTTCTTGTTGTGTTCTTTCCCTAAGGACTTTTGATTTTTTGTTGAACCAACATGTTTAGAATAGGATGTGTGTTTGTAGAAGAAAAGTAGGAACTTAATGCAACCTATAGTCTTATTTGATAAATTTTGTGAAAATGGAGACCCCACCCCTCTAATTTTTTGTGCAATAAGTTTTTAAGACTAAACTTGATGGATCTATGAGTGACAACATGTGTATGAATGTTATAAGTAGATTAAGCTGATGTATAAACTAATAGTTAGCTAATCTTCAGTCTGAACTCTGTGCCATGTGTGAGTGAGCTATTTGTATCGTTCTTGTTGTATGTGTCGATCTAGAACTGGCCTAGTTAGTCTTTCATTGGTTGTATAATGGTTGGTTAGGAAATGATCATAGGCTCTTTTTTGAATGAAGTCCACTTAATCCAAATTGCCAACCAAATGACAAATGATTCCCTTTGATCGCTAATTTTGAGCCTAAACTAACCCATTTGTTGTTAGCATGTTCACCTTCCCTATTTCCTGTAAACCTTTATTTTGCCCCTGGTCCCTCCTTGGACATTGTGTCCCTTAACTCAGTCTAAATGCCTAAGTTGAGGGTGGCTATTGTAAGGGTAAATAGGAAGAGTGGGGTATGAATAGACCGTGTTAATGTTTAAAAGACAGATAACGGGTGTGGTTGGTATGCTTCAAAAGAAAGAAAAAAGAGTGAAATGAAAAAAGAAAAAATGAAAAGTAAAGAAAAGGCGCAAAAGTGAAATACGAGCCACACTCGATGCTTGATGAAAGTAAAATGATAACAAAAGAGGATAATAAGGGAGGAGAACATTTTGGTCTGAAAAGTTGAGGATAAAAAGTAAGTGTAGTGTCAAGGAGGACATAGTCACTATTTTCCAAATATATCATTCCCGTCCCGGAACCTACATTACAAGCCTAACAAAGTCCTATAGTGATCTTAACCTGACAGTTTGAAACCCAAGGCATACAAAATAAGGGCAAGCCTATGGTATTGTGCATGTACAACTTAAACTTCTTTGCGAGAGTTAGTGTATTCCCAGTCCTTATGTATTAAATGAACTTCTGTGTGAGTGGGACTTATTTTCTATAAGGGCAATAGAGTAGACTGTGATTGTTGGCTTATTGGTATGAATGTATGTGATGTATGCTATCTTTCTCATGAATACCATGTTATCATCTATGGATCCATTTTATGTTTTCTTGTTAACTTGTATGTACCTAGTTTTGAACTGACATGGAGTGAGTACTGATTCTGTGAACTGAAAGGATTTAAACAACTTGGCTGTTCTAGTTCCTACATTTCTTTTAATTAAGTATCATTTTATTTTTATTTTTGTTTGGTTCTTGAGGATAAGCAAACATTCTAAGTTGAGGGTGTTGATGTGCCGCAATTTCACGGCACTTTCGACGCTTAAACTAAGGATTTTGAGAGTTCATAAGTGTGTTTTGTTAGATATAATGCTCCTTTTCTACATGTACAAGGAAATGTGTTTATAAGACAAAAAGGCATAAAAGTTGTTGTTTCTGGGCTAAAAGTCATGTCTTCACGGCCCATGGGAAGAGGCATCAGAATGAGACAACATATATTAGAAGCAGAAACCCATCCCAAGACTTTATAGGACAAGCATCGGAGCTATGATGGGATGTCATAATTGCCCATCAAAATGGACCAGTGGAGCTAAAGGCTAGAAGGAATGACTAACAGCCTGCCACGACGCTCGTGAGAACCATAATGGGACATCGCACCTGTTGGGATTGAACGCAGCCACTGGGAACTCAGATGATTTGGCCAATGAGTTACCCATGATGCCTGTGGCAGCCACAATGGCCCATCACCTGGCCTGTGGGAATGAGGTAGATGGCTTGGAGAAAAACTGAAAGAATGACCAAAGGGCACCCATGACGCCTGTGGCACCTACGACGGCTCGTGGTGCCTACTCGTCTGAACTGTCGCATTCCAGCTCTCCTAGTTTTGTAAGGATTTGGTCTGTTTTTTCTATAAATACATTCCCTTAGGTTTGATTTTGGATGTTATGTGATTATTACGTATTGTTACACATACTTTATACATAATTGAGACATCATAACATAGTTTTTAAGAATTCGATTATTGTTCTTGATTATTGAAGTGTTCTTGATAATTCAAGAGTCCGATTTTCTTTACTTGTTATTGTAAGTCGTAATCATGATCTCTTCATTTAAATCTGATTGTCTTCTTGTAAAAATGAGTAGCTAAATCCACAACTAGGGTTGTGGGAACTATGAAGGATTAACAAAGTAGGCAAAGTGCTTGGTAATCCTTGGACAGTGTTCATGCATGTATTGTTATTCCCTTCGTTTTGATTGCTTTTTTAATTGTTGCAAACATAAGAACTCACCTTATTCCTACTTTCTTGACTAGAGGTGTAATGAATATGAAAGGGGATTACACAACGGAGATTTGAGGCTACCAACTCTCATCTAATTAGCTTGAACTTGCATGGAGAGAGCTAATCTGGGATCATTGGTATGGGTTAGTAAAGAAAACGCGCATAGACTGACCAAGTTTCATGGTGACATTCTCTTATTTTGGTAACCATTCACTTAGGAGAACCCAACTTACAGATCTTGTATGCATAGCACTAGACTAGATTATACTATGTTATTTTTTCAAAGGGAACACTACCCTAGTCGCTTCTCTCATTGATTACAATACTTGAAACTGTTACCTTGTTACTAATTCAAATCTAAATTATGAATATTATATTTACTTTAACCCCCCCTTCGAGGGAAATAAACAGCTAAAAGCATGAATAAGCATAGTTGACCCTAGTTCTACCATATTCCTTGTAGGATCGACCACGACCTCATTTGGGTTCTGTATTTGAACATCGACCGCTTTATGCTTATAAAAAGAGGTGTAATTTGGGCATATCAGCCCCTGCACTCCTTTAGCTGCGCTTATGGCGCTGCCCCTGTGGCGTGTTTACCACACTTACTGGGGTTGAGGGTTAGGTTTATCATTACCCCTGTGATAGTTTGGGTGCAATGGTGAAGCCGTATCGGCGTTATTTTTACGGCAGGTGCACTGATCGCTGGTAGTTAAATGAGCTCCACTTTCATTTCATTCTTCATTTTAAACAAACTTATTTCTCCATTGTTTGAGCTCGGTTAAGAAGGAAATTTTCCTATTTCCGTTGATTTTGTATTCTTTTTGTGTTCAGTGTACCGCTTGTGACGCCTATGCTTTGCATGAACATCTCAATGTCCAAGATAAAAAGAACGAGGGGAAGAATTGACGAGGCGAGTGTTCTCGAAGAGAAAATCCCTTCCCCCTCTACTCTAGTACTTATCTTAGAATTATTTCCGTTCTTCTTTACGCAAAATGTTTCTAATTTGCATGCAACTTCCAAATAAAAGTGTACTTCGTGGATATTTTAGGCCCCAAAACAAGTCCCGTTCGTGCTCAAATATTGGGCATGGGTTTATAAACTCGCTGCAAATATAATTGTAAAATTTGTTTTCTGTTTCATTGCACAGGCCCTTAGGGTCATTTTCTTACCCAATTTTTGGCCCAAATTTTTGTATAGCAATATGGGTGTCATTCTTCTCATCTTGACACCTAGATTATGTCCTTGATAGCATGGCATCACTCTGAGGCTATTCAGAAAGGAAAGGCATAAGACTGATGGTTCGTGCTTGCAGTTCAGCCCCGAGGTAGGTTACGATTTACTTATTTTATACTTGGCTTAGTTAGATTTTATATGTTATGAGTTGCATGAATGTTAGGCTAGGTTTACGTTAGAATTAGGCATAATCATTTTTTCTACTTTTTTTGGCCATCTTTGGGACTGTAGAATAGTATTACCATGTTTATCCTTAGTATAAAAGCTTGTACATTTGTTGTGGCTGGACTAGAATCCTTAGAATGATTTAGGGAGGTTTTAGAGGCAGATTATGTGCTTTTACTTGTTTTTCCTACTTATTTTTCATTTTCTACTCAATTATTATTGTATTTGTGTATCTGTGGGTCCGAGGCCATAGCATGGATCGAACGGAGTTCTAGGTCAGTTAACTTTTTTGTAAGGTGTTTTACCCTGGTTGATTTAGTATTCTCTGAACTTTGAATCATATCTCATACTGCATTGCATGGAAAATGGTTTGGAAATTATGAAAATATGAGGTTTTTGGTACAAACATGAGATTTTTACTTAACAACTAGTTTTCAAAAGAAATGAAAGTACCATTGTTTATACCGGTCCGAGGGAAATTTCTTGACCTTTTGTCTATTTTACCTTCCAATTGATAAAGTCTGAGGCACAATTCTGGGTGGCTTGAGGAACACATATTCTGGTTTTACTTTTATGCATATGTTGATGAGCTTGAAGTTACATTTCAGCCGCCCGGGGTACCAGATATCGGGTTTTACTTTTCTGCAGTGGCTATATTCCACATCATATCATCTCACAATGCATTGCATTGCTTATATGTACTTGGAGTGACTTTTCCTTTATTATCATTATTATTTTCACCTTCAATTTAGATAGTTCTTTTTTTCTGTTGATAACTAGATTTAGGTAGATCCCAGTATCTAGTTTACTTTCTTGTGTTTTATAATATATATTATCTTTATGAGATTGATAAGCCTATGATGCCTACTAAGTAACTATTTTTTTGGTAGTCATACTACACTCTGCATATTTTTCTGATGCTACACCTAGTACGAGCCACCCTCGTTGACCCTCTAGTCATTTGTGGCCAACTATTTTTTGGATTGCAGTGAGCTCCTGGCATTTAGAGATCCTTTACTGCTTTCCATCAACATATCTGTATTTATTGTTTTATATTTTTGATAGACAACACTTGTTGTATAGCTATAATGTACTTTAGACGCTCTTGTACTGGTGACACTAGGTCCGGGATAGTCTTGCAGATGTTTCGTCTTCTCGGTCACTTTGGGGAAATTTTAGTATATTTATTATTGTTGATATGAATATATATACTATTGGCCCATTTTTGTATGCTTCCTTCTCGTATTTTATTATATAAATTGTTTTATTACACTTTCGCAGCTTAGGGTTGGCTTGCTTACCAAGGGGTTAGGTAGGCGCCATCGCGGCCCAATTTTGGGTCTTGACAGAATGGTATTAGAGATCTAGGTTCACTAATCTCACCAATACAATATCAAAGTGTCTAGTAGGGTTTCGTGGATTGGTACAATAATGTCTGTATCCTATCACGAGAGGCTATAGGTCATTCCTAGAAATGATTCAATCTTCTTTGATTCCTTTTCGTGCATCCTTGACCTTATCAACTTCTAAGTATCTTTTGTTCCACTCTTTCTCATATGTTTGTATGATATTAATAGTAGGTCAGGATGAGACCCCTACACCTACGGTTAGAGCCTCAGCTAGGGGATGGGGTAGAGGTTGACCTAGAGGTCAAGGTAGGGGATGGGATGGGATGACAGCTCAGGCCTAGACTAGATTACCATCACCAAAGCCGTATTTTGGGATTGAGGAGGTGCATTATGAGCTAGAGGGTGTGAGGCCAGCCTATCATCCGGCAGGTTTCATAGCTACTCCAGTACTACAGGACACTTTCATTCACATGCTTGGGTTTGTTGAGCGTATGTCACAGCCAAAAGCTTCACCTAGTACTTTGATTAGTTCTCAGGTCAGAGACGAAGCTCAAACTTTAGCCCAAGCAGTGACACAGGGTTTAGGATCATAGCCTGCTACACTAGCTCCCCGTATAGAGGTGTTACAAGTCCCTACTATTATCTCGCCTATTCTAGCCAGGCCTGTTATGACTTTTGAGAAGAAGTAGATGGTTGGTAGGTTTTGGAGGTTGAGTCCCTTCTAGTTTTCTAGTGCTCCTAGGGATGATGCACATAAGTTTCTAACTAGTTTCTAGGAGAGGTTACATAACCTTGGGTTAGTTGAGTCTCATAGAGTAGATTACATCGCGTTTCAGCTTGATGGTCCAGAAAATAGTGGTGGAAGTATTATATAGCTAGCAGGCCAGCTGGGTAACCTCTGCTTACTTGGGTGTAGTTCTCCGCAGCTTGAGGCAGAAGTTGATGCATGAATTCTCTAGGTTGGAATAGGGCTCCATGTCAATTTCGGGTATAAGGTCTATTTCTATGAGTTTGATAGGCATGCCACTATGATTCTGCCTACTGAGCATGAGAGGGTGCGTCACTTTGTACGAGAATTGATAACAACTCTGCTTGGCTACAGAGGGTATGGTAGCATCAGGCCAATCATTCCTAAAGGTGGTATACCATGCTTGCACTATTAAGGGAATGCTTTACGAGGCCTAATGGGACAGCGATAAGAGGCCCCTCTATGAGGGTAGTACACTAGATCATAAACACGTGGCGGAGGTTACTTTGGTAAGGGTTAACATCCGCAACATTTCTAGCTAGATCAGCCTATTCAGATGAAATTACAAATTGTTGAGGGTTAGAGTAGTCAGGGTTTAATTCAGTCTTCACAAGGTATTCATTCTGGGTCCATAGGTCATGGTAGTCATTCTGATTCAATCGAGTCATCATAGCACGGTATGGTTGGCTGGGGTTGTTATGAGTATAGCGAGTTAGGCCACTTTGCTAGGGAGTACCCTTCAGTACAGCACTGCAGGCGACATGATCAGCCCATTCAGGCCCCCAGGGCTCCAGCACTTTCTGCCAAAGGTGGTGCACATAGTAGTAGGAGAGGTTCCTCGGGGACTCGAGGTGGTCCTCAGTGTTGTAGATCAGGTGTTCATGGCGGTTGGAGCCATATGTATGCATTTTTGGGCTATCTAGAGGCCAAGTCTTTAGATTTTGTCATCACAAGTACGATCTGCAATAGTCATCAGTCAGCTTCTGTTTTGTTTGATACGGGGTCTATATTTTTCTATGCGTTTTCTTATTATGCTACTCATTTGGAGTTAGCTTGTGAGATTTTGTCTGTGCGTTTGCATCTAGATAACCTTGTAGGAGATGTTTTAGTAGTAGATTATGTATACCGAGCTTTTATGGTTACTATTCTGGGGTATAACACATGGGTAGACCAGATTGTGCTAGATATGATTGATTTGGATATGATATTAGGCATGGATTAGTTGTCTACCTAGAATGCAATCTTGGATTTCTTTGCCAACACTGTTACTCTACGGATGCCCCTCCTTATCATTACATTGACTTTAGTATTGATATAGAGCCAAACACTCAACCTATTTCAATTTTACCAGATCAGATGGCACCAGCTGAGTTGAGAGACCTTAAGGATCAACTATAGGATATATTAAGTAGAGGGTTCATCAGGTCTAAGGTGTCTCTATAGGGTGCTCTTATTTTGTTTGTAAAGAAAAAGGATGGGTCCATGAGTATGTGTATTGACTACAGGACGTTGAATAAGGTAACCATTATGAACAATTATCTGATGCCGTGTATTGATGATCTACTTGACAAGCTACATGGTGTAGCGGTGTTTTCTAAGATAGACTTGAGGTTCGGTTATCACCAGTTAAGGATTACAGACGCAGATATATCAAAGACTGCATTTAGGACTCGATATGGTGATATGAGTTCCTAGTCATGTCTTTTGGACTGACTTATACCCCAACAACATTTATTGAGTTGATGAACTATGTGTTTAGAGCCTACTTGGATTCATTTGTGATTTATTTTCATCAATGACATTTTGTTATATTCGAGGAGTAGAGAGGAGCATGAACAACACCTGAGAGTTGTGCTTTAGACCTTGCAAGACCATTAGTTTAATGCCAAATTCACTAAGTGATAGTTTTGAATTGTTTGTCTGTGTCTTCCTTGGGGCACATGGTGTCCAAAGATGGGATTATGGCGGATCTGGCAAAGATTGCAGTAATTTGTGATTGGGCTAAGCCTAGTTCTCCTATTAAGGTTTGCAGTTTTATCGGGTTGGCAGGTTACTACAGATGATTTGTGAAGGGGTTTTCTTTGATAACAGCTCCGTTGACTAGATTGATTTAGAAGAATGTCCCTTTCTAGTGGTCCGATGAGTGTGAGGTGAGCTTTGTAAAGCTTAAGGCCTTATTGACTTTAGCTACGATTCGTACTCTTCTGGTTGAGGGCCAGGGGCTTATAGTGTATTATGATTATTTTGGTGTTGGTTTAAATTGTGTATTGATGTAGCAGGGCTGGGTTATTGCTTATGCTTCCATATAGCTAAAGGTCTGAGGAACTACCTCATTCATGACTTGGAGTTAGCTGTGGTAGTCTTTACAATTAGGATTTAGAGGAATTATTTATATGGCATGCATTGTGAGATCTTCACTTACCATTGTAGTCTTCTTTACATCTTCAGCCAAAAGGATCTAAATTTGAGGTAACGTAGGTGGTTGGAGTTACTGAAGGACTATGACATCTTCATTTTTTATCATCTGGGCAAGGAAAATTTGTAGCGGATGCCTTGAGCTGGAAGGCAGTGAGTATGGGTAGCTTGGCATTCCTAACAACAGAGGAGCGACCTTTACCTTTGGACATTCAGTCATTGGCTAACAGGTTGGTTAGACTTGATATTTATTAGTCGGGCCATATTCTTGCTTATTTTGAGGCTAGAACTTCCTTGTTAGAGCAAATTCGGGCACAACAGTTTGAGGATGTGAGGTTGAGGATCATTTATGATAAGGTGTTTAGCAGTAAGGATAGTAAGGTGACCTTGGATTCGGAGGGTGTTCTGAGGATTGAGGGTCGTATCTACATTCCTAGAGTTAGTGATCTAGTTAGGTTGATCTTTGAGAAGGCTTATTGTTCTAGGTATTCTATTTATCTTGAGGCAGATAAGATGTGTTGTGACTTGAGGTAGCATTAATGGTGGTGTGGGAAGAAGAGGGAAATCTCAAATTTCGTTTCTAGGTGATTTAACTCTTAGTAGGTGAAGATTGTGCACCATAGACCAGGTAGTTTGACCCAAGGCTACCATCTCCGGAGTGGAAATGGGAGGGGTTAGATATGGACTTCATAGTCAGTTTGCCACATACCTTATGGAGATTTGATGCTATTTGGCTCATCGTGGATAGGTTATCAAAGTCCGCTCACTTTCCATCAATTCAGAGTTCCTATAGATCTGAAAGGTTGGCTAATATCTACATCTGTGAGATTGTCCATTTGCATGGGGTGCCAATTTCTATCATTTCTTACTGTGGTACTCAGTTCACTTCATGCTTCTACATGTCTATTCAATGAGAGTTGGGGACTATAGTTGAGCTTAGCATTACTTTTCATCTGCAAAGTAATGGTCAGTCAAAGTGCAATGTTAAGGTTCACGAGGATATGTTGCGGGACTGTGTTATTAATTTGGAGGTCATTGGGACTAATTCTTAGCCTTGGCAGAGTTTGAGTATAATAATAACTACAACTCAAGTATACAGATGGCTCCATTTGAGGCTCTGTATGGTAGGCAGTGCAGATCTCTGGTGGATTGGTTTGATGCCTTCGAGGTTAGGTCATGGGGTACTGACTTGCTTCGTTATTCTATGGATAGGGTTCGGGCCATTCAGAAGAGACTTCACACTTCCAAGAGTAGGCAGAAGAGTTATGCTAACCAGAGTGTTCGAGACTTAAAGTTTATGGTTAGTGACTGTGTGTTCCTTCAGGTGTCGCCCATAAAAGGCATGATGAGGTTCGGGAGGAAGGGTAAGCTCAGTCCTAGATTCAATCAGCTATTTGAGATCCTTGCTCACATTGGGAAGGTTGCTTATAAGTTGGCCCTTCCTCCTGCTCTTTCCGGTGTTCATCTAGTTTTCCATGTTTCTATGTTGAGGCAATATGTTCCAGATGAGTCTCTCGTGCTTCAGTGGGATTCATTTTAGTTGGATGAGACTCTAGACTTTGAGGAGGATCCTATTGCTATTTCGAACAAGCAGTTTAGGAAGTTTAGGTCCAAGGAGATTCCATCAGTTAAGATTTAGTGGGGCCATTATCCTATTAAAAAGACTACTTGGGAAAGTAAGACTAATATGTGGACCCACTATCCTCACCTCTTTAAGCCTTCAGGTATCGTCTTTTCTTTAAATTTTGAGGATGAAAGTTCTTTTAGTAGTGGATATTGTAATGACCCCTTAGGTCATTTCCATGATTTTTGTGCTTTTTCCATGTTTTGAGCTTTCCCACAGTGGCTACAGGTCATATATGACTTGCTGGTACTGATGGTTCAGTTCTCGAGTGGTTCATTTATGTCTTAAGCTCATTTACATATCTTGCAACTCTTAAGGCAGGTAGAGTTGACTTTGGTCAACATTTGGAAAAGTCGGCCTCGGATGGAAATTATGTCAACGTTGTTAGCTCTGGAACATCGACTTTAGCCTAGCGGGACCTTTGGTTTGGGTCTTGAGGCTTCTCGACTAATTTTGGGCTATTGGGTTCCTTTTTGGTTATAGTTGGTTTTTGGGCATAGGGCCTACTTTCTTCGAAACGATCTCCATCGGGAGTTTTATCAATTTTTTTGAGCCCAGAATGCCATTTTTTGTGGTGTAGCAAGTCTAGTTTGCATTTACAGTTGGGGCTGCCGTATCTGGTGTGGCGCGCCTGTGTGCCTAGGGGTGCACTTGCACTGCCGCCTCTACGATCACCAGTTGCACATTCGGCCCTGGTTTACATTGGCAGAGGGTGCCCCTAAGCTCATTTAACTGCGCCTGCGAAGCCAACCCTATGGCGTGTTCACTGTACCTGTGGGGGTTGTGAGATTGGTTGACCACCGCCTGGGTGCAACAGTGATGGCACACCTGTGTCACTTTGACTGCAGGTGCGCCATTCGGTGCTAGTTAAATGATCTCCTCTTTCATTTCAAAATCTATTTCCAACGAACTCTTTTCTCCATTGTTTGAGCTTGGATAAGAATGAAATTGTCCTCTTTACATCGATTTTGTATTCTTCGGAGGTAATTCTCCTTCCCCTTCACTATAGTACTTATACTAGTATTATTTATGTGTTTCTTTCCACAAAATGTTTCCAATTTGCATACAACTTCTAGATCAAAGTGGACTTCGGGGATGTTTTAGGCCTTAAATTGAGTCGCGTTCGTGCTCAAAATTTGGGCATGGGTTTATAATCCAGTTGTTAATGTAATTGTAATTTTTTTTTATATTTCATTGCGCAGGCCCCATGGGTCATTTTTTGACATAAACTTTGGCCTGAATTTTCATATAGCAGTATGAGTGTCATTCTTCTCATCTTGACACCTGCATTATGTCCTTGATAGCATGGCAACATTCTGAGGCTGTTCAGTGGGGGATGACACATGAGTGATGATTCGTTCTTCCAGTTTGACCCCGTGGTAGTTTACAGTTTACTTATTTTAGACTTGGCTTAGTTAGATTTTATATGTTATGAGTTGCATGAATGTTTAAGTTTTGGTTAGAATTAGGCTTAAATCCTATTTTCTGCTCTTTTTGGCCATCTTCGGGACTGTAGAATAGTATTACCATGTTTATCCTTAGTATAGGAGCTTGTTGATTTGTCGTGGCTAGCCTAGAATCCTTAAAATTATTTAGGGGGGTTTTAGAGGCAGAGTAGGTGCTTTTACTTGTCTTTCCTGCTTATTTTCCATTTTTCGCTTGTTTATTACCGTATTTGTGTATATGTAGTCCTGAGGCCATAACATGGATCAGACGGAGTTCTAAGTCAGTTATCATGTTTCTAGGGTGTTTTACCCTGGTTGATTTGGTATTCTCTGAATTTGGCATCATATCTCATACTGCATTGCATGGAAAATGATGGAAATATGAGGTTTTTGGTTCAAACATGAGATTTTTACTTAACCATTGGTTTTGGAAAGAAAGGAAAGTACCACTGTTTATACTAGTTTGAGGGATATTTCCCGACCTTTTATCTATATTACTTTTTGTTGATGAGCCTGAGGCACAATTCAAAGTGGCCTGAGGAGCATATATACTGGTTTTAATTTTATGCATATGTTGATGAGCTCGAGGTTACATTTTGGGTGCCTGGGGTACGAGATACCGAGTTTTACTTTTCTTAATTGGCCATATTCCATATCATATCATCTCACGATGCATTCATTGCATTGCATTGAATTGCTTATATGTACTTGGAGTGACTTTGCCTTTATTATGATTATTATCTTCACCATCAGTTTAGATAGTTCTGTTTTATGTTGATAACTAAATTTAGGTGGATCCCAGTAGCTAGTTTACTATCTTTTGTCTTATAATATATATTATCTTTCCGATCTCTTTCAACCTATGATGCCTACTAAGTACCCTTTATTTTGGTACTCATACTACACTCTGCATATTTTTTTGATGTAGCACCTAGTACGAGCTACCCTTGGTGACCCTCCAGTCGTTCGTGGCTAGCTGCTATTCGGATCATTGTGAGCTCCCGGCATTTGGAGATCCTTTACTTCTTTCCATCTACATATTTGTCTATATTTTTTTGTATTTTAGATAGACAACACTTGTTGTATAGCTATTCCATACTTTAGACGCTCTTGTACCGGTGACACTAGGTCCGGGGTAGTCTTGTCGATGTTTTGTCTTCTCCGTCACTTTGGGGCATTTATGTTTATTTATTGTTGTTGGTATGTATATATATATATTGTTGGCCCCCTCTTTGTATGATTCATTTTTGTATTTCATTATTTAAATTGTTTTATTATACTTCAACATCTTTGGGTTGACTTGCTTACCGGCAGGTTATATAGGTGCCATCGCGGCCCAATTTTGGGTCGTGACATAACCGTAGCCACCTTCTTAATAGGATAGTTGTTTTGGATGTTATCAAAAATGGCGCCATTGTCGGTGATTGGTTTTTGATTGCCACCTTTTCTTTATTGATTAGCATCAGTTTGGCATCTTGTTTTCTTTTTACGTGTTGGTTATTTTTGTATTGGGAACAAGTTAGTCATGATCCAAGTTATCACTTATGCTAGTGGTGGAAACCACCTTGAAGAGGATGACATAGGTTGTCAAGGGGATCTAAGAGGTACCATTTGCCTACATCTTGTAGGGAATGCTACCTTCTAAATTTCTAGCACCATGCTCTATCTGTTACAAATAAAGGGCTTATTCGAACGACTCCTCCATGAGGATGCTATACAACATATGAGAAATTTTGTGGAAGTATGGCAACCATTTTCCATAGCTAATATCAATCAAGAATTCATTAGGTTGCACTTATTTCCATTCTCTCTTACGGGAGAAGCAACAATCTGGCCTGAATAACTTCTCGGGTGTACAATATCATTGTGGTATTAATTGCTCACCACCTTCTTTGATAGATTCTTTCCCGCATGCTGCATTAAGAATCTCCAAAGAAATTAGAAGCGCCTATGATAGCGTATGATTATTCCCATTTGTGACCGATGGTTGCTTGGAAGATGTGGCAATCGACAGTGTTTCAAAGCACCATAACGACTTGCGTTAGAGCGTTATGGTTGCCAACCAAGATAACTTTCTTCTTATGGAGAGTGTGACATTGCAAAGGCAAAGAAGGGTCTCCCATTAACAAGTTTTCCTTAGTAAGCTAGCTTTGGTTGCTAAGCAAGTGAGATCCCAACTCTGAGGAAAGAAAAGAAGCTCGACCATGAAAAGGCAAGTCGGGTTTCACCACATATGTGTGGTACCCGGCCCCACGCAAATATGGACTCCCATGGCTTTCTTGGAAAATAGGCGAGTATCTCTCTCTTTCTATTAGCTCTGTCTACGGATGCTCTTATTACACTCATAGTCTCTGAAGGATGAGAACCAACTATGTAGCATCTATATCGAGAATTCAAGTATTGTATACATCATTAGTCCGATCCTTTGTAGGAACTAACCGTAATAACGAACTTGCAAAATAGATCTGTTTATCATAAAGAGATTCGTCGT
Organism: Jaltomata sinuosa; assembly: GCA_003996215.1. NCBI lineage: Eukaryota > Viridiplantae > Streptophyta > Magnoliopsida > Solanales > Solanaceae > Jaltomata > Jaltomata sinuosa. The sequence continues at coordinate 80,266 of QJPP01000827.1, read as the reverse complement.
TCTTGACCCTGCTTCACCTTAATTTTTATTTGAACAAGTAAAAGTTCGATTAAATCTTCACCTTTTCGGAATGAAGAAAGAGAGTGAAAGAGAAGATATCAGTGCAATAGAGAGGTACGAGAAACTGTCTTCTTTCGGTTCGGCAGAAGAAGAGAAAACAAACACATAGGAAGAGCACTATGCAAGCTTATAATTAAGCAAATATATAAAAGCTATCACCACCTCAAGCAGTTAAACAAAGTCGTTATGGCTATGTTACTAACATAGACAACTATGAATGGTATTCATTGACAGGAGTGACCGCCCCTTGCCAAATGTTGCAATTACAGGATGAAATTATTAATTTTGAGTAACTTCATGGTGTACCTCTCCATGAGGCTTGGTTAAGTTTCAAGAGAAAGGTGGAAAAATATCTGACACATGGCCTTTCGAATGATAAACTCCTCCAATATTTATTCTGATCTTTAGACCCTATCAAAAAGACCATCATTAACAACATGGATGGGGGTTCTTTGATGCACCAAACATTTGAGTTTTCTAAAGTGTTTCTTAAAAGGGTGACTAAAGCAAATTGTGTTTGTGATACTTGAGGCACCGAGGGAGCAATGGGTGCGACCTCCGCGAGTACACTTGAAGAGTGTAAGAGAAATGATGCACAAAGGGATAGATATTTAACAATTATCATCACTATCCTTGAATTGATGACTAAACATGTGAAAGAGCAAAAAGGTAGAGAATGTGAATTCCATGGTAGATGTGAAGCAGAAGATCTAGTGGATGATGAGGTTTACTTTCTCAATAATGGAGAAGCTTCATTTATTGAAAACCAAGGTATGGGTTACCATGCTTGTATTAAAGGGGAAAGTCAAATCTTGATAAGACATGACCATGGTAATCAAGGTCAGAACCATAAGCATGTAGCCATACGGGAAGATAGGAGAAGGAGAGAATAGTCCACAAAATCAAAAATTGAAATCATTTTTGAGAGGGTATTAGCAAGAGTCGTATCAACTTACATGGGGTTTCATGATCTGACATATGACCTATTGCGCATTACTCAAACCGTGAATTCTCATTCCATCTCTATTAGACTACTTGAAGAGAATAGGAATTGGCTAGCCTTCCAAATTGAGTTAGGAGTGGATGAAAAATCTAATGGAGCATTCGTGAGGGATGTCATAACTAATCTCAAAAGTAATGAAGGTTATGGCAGAATCGTTACTAGGAGTGGCAAGACTTTTGAGAACTGGGTTGAAAATAATAAGGAGAGTGGAGTCCCAATAGCCACATCTCAAGACGAAATTGATAAATGCTAGAAACAAAGAGACCAAGAGCTCCCAACTATACGAACCTTTTCCAAGGCGTCCTCATTATTTCCATAAACGTTTAATGCGTAAGAAGGTGGATGTCCACTATGACAAGTAAATTTCCTTGTTGTAAAGATCTCAGTGAATGTTCCATTGGTAGAGGCTCTAACAAATATGCCCGGATATGCAAAATTCATGAAAGACTTGTGTACCAAGAACAAACCTATAGAATGTGGAGTGATTGAAATGACTCATCAATGCAATGCCATAATCAAAAGCCATTCAGTTACTAAGCAAGGTGATCAAGGTACCTTCACCATGCCACGTATTATTGGTTTGCATGAATTTGAAAAAGTTTTATGTGATGCGGATGTAAGCATTAATGTTATTCCCCTTTCTACTTTCAAAAAATTGGGACTTGGTTCCCTTATGCCAACAAAGATAAAGTTGCCTATGGTGGATAGATCTATCAAATGTCCCATGGGGATTGTGTATGACATTATGGTGAAAGTGGACCGAGTAGTCTTCCCTGTGGACTTTGTAATTATTGAGTATGCTAGTAGTGATGAGATTCCAATTGTATTGGGACGTCCGTTCTTTGCCACCGCGCGAGCCTTGGTTGATATAGAATGTTGGGAACTTAATTTATTAATTAATGATGAAGAAGTAACTCTTGATATGTGTAGATCGATGAAGCAGTCCAATGATTTACTAGTTGTGTCCATTATTGATAGCATTGAGGAAAGTGTCAAAAAAAATTCGAAGGGATGATTTTTGGAAGAGGCATTGGAAGCGGTCTTATTGAATCATGATAGTGACAACATTGAAGGTAATGAAGAAATGTGTTATGCTCTGTAGTATTGGGGTCATATTCTTACCAACCAAAGAAACTCGATCATGATTTAAAGAACTGTTAAAAATCCTCCATATAAAACCTCAATCATTGAATCTCTGGTGTTGGAACTCAAACCCTTGCCATCATACTTGAGGTATGCATATGTTGGTGCTAATCAGACTCTACCGGTAATCATCTTTAACAAGTTAGAAGAAGGTCAAGTGGAAGCTTTTCTTGATATCCTAAGAAAACAAATTTGGGAACTTGGGTTAAGCATCACTGATATAATTGGCATACCCCTGGTTATTTTAACACACAAAATTAATCTTCAAGAGAATTTTACACCATATATTGAGCATCAAAGAAGGCTAAACCCACCTATACAAGAGGTGATCAAAAAGGAAATAATCAAGTGGTTCAATGCAGGGATTGTGTTTCCAATATCTGATAGAACGTGGATTAGCCTGGTGCAGTGCGTGTTGAAGAAAAGAGGGATTATTGTTGTGACAAATTAAAAAGTTGAACTTATAGTCCTCTAACCGGTGACTAGATGAAGGTTATGTATGGATTACAGGAAGCTAAATGCATGGATGGAGAAGGATCACTTCCCTCTCCCATTCGTAGACCAAATGATTGATCAACTAGTCGCGCGAGGGTATTACTGGTTTGTTGATGGGTATTCGGGTTTTAACCAGATTTCAATTACCCCTGAAGACAAAGAGAAGAAAACTTTTACTTGTGCACATGGAATCTTTGCATCAAGAGAATGTCGTTTGGGATTTGTAATGCCCCCGCTACTTTTCAGTGGTGTATGATGTCAATCTTCTCGGATATGGTAGAACAGACCATGGAAATTTTCATCGATGATTTCTCTATTATTGGTGATTCATTTGAAGATTGTCTATCCTATTTGACTAACATGCTAAAATGATGTGAAGAAACTAATTTGGTTCTAAATATGGAGAAATGTCACTTCATGGTGAAAGAATAAATTGTTTTTGTAACACCCCAAAATATCTAAGCTAACATTTGCACTTCATTATATCATTTCTTGATAAAAAGGATTAGTCTCTACTTCACGCTCCCTATAGTCGAATTTTTTCAACGTTTGAAAAGTTGTTTGGCTAATAGTATGACAGTATTTTAGGAAATTGTCGCAGGGTAGTTACGTAATCTACTACAAATATATTTATCTTATAAACAATAATAAATACATAAGATATTTAACATTTGGGGCAGCCAACTTTAACTTTTGGGTAGCCACCTTTTTATTTAATATATATCCATGTTTGTGTGTAAAATATTACAACTCCTCTCATTATTTTGTTTCCTAACTCTTAAGAAACCTCTACACACTCTTCTCATATGATTATCCTAGCTAATAAACAAGAAAAGCTTGTTCCTTTTGACTAAAACTCAAGAAAGCACCCTTATTTATTGTAAGTGTGCAAACTCATTTTTTGAACTGTGTAGTTGTTAGTAATTTTAGAATATTGTAATGATCCTTCAAGTTATTTATGCATATTCTCCTTTCTTGCACCGTTAGAGTTTGCCTGTAGCAGCCCCAAGTCATTTATGGCTTGCTGGGACCGTTAGTTCGGTGCTCCGGCCATTTTTTCGGTCTTTTTTGTCGTTCCTTATTTTAGAGCTTTAGACTTTTGAAATCGTTGACTTCAGTCAACAATTTAATTGAACATGCTCAAAATTGAATTCCGACAATTCCGTTAGCTCCAGAGCATGGACTTTGGTCTAGTGGGACCTTTGGTCAGGATCCGGGAGCTTTTTTGCTTGGAATTCTCTCCCGTTCTGTGTTTTCAGGCTAGTTGGGCTTGCTTGGTTGAATTTGGTCAACATTCGGTGAAGACAACCTCGGATGAAAATTTCGTCAGCAGTGTTAGCTATGGAATGTTGAGTTTAGGCTAAAGGAACCATTTGTTTGGGTTCCGAGGCTTCCAGACTTGATTTCGTCCATTGGGTTCCATTTTGGAAATAGTTGGCTAAAGGTTGATTTTGGGCATGGGGCCCACTTTTCATTAAATTGACCTCCGATGGGATTTTAATTGATTCCATTGGATCCAAAACACTGATTCTAGGTGAATAGCCCAGGTCATTTGTGTTCACGGGACCCCGGATGCATTCCTGGGGACCCAAAGTGTGAAAAATCATGCCTTAGCATCTTGTTGTTGTCATAGCCCTTTTTGTTCGTCGCGAACGCGGAGGGGTGGCCGCGTTCTCATAGGAAAATTTCCATCTGCCCCATGTTTGTTCTTCGCGTTTGAAGGCCTTGGCCCCATTCACAAAGGGCATTTGGCCAGCCTCCTATTTTGTTCTTCGCGAAGGCGACGCTTTGGCCGCGTTCGCGAAGGTCAAGGCAGTCAGCTTTAAGTTGGCCTTTCCTTGCTTTCTCCTTCATTCTCCAACATATCAAGTCCGAACCTCCATTGCCAAAAACACCCAAATACTTTATTTTGAACCATTGATCATCCCTACTGGTTGGAGGATAATATTTCCTCGATCCTAGCTTGGTTGTTGGCTTCGAAGATGGGTAAGTCCTCTCTTTAATTCCCGTTTTCTCCATTTAATTTCTCTTAATTCCTTAAATGGGTGGGCTATTTTAGAGCCCTATTTCATGTTTGTTTCAACTTAAATTTTGATCATGTGCTCCCGGAATGGTAAGGAACAAGTGTGTGTTTTTTGCTTCCAATTTAGGGTTGCGGGGCCCACGAGCCCAATTGTTACCCGGATTTCAACCCGGATATGTTTATGGAATTATGGGTATCGTTAGTCTCATTTTAATGTGAAGATTATTGTGTTGATAGTATTGTCATGTTTTGGAGCTTCTTGGAGTAGTTCGAGCCTGGAAAATGTCGTTCCCGCAGCTACTCATCGGATGGAAGCTATGTTATGGCTTTTCCTACCTAGACTCTGCGTATATAGGATATAACTACATTAATTAGCATCCTTGGGTGGCTTGTTATAGGTTGGTCCCCCAAACCTTGTCCGCCTTATCTATCCATTCATTTTGTACATTGATTGTAGTATTCGTATCAGTATTGTATTTTACCCTTGTGGTCCTGTGTGGCCTTGTATTGACTCTGGAACATAGATGGTTGGTTATTTGGGAATTTTCGCGAGTTTCGGACATAGAGATATCCTTTTAGGCTGGTTATGACTGTTGTAGAGCTGTTGAGCCTGTGCAGGGCCGATAGGAAATGTTTGTGAGCCATTTTGGGCTACTCTATTGTTTACGAGCCTAGCATACATGAAAAGGTTTTCCCTGCATGTTTTACTACTGATTTGTCTTCGGGCGTACTATAATTGATTTTCTAAACTTTGCATGGCCCGAAGGGCCCATTTTTTGTACATGACTTTGAAAGATCTTTTAAACGGACTTTTACAAAACCTCTCGTAGTAGAGGAGATATTATGATGATTTGATTACTGATCTTCATTCTGATACAAGGCTTGGCTGGACCATATCACTAGATATTATTTCCTACAGATTTAGACCCAGATACGAGCCGGGCACCCTATATAGGGACTTTGATACTTGACTTCTGTTATAGACACGGATACTCTTTGGGTACCCTCGATGAGGGTTATTGATACATGACTACTTCTTTAGACCCGGATATGCTTCGGGCACCCTTGATAGGGGTTATTGATATTACTACTGTTGATTTTGACTCAGATCAAATCTGAGGACGTACTACGAGATTCTGATTGTTGAGATATATTGAGTTTTGTGTTAGTATGTGGTCTACAAGAAAGCCTCCATGGACCCTTCCATTTCGGACCAAGTGCTACAGGCCAACGGTGACCGGGGGAGAGGGGATGTACAGTGTAGGAGAGGTACTCAAGAAATGTCCTTCCATGGATCCCGCCTTTATTGGGACTATAGGGCGCCAAAGGGGGTAATGTATTGTAACACCCCGAAACTTCAAATCAGCGGTAAAACATAGAACTCAGAAAATTCGGCAGTTGTTGGTCGCCACAGGCAGCCGCCACGGGCGTCGGAGATGCGACGGGCCATGGGGCACGCCGTGGGAAGCATCCAGTGGCTCCTGAGCCAAGTAATCCTTACCCCGATGGATGGTCACGACGGGCATCGTATGTGTGATGGCCCGTGGGACCAAGCCATCAGATTGATCCAGGGGATTTCCCCTCCGCGTTCCTTTTCTTGATGGGAAACCCCACGGGCGTCTCAGGCATGATGGACAGAGGCATCTCATCATTAGAATGGTCCAACAGACCCAGTCTAAAGACCCGCCGTGCTCGACGTCTTGGCCGATGAGGCATTGTGGAACGACTCCCGTCGAGCAGCCCATAAGAACTCCTTCAAGCTCCAAGTCTCAAGCTCCAAGTTCAAGTCTCCTTTTCTTTTCAATTTCAGTTAGGTTAGCTTCAATCAAGGTATGTGGGTATCCATTAAGGGTTTCTTTTCACCCTTAAGATCAAATCCCCAAATTTTTACTTTGATTTAGCAAGTTATGATATTAGGGTTTCTTACCCAAATTGGAGAAAAGTTACGGGTTTTGTTTTAAAGCTTCAATTCACAATTTCTCATCTATTACACATGCTTAATTTGAAAATTTGTAAGTGTTTTCAAAAGACCATAAGTTAAGCATGAATTCTAACATGATTTCTTTGAATTGCAAACCTTCAAGTAAAATTGGTATGTTTAGATAACATGACCTCTATCTTCATGAAATTGGATGCCTAATTCTTCATGTTATAATTTTAGAAAGGAAAATATATATTGAATTATGGTTTTTCAACGCTTTAAGACTCATGATTTGTGAATTGCATGACATCAGATATGTCCTTATGCTTTTCCAATAGTTTTGGACACTAGATATGTCCCCATGTTTTATGAAAGGTTTGGCATCCAGATATGTCTACCTAAGTTATGAAATTTTTTGGCATCAGATATGTCACAAGTATTATGAGCTATATGTATATATGTTGGGAGTAGTATTTAGCACCGAGCAATGAGGGTTCGATTACCCCAGTCTAAAAACTATGTTGCCAGCGTAGGTTATGTATCGCTCGATGGGCTTATGAAAGTGGTTCAACTCTTTATTATCATGGTGCCCTTGCCATAGCGGGGCATAGAGAAGTTTTGCCAACTAGGGTGATATAGTTGGATTATGGTGTTCCTTACCTTGACAGGGTTCAGAACAGCCTTTCTAACTAGGGTTATATAGTTAGATTCTATGTAGATCACATGGTCTATTGTCAATAATAAGAAACTCCCGTATGAAAGCATTTCAGTTTAAGTTATTTAACACTCTACTTTGAAGTTGATCTTCTATTTCATGTCTCATGTTTAACTATGATTTTTACTCATGAATTCACTTATTATGGATGTTGTCAGTCTTTTAAGCATGATTCAAGAACGTTTATATTTATTGTTGCATAGACTCATATATTCAGTACATCCTATAATACTGATGCATTTTGTGGTGCATCCTTTTACGATGGCATTCAGGCACCTGCCCTCAGACCCGTGGCTAGACTACGCCAGATATTCAGCTGATTATTGGTGAGTCCTCATCATCTGAGGACTAGAGTTAGGGTGCCTATATTTATGCTTTCATTTCATATATCGAGTTAGCTGGGGTCTTGTCCGAGCAACTCATTATGACATTTAGAGGCTTTTTAGTCATAGAAAGTATTTGAGTCTCCTTTTGGATTTGTATTCCTATTTGACTTGGTTATCTATGCATATGATTTCAGATCTTCCTATTATGCTTTCGCTTATCTATTGATTTATCTAAGTTATGTTATGATCAAGGGTTAGATTAGGACACTTATGGTCTCAGGTCCCGTCTTACATTTAGGGATAGCCTTGGGGCGTGACAAATTTTGTATCAGAGCCTCAGGTTCAAGAGTCCTAGGACATCTGAAAGCCGAATCGAGTAGAGTTTCTTTCTTGTGTGTGAAGAACGCCACACTTATGAGTGAGAAACTATGAGATGTCTTAGAAAAAACTTCACTTTTTTCATGATAATATCATGCATTAGAGTTTATCGCTAATATCCCTCTAATCCTTCCCTTATACGTTTCAGATTATGCCTCGATGTGCTATGCCTCACCTAGCTGCTCGGAATACGGCTCCTCCAGTTTTGGCCTCCAAGGTCACGAATGAGGAGTTTAGGAATGCTATCCATATTCTATCCTAGACCATGGCCGCTCAGGCCAACTAGTCGGCTCCTATCCCAGTCCACCCCTAAGGTGGAGTAGCGGCCCGAGTTCATGATTTTATTCGTATGAACCCACAAGAGTTCTGGGGTTCTAAAGTGAATGAGGATCCAAGCTTTATTAATGAGGTGAAGAAAGTTTTTGATGTGATACAAGTGGGTGGTCTTGGTTGTGTCAAGTTGGCATCCTCCCAACTCAAGGATGTAGCTCATATCTAGTTCATGCAATGGAAGGAAGCTAGGGCTAGGGACGAGTTGCCTATAACTTTGGAGTGTTTCAAGAGGGACTTCCTTGATCGATTCTTCTCGAGGGAGTTAAGGCAAGCAAAGGCCGAGGAGTTTTTGAACGTGACACAGAGATCCATGACTGTGTAGGAGTATGGGTTGAGGTTCACTCAGCTTTCCAGGTATGCTCCTGCTATGGTGGCTGACCCATAGGATCAAATGAGCAAGTATATCTCTGGGGTCTCAGATTTGGTAAAGAAGGAGTGTATATCTGCTATGTTGTTGAGTAACATGAGTATCTCCACACTTATGACTCATGCTCACCAGATTGAGGGAGACAAGCTTAGGGAGATGGCTAAGGAGAACAAAAAAGTCAGATCTGAGGGTTTGAGATTTAACCATCAGAAGTCTAGAGGCAGATATCAATATCCCTTTCTGAAGAGGTCATCAGGACCTGGGCACTCTACTGCTAGTGCTTCTTTTCAGGCCTCCATGCCTCATCATGATCAGTTTGGTAGAGGTGCGGGCTCTTATTCTTAGGGGAGTGGTACAAAGGGGCCTTCCTACCCTGTTTGCACCAAATATGGAATGAATCATCCCAACTTGTTCAGGTGGCTGTTTTGGATGTGGCCAGGTTGGTCAGAGGATTAGAGATTGCCCTTCAGCTAAGAAGGGACAGGGTGGTAGAAGGAATCAGTCTTCCCCAAAAGCTCTAGAAGGTCAACCAGCCCAGCAGGGCACTGCTTCTAGTTTTGGTGCTCAGTTCCAAAACTGTCTTTATGCCATGTCCTCTCGACATGACCAGGAGAGTTCATCAAACATAGTTACTGGTATGTTGAAAGTCTTCTCTCTAGATGTGTATGCTTTGTTGGACCCCGGTGCCTCCTTATCTTTTGTGACCTCTTATGTAGCATGCAAATTCAAAATTTGTCTTGAATTGCTTTTAGAACGCTTTTGTTTTTCTACTCATGTTAGTGAGTCAGTCCTAGACAAAAGAATCTATCGAAATTTCCCTATCGCAGTCCTTCATAGAGTCACTTCAGTGGATCTAGTAGAGTAGGAGATGACTGATTTTGATGTTATTCTTGGTATGGATTGGTTGTATGCTTGTTATGCCTCGGTCGATTGTCGTACTCGAGTCGTCAGTTTCAAGTTTCTAAATGAACCTGTCTTGGAGTGGCAGGGTAGTCCTCCATCCTCGAATGGTCATTTTTTATCTTATCTTGAGGCTAGGAAGATAATTTCTAAGGGTTATGTTTGTCATATAGTTCAGGTTATGGACACAGAGTCCAAAACCCTATCCCTTCAGTCTGTTCCCGTTGTAAATGAGTTCCCAGAAGTGTTTCCCAAAGATTTGCATGGAGTCCCTCCCGAGTGGGAGATCGACTAAAGGGATAGATCTTCTTCCAGATATAAATCCCATCTCTATTCCTCCTTATAGAATGGCTCTCGTGGAACATAAAGAATTAAAGGATCAGTTGAAGGATCTTCTTGATAAGGGTTTCATAAGGCCTAGCATTTCTGCATGGGGTGCTCCAGTTTTGTTTGTGCAGAAGAAGGATGGTTCCCTTAGGATATGTATTGACTACAGACAGTTGAATAAAGTCACAATTAAGAATAAGTATCCCATTCCTAGTATTGATGACTTGTTCGATCAGCTTCAGGGTGCTAGTTTCTTCCCCAAGATAGACCTTAGATCCGGTTATGATCAGCTTCATGTTATACAGTGTGATATTCCAAAGACAGCCTTCAGACTTCAGTATGGTCATTATGAATTTGTTGTTATGTCTTTTGGTCTAATGAATGCTCCTACAACTTTTATGGATTTGATGAACCATGTGTTCAAACAATACTTGGATATGTTTGTGATTATTTTCATTGATGATATTCGTATCTACTCTTGGAGTGAGGGGGAGCATGCGGACCATTTGAGAGTTATGTTGTAAACTCTCAAGGATCGGCGGTTGTTTGCTAAGTTTAGCAAATGTGAGTTTTGAATGCAGTCTATTGATTTGTTGGGTCATATTTTTACTAGAGATGGTGTTTGAGTTGATTCTCAAAAGATTGAGGCAGTAAAGAACTGGCCTAGACCCACTTCTCCGTCTGATATTAGGAGCTTTTTTTGGTTTGGCTGGTTACTACAGGAGATTTGTGGAGGGGTTTTCTTCCATTGCTGCCTCTTTGACTCGATTGACTTAGAAGAAGTTGAAACTTCAGTAGTATGATCTATGTGAGAAGAACTTTCAGGAATTGAAGACTAGGTTGACCACAACACCAGTGTTGACCCTACCCGAGGGTTCGGATGTTTTTATTGTGTATTGTGATGCTTGTAGAATTGGCTTGGGTTGTGTTTTGATGTAGCATGGTAAGGTAATTACTTATGCTTCTAGACAGCTTAGGACTCATGAGAAGAACTACCCTACTCATGACCTTGAGTTAGCAGTTGTGGTCTTTGCTTTGAAGATTTGGAGACATTACTTGTATAGTGTGCATGTGGATATATTCACCGATCATAAGAGTCTTCAGTATGTGTTCACTCAAAAAGAATTGAATCTGCATCAAAGGAGATGGCTTGATCTCCTTAAGGGTTATGACATAAGTGTGCTTTACCATCCGGGTAAGGCCAATGTAGTGGCGGATGCACTTAGTAGATTGTCCATGGGTAGTGTGTCTTTTGTTGAAGACAAAAAGAATGAGCAGATTAAGTAGGTTCATAGGCTTGCTCGGTTGGGATTTCACCTTATGGACTCGACAGAAGGTCATGTTATAGTATAGAATGGTTCCAAATCATCTTTGATGGCTTAAGTGAAGACAAAGCAAGACAACGATCCTATTTTGCTTTAGCTAAAGTGTGCAGACCATCAACAAAGAGTTGAGGTTTTCTCCCAAGGGGGAGATGGTGTGCTTCGTTATTAGGGTCGATTGTGAGTGCCAGATGTAGATGGGTTGAGACAACAGATTTTGACTGAGGCTCATAGTTCCAGATATTTTATTCACCCTAGTGCCACCAAGATGTACCGTGATCTACGGTAAGTCTATTGGTGGAATGGTATGAAGAAGGACATAGCCAGTTTTGTGCTAAGTGTCCCAACTGTCAGCAAGTGAAGGTAGAGCATCAGCGACCGGGTGGCAGGATTCAGGATATTGACCTTCCTACATAGAAGTGGGAAGTAATGAATATGGACTGGTTTACCTCATACCCGAAGGCAACATAATTCTATTTGGGTGATTATAGACAGGATGATGAAATCAGCCCACTTCTTGGCTGCCAAGACTATTGATTCAGCTGAGGATTATGCCATACTCTACATTCGTGAGATAGTCTGATTGCATGGTGTTCCAATGTCCATCATTTCAGATAGAGGTACTCAGTTTACCTCTTAGTTTTGGAGATCATTTTAGAGAGGTCTTGGTACTCAGGTAAAGCTTAGCATAACTTTTCACCCACAAATGGATGGCCAGGCAGAGCATACTATTAAGACTTTAGAGGATATGTTTAGAGCTTGTGTGATTGATTTCAAAGGTAACTAGGATGATCACTTACCTCTTATCTAGTTTGTCTACAACAAATGCTTTCATTCTAGCATCCAGATGGCTCCTTGTGAGGCACTTTATGGGCAGAGGTGTAGGTCTCCTATTTGTTGGTTTGACGCAGGTGAGGCAGCTTTAATTGGTCCAGATTCAGTTCATGAGACTATGGGGAAGGTTCAGCTTATTATGGAAAGGTTGAAGATCGGTCAGAGTCGATAGAAATCATATGCAGATGTGAGGAGAAGGGAGTCAGAATTTTAAGTTGATGATTGGGTTTTTCTGAAGGTGTCACCCATGAACGGTGTGATTAGATTTGGCAAGAAAGGGAAGCTTAGTCCCTATTTTGTAGGTCCTCATCAAATTTTGAGGAGAGTTGGTAGTGTCGCTTATGAGTTGGATTTGCCATTGTATTTAGAAGCGGTTCATCCGGTTTTCCATGTTTCTATGTTGAAGAAGTGTGTTGGTGATTGGACCTTGATTGTTCCCTTGGAGGAAGTGGGTGTGAAGGATAGTCTCACCTATTAGGAGGTCCCTATAGAGATCCTTGATCGTCAGATTCAGAGGCTGAGAAACAAAAAAGTAACTTCGATAAAAGTTGTTTGGAGAACTAAGCTTGTTGAGGGAGCTACTTGGTAAGCAGAATCAGCCATGAAAGCCATGTACCCTCATCTCTTTCCTTTTGAACCAGTTTCCACTTGAGTTAGTAGTTTCTTCAGAAGTATGCCTATCCTATTCTATTCTATCAATCTCCTTTCATGATCTTAGTATGCATGCATGTTTTTCAAAGTTGATTCAGTCATGCTTTATGTTGCAAGCTCAATTTTCATGTCTGTTCTTCAGATTTTATGTGGTGTTGACTGGTTGGGTTGTTTTCTCTTACGTTTTCCCTTGTTTAGTTTTAGTTAGAGGGTGAATGATCCCAAGAGGGATATATTGTAACACCCCATAACTTCAAATCATCGGTAAAACTTAAAACTCAGAAAATTCTACAGTTGTTGGTCACCACGGGCAGCCACCACAGGGGTTGGAGATCCGACGGGCCATGGGGCATGCTAGGGGAAGTGCTAGTCCATGGGACCAAGCCATCAAATTGATCCAGGGGATTTCCCCTCCGTCTTTCTTTCCTCAACAGGCAACCCCACAGGCGTCGTAGGCGCGACGGGCTGTGGTATCTCATCATCACAATGGTCCAGCAGACCCAACCTAAATACCCTTCGCCTGCTCGACATCTTAGCCGACGGGGCCATCGTGGGCACGACTACCGTCGGGCAGCCCGTGAGATGACTTTCCCTGCAACTTTTATTCTTAAGTCATGGGTAAGTTAGTCTTTTCCCCCATTCTTTAATTCCTAAGTGAGGCCATTTTGGAAACTTTTAGTAGGGTTTCTACCATATTTAGCCCAAGACTCTTATTACCTCATTCACCTACCGAATTGTGAAAAGAACTCCTTCAAGCTCCAAGTCCAAGTCTCCTTTTCTGTTCAATTTAAGTTGGGTTAGCTTCAATCATGGTATGTCGGTATCCATTAAGGGTTTTCTTTTACCTTTAAGCCCAAATCCCCAAATTTTTACTTTGATTTAGCAAGTTATGAAATTAGGGTTTCGTACCCAAATTAGGGAAAAGTTATGGGTTTTGTTTTAAAGCTTCAATTCACGATTTCTCATCTATTACCCATGCTTAATATGAATATTTGTAAGTGTTTTTAAAAGCCCATATGTTAAGCATGAATTCTAACATGATTCCTTTGAATTATATGCCTTCAAGTAAAAAATTTATGTTTAGATAACATGACCTCTATCTTCATAAAATTACATGTCTAATTTTTCATGTTATGATTTTAGAAAGGAAAGTATATTTTGAATTATGGTTTTGCAACGCTTTAAGACTCATGATTTGTGAATTGCATGACATTAGATATGTCCTTATGCTTTTCCAATAGTTTTGGACATTATATATGTCCCCATGTTTTATGAAAGGTTTGGCATCCAGATATGTCTACCTAAGTTATGAACAGTTTTAGCATCAGATATGTCACAAGTATTATGAGCTATATGTATATGTTTTGGGAGTAGTATTTAGCACCAATCGACGAGGGTTCAATTACCCAAGTCTAAAAACTATGTTGCCGGCGTAGGTTATGTATCGCCCGATGGCCTTATGAAAGTGGTTCCACTCTTTACTATCATGGTGCCCTTACCTTAGCGGCATAGGGAAGCTTTGCCAACTAGGGTAATATCGTTGGATAATGGTGTTCCTTACCTTGGCAGGGTTTGAAACAGCTTTGCTAACTAGGGTTATATAGTTAGATTCCATGTAGCTCACGTGGTCTATTGTCTCTTATAAGAAACTCCTGTATGAAAGAATTTCAGTTTAAGTTATTTGACACTCTACTTTGAAGTTGATCTTCTATTTCATGTCTCATGTTTAACTATGATTTTTACTCATGAATTCCCTTATTATGCATGTTTTCAATCTTCTAAGTATGATTCAAGCACATTTATATTTATTGTTGCATAGACTCATATATTCAGTACACCCTAGAGTACTGATGCATTTTGCAGTGCATCCTTTTACGAAGCAGATTCAGGCACCTCAGACCCGTGGCTAGACTACGCCAGATATTCAGCTGATTATTGGTGAGTCCTTATCATCCGAGGACTAGAGTTATGATGCCTATCTTTATGCTTTCATTTCAAATTTTGAGTTAGCTGAGGTCTGGTCCCAGCAACTCTTTATGAAACTTAGAGGCTTTTCAGACATAGAAAGTATTCGAGTCTCCTTTTGGATTTGTATTCCTATTTGACTTGGTTATCTATGCATATGATTTCTGATCACCCTGTTATGCTTCCACTTAACTATTGATTATTTGAGTTATGCTATTACCAAAGGTTAGCTCGGGGAACTTATGGTCCCAAGTCCCATGTTACGTCTAGGGGGTAGCTTCAGGGCATGACATATACGGCACTGCAATCACACTTGGTTACATATTCATCATATCACATCATCATGCATATTTCACTCGAATTCCACCCTTGTTTGTTGTGTGTTCAGTGTACGCTACGGTTGTATGGGCGGCCGGAGGGTTTGTTTTTACTTGATTGTATACCTCGATGTATGGGTATCCATTGGGACTGTAGGTAGATTATATTACTCCTGTCATTTCATAGAGCTAGTTATGGTCTTTGGTCCTTGTGAATTGGTAAGTTTTAGCCTGTTGAGGCTCCGAGTTTTGGGCTTGAGTATTGAGGGGCTAGTGAGTCCTATGTCGTTAAGGTTCTGTCGTGTGTCCTCCTCAGCTGTTGTGATTTATATGACATTGTTCCTTATCTTGATTTTGAGTAGAAACTCTTGGTTCATGTGGTTAAGTTATTCCATTCTAGGTTGTAAATTGTGAGAATGATTTCGGTTTATGCTTATCTGGATATTTAATGTTTCAAGTATGTTTTCGTTATTTTATGGCTTCTAGTTGATTATGTTGGATTGCTTTCCTTCTTTCCCTTCTTACTTGAGGTTATCGGTATACCGCCATGTTCCTGATTCTCTCTCTTTATTTATACTACTGTTGCAAAGATCCTAGGTGTGTCCTTCTTCCTTACACTAGTGTTTCTTTGTTATGTAGATCTTTTGTGCTAGCATAGTATGCCTATAATTCTTGGTTGTCTATTCTCCATTCTAGTTCCTTCTGCTTTGTCTATTACTTTGTTGACTACTTTCTTGCTACCAGCTACTGACTATTTTTATATCTTATATGCGCTTAGTCGGCCGATGATGCCTGCTGAGTACCCATTGTCTTGGTGCTCATACTACACTACTGAATCTTTTTGGTGAAGATATTAGTTGAGCTTTCACCCTTGATTGCGTTGGAGACTCGTGCAGCTTTTGGACATTCGAGACTAGGGTGAGCGCTTTCCGGTCTGGGCTTGACCATATCTCATCTTTTATACTATTACTCTTGTATATTCGAAGACAGTTGTGCTCATTATTTTGTTACTTCTAGCACTTATATTATATTCAGAAGCTTTTGTACTATAGATACCAAGTCTTGGGGTTGGTGTAGTTTCTTTTTGTATCTATTCGAGTTATTGCTTCTGCTTTGTCTATCTTTATATTCTGCTTCCGCTTATTTCTATTTATTGGGCATATCAGTTAGGTAGAAGTCCATTACTAATCGTTCTAGGCTACGGGAATTAGTTCGCCTACTAGGGTTGTAGGTGTCATCATGACCTGAGAAATCGGGTCATTATAGCTTGGTATCAGAGCTCTAGGTTCACAGGTGTCGTGGTAAAGAAGCAAGTGTCTAAGTAGAGTCTCATGGATAAGTATGATGACGTTTGTATACTATACGCGAGAGGCTACAGGGAATTGTTAGGAAGAGTTCCATATTCTTGGCTCCTTATCATGCGTTTCTCGCCCTATTTACTTCTAACCTTCAGTTATTTCATTCCTTCTCTAATGCCTAAGATGAGTTCGACAGTGAGTGATTTAGAGGGTTTTGTGCCTGTTACTTCAGTGCTTCCATCAGCGCCGGGACTTCAGAGTGAGAGTTTACCACATCAGATGGGAGGTGCGGGACCAACCCAACCTCTAATTAGATTCATAGCTACTCCAGTTCTTCAAGACACCATGGCTAGAACTATGAGTCCTCCGGTGGCTGTTTGAGTACATCTCCCAGGGCTTCAGTGCCATTGGCTAGAGGTAGAGTGCAGGGTACTAGTGGTGGTCCCCATATGGTTAGAGGTGGTTTTCGTTCTAGTGGTTCAGGTAAGGGTTTTTGTCGGTGTGGTAAGCGTGGGCATCTTACTAGAAATTAACCCACGATTGCGTATCTTAGTCAGCCTGGTTGTTATGATTGTGGAGAGATTGGTCACCTTTATAGAGCTTGTCCCCGGTGAGGAATGGTTGGGCCTTAATCTTTGACTACTCAGTCCATAATTAGACCCCGTCAGTTTGATGCCCCTCTTAGTAGGCACGAGGTAGAGGTTCCTGATATCGTTGCTCCAAGTAAGGATTTTGTTACCTTCGGCTTACGATAGTCCTATTCGCGTGGCAATTATTTCCCTTCTATCATTTATTTTCTTATACTCTTACCTGCTACTTGTTAAGTTGTTTGACTACTTGAATTGTAGTAACTATGCGTGTCTTTTCCTGGTCGTTTATTCCTTAGTAGTGGATGGGGGTGAGTTATCCTTGATAGGTGTTTAGCCGGAGTTGTAGCTCGTGGGTAGTCTCCTTTCTAGTTTGGTTTTTTCCTATTTTGTTGTTGCTCTAAATTTGTGTTAAGTCTTCCTTGTTGGGCATTCCTAGATGGTCGTTGCCTAGGTGGTTGTCAAGCGTTTCCTAGAAGTTCTTGTGTTAGTTTTGTGTTAACGGTGGTTGTGCCAAAGTTTGAGCTTTATCTTAAGTTGAGAGATGTTGTTTATGCTTGTGTGCATTAATCGGTTTGGTTTTCTCGAGTTCTTAGAATCGACCCTCTTCATTTGGTTAGTTTAGGAGGTTAGCAGGCTTTTGGGTCGTTCCCTTAGTCTCCCTTAGTTTCTTGTCTGGTTGGGTTGTCTTATTATTTCCTCGGTTCTAGTTGGACTGAATTTCTATTGTAGCCCTCTGGTTGAACTTTTGATTTAGTATCACGATTGAGTGTTGGCTTTAGCATTTTCGAATAACTGTTGACCGTAGCCTCGTGGTTGAGTTGTATTTATAGAATTTTGGGTGAGTTGGGCATCCGGCCCATTCTTCTCCTGCCTTATTAAGTTCTGACAATGTAAGTATGAGAGCTAAGGGAATGGCTCCAGGTTGTTATTTGAGAAAGGATTTGAAAGGTTTGGTATATGCTAAAGAAGGGTCCGTTTAGTTGGAAAATAAGGGAGATGACTCCTTGTTCATGCTTATGTGTTTTAGTAGTTGACTGAGGTGACAATGAAGGTTTTCCTTAGGTTGTGCGTTGGTGATTTGATTTGGTCGTTTACAGATTGCAGTGGCTTTTCCTTTGAGTGGTTTGGGGTTCAGTAGCATCTATGGATTGGACAACTCGTTATTGAAGCCTAGTTGGCTTTGGTTCCTAAGGGTTCATTGGCAGCATTGAGTTCAACAGAGGCTTTGGTTGGTAATTTTATAGTTGGGTTTCAGTAGCGTCGACTAGAAAACTACTCCGGATGGTTCGTGGTTGGTTCTTTTCAGTTGCAGCTTCTTGGGTTGGAAGGCATTGAGTTCAGATGACTTAGTTTCCTTATTTCAGTTAAGGATTGACAGTTGGCCTTGGACACCTAGTCCTTGGCTAACTTTTGAGTTAGGCTGGACATTCCATATTTCAGCGGTGTTCTAGATAGTACGAGGTTTCTTCTTTCATGGTTGGACATACTCAGCGGTGTAAGTTTGAGATTCAGCAGTGGTGTATGCTATATGTGATCAAGTTGTGCGGGTTGAGGCTAGATACGCTATTTTAAGTTCTAGTGGTACTTTGAGATTGATCGTCATTTTTATTACCGAGAGTTTGAAATACTTATTTAGTGGGGTCTTCAAGGGTTGTCTTTTATATGAGGTTCTAGTATTGGTTAGACTCGACCAGTATGGTATATAAGTCTGGTATGATATATGCTTCGAAATGGTTGGTTGTGTGTAGATTCAGTAGAGCAGTTGATTCAAGCCAAAGAGGTAAGTTGAAGGTACATGCAAAGATTTCTATGGCTAGATGGCGACCTTGAACCCCATACACATTTTCCTTTGCCTACAGGGTGTTTTGACTTGATATTCATGGTATAGTAGACTCCTTCCCTAGTTGAGATTTCTAAAGCAATTCTAAATCCGAATGGTGTTTGAGTATTCAGAGTAGCAACAGTACTTCTTAGAGTTGGGGGCTTAGTGATTGTTACGAGCTTCGTGGTAGGCTTACCACAGTCCTTGCAGAGGCTTGGTTTTTTTGGGTCTATTGGTAAGGTTGCCCTGGTTCATTCTCTTCCAGTTGACTCAGACTCAGCATGGTGCAACAGTTGGGTTCGTTCTACAGTTTGTAAGTTTCTCCGTCAACACAAGGTGTTCATTCATGCACTTCCTAACCATGGTGTGCAAAGTTCAGTCGGGTTCAGATGGTTGGTCCAGTTGGGTTCAGTTATAGAGTTTGAGGTAAGAAAAATTGTTCGTTCATTTGTTGATGGTCAGTCGGGGCAGGTAACTCCAGTTTTCGATGATATGCTTTGGATTGTTATCTTGGATGGCAAAAGCTAGTAGGCTATAGCTTGGTTTGGAATGGGTTTAAGTAAAAGGGGTGAATTCATCTGTGGTAGAGTATAAGCAGGAACTATGGATCTCCAGTGTGTCAGTTTATATTTCGAGAGTGGATCTAGTGTCTGACTTATATGAAGTTTCACGATTATGGTATAAAAGGATTCGGTTCAGAATAAAAGAGTTTTGCAGATCAACGGGTTCATGAGCTAGAGTTTTTGTTTTTGGCTTTTCTGGTAAATTTGGTTATGGGTTTTGAGGACTCTAGTTCTGTGTGTTGGTCGCCTCGCTTCTCTTATTTTAGGTTTGTGTCGGTGTTTTTCGGTTGAGATTCTTGAGGTTCAGGTGCGGGTTGTCAGACCCTTGGTATTTTGAAGTTTGAGTTTGGATTCTGGCTTTGATGGTAATGAGTTTAGGTTTGGTTGTTTTCTTTGGTTCCATTCTGTTGGGTGCCGTCTAGTCGTGGAGGATACCCGGGTTGTCCGAGAGAGTAGTGCAAGTTGTTTATCCGCTGTTCTGTTATTCTCTAGTCTTTCCTTCTCTCCTGACTTTCAGGGACGAAAGTATTTTTTATAGTGGATGATGTAATGAACTTTTCCGGTCATTTATGCGGTATTGCCATTCTTTTACCGTTTGATCTTGTCTGTAGCATCCCCAAGTCATTTATCGCTCGCTGGGACCGGTAGTTTGGTGCCCGGGCCATTTGTTGGGTCTTTTGGCTGTTCCTTGTTTTAGAGCTTTAGACTTTTGAAATCATTGACTTCAGTTAGCAATCTTGGTGAACGTGCTCGAAATTTAATTTCAACAGTTCTGTTAGCTCTAGAGCCTGTATTTTGGTCTAGTGGGACCTTTGGTCAGGATCCGGGAGCTTTTCAGCTTGGAATTCTCTCTCATTATGTGTTTTCAGGCCAGTTGGGCTTGTTTGGTGGACTTTGGTCAACATTCAGAGAAGACAACCTCGAATTAATATTTTTTCAGCTCCATTAGCTCCAAAATGTCGATTTTAGGCTAGAGGTACAATTGGTTCGGATCTTGAAGCTTTTAGACTTGATTTCGGCCATTGGGTTCCATTTTGGAAATAGTTGGCTAAAGGTTGATTTTTAGCATGGGGCCCACTTTTAATTAAATCAACCTCCGATGGGATTATTGTCAATTCCATTGGATCCGGAATGTCATTTCTAGTTGAATAGCTCAGGTTGTTTTTGTTTGCGGGATTTCGGATGCGTTCCCGGGGACCCAAAGTGTGAAACATCTGCCTTTGACAGCTTATTGCTGTCCTAGCATTTTTTGTTCATCGCGAACGCGGAGGGGTGGATGCATTCACATAGGGAAATTTCCAGCTACCCCAAGTTTGTTCTTCGCATTCGCGGGCCTTGGCCGCATTCGCGAAGGTCATTTCTCCAGCCTCCCATTTTGTTCTTCGCGAAGGCGACGTCTTGGCCGCGTTCACGAAGGCCAAGGCAGTCAGCTTTAAGTTGGTTTTTTCTTGGTTTCTCCTTCATTCTCAAACATATAATGTCCGAACCTCCATTGCCAAAAACTCCCAAATACTTGATTTTTCACCATTGATCATCCCTACTGGTTGGAGGATAATATTTCCTCGATCCTAGCTCAGTTGTTGGCTTCGAAGACTGGTAAGTCCTCTCTTTAATTCCCGTTTTCTCCATTTAATTTAACTTAATTCCTTAAATGGATGGCCTGTTTTGGAACCCTATTTCATGTACATTTCCGCACAAATTTTGAGCATGTGCTCCCGGGATGGTAAGGAACTCGTGTGTGTTTTTTGCTTCCAGTTTCAGGTTGTGCGGCCCACGAGCCCATTTGTAACCCGTATTTCGAGCCGGTTATGTTTATGACATTATGGTTATCGTTAGTATTATTTTAACGTATAGATTATTGTGTTGATAGTACTATTGTGATTTGGAGCTTCCCAGAGCCATTCGAGCCTGGACAACGCTATTCCCGCAGCTAGTAATCGGATGGCAGGTAGGTTATGGATTTTCCTACCTAGACTCTATGTATATAGGATATAACTGCATTATAAGCATCCTTGGGTGGGTTGTTATAGGTTGGTACCCCAGACCTTGTCCGCCTTTTCCATCCATTTATTTCATACGTTGATTGTAGTATTCTTATCAGTATTGTATATTACCTTTGTGGTCTTGTATGGCCTTGTATTGACTCTGGAACATAGATGGTGGGTTATTTGGGAATGTCCACGAGTCCCGGACATAGAGATATCCTTTTAGACTAGTTATGACTGTTGTAGATTTGTTGAGCCTGTGTAGGGCCGATAGAAAATAGTTGTGAGCTATTTTGGGCTACTTTATTATTTACGAGCATATCATACATGAAAAGTTTTTCCCTATATGTTTTACTACTGATTTGGCTTTGGGCCTACTATAATTGATTTTCTAAACTTTACATGGCCACGAGGGCCCATTTTTGGTACATGTCTTCGAAAGGGCTTTTAAACTAACTTTTATAAAACCTCTCTGAGTAGAGGAGAGATTATGATGATTTGATTACTGATCTTTATTCTGATACTAGGCTCGGTTGGAGCTTAGCACTAGACATTGTTTTCTATGGATTTAGAGTTGGATACGAGCCGGGCACCCCATTTACGAACTTTGATACTTGACTTATGTTTTTGACACGAATATGCTTTGGGCACCCTCGATGAGGGTTATTGAGACATGAGTACTTCTTTAGACCTAGATACGCTCCGGGCACCCTTGATAGGGGTTATTGAGATTACTACTATTGATTTTGACTCGGATCAGATTCGAGCACGTACTATGATATTTCTATTGTTGAGATATATTGAGTTTTTTATTAGTATGTGGTCTACGAGTCGAACTCCATGGACCGTACCATTCTGAACCAAGTGCTACAGACCGACGGTGACTTGAGAAAGGGGATATACAGCATAGGAGAGGTACTTGGGAAATGTCCTTTCATGAATCTCGCCTTTATTGGACCTTTGAGGCTCCGAAGGGGGTAATATACGGCACTGCAATCACACTTGGTTATAAATTCATCATATCACATCATCATGCATATTTTACTCGAATTCCACCCTTGTTTGTTATGTGTTCAGTGTACGCTCCGATTGTATGGGCCATCGGAGGGTTTGTTTCCACTTGATTGCATTCCTCGGTTGTATGGGCGACCGTTGGGACTGTAGGTAGATTATATTACTCCTGTCATTTCATAGAGCAAGTTATGTTCCTTGGTCCTTGGGAATTGGTAAGTTTTAGCTTGTTGAGGCTCCGAGTTTTGGGCTTGAGTATTGAGGGGCTAGAGAGTCCTATATCGGTTAGGCTCCATCGTGTGTCCCCTGAGAGGTTGTGATTTATCGTACATTTTTCCTTATCTTGATTTTGAGTAGAAACTGTTAGTTCCTGTGGTTTAGTTATTCCATTCTAGGTTGTAAATTATGAGAATGATCCCGGTTTATGCTTATCTGGAGAGTTAGTGTTTCAAGTATGTTTCCATTATTTTATGGCTTCTAGTTGATTATGTTCGATTGCTTTCCTTCTTTCCCTTCTTACTTGAGGTTATCGGTATACCGCCATGTTCCTGATTCTCTCTCTTTATTTATACTACTGTTGCAAGGATCCTAGGTGCCTCTTTCTTTCTTTCACTAGCGTTTCTGTGTTATGTATATCTTTTGTGCTAGCATTGTATGCCTATAACTCTTGGTTTTCTATTCTCCGTGCTAGTTCCTTGTGCTTTCTTTATTGCTTCGGTGACTACTCTCTTTCTATCTGCTACTTATAATTTTTATATATTATATGCGCTCAGTCGGCCGATGATGCCTACTGAGTAACCATTTTCTTGGTGCTCATACTACAATTCTGCATCTTTCTGGTGAAGATATTAGTTAAGATTTCACCATTGATCGTGTTGGAGACTCGTGCAGCTTTTAGAGATTCGAGACTAGGGTGAGCGTCTAGCGGTCGGGGCTTGACCATATCTCACCTTTTGTACTATTACTCTTGTAGATTCAGAGACAGTTGTGCTTATCATTTTGTTACTTCTAGCACTTGTATTCTATTCAGAAGCTTTAGTACTGTCGATACCAAGTCTTGGGATTGGTGTAGTTTCATTTTGTATATATTTGGGTTATTGCTTCTGCTTTGTCTATCTTTATATTTTGCTTCTGCTTATTTCTTTTTATTGTGCGTATCGGTTAGGTAGCAGCCTATTACTAATGTTACGGGCTACGAGAATTTGTTCACCTACTGGGGGGGTTGTAGGTGCCATCATGACCTGAGAAATTGTATCATGACAACTATCCTATTGTAGAGAGGTCAGATTTGAGTGAACAAATATGTTTCAGAAAGGTAACACATAGATCTACAACTCTTATATTTATGTTAAAAGCTGGTTTTCTGTTATAGGTTCGAAAATGGGTACGCAATATAGGGAATGTGTTGCGCAGTTTTTCTGATTTAGAAACCTTCTTTGTACTACTGTTAATATTTTGAGCATAACATTTTATTAAAAATA
This sequence comes from Jaltomata sinuosa, assembly GCA_003996215.1. NCBI lineage: Eukaryota > Viridiplantae > Streptophyta > Magnoliopsida > Solanales > Solanaceae > Jaltomata > Jaltomata sinuosa. The sequence goes on along the minus strand of QJPP01000827.1, from coordinate 56,436 downwards.
GATTTTGTGATGGTTCTTGACTCTTTGCAAAATGGAGTTACAATACAAGGCAGTAAGGCTATCCAGATTTACTACTTTGGGAATTTGGTGTGATTTTCACATATTAGGCTCACTTTTGATGTCTATCTTGTTCATATTTACATGCTGAAGTCACTGAATATTCAATGGGTATTTGATTTTGTATTCAAGGTGTTTATAATCTTGTGCAAGCTAAAGGAATTTGTTTGAGAAAGTTGACACACTTGTTGGTCTACAATTTGAACTCGTCAAGTTGTGGTAGTACTATTTATGTGCTAAAAAGCAAATGTTTGTGTATAAACTTGAACTTGTACTCTTATTACTTACAGGAGTATGTTGATTATTTTCTTGGAACTATTATTTTCTTTCTCGTGACCTTATATCATCAAATTGGTATTTTTGAATTATTGCGAGGTATTCGTTAATTTGTCAACTTGTACGAATTGCTCAATCATTCGGCATTCTTGTTGGGACTTTGGCCTTCTTCTGGCAGTGATTACGTTTTTATATCGGCATGCCTCTTGATTCAAATCTTTGTCCATCTTAACTTTGGATTTGTGGTTTGTCTTAATTATGGAAATTATCCATTTAAGTATGAACTAGAAAGTCATCTTTAACATAGTTCTTGATTCTCTTGATTATTGGATTTTGGCCCTACTTGATACAGGGATTTGGTCCTTTTTGATATTGGATTATGCTTCGTGTGATGGCAAAACATACATATTAGGTGAAATTTATTATTTGACGTCTCGTGAAATAGTTCTATGAGCTTTCTTGACACTTGAGCTTTAAATGCCTATTTTGACACTTGTAATATACTTGTTTACTTGATATTTATTTACATGTTACATTGAGCTGCTAATAATTTAGTAGAAAATTTGAGAAATCTATGGCTCCAAGACCAAACTTTATACACCACTAACCTTTATAATTAGCGATAGTTATTTTCTATTGTAGGTGATTTTCAAGAGAATAATTGAAGATGGTCATTTGTGGTAGACTGTTTTGGAGCTCTTAGAAGATCACATCTACATATAGGCATCTATATTTTATAGTAATTCTGGGACTTTTACATGATCCGTGTGGAGCATGATCCATATGTTGCACTTGTATATGTAAATTTTGGAGGCTTATTTTATCGAAATACTATAAATTGTAAACTTGATTTTCGTGTTGCGTTGATTGTTTTAAGGTATGTAAACCCAGGTCTTGTAATGTATTAAAGTCACATTTTTGTTTGTAATTTGTGTAATGAAAGAAACTAGTGTTTTTCTTTAGCATTTGGAAGTTCGAAGATGATGTATAGAATGATCTTGCAGTTGAGTTTAAATGAAAAATAAATAAATTTCCATAAAGTACATGCTCGATTATTTTTGAAAGGTCCTACCATCATAAGTAGGAACTCTTATACTATTTTGCTCAGAATTATATGAATTATTAAATGTCAAAATATTTTACCTTTAACTCTTTTCAAATGGCCCTAAATCCGCTATTAAACAATGATGAATATGTCTTAAAGTAAGCTATTTTAAATGTTATAAGTATTATATTTGTTTTTGTTTCAAAAGTGGCATTCTCCCAAGAGGGTCGCTACAAGTGTTATAGAAACTTCTATATTTGTTATTATTTCTAAAGTGGCACCCTCCAAAGAGGGTCGCTACAGTTTTGGGTCATAAGATATCTAAGAAGGGAATTAAAGTATACCAAGCAAATATTGAAGTCATCTCCAAGCTAACCCCTCCATAAACTGTAAAAAGGGTGAGAAGTTTCTTGGGGCATGTGGGCATCAATAGGAGATTCGTCAAGGATTTCTCCTAGGTGGCTCACCTTTTATGTAGGTTATTGGAGAAGGATGCTAAGTTCGACTTTGATGACAATTGTATGAAAGAATAATGTAGCTTGAAGGAAAAACTCACATCCACTCCTATCATTGTAGCACCTAACTGGTCAAATTCGTTTGAATTAATATGTGATGTTAGTGGTGTTTCCTTGGGGAATTTTGGGTCAAAGAAGAGACAAATATTTCATCTGGTCTATTACACAAACAAGACATTGAATGATGCTCAAATGAACTACACAGTAATAGAGCAAGAGTTGCTTGCAGTTTTATTTGCTTTCAAGATGTTTCGAGCTTACCTATTGGGCAAAAGTGATGGTGCATATAGATCATGCTGCAATCTGATACCTAATGGCAAAGAAATATTCTAAGCTTATGATCATTCGATGGGTTCTTTTGCTACAAAATATTGACTTTGAGGTAAAGGATCATTGGATTTGTGAAAATTAGGTGGCGGACCATCTTTCTCGCTTGGAAGAAAAAGGTAGACCAGTGGGAGATCTTCAGATAAATGATTCCTTCCCCGACGATTATATCTTGGCTGCCTCCTATGATCTCATACCTTTGTTCGCAGATTTTGCCTACTTTTTTTCTAGTAATGTTATCCCCGAAGGATTGACTTACCACCAACGGAAGAAATTCTTACATGATGTCAAAAAAATTTATTGGGATGAACCTTATCACTTCCAAATTTATGCAAATGGGATGATGCGCAGATGTGTTTCGGAGGTTGAGATGATACCTTTTTTTGAAGCATGTCATTCTTCAGCTGTTAGAGGTCATCATGGTAGTATGTGAACATCCTCGAATGTATTGCAATGTGGATTCTATTGGCCAACTCTTCACCAAGATGCACATGATATTGTAAAACATTGTGATCAATGTCACCATGAGTTTACCTTGACCCCTATCATGGAGGTCGAGCTATTCAATGTATGGGGAATAGACTTCATGGGACCTTTTCTGAGCTCATATGGAAACACTTACATCCTTGTGGTTGTAGACTATTTGTCAAAGTTGGTGGAAGCGGTGCCATTACCTAACAATGAAGGAAAGAGTGTGACTTCATTTTTAAAGAAACATATCTTCTCTCAATTTGGCACCTCGTGCCATTATAAGTGATGGGGGGTCCCATTTTTGTAACCGGTTGTTTAGTGAGTTACTTGAGAAGTACGATGTGAAGCATAAGGTCTCCACTCCTTATCATCCTCAAACAAGTGGCCAAGTCGATGTGTCAAATAGAAAGATCAAGTCCATTCTAACAAAAATGGTGAATGCCAATAGAACTGATTGGGCAAGAAATTTGGATGATGCATTGTGGGCTAATCGAACCGCTTACAAAAACCCCCATTGGCATGTCTCTATATCAAATGGTATTTGGTAAACCTTGCCATTTACCCATAAAGATTGAGCATAAGGCCATGTAGGCATTAAAATGATTGAATTTCAATTGGGAAAAGGCTGCCTATGCTCGGGTCGATGACCTCAATAAAATTGACGAGTTTCAGATGTGAGCTTATCAGAGTGCATCTCTTTACAAAGCTCGAATAAAGCACTTTCATGATCAGCGTATATTGAAGCCAGAATTTTATCCTAGGGATTTGGCGCTTTTGTTCAATTCAAGGCTTTGTTTATTCCAAGGCAAGTTGAAATCCAAGTGGTACGGTTCTTTTAAGGTATCTCAAACCTTTCCAAATGGGTAAATTGAAATTGAAGCAAAAAATGGATCTAAGTTTAAGTGAATGGCCAGAGGGTCAACCAATAATTGGGTGTTCTAGAAGAAATCACCTTCGTTGGGGTGACTTACTGATAACGAAAATCAATAAACAAGAAGGAAAGAAGGAAAAGATATGTGGATTAACAACGAGAAATTGAAAATATGGGCAACAAGGGACCAGATACCCTCATCTCCCAATTGATTTCAATAACTAAGAAATTAACCCTACTCAATCAACCATGGAAACCAAATGAATTCCACAAATGGGTGACACTTTTATTAATTAAGCAAAAGAAGTTAACTAACAATTAGGATAGTTCACCCTAATCACTCACTAATTCCTTAAGGAATTACACTAATCACTAAGATATCAACTACAAATATAGAGTATCAATATTCAACATCAAAAACTAGTCTTCAAAAATGATGGAAGACTACTACTTATACTTGGAAATAAAAGACACTATCTATTACAATTTTGCCCTTAATGAAGTAAGGGCCTTGTTTGGTTGCCTTCTTTTTGTGAATTCATGAATTCCTTTCTCCATTTCACTCCAATGGACCATCCACCTATTGTATGCTTTCCTTTGGTATTCCTCAAGCTTCTCCAAATCTTCCTTTTTCATGAATATCACTCGTAGGTCTTGGAGCTCTTTAACCTGACTACGCGTGAAAGTTTTTGAAGGATAAGTATCATTCATGCTAGTATCATCCATGCCATCCATGCTAGTATCATCCTCCCCTTATGGAAAAGGATTCATCCTCAAATCCAAACCTTGCAAAAACATTGGAAGGATAAACAACCAAGAAATCCTCATGGTATGAGGGTTAGCACAATGGTTAGCACAAATAATATCATACCAAGGGAATATATTTTCAAGGAGCAACCAAGTATTCCCTATTGTCATGACAAATAAGTCCAAAGATAGAGTGCAAGGGAGTTGGTTATTCCTCACATCACAAAGATAAGACCACACTAATGATGGTACCACCACAAGTTCACATACCCTCAAAGGGTCTCCGAGGTCAAAAGGATAGAAGACCCACATAACTTGATCACAAAGACAATTGGACCAATCAAAGGAACCCCTACCTCTATAGGAAACAAATTCAATACAAACATAGACATCATCATATGCAAAGAGGTAATAAACAAAGGTTTAAAGATTACCAATCCTCCCCAAGGTGCCCTCAAATGCAAGATCACAATTCGGTGCACGAATTCTATCAAGCACATCAACACAAGTTGGTACACATGAAGACAAGATACTTTGTAAGAAAAGGCCACCTTCCTTCCTCAAGTAGCAATCCCCAATTTGACCCAAAACACCATTAAGACAACAGAGATTAAAATTCGAGTCATCGCATAAATGAACTAATGCATATTCATATTTAACAAACAAAGGTGGGGTGTCATACAAAGTGTTACAATTATCACCAATTTCATAAGGATAATCGCTTGTTTGGTTTCTCAAATAATCAAACAAATCTATGTTATCTTTACCCAAAGGATCATCGCTTTTGAAAAGTGATAGGCCGATGTCTTCAAATGGGTAGTTAGTACAATCTTCACCCACATCTTTCATGTTATCTTGACCAAGCTTCACCTCACAAGTAAGAGGTCCACAATCCCTCAAGAAGGAAGTTCCTTTCTCGGGAAGGGTGTCATTATCCCATAGTGGATTACCAAATAACTTGTAGCCTCCAAGAGTAGCTACACTTTCAACATTATAAGAGCTAACACTATGCACACTTTTAATAGTCATGTCATCATCAAATAAGATATTATCCTTAACAACATATTCTATCACATGAGTTCTTTGAGAGACACAAGTAATAGAATCACTAATCAAGGAATCATTATCTAGAAGCAAGGAACCTACATGACTATTTACATGATCAACTACATCAACACCATCACTAAATTGAGGTTCATTTAGCACATCACAAAATTCCTCATTTAATGGACAAGTATCACAAGCAAGTTGATCACCACAATTTGCAACACACAAGAAAGAGCTACTAAGCTCACCACATGGTAAAGGCTCATTAAGATCACACAAAGATAAACTATCACTTACATTCAATTGGATATTAGCCACACAATGATCTTCCAAGTTTAATAAAGTGTAAGTGTTAACTTTGTTACCTTGTAGCTCATAAAAAAAATAGCCTTCACCTTGGTTATCAACATTTAAGAACAATTGCTCCCTTTGGAAGCTTTCAACCACCTTATGATGTTCCACATTTTGAGGTTCTACAATAGGTTTGCTTTAAAGAATACCTGCACAAGTATTAAGACAACTAAAGAAAAAAGAAATGTTACATGAGTTAGGATAAGGTTGTGAAAACCCTCTCACTTCGCTCCACACAACCTCTCCTTTTTCCACTCTAGAGTTGTCACTTATCACACCCTTACTCCTCTCAATATTTTGTCACTCAATTTCATTGGAGTTAGGATAAGTGCAAAGTATCCCTTGTGAAAAGTTAAATGATCCCCTCACTTCAAGCTTCCATTTTGGTGCATAAAGAGTGAATGTGTTCTTTTCTCTAGGAAATATTGGTGGAAAGAGAAGTTCTCCTTTGCAATCCATGATATACTTGTACCAATCTTGTGCATGTGGAATCTTATGACTTTAGAACCAAGGATTTCCCAAACATATGTGACAAGTATCCATAGGGGCTATATCACACCAAATCTCTTCTTGATAATTCCCAAGTGAAATAGGTACTTGCACCCTTTTATTAACATGATACCCCTTTTGAGTAACAAAGGAGTATTGCTTCGGCCAAAAAGGTATCCCAAACAATTCAACCAATTGAGGTGTTATAAAGCTATAAGCACTATGATCATCAAGTACAAGATTAAACCCCGTAGCACGAAAACATTCACTTTTGTTTCAAGACTCCGCCTGCCTATCTTGAAATATCAACTTGTCTCTACTTCCTCTAACACCATTTCTATATCGTGCACAAGACGCATTGATATTAGGATAAGAATCACATATTATCATATTCCGAGAAGTAGAAAATGTACCTTTTCTATAGCCCATACGATGTCTTCGAATTGGTACCAACCCTACATCAATACCTTCTCTTTTAGGATAAGAAGTTGTACAAGATGAGAAAGGACATTCAACCTCACAATCTCTATTTTCATCAAGATTTCCCTCAAAGGATTCACAAGACATATGAAAGGAAGCATTGTACTGCACATCACCTTCATACACATGGTGTGGAGAATGAGAACTTTCAGAACCTTCTTCTCCACTATAAAATTCTCCACAAGGTTCCTCTACCCTTTCAACATCATCACAAGAGTTATAAGCTCCATTCATCTCATATTCATCTCCGAAGTAGTAGTTCTCTCAACCATAATGTTCATGAACACACGATCCTTCATAGCCCTCATTGGCTCCATCATAGATTTCATAGGCCTCAACATTAGAATCGTAGCCTCCATCTCTACAAACATAGCTTACCATGTCATCATCATAAGTATCTGAAACTATGGATGACATGTTACCTTCTATATAATTTTGTACCTACAAAACTAGCAAACAAGTTAGTAATAAAATTATCACGCCACTCTTTATATGAACACTGAACTCACCTTGTACAGTGTCATCCCAAAATTGATAGTGAACTAGCTCCACTCAATCAATTCAAGGTCACCTATCCTTTATGGAGGAGTGGATTCTTGTGACTCTTGAAAAAAAGGATGACTTGAAAGAATCTAAACGGACTTGAATCAATAAATTAATCAACAAAACAAGACAAGAAAAAAATGAGAAAGAAGCACGAAAGAATTCGGACTCAAGAATTAAGTAACAAAAGTAGGAGAAACTACTTGTTGTTGCTTAATTTGGAGAATCAAAGAGATGATTTGATATTTAAAAACTAATTAACAAGTAATTAAATATGTTAATTAGTAGATAAATGGAAGAAAAATGAGTGTAGAAGAAGTGATGGACCAAATCTGACAATCAGAAAAGTTCTGAGGGACCCAATCTGACATTCAAAAAAGTTCTGAAGGACCAAATTTGACACTTAGAAATAAGTTTGGGGGCTGAAATTGACTTTTACATAGTTGGACAAAATGCTTCCAATTTGGGACACCAAAATTTTTCTAAGTGTTGGAAACACTTGCTCTCTGAAGTTGTAGTAACTCTCTTAGCTGAGAGTGGGGGTTGACTGCTATGTGGCTGCTGATGTGGCAGGTCCACGTGGAAAATAATTAATTTTTTTTTTCAAAATTTAAATTTTGACTTCTTCTTTTTTAAATTCCACTTGTGGACCCAACTAACATCTTTCACCACTTTGACTTGGGAAAAATTGGATCAAATGTACCGTTTGGCTTCTTCTTCTTCAAGATGTTCTTCAAGAATATCAAAAACACCTAGAACACCAAGAACACACACTAAACAACAACACCTTCAAATTAACTTAGAATTGGCTCAAATTTTAGGGTTAGCTTCCCTTTGACGTAGGGAACAAACACCAATAGTTTTCATGCTCCAATTTCTCTTCAATCAATAGAACCACTTTTAAAGTTTATAAAGTTTCAAAAGCTCAAAACTCTTTAATGGCAACTTCACTTCTACAACTCTAAATCGCACGAAATTTGAGATCTAGACTCAGAAAACACTAGGGAATCAAGATCTAGTGTCAAAAACAACAAATCAAAACAAAAAAATTGGATTTTTTGGGATTTTTGATTATTTTTTTTTTGGATTTTGAAGATATCAAATTGCCAAGACTTAAATTTTTGGGAACAAACCTAAACCGAGCTCTGATACCAAATGATAACGAAAATCAATAAACAAGAAGGAAAGAAGGAAAAGATATGTGGATTAACAACTATAAATTGAAATTATGGGCAACAAGGGACTTGATACTCTCACCTCCCAAATGATAACAAAAATCAACAAACAAGAAGGAAAGAAGGAAAAGATATGTGGATTAGCAACTAGAAATTAAAATTATGGGCAACAAGGGACTTGATACCCTCACCTCCCAATTGATTTCAATAACTAAGAAATTAATCCTACTCAATCAACCAAGGAAACCAAATGAATTACACAAATGGGTGACACTTTGATTAATTAAGCAAAAGAAGTTAACTAACAATTAGGAGGGTTCACCCTAATCACTCACTAATTCCCTAAGGGAATTACACTAATCACTAATCACTAAGATATCAACTACAAATTTAGAGTATCAATATTCAACATCAAAAACTAGTCTTCAAAAATGACGGAGGACTACTACTTATACTTGGAAATAAAATACACTATCTATTACAATTTTGCCCTTAATGAAGTAAGGGCCTTGTTTGGTTGCCTTATTTTTGTGAATTCATGAATTCCTTTCTCCACTTCACTTGAATGGACCATCCACATATTGTATGCCTTCCTTTGGTATTCCTCAAGATTCTCCAAATCTTCCTTTTTCATGAACATCACTCGTAGGTCTTGGAGCTCTTTAACTTGACTACGCGTGAAAGTTTTTGAACGATAAATATCATTCATGGTAGTATCATCCATTCCATCCATGCTAGTATCACTTACCTCGATGAACTATGGTTATGAGGTATCCCCATTGAGCTGTGATGTTAAACCAAGCGCTTCTTGGGAAGCAACCCAAGTGTTCATTTTGTTTTTCACACTTTCGTTCTTTATTTTCTATTGTTTTTATTCCTTGTTAGGTAGAGTTGTGCTTGGTGTGACAAATGGAATGCCTAGAAGCCCAAGAACCACATGTGTGTCACCTACAAGATGCATGTGGTGACCTACGACACACAGGTGAAATGCCTCTGCAAACTAGAACCATGTGACAATTTTCCAAAATTGAGGGTCATATGCGAGGTCACCTGTGAAATGCAAGTTAGGTTCTTCGACACGCAGGTCACATCACATGCAAAAAGCGGTAACTGCTACTTCAGCCAAAAATTAGAGCTCACCTGTGATGAAATCTGTGAAATGCACATCTCAACTCACAGCATGTTGATCAAAATGCAGATGAGAGACATATCACTTAAAGCTAAGGAGAATTCCCGATTTGATCTATGGTCCAATATGTGCTCGCATCTTCTAAATCATGACACGCAGAATGGAGAGCATGTGGGAACCAGAACACTACTTTGCAAAATAGGGTACGTGTACACCAGGCGAGTTACAGGTACCACAACACCTTGTTACGTAGCCAGTCTGACGAGCCAAATAATCCCATCGAGTCTTTTTATCTCTTTCCCTTTTCTTTTTGATGTGCATTGAGTATAATGTTTTGCTTTAGTTGGGGGTGAGTGCTATTGCTGATATAGGATTTAGTCCTACAATATTATTGTTTTACAACCTTGCCTTGCAAATAGCACTTAGTGCCTACGCTGGGACTCATTCTTAATTGATCCATGAGCGCGTAATTCAGATATTAACTTTGTAGATAATAGTTAGTTTTTGAATAAACTCTGAGGCTTTTCTTCATACTGCGGTTCTTTTCCAAGGAGCAAACAATTATATTTTCTTTATTTTTCTATCGAACCAGGTGATATTTCCCTATGATAGATTGAGAGGCGACTTTCTTAAGGAAAAATGCCAAGTTTTAGTATTTAAATTGAGTACGTGTTTTACTTATCTCGAATAGGACCACCAAACAAAAATTGTGGCAAAAGAATTTGTAAATAAATAAAAGAAGGAAAATGATTTTTGAAAAAGCATTCTCTTGTCATGACTTGCACATTCTACGTTTGGCTTGATTGATTCACAAACGAGTTGTGCGGAACTCAGAATAACTTTTCAAAAGTCACTCGTTCCAATTGATTTTGAGTCTAATTATGGAACCCTTCTGTTATGATGCCTTGTGCAGTAAGGTTTACTTCATTTATATGCATGCATGTCATCTAGAACTTTCTCCGAATATGATTCAAGGTTAAATCCTAGATTTTGCTTAGCTTGGAATATGACCTTAGGCCCTTTTTGAATTTGTCACTTTACCCCTAAAGTTCCTTCCCTCAACATTGATCCTATTCAACTCCTTTGAGCCATGAATTTTTCCTTGGCCCCTTATGTTAGACACCTTAACCATTTTTAAATCTTCTATGTTGGCACCCGTTCCTCCCTAAGGGGTAGAAATGAATATCTAGGCTAAAAGCCTAGGTTTTTTTTGGGGGGGGGGGGATATGAATAAAAAAATTGAATGTTGATGTAGGCCAAAGCCTAAGTTTAGGGGGTGTGTGCATTAATGTTTGAAAAAGGAGTTGACCTTCAATTAAGGGTAGAACCATATGCTTATCTTGCAAAATGCTTTAAGTGTCAAAGAGATAAAAGAATGAAAGAGAAAAGAATAAAGTGGTGCTACATCTTGAGCCAAACAAAAGGGTATTTTAAAGAATGGTTGTTCGAAAAACTTGGGTTGTGAGAGGGAGGAATAAGGTGAAGTTGAATAAAAAATGTGAACGGTGCACTTGAATGCTTATGATAGTGTTAGGAATAAACCAAAATATTTTCGATGAACACTATAACAAAGGAATCGAAGTAGTCTATGAAAACACAGTTCATCAAATCTATAAAGGCTACTGGGGCATAGGTAATCCTAAAAGTGAGCTCACAAATTCTCATTATTTCTATTGAGTCTAGAATACTATTTTTAGTTGAATAGCTCAGTTTATTTTAATTTGTGGGACCTTAGATGCATTCCTGAGGATCCATCCATTAAAAATTCTAAGCCTTGGTTGCAACTTGTTATGACTGGTTGCTGGTATGGTTACACAGCAAGAACCTGGTTGCTCCTGCATGGGCGCTCCTGTGCATGCCTGTGCACGCATGTGTGCCTACCAGCGCTGGTAAGGCAACGCTCTTGCGGTGCCTAGGCGCTGTGGAATATGTGCACCCACGCCTGCATGGGCGCTGGCAGCTATAAGCTGGCGACCCCCTGAAAATTTCAGTTCATTTCCACTCTTTTCAACCTCGTTTCTCCATCAATATAAAACCCAAAAAATCTATTTCTTTAAATCTGATTTCACAAGGCATGGTGGCGATTTTAGTTCCGGTTCATGGTCGTTTCTTGCATTAAAATTTGGTAAGTTTCCATCCTAAATTCCTCTTCTTCTCCATTTTGTTTCTTGTGGGCTGATTCAAGATCATTGGGTAGATAAATATTGGTCCGTGATCAATTTTCCGACTTCTATTAGTAAGGTTTCTTTGTTAAATTCTATTATTCTTTTTTTTAAAATTCTCCTTGAACTAGTAGGACTTCGAGGTTATTTTGGGCCTCGAAATGAGTCCTGTTCGCGCTTAAATTTTTGGCATGGGTTCCTTAACGCATTGCTGACAAAATTGTAAATTTTATTTTCTTTTTCATTGTGCGGGCCCTGAGGAACATTTTCTGACCTGAATTCTAGCCTGATTTTTTTGTAGAGTAATATGAGTGTCATGCTTCTCGTCTTGACACCTGAAATGTGTTTGTGATAGCATGGAAGGTTCCTGAGGCTATTTAGAATAAGAAGGCACACGAGTGATGGTTCATGTTTGCGGTTTTGCCCCGAAGTAGGTTACAGTTTTCTTTCCTAGACTGAGTTTAGTTAGATTTTATATCTTATATATTACTTGAACGTTAGGTTGGATTTTAGGCAGAATTAGGCTTAAGTCATGTGACTTGTATAATTTTGCATTTTAGATCATAGGTTAGAATTATTTCTTGTTCATCCTTAGTTTAGGAGCTTTTTGAGTTACTGTGGTTACCCTAGAATCCTTAGTATGCTTTTTGGAGGTTTTAGAGGTAGAGCAGATGCTTTTAGTTGTATTCGTAGCTATTTTCCATTATTTTTGCCTTATTGTTTGTTGTGTGTATAATTGTGGGCTCGAGACCATAGCACAAATTGGATGAAGTTTCAGGTCAGTTCTCTTATTTGGATGGTGTTTTGCTATATTTGTCTTGCTTGTGTGGTATACTCTTTGGATGTAGACAGTTATATTCTCATATTGCATTGATATGCCTAGTGGAATAGAAAAGAAGGATTTTTGAGGTTTTTGGTTTAAAACTTGAGAATTACTATGGTTATCATGATTTTTGGATTTTAAAGGAGTTATCTTAAGTTTTACTATTGATTTTGCAAAGGAAAGGAAAAGCACTACTTTGATGCTGATCCAAGGGACATTCCCAGACCTTTTCTCTATTTTACTTTCTATATATATATTTATAGTTCGATGTGTTATTCTAGGCACCCCCATGCGTTATTCCAAGTCTTGCCTTCTATATGTTTATTTATAGTCCAATCTGTTATTTTGGGTGCCCTGATGTGTTATTCTGGCTTTTTACTTTTATACATATATGCATCACATCATCCCTCATAGCATTACATTATGCTTGATTGTACTTGGATTGTCTGTTGCCTTGGTTTTATTTTTAGTTGTTACCTTCTTCTCTGTTGGCTCAGTTAGTTCTGTGTATGGTTTCATAACTAGATTCAGGTGGATCCCTATATTTAGCTTACTTTCCTATAATTTATATTATATATTATCTTTGTACTCTCGGTCGGCCTATGATGCCTACTTGGTTACTATTATTTTGGTACTCATACTACACTCTGCATCTTTTCCTGATGCAACACCTAGTACGAGCCACCATCATTGATCCTCCTGACATTCGAGACCAGCTTCTATTTAGATTGTGTTGAGCTCTCAGCGTCTTAGAGACCTTTACTACTTTCCAACTATCATTTATGTCTATATTTTATATTTTGAATTTATAGAATCTGTTGTTTAGCTACTACATACTTTAGATGCTCTTGTACCGGTGACACCAGGTCCGGGTTTGTTCTTTTTTATATTTTGTCTTCTTTGTCACTTTAGGGCCATTTTTGTGTATTTATTACAGTTGGTACATACATATATATATATATTGTTGGCCCTATTCCCCTTATATTTCTCTTTTGATTTCCTTATATTAAACTGTTTTATTTAGTTTTTGCGTTATTGGGTTGGCTTGCATACTGGGGTTTATGTCTGTGCTATCACAACCCGGTTTTGTGTCATGACAAAAATAGTTGTACAACATGAAGTATTTATCTGAAACCTAAAAAATGTAGTAAAAGTAGAAAATCCCTTGCATAAACTGAAAATTTCATATTTCTCTCCAAAATTTTACCATTAGCTATATAAATGCGTGTATTAGCATATGCGTGTCATCGTAAGGGAATACAAGTATATGTATATAAGAAGCAAGGAAAAGCACCCTAAAAACAAGGAAACTAACCTAGATCTCCATCCTATCCAAAGCTATGGCCTCGAGCCCATAATTATGCAATAACGACAATAAATACAAAAAATAGAACTAAAATGCAAAAAAGAACCATAAAATGATTACTCTACTACAAAAACCTCCTCCAGCCTATACTAATGATTCTAGTCTAATATATCAAGTCTACAAAACCCTATGCTGAGGATAAGCATGATAATTCTACTCTACAATCCCCGAAATGGCTAATTATAATGACCCTCTAGGCTATTTTCTATTTTTTGTGCTTTTTCAGCCTTTCGAGCTTTCCCACAATGGCTACAGGTCATTTACTACTTATCGATACTAGCGATTTGGTGCTCTAGCCATTCGTTAAGTCGTTATGACCATTTTCCTGTTTTAGAACTTGAACTTAGATAATCTTTGACTTTGGTCATTATTCTTGGTAAACATGCTCAGAATTGAATTCTAACTGTTTAGTTGGATCTGGAATGAGGATTTTGGTCTATTAGTACCCTTGGTTGAGGTTTGGTATTTTTCGGTTTGGTTTTGTCTTATTTTCTGTGTTTTAAGGCTAGTTTTGCTTGTAGAGTTGTCTTTGGTCAACAGTCAGAGAAGACGGCCTCAGATGGAAATTCCATTAACGTTGTTAGCACCAGAATGTTGAATTAGGGCTAGAGGGACCTTTGGTTCAGGTCTCGAGGCTTCCAGACTCATTTTGGGCCATTGAGTTTCACTTTGGAAAAGGTTGGCTTATAGTTGGTTTTGGATGCGGGGCCCTCTTTTCATTTAAACAACCTCTGTTGCGATTTTTGTCCATTATATTGAGCCTAGAATGCCATTTTTAGTTGAATAGCTTAGCTCATTTATGTTTGCGGCATCCTAGATGCTTTCTCGGGGGTCTATCCATTGAAAAATTTGTCTAAGGCTTGTCTGCAGCTTTGTTGCTTGCTAGTATGGCACCACGGCGGGCACCTGGCCACATCTGCGCTAGCGCGCCAATGCCTTCCTTTGATAAGCTTGCGTGCCTACACTATGCTTGCAAGGCAGTGCACCTGTGGTGCATGGGCCGTTGTGGCATGTACGCTCCTGCGGTGCCTAGGTGTTGTGGTGCTAGCGTGCCTGCGCCTAAATGCATGACTCTATACCTGGGTGCTGGCAGATTATAAGCTATCCACTCCCTTATTTTCATTTCATTTGACACTCTTTTCCAACTCGTACTTCTCCATTAAAATAGAACTCCAAACCTCCATTCTTCAACACTGAATTTCCCAGGCTTGGTGGTGATTACAGTTGCGGTCCGTGGTCATTTCTTGCATTCAAATTGGTATATTCCCGCATCTAAATTCCTTAATTCTCCATTTAAATTTTCTTCTTGATCAAGAGGACTTCGGGGCTATTTTGGGCCTCAAAACGAGTTCCGTTCGCGCTCATCTTTTGAGCATGGGTTCCTTAACCCATTGCAAACATAATTGTTAATTTTGTTTTTTGGATCAATTTTTCATATATTAATATGGATATCATTCTTCTCGTCTTGATACCTAGATTATGTTTGTTATATTATGGCAGCTTTCTGAGGCTGTTCGAAAGGGGAAGGCACACAAGTGATGGTTCGTGTTTGCGATTCAGGCCGAGGTAGGTTACAATTTACTTTCCTAGACTGATTATAAGAACATTAGGTTGGATCTTAGGTAGAAATATGCTTAAATCATGTAATAGATAATAAATTGGCCATTTTGGATCGTAGATTAGAATTATTACTGCTATTCTTAGTTTAGACGGTTGTTGAGTTGTTGTGGCTAGCCTAGAATCCATAGTATTCTTTTAGGAGGTTTTAGGGGTAGAGTAGATGCTTTTAGTTATTTTCATAGTTATTTTCTATTCTTTCTGCCTTATTGTCAGTTGAGTGTGTAACTGTGGGCCCGACACCATAGCACAGATTGGACGGAGTTCCTGGTTAGTTCTTTTATTTAGAAGGTGTTTTGCCCTATTTGCCTTGCTTTTGTGGTATATTCTTTGGATTTGAAAAATCATATGCTCATACTGCATTTCCATACCTAGTGGTATAGAAAAGGAAGATTTTCGAGGTCTTTGGGTTTAAACTTGAGATTTACTATGGTTATCATGATTTTTTTGGTTTTAAATGTAAGACCCTGTGCACGTATCCAACTATCTAAGTTAAAATCTCAGAAAATTTCCATGTTTCCAGGGATGATGACTCAGACAACGGTTCCTGGTTTGGAACCACGATCCATCCTGTGCCCACGTCGTCCAAGTCTTAGAGGATCCCTAAATTTTTCCCAGAAATGATGGGTCGAGGAAAGGTCCATCCTTCAGGACGATGGACCATCATTCCCAACTACCTTGATCCTCGTCCTTCGAAGTTCAGAAGTTCCTCTTCCACTACCCAGGATCGACGGGTTGAAGGATGGCCCGTCCTTCTGGACGACGGGTGCGTCATTTCACCCGTTATCCCTAAGATCCAGCAGCCCCTTTTTAAGTGCCCAGAAATGACGGCTCCCAGTATGGTCCATCTTCCCGAAGTACCGACCGTCGACCAAACCGTGGTCACTGAAGGTTGACTATTTTCCAGCCTTTTCTTACTTAATTCCCAGGAAATTTTGGTCATTTTCCACCCTATTATGTATTACATGAAGTCGTTTTGACTACGTTTAGAAGCGTTTTCACCCATATTACCCTAAGTCCCTCTTAAATTCATCATTCTTCACTCAAAGAGCAAAATTTCTCAGAAGCTCAAGTCTCTAAGCTCCAAGTCAAGTTTCCTAATTCTTTTCCAATCAAGTGGGTAATCTTCCACCAAGGTATGTTGGTTTTTAACAAAGGGTTACTTTCACCCTTGTGCCCAAAATCCCCAATTCTTATGTTGAATTATGAATATATGAAATTAGGGTTTTGATCCAAAAGTTGGGGAAAGTTTATGAAATCAGTTTCTATGTTTAAATTCATGCTTTTTTCTTAATTACTCATGATTTAAGTATGATTCTCTCATTGGTTTTAAAAGCCCAAGCATGAAAGTTGATTTATAGCATGAAACTATGAAATTGCATGTTTTCAAGAGAAACTTAGCATGATTAGATATCATGGCCTTTATGTATTTATGAAATTGCATGCCTAATTCATCAAGTATGAATTTAGAAAGAAAAGCATGTTTTTGAATTATGGCTATGCTAAGCTTATGAACTATGATATGAAAGTTGCATGATACTCTATGTGTTTTCATGCTTTATGTATAAGATTTGGCATGAGATTATGCCCTTATGAATAAGATTTGGCATGAGAGTATGCCCCTACGAACAAGATTTGGCATGAGAGTATTCCTTCATGATTATGAGCTATATGTATGCATGTTTTGGGAGTAGTATTTAGCACTGAGGGGACGGGGTGAGAGTACCCTTAGTCCCATAAACTACATTGCCAGCATAAGTCATGATATGATATGATATGTGCCTTAAAGGCTTATGAGAGTGGATCCAAATCTTTATGTATGGTGTCCTTGCCTTAGGTGTGGCATTGGACAGCTTTGCCAACTAGGGTTATATAGTTGGATATGGTGACTTGTTCCTTGGCAGGGTTCAGAGTCAACTTTGCTAACTAGGGTTATACTGTTAGATTGCATGTAGCTCACGTGGTCTCATATAGGTTATAAGAAACTCCCGTATGTTATGTTTTCAAGTTTTCTAAGCTTTATGAACCTTCTTATGAAACATCATCTCGAAGTTGGATTTTGCCTTATGATTTAGCTTTTCATGTTGATATCTTTTCATGAGACTCGACTACGTATGACTTATGTTTAAGTACCCTTTTAAAGCATATTTTTCTTACTTATGCATCATTCACATACTTAGTACATTCCATAGTATTAACGAATATTGTGTTGCATCTTTTATGGCCAGGGGTTAGCTTGGGATCCTTGTAGTCCCGAGTCCCATGTTACGTATAGTGGGTAACCTCAGGGAATGAAAAACTTGGTATCAGAGCCTCAGGTTCAAGAGTCATAGGATGTCTGAAATCCGCATCGAGTAGAGTCCTTCTCATGTGTGTGAAGCGTTCCACACATATGAAGAGGAATCTATGAGGTGTCTTCAAAACAAAACTTCACTTATTTCATGATCACATCATGCGATAGAGCTTAAGTCTAATATTCCTCTAATCCTTATCTTATGTGTTTCAAATTATGCTTCCTCGATGTGCTATGCCTCCCCGAGCTGCTTGAAATGTATCTCCTCAAGTTTTAGTTCCCGATGTCACAAATGATGAGTTTAGGAATGTTATTCACCTACTAGCTCAGACTTTGGCAAATCAACAAGCCTTTGTCCCCGATCTTCCTCAAGGTGGGGTAGCGGCCCGAGTTCGTGAATTTATCTGTATGAACCCACTGGAGTTTTGGTGTTCAAAAGAGGGAGAGGACCCGCTCAACTTTGTTGATGAAGTGAAGAAGATCTTTGATATGATGCAAGTAGAGGGTGTTGATTGTGTTGAACTTGCATCCTATTAACTCAAGGATGTGGCTCATATTTGGTTCATGCAATAGAAGGAGGCTAGAGTGAGGGATGTGATCCCCACAACTTGGGAGTGTTTTGAGAGAGCCTTTATTGATAGGTTCTTTCCTCGTGAGTTGAGGCAAGCGAAGGTAGAAGAATTTGTGAACTAGAGGGAAGGTTCGATAGCAGTGCAAGAGTATAATTTGAAGTTCACTCAATTGTCTAGATATGCCCTCTCTATGGTAGCGAACTTGCATGATCAAATGAGTAAGTTCATCTATGGTGTTTCTTATTTAGTGAAGAAGGAGTGTAGGTCTTCCTTGTTATTGAGTGACATGAATATCTCTCATCTCATGACTCATGCCCATCAGATTGAGGGTGTTAAGCTTAAGGAGATGGCTAGGGAGAACAAGAGGGTTAGATCCGAGGGATCAAGTTTTGGTCATCACAGGTTTAGAGGTGGACATTGCTCTTCTTTCCAAATAAAGTCATCAGGTCCGGTTCACTTTTCTGCTAGTGCTCCTACCCAAGCTCAGAAGCCTCGTCATGATCAGGGTGGTAGAGGGTATGGTTCTTATTCCCAGTGTCAGGGTAGTGTTACTAAGGGACCCAACTACCCATCTTGTGCTAAGTGTGGGAAGAATCATGTTGGCGAGTCTTTGGCCTTTTCAGGTGGTTGCTTTGGTTGTGGTGAGGCTGGGCATCGTATAAAGAATTTCCCTTCAGCTAGGAAGGGGCAGGGAGGTGGTAGCACTCAGTCTATCCCAGAAGCTTCAGGTGGTAGACCAGCCCCGCAGGGCGCAGCTTCTAGTTCTTTTGGTCAGCGCCAAAACCGTCTTTATGCTATGTCCTCTCGTCAGGACCAGGAGAGTTCACCAGATGTGGTTACTAGTATCTTAAAAGTCTTCTCTCTTGATGTGTATGCCTTGTTGGATCCCGGTGCATTTTTATCTTTTATAACCCCTTATGTGGCTTGTAAGTTCTAGATCCGTCCTGAATTGCTTTTAGAACCCTTTCATGTTTCTACTCCTGTTGGTGAGTCATTCCTAGCCGAAAGAGTCTATCAAAATTTCCCTATCCCATTCCTTCATTGAGTCACTTCAGCGGATTTAGTAGAGTTGGAGATGACTGATTTTTATGTCATTCTCGGTATAGATTGGTTGTATGCAAGTTATGCCTTAGTTGATTGCCGCACTCGTGTGGTTAGTTTTAAGCTTCCTAATGAACCTATCCTAGAATGGCAAGGAAATTCCTCTTCTTCGAAGGGTCGTTTCATATCTTATCTTAATGCTAGGAAGATGATTTCTAAGGGTTATGTCTATCAAATAGTTTGGGTTATGGACATGGAGTCCGAGACCCTGACTATTTAGTTTGTTCCTATTGTGAATGAATTCCTAGAAGTATTCCCCGATGATATGCTCGGAGCCCCTCTAGAGCGAGAAATTGACTTTGGGATGGATCTTCTTCCGGATATGAATCCTATCTCTATTCCTCCCTATGGAATGGCCCCCGCAGAACGCAAGGAGTTGAAAGACCAGCTGAAAGACTTGCTTGATAAGGGTTTCATCAGGCCTAGTATTTCACCTTGGGGTGCCCCAGTTTTGCTTGTTCGGAAGAAAGATGGTTCTCTTAGAATGTGTATTGACTACCGTCAATTGAACAAGGTCACAATCAAGAATAAGTATCCTATTCCTAGGATTGATGACTTGTTTGATCAGCTTCAGGGTGCTAGTTTCTTCTCCAAAATCAACCTTAGATCCAGTTATCATCAGCTTCAGGTTTGGGAATGTGATATCCCGAAGACAGGCTTCAGGACTCGGTATGGTCATTATGAGTTTGTTGTTATGTCTTTTGGTCTAACGAATGCTCCTGTAGATTTTATGGATTTGATGAACCGTGTGTTCAAACAGTATTTGGATATGTTTGCGATTGTCTTTATTATTGATATCCTCATCTACTCTCAGAGTGAGGAGGAGCATGCGGATCACTTGAGGGTTGTGTTGCAAACTCTCAAGGATAGACAATTGTTTGCTAAGTTTAGCAAGTGCGAGTTTTGGATGTAGTCTGTTTCTTTTCTGGGTCATATTGTGTCTAGTAATGGTATCCGAGTTGATTCTCAAAAGATAGAGGCGGTAAAGAACTGGCCTAGACCTACTTCTCCATATGATATTAGGAGCTTCTTGGGTTTGGATGGTTATTATAGGAGATTTGTGGAAGGGTTTTCATCCCTTGCTTCCCCTTTGACCCGATTGACTCAGAAAAAGGTTAAGTTTCAGTGGTCTGACTCTTGTGAGAAAAGGTTTCAGGAATTGAAGACTCAATTAACTATAGCTCCAGTATGGGCTCTACCTGAGGGCCTTGATGATTTTGTTGTGTATTGTGATGCCTCCAGAATTAGTTTGGGTTGTGTTTTGATGCAACGGGGCAAGGTGATTGCTTATGCCTCGAGACAGCTCAAGGTGCATGAGAAGAACTACCCTACTCATGATCTTGAGCTAGCGGCCGTGGTTTTTGCTTTGAATATTTGGAGGCACTACTTGTATGGTGTGCATGTGGATGTTTTCACCTCATAAGAGTCTTCAATATGTGTTCACTCAAAAGGAATTGAATTTGTGACAAAGGAGATGGCTTGAGCTCCTTAAGGATTATGATATGAGTGTGCTTTACCATCTGGGTATGGCCAATGTTGTGGCGGATGCTTTGAGTAGGTTTTCCATGGGAAGTGTAGCTTCTATTGAAAATGGAAAGAAGGATTTGGTTAAAGAAGTTCATAGGCTTGCTCGGTTGGAGTTCAACTTATGGACTCGACTGAAGGTGGTCTGATTATAACTAATGGTACCGAATCATCCTTGGTGGCTGAGGTGAAAGCCAAGCAAGACCAAGATCCCGTTCTACTTCAGCTTAAGGGTGCAGTTCATCAGCAAATGGTTGAGATTTTCTCCCAAGGGGGAGATAGTGTGCTTCGTTATCAAGGTCGCTTATGTGTGCCAGATGTGAATGGGTTGAGATAGCAGATTTTTTCTGAGGCTCACAGTTCTGGATACTCCATTCATCCGGGTACCACTAAGAAGTACCATGACCTACGCGAACTCTTTTGGTGGAATGATATAAAGAATGACATAGCCGGGTTTGTGGCTAAGTGTCCCAACTGTCAACAGGTAAAGGTGGAACATCAAAGCTAGGTGGTATGCTTTAGGATATTGACTTTCCCACTTGGAAATGGGAAGCAATCAATATGTACTTTATTATGGGTTTGCCACGTACTCGAAGGCAACATGATTCTATTTGGGTGATCATTGACCGGATGACCAAGTCATCCCATTTCTTGGGTATTAAAACTACAGATACAACGAATGATTATGCAAGACTCTACATTCAGGAGATAGTCCGATTGCATGGTGTTCCTTTATGTATCATTTCTGATAGGGGTCCTCAGTTTACATCTCAGTTTTGGAGATCGTTTCAGAAGGGTCTTAGTACTAAGGTGAAGATTAGCACAACTTTTCACCCTCAGATGGATGGACATGCCGAGCATACTATTTAGATGTTGGAGGATATGTTGAGGGCTTGTGTTATTGACTTCAAAGGAAATTGGGATGATCACTTACTTCTTATCGAGTTTGCCTACAACAACAGTTTCCACTCTAGCATCCAGATGACTCCATATGAGGCACTTTATGTCCAGAGGTGTAGATCTCCTATTGGTTGGTTCGAGGTTGGTGAGGCAGCCTTGAATGGTCTAGATTTGGTCCATGAGACCATGGAGAAATTTAAACTTATTCGGGGTAGGTTGAAGACCACTCAGAGTCGACAGAAGTCTTATGCGGATATAAGGAGAAGGGAGTTAGAATTTGAAGTTGATGATTAGGTTTTCCTGAAGGTGTAACCCATAAAGGGTGTTATGAGGTTTGGCAAGAAAGGAAAACTTAGTCCTCATTTTTTAGGTCCTTATCGGATTTCAAGGAGAGTTGGTAGTGTTGCTTACGAGTTGGAGTTGCCAACGGAGTTGGAAGCGGTTCATCCAGTTTTCCATGTTTCCTTATTGAAGAAATGTGTTGTCGATCCAAGCTTGATTGTTCCTTTGGAAGAGGTAGGTGTGAAGGATAGTATCACCTATGAGGAGGTTCCCGTAGAGATCCTTGATCGCCAGATTCGGAGGTTGCGAAAAAAAGAAGTCGCTTCGGTAAAAGTACTTTGGTGGAATCAGCTTGTTAAGGGTGATACTTCGGAAGCGAAAGAGGCCATGAAGGCCAAATATCCTCATCTCTTTCCTTTCGATTCAGTTCCAGCTTGAGGTACTAGTTTCCTCCTTAATATGTCCCTCCGATTCTACTCCGTCAGTTCCTCTCATGCTTTTAGCATGCATCCATGTTTTATGCAGTTAGTTTATCATGTTTTCAAGTTGAAAAGTTGTGGTTTCATGATTACCCCTTGATTTCTATGTTTTGATGTTTGGTTGGGCTATTTTCCTCTTAGTTCCCTTATCTAACCTTCATTCGAGGATGAATGATCCCAAAGGGGGGATATTGTAACACCCCGTGCATGTATCCAGCTATCTAAGTTGAAATCTCAGAAAATTTCCATGTTTTCAGGGATGACGACTCAGACGATGGTTCGTGGTTTGGAACCACGGTCCATCCTGTGCGCACGTTGTTCATGTCTCAGAGGATCCCTAAGTTGGTCCCAAAAATGACGGGTCGAGGAAGGGTCTGTCCTTCAGGATGATGGACCGTCGTTCCCAACTTCCCTGATGCTCGTCCTTCAAAGTTCAAAAGTTCCTCTTCCAGTACCCAGGATCGACGGGTTGAAGGACGGCCCATCCTTCTGGATGATGGGTCCGTCGTTCCACCCGTTATCCCTAACATCCAACAGGCCCTTTTTTAGTGCCCAGAAACGATGGCTCCCAGGATGGTCCGTCTTCCCGAAGTACGGATCGTCGACCAAACCGTGGTCACTGAAGGTTGACTATTTTCGAGCCTTTTATTATTTAATTACAAGGGACATTTTTGTCATTTCCCACCCTATTATGTATTAAGTAATGTCATTTTGACTACTTTTAGATGGTTTTTCACACATATTACCCTAAGTCCCTCTTAAGTTCATCATTCTTCACTCAAAGAGCAAAATTGCTCTAAAGCTCAAGTCTCCAAGCTCCAAGTCAAGTCTCCTAATTCTTTTCCAATCAAGTAGGTAATCTTCCACCAATTCTTATGTTGAATTATGAAGATATGAAATTAGGGTTTTGATCCAAAAGTTGGGGAAAGTTTATGAAATCAGTTTCTATGTTTAAATTCAGGGTTTCTTCTTAATTACTCATGATTTATGTATGATTCTCTTATTGGTTTTAAAAGCCCAAACATGAAAGATAATTTATAGAATGAAACTATGAAATTGCATGTTTTCAAGAGAAACTTGCATTATTAGATATCATGTCCTTTATATATTTATGAAATTGCATGCCTAATTCTTCAAGTATGAATTTATAAACAAAAGCATATTTTTGAAATATTGCTATGCTAAGCTTATGAACTATGATACGAAAGTTGCATGATACCCGATGTGTTTTCATGCTTTATGTATAAGATTTGTCATGAGAGTATGCCCTTATGAATAAGATTTGGCATGAGAGTATGCCCCTACGAATAAGATTTTGCATGATAGTATGACTTCATGATTATGAGCTATATGTATGCATGTTTTGGGAGTAGTATTTAGCACCTAGAGGACGGGGTGAGAGTACCCTTATTCCCATACACTACGTTGCCAGCGTAGGTCGTTACATGATATGATATATGCCTTAAAGGCTTATGAGAGTGGATCCACGTCATTATGTATGGTTTCCTTGCCTTAGTGGGGCATAGGAAAGCTTTGCCAACTAGGGTTATATAGTTGGATATGGTGACTTGTTCCTTGGCAGGGTTTAGAGTCAGCTTTGCTAACTGGGGTTATACAGTTAGATTCCATGTAGCTCACGTGGTCTCATGTCGGTTATAAGAAACTCTCGTATGTTATGTTTTCATGTTTTCTAAGCTTTATGAAACATCATCTCGAAGTTGGCTTATGCCTTATGATTTAGCTTTTCATGTTAATATCTTTTTATGATACTCTACTACGTATGAATTATGTTTAAGTACCCTTTTAAAGCATGTTTTCCTTACTTATGCATCGCTCACATATTTAGTACATTCCATAGTACTAACGCATATTGCGATGCATCTTTTATGATACAGAGTCAGGTACCCCTTCTCAACTCCGTGGCTAGAGTCTCAGGCCACTTCCTTAGTCAGATGGGGTGAGTCCTTATGGTTCGAGGACTAGTTATGCTTTTCCTTATGTTAGCTTTACTTTTATACTCCGAGTTTGCTAGGGTCTTGTCCTAGCAACTCTTATGTTATGTATAGAGGCTTTCAGACATAGTTTGTATTTGAGTTCCCTTTTTGGATATTGTACGTTATGTGGCTCTTAAACCCTTATTGATGTTTCCTTATTGGATTTCCGTATTATGTTTCCGCTTATCTTTTGTTATGCTTGAGAATGCTATGGCAAAGGGTTAGCTTGGGATTCTTTTGGTCCCGAGTCCCGTGTTACGTCTAGGGGGTAACCTCAGGGGGTGACATTAAAAGAGTTATCTTGGTCATTCTCAGACCTTTAAAAGTACTACTTTTATGCCGATCCAAGGGTAGTTCCTAGACCATTTCTCCATTAACTTTTCTGTTGATGAGCTTGATTTTTGATTTTGAGTGCCCTGATGCGTTATTCTGGGTTTTACTTTCTATGCATATGTTGATAGTCCGATGTGAATTTTTGGGCACCCTAATGCATTATTCTGGGTTTTTACTTTTATATACTCATGCATTGCATTATCTCCTATTGCATCGCATTAGCTTGAGTGTGCTTTGATTTCTGGATGCCTTGATTGATTATGGTTATTATTTCTCTTCTTGTTAGTCCGGTTAGTTCAGTTTTTGGTTTATAACTAGATTTAGATGTATCCCTATAGTTAGCTTACTTTTTTGTAATTTATATTATATATTATCTTTCTGTGCTTGGTCAGCCTATGATGCCTACAGGGTACCCATTATTTTTGTACTCATACTACACTCTGCATCTTTTTCTGATGCAACACCTAGTACGAGCCACCCTCGTTGATCCTCCTATCATTTGAGACCAACTACTATTTGGATCATGGTGAGATCTCAGTGTTTTGGAGACCTTTACTGCTTTCCATCTATCATTTCTACCTATATTTTCTATTTTGGATAGACAGAGTTTGTTGTATAGCTACTCTATACATTAGACTCTCTTGTATCGGTGACACTAGTTACGGGTTGGTTCTTGTGTATATTTTGTCTTCTTGGTCACTTTGGGGCTATTTTTTGTATATCTATATAGTTGGTATGTATATATATTGTTGGCCCTATTCTCCTTATATTTTTCTTCCGCTTTCCTTATACTGAATTGCTTTATTTTTTCTTTTGCATTGTTGGGTTGGCTTGCCTACTGGGGGGATTTTTAGGCACCATCATGGCCTGGTTTTAGTTCGTAACAGAGTGGTATCAAAGGTCTAGGTTCAGTGGTCTTGCCAGTACAAGAACAAAGTGTCTAGTAGAATTTCATGGATCGGTATGATGACGTCCATATCCAATCTATGAGAGGCTATAGGACATTCCTAGAAAAGATTTTAGTTTGCTTGATTCATTATCATGCGTCCCTGATTTTATCAACTTCTAAGTATCATTATTTCACTCTTTCTCTAATGGTTCGGATGAGATCAACATCTGGTGAGGATGAGGCTCCCACACCTGCAATTAAAGCCCCAGTTAGGGGATAGGGTAGAGGTCAAAGTAGAGGATGGGATGCAACGCTAGCTCGAGACCTGACTAGGTTGCCTTAACAAGAGCTTGATATTGTGGTTGAGCAGGTACAGTATGAGCCGGAGAGTGTGGGGCCAGCCTAGCATCTGGCAGGTTTTGTACCTACTCCAGTGCTACATGACACCTTAGTTTTATTACTTGGGTTCCTTTAGGCTATGTCTCTACCAGAAGCTTTTCCCAGTACTTCGATTGGTTCTCAAGTCATAAACAAGGCTTAGACTTCAGCCCAGGCAGCCATACCGGGTTCAGGAGCATAGCCTGCTACTGCGACTCCCTAATTTGAGGTATTTCCAGTCCCTATAGTTGTTCCACCTATTTTAGTCAGGCATGTTATGTCTTCTAAGGAGCAGAAGATGCTTGGTATGTTTTTATGATTGGGTCTTCTAAGGTTTTTAGGTTTTCCTAGGGAGGATGTGCACGAGTTTCTAACTATTTACCATGATAGTTTGCAAAATTTGTGGTTGGTTGTGTCAGATGGAGCAGATTACACCGCGTTTCAATTGGATGGTCCAACGAAATAGTGGTGGAGGTCGTACGTAGCTTGTATCCAGCCTAGTCACCTCTGCTTACTTAGGGACAGTTCTCTGCAGCTTTTTCTAGAGAAGTATGTATAGTGTCGTATGAGAGAGCAGTTGATAGATCAGTTCTCCGGGTTGGAGCAGGGCTCCATGTTTATTTCTGAGAATGAGGTTTGCTTCCATCAGTTGGCTAGGCACACCATTATGATTCTGCCCACCGAGCATGAGAGGATGTATCGCTTTGTTTGAGGATTGACTTTACAACTCGTATTAGCTACAGAGGGTATGGTAGCATCAAGCCAGTCCTTCCTAGAGGTAGTAGACCATGGCTACACTATTGAGCGAGTACTTCGTGAGGCCCAAGGGGAAGTGATATGAGGCCCCATTATCAAGGCAGTTTCAGTAGTTCACAGGCCCGTGATAGAGGCTACTTTGGTAGGGTTCAGAACCAATAACGTTTCTAGCCGAGCCAGCTTGTTCAGGCAGCATTACAGATTGCTGAGAGTCATAGTAGCCAGAGTATTGTTCCAGCTTCACGAAGTGCTCATTAAGGGTCCACATGTAGTGGTAGTCATTCTGATTCAGCCAGGTCTTCATAATAGAGTTTGTTTGGCCGAGGTTATTTTGAGTGTGGTGAGATAGGACACTTTACTAGAGAGTGTACATTAGGGCATCACCATTGATGACATGATCAGATGGTTCAGGGCCCCAGGGCTCTAGCGCCACCAGCCAGAGGCAGTACACACAGTAGTAGTGCTGGTCCTCAGGGAGCTAGAGGTGGTCTTCTGTCTGGTAGATCAGGTGGTCTTGGAGGTCAGGGCCACATGTATGCAGTTCTAGGCAGGATAGGGGCCGAGGCTTCTGATGCTGTCATCACAGGTATGATCTCCGTTTGTCATTAGTCTGCTTCTGCTTTATTTGATCTGAGGTCTACATTCTCTTACGTATCAACTTATTATGCTACTCATGTGGAGTTTTATTTTGAGTCCTTTCCTTCTCCCTTGCATGTAGCTACCCCAATAAGAGATTCTTTAGTAGTGGATCAGGTGTATCAGGCTTGTGTGGTGACTATCTTGGGGTATGACACATAGGTAGACTTGATTGAGCAAGATATGGTTTATTTTAATGTGATCTTAGGCATAAATTGGTTGTATCCTTAACATACGGTCTTAGATTACTTTTCCAAGACTGTTACTCTACGGATGCCTGGTATCCCTCCTATTGTATGGAAATGTGATGATAGCCACATGCCGAGTGGAGTTATATCTTTCTTGAGCACCTAGTGGTTTATCAGGTTTGTAGGTTGCTACACACAGTTTATGAAGTGGTTTTCTTCTATAATATCTTGACTATATTGACTCAGAAGAATATTCCCTTTCAGTGGTCAGATGAGTGCGAGGCGAGCTTTGTGAAGCTCAAGGCCTTATTGACTTCAGCTCTAATTCTTACTATTTTGGTTGAGAGTTAGGGGCTTACAGTGTATTGTTATGATTTTGGTGTTGGTTTGGGTTGTGTATTAATGCAGTAGGGCCAAGTTATTGCTTATGCTTCCAGATAGTTGAAGGTTCACGAGAGGAACTACCCTACTCATGACTTAGAGTTAGCAGCAGTAGTATTCACACTGAAGATTTGGAGGCATTATTTTTATTGCATGCATTGTGAGATCTTCACTGACCATCATAGTCTTTAGTACATTTTCAGCCAGTATAGTTAAGTAAAATGAGCCCACTTACCCACTCCCCTTTCCCCCTATTGCTAAGAGCCTCGCCTTTTTGACAGTAGCAGAAGTGATGTGTATTATTCAAGAATCGAAGTCGATTTGCTTTATATAAAAAAGATATTAATGAACTTCTAGACTAAGGAGAGATACTTATATATCTCATGATGCCCTTATTGGAGAACACGTTGATTCGGTTCGCGCAGTAAGAGATCCTTTGTCTACCTGATAATGTTAGGGAATTTTTGATTGGTGGGAGACTATATAGCTCTCAATATCTAAATTTTAGTCAGCGTAGGTGGTTGGAGTTACTGAAAGACTATGACATCTCTATTCTTTATTTTCCGGGCAAGGCAAACGTGGTAGCGGATGCCTTGAGCGCAAGACAGTGAGTATGGGTAGCTTGTCTTTCTTAGCCACAGAGGAGAGACCTTTAGCTTAGGACATCCAGGCCATGTCTAACAGTTTGGTTAGACTTGATATTTCTGAGCCAAGCCATATTCTTGCTTGTGTTGAGGCTAGATCTTTTTTATTAGAGCAGATTAGAGCATAGTAGTTTGATGATGCGAGGTTGAGGATCATTTGTGACAAGGTATTGAGAGGTGAGGATAGGAAGGCAACCTTAGATTCAGAGGGTGTTCTGGGGATTGAGGGTTGTATCTGCGTTCCTAGAGTTGGTGACTTGGTTAGATTGATCTTGAAGGAGGCTCATTATTCTAGGTAATCCATTCATCCCAGGGAAGCTAAGATGTATCATGACTTGAGGCAGCACTACTGGTGGTGTGGGATAAAGAGAGATATCTCATTGTTCATGTCTAGGTGCTTAAACTGTAAGCCAGTGAAGTTTGAGCATAAAATACCGGGTGGTTTAACTCAGAGACTACCCATTTCAGAGTGGAAATAAAAGTGGATAGCCATGGACTTTGTAGTGGGTTTGCCACGTACTTTTTGGAGATTTGATGTTATTTGGGTCACGTGGATAGGTTGACAAAGTCTGCTCACTTTCTGGTTGTTCAGACTACCTACAGTTCTGAGAGGTTGGCTCAGATCTACATTTGTGAGATTATCCGTTTGCATATGTGCCAGTTTCTATCATTTTTTACCATGGTACTCATTTCACTTCATGTTTTTACAGGTCTGTTGGGTACTAGAGTTTAGCTTAGCACTTCTTTTCATCCATAAACTGACGGTAAATCAGAGTGCACTATTTAGGTTCAGGAGGATATTTTGCTAGCCTGTGTTATTGATTTTGAGGATTAGTGGGACCAGTGTTTAGCCTTGGCGGAGTTTTCATATAATAATAGTTACCATTCTAGCATAAAGATGGCTCTGTTTGAGGCTTCATATAGTAGGCGGTGCAGATCTCTAGTTGGTTGGTTTGATGCTTTTGAGGTTAGGCAGTGCTGCAGTGGGGTACTGACGATGCTTTTGAGGTTAGGCAGTGGGGTACTGACTTTCTTTATGATTCTATGGATAAACTTTAGGTCATTTAGGAGAGACTTCGAACTACCCAGAGTAGGCATAAGAGTTATACTGATCGGAGAGTTTGGGATTTAGAGATCATTGTTGATGACCGAGTGTTCCTTCCGGAATCGCCAACCATGAAGGTCTTGATGAGGTTTGGGAGGAAGGTCAAGCTCAGTCCTAGGTTTATTGGGCCGTTTCACATCCTTCATTGCATTGGGGAAGTTGTTTATGAGTTGGCCTTGCCTCTTGCTCTTTCCAGTGTTCATCCAAATTTTCATGTTTCTATGTTGCGACAGTATATTCTGGATGAGTCTCACGTGCTTCAGTGGTATTCTATTCAGTTGGATGACTCCCTAGCCTTTGAGGAAGATCTTTTTCTATTTTGAACAGACAGGTTAGGAAGTTGAGGTCCAAGGAGATTCTGTCAGTTAAGGTTCAGTAGTGGCATCATCTTGTCGAGGAGGCTACTTGGGAGATTGAGACTGATATACGGACCCGCTATCCTCGCCTTTTTGAGCCTTCAGGTACTATCCTTTCTCTAACTTTCGAGGAAAAAAGTCCTTTTAGTAATGAATGTTGTATTGGCTCTCTAGGCCATTTTCTATTTTTCATGATTTTTCCATATTTCAAGCTTTCCCACAGCGGCTACAGGTCATTTATGACTTGCAAGGACTGACGGTTCAGTGCCAAGGACGTTCCTTAGGTTGTTATGACCATTTCTCTGTTTTATAACTTGAACTTAGAAAATCTTTGACTTTGGTAAACATTCTTGGGAAACATGCTCGAAATCAAATTTTGTCAATTACATTAGCTTCAAAATGGGGATTTTGGTCTAGTGGGCCCCTTGGTCGAGGTATAGAATTTTTAGGTTTGGTTTTGTCTTATTTTCTGTGTGTTTAGTCTAGTTTGTCTTGTAGAGTTGACTTTGGCCATCATTCAGAGAAGACGGCCTCAGATGAAAAATCTGTCATCACTAGTTCTGTTAGCAATAGAATGCCATTTTTGGGTTAGTAACACTTTTGCTCTGGTCCCAAGGCATTTGAATGTGGTTTAAGTAGTTGGTTAAAAAGTTATAAAGTTAAAGCCTGGAGTTGACTTTAGTCAACTTTCTTTGAGAACAACCTCTCTTGGTAAATTAAATGGGTCCACTGAGTCTGGAATGTTGATTTTAGTCTAGTAGAATAGTTTATTTATGTTTATGAGGTTTCAAATGAATTACGAGGGTCCATTCGAGGAATTTTTGGTTGGCTTGGTTGCTGACTTGCAACTGACTTTCCTTCTTTTCATTCATGAGGCCTTGGACGCATTTAAGAAGGAGGAAAGTGGTGAGCCTTTGCGTTTATGATAAGGGCCTTACATTCATCAATGGTTATTGGTCTAGCTAGAGGTCGGGTTCAATTTCTTCATCTCAAATGCGACTGGAACATCACAAATGTTAAAGGTCAAGGTCAGGCATTATTGCAAATGCAACGGGGGTCCTGCGTTCACAAAGAATGGGCACATATGCAGATTTAAAATATCATTGTCGAACCCCAAACCTATAACTCAATTTTTGAAGCTTTGAAACTCAATTTTGAGATATTCAAAAGGTGGTTTTTGAGATTTTGGGTGATTTTCTAAATCAATATTTTAACATTATCAAATAATTATTTCATGATTTCACCTACAAATTATGCTTTTCAACTTGATATTTTGGGATTTTCTAGTAAAGTTAAAAAATAGTTTTTCAATGATTTCAAGGTCGATTTCAACTTCATTTTCGATGTAATTTTATATTTGAACTCCTTAAGCTTTGAATAAACTGATTTTCCAATAAAATTCTGGTTTGTCCGTTTTAAGCTCAGGGTTAACTTTTTGGGTTGACTTTTAGACTCAATAATTTAGTTAAACAATATGGGTGTCTATAGTTTTGAGTTTTTATATAGAATCTGTATTAATCTAGATTCGGCTTGTTTTGAGGTTATTCCAAGACTTGGGGTCCTAAGGCAAGTTAAGACTTTTATTAACTCACTTTTGAAGTGTTATGCGTTAGTTGCTTGTATAGGGAGTAATAGGGAAATCGGGGTCTTGTAATATGACATGACGAGCATCTATATAGATATCAGTTTGTAAAGGGTTAAAACAAGTGATTGAATTTATTGGGTTGTCTTCCCTTGTTTTGATTGTTGGATTATAGTATGAGAAATGGATTAGGGATTCTTTAAGACCTAACACTTGTTGATACTGATTATACTTTCCCTTATGGGCATGATTTGAATAGATTGGTTGAGATTGATGATATTTGGTCTTGTAGCCAATGTTTAGAGTCGAGTATGGTCTTCTGTGCCCGAATTGAGATATTTGTGCATCTCTTATTATTGTAAATTAAATATATGATAAGTTGGTAATCTATCAACTTATTTAGATTATAATTATGAGTTATTGCCTTAATTTGTTGCAATGTAGAAGGATTTTATGCCTCTATTCACTTATATGCAGGCATGATTGATCAATGAAGATAGAAGAGGATTTTAACCCAAATAAGCCATAAATGAAAGCTAAGTTGAGAGATGGGCGAGAGAGAAGAAAATCTATGTGGGATGTGTGTTAAAACTTGTGAAGGCAAGATGGCACCTGCATTTTGCTGGTGCAAACTTTTTTGGAAGCTGTATCACTACCTAACAACACCAGCACCTGCATGTCACAAGTCATTAAGGGCGGCAGGTGCCCACATAGATGGGGCAATAGGAAAAACCTTTCACACTACCTACAATACTTGGCACTTGCATGCCGCAAGTCATCAAGGGCGACCACCAGTGCCATCGTAGGTCGAGTCACAAAAGCCTTGAAAGGAAAAATGGTCCAGAAAGCTTGCGTAATTAAGAAGCTTCTAAAACCCTTTTTAGGATTTGTGCAAGGATTTTATACGATGTTTTTCCCAAATTAGAAAGTTGTTCATAGAGTAAACTTGGTGGTACATTCTAGAGCTTCTTCTTCTTCTTCCTTGAACTTTAAGAATAAAACTCCATTGTTAACAAATCTAAGCTTGGAATTGATGATAGTTTATGATAATGAATGGAATTGGTAATTACCCACTTGGTATAGTTTCTTTTTCCTTCACTATGAGTAGCTAAATTCCTTTCTAGGTGTGTGTACAATGATGGATGTTTGAAATTGGGATTGGGTATTGATTATTTGTGCTTATAATCGATTATTATGTGTGGGTATAGTAAATCCTTCAAGTTTTAATTAAATAATTGATGGTTGCAAATATTAATTTAGTTTTCTAATTATGTTCTTCCTTGAGAAAGAAGTTCTATAATTGGATAAGGATTTCTAGTAAAGATTTGGGAATTCTATCAATAGTTGAGGCTAAAAATAGCTTAATTTAAGAATTTTTCATCTAAGTGTGAGGCTAGAAATAGCTCACCCAATTAAACCAATTGGTTGTATTATTTATAAGCTTTGGAGTTTAAAAGAATCCAAGGCTTATACATGTTTTATAGGTTGAAAGACAACCAACATACTTTTTACCAAGGCTGCATACACTATGGTCATGCATAATTCACATAATTAATCCCAATTCTAATGTATGACTCCATCAGAAGCACACCCCTAGTTTTTCAATCCTTGATAGTTAGTAATTGTGTTACTTATCATTTTGATTACTAAAAAAAATACATCTTGTTATGATTTTCCCCTAATTTACTTTTTTTCTTATACAAAATGCATACTCTTGCGAATTAATTTATAAATTTTGGTAAATCTCTATGCCAATCCTCATGGATTTGAACCCGACTCGCATTTGTTAATGTTTTATAATGGTCTGTAATGACCCCCTTTCTATGATTTTTGTGCTTTTTCCGTGTTTTGACCTTTCTCAAAGCAGCTACAAGTAATTTATGACTTGCCGGACCTAACAATTTGGTTTCTAGGCAATTTATTTGTGTTTTGAGCTCATTTCCCTATCTTGTAACTCTTAAGGCTAGTAAAGTTGACTTTGGTCAATATTTGGAGAAGACACCCTCGAATAGAAATTCTATCATGTCTATTAGCTCTGGAAAATCAACTTTAGGCTACATGGACCTTTGGTTCGGGTCCCGAAGCTTCCGGACTCATTTTGGGCTATTGGGTTCCTTTTTGGTTATAGTTGGTTTTTGGGCATGGGGCCCGCTTTTCTTTGAAATTATCTCCATTGAGAGTTTCATTAATTTTATTAATTCCGAAATGCCATTTTTGGTAGGGTTGGATGTATGGTCTGCATTAACGGGGTTCCGAATAAATCTCGAGGGTTCGGTCAAAGATTTTTTATGTGTGTTGTTGTAGTTGTTGTTGCTTATATCTGTTATGGCACGCCTGTGTTCCTGGGGCCGCACCTGTGCTACCACTCCTGTGGTCACCAGCCACACTTGTGGCCATGGGTGATGTCGGCATGGGGATCCCCTGATGTGCCGGGATTTGACGGCACTTTCGAGGCTTAAAACTAAAGATTTTGGGAGTTTTTAAGTGTGTTTTGTTAGATATGATGCTCATTTGCTACATGTACAGGGAAAAGTGGTTAAAAGACAAATAAACATAAAAGGTGTTGTTTCTGGGCTATAAGTCATGTCCCACGGGTGTGGGATCCACCATATCCTATGGGAAGAGACATCAGAATGAGAGAGCAAGCATTAGAAGCAGAAACCCATCTAATGACTTAATGGGACGGGCGTCGGAGCTACACAGGACGTCACAATTGCTCATCGAAATGGACCAGTGGAGTTGTATAACCCCAGAACTTCAAAGCCCAGACTAAGCTCCGAAAACTAGTAGAAAATAAAAAAATTCAAAAAAAACTCAAGTTTCCAGGAACCACGGTTAGGAGTACGGACCGTTGTTTAGAACCACGATCCGTCTTCTTAACCCATAGTTCAAGTTCCAGTAGCCTTTCAATACATGTCCCAGGGACTACGGTTGGAATCACGGATCATAGTTTAGAACCATGGTCCATCATTTAAAACTGTAATCCCAAGTCCAGTAGCCTCCCAATTTAGGCCCCAGAAATAACAAGTTGGTTTATGGACCGTACTTCAGAAGAATGGTCCGTCCTTTGACTCATGAAAACCCCAGGCTAAGTCAAGTCCCAGGAACCATGATTCACATGATGGACCATCGTTCAAAAATAACGGTCCATCTATCGAGTCATAGTTTCTATAACCAGAGGACCCCCAAGTCGCCTGGACAGGACCACGACTCAGTTGACGGTCCATCATCCAGGAGTACGGCCCATCAACCAAGCTGTGATCACTGGGTCGCATTTTCGACAAAAGTTCTTTTAACTTTCCCAGGGGTATTTCGAACTTTTCCTTCCCCTTTTAAGGCCTAAGCTACGTCATTTTATATCATCTAAGCCTAATTAAGTAGTCTAAAACTAACTTAAACCCTCACTCTCCTAAAATCATCAAACTTAGACAGAAAGGAATCAAAAAGAGGCGTAGTTTCTCTCAAGAACAAGCAGAGGCCTTCACCAGTTCAGCCCCAAAAAAATCCAAGGATTTCTCCGTGGATTTCTTTACCAAGTATGTGGGATTTCACTAGTGGGTTCCTTTCACCCATTAGGTCCCTAGATTTCAGTTTTCTTCAGTTTTCTCCATGGATATTTAAGACCTAGGGTTCCTAAACCTTGGGGAATTATTGAAATACGAATCATACAACTTTTATGATGTTGATTACATGTCTCTTAGAGGATTAGTATAGTTTCATGAATAATGCTCAGGAATCCTAGCTTGTAGAAATTCCAGTAATCCCATGAATTTAGCTTGCTAGACAGATCAGTTATAAGCTTATGCTTCAGAAATTGAATGCCATATCGTTTAGCTTATGTATGTTGCATTCTCAGTCTTTTATCAGTATTTTGAGCTATCCTTTATTTCAGTACATTATTGCTTACATTCAGTGGGAGTAAACTTAGTACCGAGCGGATGAGGGGATGGAGGCTTACTTTTCAGTTTAGGCTAAGACCTTTAGAAGCAGTCCCCAAGTCCCAGAAATATGGTGCCACCATAGGTTTAAAGGAGTCAGCTGTCAAACTAGGCTGCACCTTCTTATCCCTTGCGGACATCAGTAGTGGATCCATGTCAGACTTTTTTGTACCCTTGGCAAGGTATGAGCACCCTCCCATCCAGGGTCACAGGTTGGCCCCACAGTTAGCTCAACTTGGGGTATGTCGGTTAGTAGTGCCTCCTACAGTCAGATTCATGTGCATTGACCTTGTATCCAGTATTTATGTTCAGTATTCAGTTCAGCATGCTATTTCATGATTTATACTTGGTCATTGCATTCAGTTCTATTTTCAGTTATGTTACAGTATATCTATCTTCATGTTCAGTTCTATATTGCCCAACTTTGTATATATATCATGCATGCTCAGTACATTCAAAGTACTAACACATACTTTTGTGCTACATCATTTTATGATGTAGGTTCAGGCACTCAGCATCCAGACCGTGCCTAATTTGGTTCCCCAGTTCGTACTCAGAAGTTTAATGGTGAGTCCTCATTAGGTTCTAGGACAATAGACATGCTTCATTTTAGTATTTACTTTCAGTTTTAGCTTTGTAGAGTTAGCTGGGGTCATGTCCCAGCAACTCCTATTCAGTTAGATGGCTTTCAGACATAGACTAGATTCAACAGTTGTTAGTGTTGTGTTTAGTCAGCACTAAACTCTTTTTACATTATACCCATATCCAGATTTACTTGGGCTCTCTTCTTTTTTTCAGATATTAAAATTGCTTTAGCTTCCACATAGTACATATCTCTAAATTGGTTTTCGTAGATATGCCATGCCAAGGGTTAGCTTGGGTCACTTGTGACACTAAGTACCGTGTTGCATCCAGGGGGTAGCTTCAGGGCATCACAGGAGCTAAAGGCTAGAAACAAAGACTAACATCCTGCTTGGACGCCCGTGAGAACCACAAGGGGACGTCACACATGCCCGTCGAGATTGGACAAAGCCACTGGGAACTCAGATGATTGGGCCGATGAGTTGCCCACAATGCCCGTGGAAACCATGATGGCCCATTACTTGGCCCATGGGAATGGGGAAGATGACTTGGAGCAAAACTGAAAGAAAGATCAACAGGCACCCACGACGCCCGTGCAACCACGATGGCCCGTGGGGCCTGCCCATCAAAATTGCTCTCCTAGTTTTGTTAGGATTTGGTCTATTTTTTCTATAAATGCATTGCCTTAGGGTTTTTTTGGATTTTATGCAATTGTTATATATTGTTACACATACTTTACACATAATTGAGACATCATAACACAATTTTTGAGAATCCGATTATTATTCTTTATTATTGAAATGTTCTTGAGAATTCAAGAGCACGGTTTTCTTTACTTGTTATTGTAAGTCATATAATGATCTCTTCATCTAAATTTGATTGTCTTCTTGCAAGTATGAGTAGCTAAATCCACAACCAAGGTTGTGGAAACCATGAAGGATTAACAAAGTAGGCAAAGTACTTAGTAATCCTAGGACAGTGTTCATGTATGTATTG
Source organism: Jaltomata sinuosa (assembly GCA_003996215.1). Classification (NCBI taxonomy): domain Eukaryota; kingdom Viridiplantae; phylum Streptophyta; class Magnoliopsida; order Solanales; family Solanaceae; genus Jaltomata; species Jaltomata sinuosa. The sequence goes on along the minus strand of QJPP01000827.1, from coordinate 19,036 downwards.
TTCTTCCCCTCATTTTGATTGCTTTTTAACGGTTGAAAATATTAGAACTCGCCTTATTTATACTTTCTTGACCAAAGTGGTAACGAATGGGAAAAGGTATTACACAACAGAGATTTGAGGCTACCAACCCTCATCTAATTAGCTTGAAATTGTTCGGGGAGAGCTAATCTAGGATCACTAGTAAGGGTTAGCAAAGCAAATGCCCATAAACTGACCATGTTGCATGGTGACATTCTCCTATTTTGGTAACCCTCCGCATAGGAGAACCCAACTTACGAATATTGCATGCATAGCACTAGACTAGATTACTGGAATAACACCTTACTACGTTATGATCTCATGGGGAACACTACCCTAGTCACCTCTCTCATTGATTACAATACTTGAAACTGTTACCTTGTTACTTGTTCTTATCTAAATTACAAATATTAATTTTACTTTAACCCCCCCTCCTTCGAGGGAAATAACCAACTAAGAGCGTGAATAAGCATAGTTGACCCTAGTCCTACCATATTCCCTGTGGGATTGAACCCAACTAAGGTTGGGTTCTATATTTGAACATCGACTTCTTTATGCTTCTAAAAAGAGGTGTAGTTTGGGTGTATCATATTTTGGCGCCATTGCCGAGGAATACTGTTTAGGATTAAGAGAGATTGTGTTTATTTCACTATTAGTCCTTATTTTGATGATTTTACTTTTTTTGTTGTTTTTATTTTTGTTCCACAGGTTGCACACTTGTGCATGCCTAGTACAAGGAGACAAGGAAATCCTCTGATTCCATTCAATCCCAAACTCCCACAAACTCTAAGAAACATGGTTAAAGAGGGAGTTTTTGAGACACCTAAACAGACCATAACACGAATGTTGGGTGAAGAACAGCAGAGGCAAAAGGCAGAAGAAGATGCTGAAATTGCACAAGCTGTAGATGCACTTGCCCAACAAAATGCTCAAGTTGAACAAGCACGGCAAGCTAGATAATAAGTTGCTCGTCAAGCCTCACTAAATGCTCAAGTTGCGAGAGACGAGGTAGCCCGATGCAATCAAGATCCAGTAGCACCAAGGGGTAATTGAGGTTGACAGATTCAGCAACCCCAATATATCCCTCGTTACAATCTTGATGATGATGAGTTTGATGATACAGGAACAACAAGACCCATAGTATTGTCACTACTGCCCGAAAGTAAAATGTTTTACATTACCAGCACCATGATCTAGTTGTTGAACCTGAAAGCACTATTTGTTGGCAAGATCACTGATGATTCAAACATGCACTTGACAAACTTTGTGGGGATCCACAAGGCTTACAATCTCCCAGGGGTAGATCAATATGCTATCAGATTACGACACTTTCCATTTTGTTTGACTGGAAAAGCAACACTTTGGCTTTCGGAATTACCTGATACTTCAATATTCACATGGCTTGAACTAAGAAATCAATTTCTAGAGAGGTTCTTTCCTTCATCAAAGATGTTGCAGCTCAATCAAGAGATCTATAACTTCAAACATTTTCCCATGGAGGCACTATATGAAACATGGTTTAGGTTCAATAAGAAGCTGAAACAAGTACCGAATTACAAAATCCCTGTGGACGATTTGATAGAGATTTTCTACAGAGCAGTGAATGCAAACACCAAAGCAGTAGCTAATACAGTAACTGGAGGAGCGTTCATGGAAAATGATTACACCAAAGCTTTTGAGATGCTTGATAGAGTTACCAAGATGAAAAGAGCATGGCACACGAGAGAGGCTGAGAGTTAAGTAGGAACTTATGCAGTTGGGAAATCCATAGACTATCAAGAGTTGCAGGAAATTAGATAGTATTTTACAAGGTTGAAAAAAACTCTAGATCTAATTGCAAAACAAATATTGAATTACGGAGAAGAGAAGGTGAATGTTATAGGTTCACAAGGTAAAGCACCAAGACAGAATGGGCATGAATCTGATGAAGAAGCTAATTATATTAATGATCAAGTGGCAGGTTTCTAGGCTAATGGCCAAGGAGACTAAGGTTGGAATAGATATTGAGATAACAACTACAACAGGTCTAGCTATAAAGATAGGAGCAGGGGTAGAGATAAAGATGGTGACTGGCACAAGAGGGATGGCTACAGAATGATATAAGTAGCTTGTATGTCCCTCATTGTAATTATGAAGCAGGATCTGATCAGCTAACTGTCAAAGATATGATTACCAAGGTGTTGTTAAAGGTGGAGTCGACTGATGGTAACTTGAAAAAGATATGTGCTGACATCTCAGGTATGAGTCAGAAGGTGGAGTCACATGTTATCGCCATTAAGCAGATTGAGATGCATATGAACCAAATGTCTACAGCCCTAAATCAGCATCAAAAGGGTACTCTTCCAAGGGATATAGTTTAGAATCCAAAGAATGATATACACTACATGGTTGTGATTATACAAAGTGGAAAGAACACCGTTGACCCTCCGATCCTTATAGTTATTGAGGATCAAACTGAGCCTGAAAATAATGAAATTGAAGTTGTGGTTGAGTCTGAGGTAAATTGTGATGAGGATAACAAAGTTTTAAAAGATCCAGCTAACACCGAGAGGAAGGAGAAGGAGGTTACTGAAGTTTCAAAGCCTATACCTCGACCTTCTGCTTCTTTCCCATAAAGACTAGCTAAGAAGGCAGAAGATGGAAAGTATAGAAAATTCATAAATATGTTGAAGAAGCTTTCAGTCAATATTCTGTTAGTTGAGGCCCTAGAGAAGATGCATGATTATGCAAAGTTCATGAAGGACTTGGTAACAAAGAATAGAGCTGTCAATTTTGAGCATGCAAATAATTTGTACCATTGTAGTGCGATAGCTTCCCATTCTCTTGTGAAGAAGAAAGAAGATCCGGGAGCCTTCACTATTTCATGCATGATAGGGGGATTTTATTTTTCCAAGTCGCTATGTCACTTGGGTGCAAGCATTAATCTAATTCCCTTGGCAGTGTTCAAACAGTTGGGCTTAGGATCCCCTACACAAATGACAATGCAGATATTGATGGCAGATCGCACTGTGAAGAGGCCAAAGTGTGTCTTATATGATGAGCTAGTTAAAGTAGAGTCCTTTATATTTCTAAAGGACTTTGTGATTCTAGACCGCGAGGAAGACTTGGAAGTTCCCATAATCTTAGGGCGACCATTCCTTACTACAAGACATGCTTTAGTTGACATTGAGATCGGGTAGATGAAATTCAGGCTGAATGATGAGGAAGTCACTTTTAACCTGTGCCAATCTATAAAGCACCATGATGACATGAGGGTAGTCTTTGTGATTGATGTTGTGGACGAAGATCAGTTATCCATCCCAGTTGAGAAGCGACTTGGTGTTCAAGCACTTGAAGCCATGATCATGAACTTTGATGGGGATGACATTGATGAATATGCTGACATGGTTGAAGCACTTTCTGGTATGGGTTCTTACTTTTATTCTCCAAAGAAGCTTGATATGGACTTTAAGAAAAGAGTAACCCCTCTAGCCATACCATCTATTGAGGAGCCTCCAGTCTTGAAGCTCAAGGCATTTCCATCACACTTATGATATTTTTCTTCGGAGCTAAAAATACCTTTCATGTGATTATTGCAGCTGACTTAGGAAAAGGGTAAGTTGAAGCACTTGTGACCGTATTGATGAGGTTTAAAAGGACCATTGTGTAGTCTATTACTGACATTATTGACATCTCATCAGGCATATGCATGCACAAATCCAGCTTGATCCAAATTTCATTCTATGTATTGAGCATCAGCGTAGGTTAAATCAGCCTATGCAAAATGTGGTCAAGAAGAAGATTATCAAGTGGCTGGATATAGGTGTGGTTTACCCTATTACGGACAGTAAATAGGTGAGCCCAGTTCAGTATGTGCCGATAAAAGGTGAAATCATTATGGTTCCAAATGCTAAGAATGAGTTGATTCCTATGAGACCAGTTATAGGCTGGCGTGTGTGCATGGATTATAGAAAGCTGAACTCATGGATTGAGAAGGATCATTTTTCGATGCCTTTTATGGATCATATGTTAGACCATTTTACTGGTAGAGAATGGTACTATTTTCTTGATGGTTACTCAGGATACAATCAGATTTCAATTGCTTCTGAAGTTCAAGAGAAAACAACCTTTACTTGTCCATATGGCACGTTCGCTTTCAAAAGGATGCCATTTGGATTATGTAATGCACCAGCAACCTTTCAGAGATGCATGATGTTGATCTTCTCCGATATGGTGGAGGACACTATTGAGGTATTCATGGATGATTTCTCTCTGGTTGGTGACTTATTTGATAATTGTTTATGCCATCTGAGTTGTGTGATGCAAAGATGTGAAGAGTGCAACTTGGTACTGAACTAAGAAAGTGAAACTTCATGGTAAAAGAGGGGATTGTGTTAGGCCACCAGATTTAAAGAAGGGGATTAAGGTTGACAAGGCCAAAATAGAGGTGATTGAAAAATTCCCCCTCCAATTTCAGTGACAGGCATTCAAAGTTTCTGGGGCATGCTGGATTTTACCGCAGATTAATTAAGAACTTCTCAGTGAAGGATGTGAAGTTTGTGTTTGATAAGGCGTGTTTAAAGGTATTCAAATGCCTAAAGTTGCAATTAATTTCATCGCCCATTATTTTTGCGCCTGATTAGTCTGAGAAATTTGAGGTGATATGTGATACTAGTAAAGTCTTGCTAGGAGTAGTCCTAGGCCTGAGACAAGAGAAGATTCTTCACCCGATTTACTATTCTAGCAAAGAACTAAATCCTACCCAGAAGAACTAATACTATATTGGATAGCAAGGATGGTACTAGCTTTGATGGCACGTATCCTTCAATACCTTTCACACGGAGTCAAGCTGGAGAGCTCCAAGACCTTCAAGCAATGTTCATGAAAAGGGAAGCATTGGAAAAGCTTGAAGAATCCCAAAAGAAAGCATACAATGTGTGGGTGGTCTAATAGAGTGAAGTGGAGGGAGGAATTCAAGAATTCTGAAAAGAAGACAATCAAACAAGGCCCTTACTTCATTAAGGGCAAAACTGCAATAGATAGTGTCTTGTAATTCCCTAGTATAAGTAGTAGCTTTTGTCCATTTTGAAGACTAGTTTTTGGATATTGAAGATTGATACTCTAAATTTGTAGTTGCTAGCTATTGTAGTACATAGTGTAATTCCCTTAAGGAATTAGTGGGTAATTAGGTGAACTCTCTTAATTGTTGGAAGACTTCTCTTGCTTAATTAATCGAAGGTCTCCCATTTGTGGAAATTCTTAGTTTCCTTGATTAATTAAGTTGGTTTAATTCCTAGTTAGTGGAGTCAATTGGGAGGTGAGGGTTCTAGTCCCTTGTTGCCCATAATTTCACTTTCTAGTTCTTAAATCCACATATCTTTTCCTTCTTTCCTTCTTGTTTGTTTCATTTCCATTATCATTTGGTATCAAGAGCTCGGTATAGGTTTGTTCCCACAAATCTAAGTCTTGGGAATTTGATATCTTCAAAATCCAAAAAAAAAATCAAAAATCCCAAAAAAATTGGATTTTTTTTGTTTTTGAAACTAGATCTTGATTCACTAGTATTTTTTGAGTCTAGATCTCAAATTTCGTGCGGTTTGGAGTTGTAGAAGTGAAGTTGCCATTAAAGTATTTTGACCTTTTGAAGCTTTACAAACTTTGAAAGTGGGTCTATTGATTGAGGAGAAATTGGAGCTTTAAAACTATTGGGGTTTGTTTCCTATGTCAAAGGGAATCTAACCCTAATATTTGAGCCAATTCCGAGTTAATTTGAAGGTGTTGGTGTTTAGTGTGTGTGTTTTGGTGTTCTAAGTATTTTTGATATTTTTCAAGAACATCTTGAAGAAAAAGAAGCCAAAAGGTACATTTGATCCAGTTTTTCCCAAGTCAAAGTGGCCAAAGATGTTAGTAGGGTCCACAAGTGAAATTTAAAAAAAAGAAGTTAAAATTCGAATTTTAAAAAAAAAATATATTAATTATTTTCCACGTGGACCTGCAACGTCAGCAGTCAACCCCCATTTTCAGCTAGGAGAGTGACTACAATATCAGAGAGCAAGTTTTTCCAACACTTGGAAAAAATTTGGGGTCCCAAATTTGAAGCATTCTGTCAAATTTGGTCCTTCAAAACATTTTTGACTGTCAGATTGAGTCCCTCAGAACTTTTCTAATTGTCAGATTTGGTCCATCTCTTCTTTTACACTTATTTTTCTTTCATTTCTCTACTAATTAAGTAACAACAAGTAGTTTCTCCTACATTTTGTTACTTAATTCTTGAGTCCGAATTTTTTCATGCTTCTTCCTCCTTTTTTTCTTGTCTTGTTTCGTTGATTAATTTCTTGATGCAAATCCGTTTAGAGTATTTCAAGTTGTCCTTCTTTCAAGAGTCACAAGAATCCACTCCTCCACAAAGGATAGGTGACCTTGAGTTGATTGAGCGGAGCTAGTTCACTAAAAAATTTGAGACGACGCCATAGAAGGTGAGTTTAGAGTTTACATACGAGGGATGTGAGGCTTTTACTACTAACCTTGTTTGTTGATTTTTGTAGGTACCATGTCCCACGACGGTGCAAGTCCGATTGGGGAGAGCTCGGAGAGCCTCATGGAGGTTCTTACCTATCTCTCCAAACAAGTGGCAGAAATGAGGGCGGAAATGAATGGGAAGTTAGGAGGTATGGAGGAAAGGTTGGTATGGGTGGAAAATGAGAATAGAGGGAAGGCACTCCAAGTTGAAAATGAATAGATAAGGCGAGCATCGGTGCAATCCACCACAATTACTCTGGGGCAAGCTCACTAACTATGTTACCATCCACAAAATCAAACCCGAAACTTCCAACAACCCACCTTCCAAACAAACAACCCTCCAAACTACCCAAGGCAACCAACACCACATCCGCATCCACAACCCTATCACCCTCCACAAGAGAACCATCATTTTATGGCAAACCAAGTTCTATACCAAACTCCACTCCGAAATCCATCAAATGCTTCCTCACATGATTCCTACATATCACCTCCACGACACACCATACAAACACCCCACCCAAACCACTAATTCCAAAATCCTCTCTATGATGACATGAATGATGAGATCAACAATGATGAGTTTTAGAAGGATGGGGGTAGGGGTGGCTATGAAGGGCCAAGGGAAGGAGTCTGGCCTCAGTACTTGGTATGGGACCAAGGAATGAGAGGTCATGACTATGGGAATAGAGGAGATAGGATGGGACATAGAGGAGCTAGGTATGGAGAACGGAATGATCAAGATATGGGATTGAACACAATTAAGGTTACACTTCCAAAGTTCAAGGTAAGTAGTGACCCGGATGAATTTCTTGAATGGAAGCTACAAAGTGAGCAAATCTTCCTCACCAATAACATCTCGGAATCATTAAGGCAAAGTATACCCTTACTCAATTCGAGGGATATGCTTTCGCATAGTGGGAATCCAATAGGAGGGAACGAGAGAGTCATCTCCTATATGAGTTGCCCACTTGGCAAAAGTTGGTTTGTCTAATGGAGCATAGATACTTGACTCCGGACTACTACCAAGAAGCTCTCAAGAAGGTGTACATGCTAAGGCAAGGTACCAAGAATGTTGAAGAATACTATGATGAATTTGAGAACTTGAGAATGAAGTCTAAGCTTGAGGAGCATATGCAATATACGGTGATACAATTCATGGAAAATTTGAGGCCCGATATCTTGAAGCCTTTAAGACTCAAGCACTATGAGAATCTTGAAGAGGCTTTCCAAGATGCCTCAAAAGTAGAAATGGTTTTGAAAGAGGAGAAGACGTACAAGGCCAAGTGTGTTCAAACTTCATCATGGACTCAAAGCAATGATAAGTGAAAGGCACCAACTCCTAGAGAACCATTTAAAGGTAGCGGTCAAGACACTCAAGTCAAGTTTGATTATAAAGCTAAAGGGAATGACAAATTGAAAGAAGGTTACTTCGAAAATCCAAACTTTCCTCGACCCTCGACCATTAAATGCTTTCGATATCAAGGAAGGGGACATATTGCTAGTGAGTGTCCTAATATGAGGGCCATTGTTTCTTTTCGTGATGGGTATTAAACGAATGAAGAGGATGTGAATGATGAAGGGAATGAGGGAGAGGGAGATAAAGGTGAAGGGGAAAGAGTAGCTTCAGGGGATGAGGAAGAAAGGTTGGATGAGAGGGTAAATTTTGCTTGCTTCATGGAAAAGGGGCCACCTTTACTTGATGGTAATGAAGAGTTAAAGGTAAATACCAACCTTTCATGTGTTGTGAGGAGAATTATGGGAGCCCTTGCCAAAGAAGAACTTGACCAAAGGGAAAATCTCTTTCATGCTAGGTGTAAGATCCAAGATAAGGTGTGTTCTTTGATTATTGATAGTGGGGGTTGCACTAATGTTGTGAGTAGTTATTTGGTGGATAGTATGCAAATTCCAACAAGAAGACATTCCAACCCTTACAAGCTACAATGTCTCAATGAGAGTGGAGAGATAAAGGTCCTAAAACAAGCAAGTATTCGATTTAGTGTGGGCAACTACAATGAGGAGTTGATTTGTGATGTGGTACCCATGTTGGATTGTCATATATTGTTGGGGAGGCCTTGTCAATTTGATAGAGATGTTGTGCACTATGGAAGGACCAACAATTATGCTTTTATAATTCACGGTAACAAATATGTACTTGCACCTCTCACCCCATACAAAGTGAGTGAGGCCTATCATGCTATGAAGGAGCTCCGGGAGAGAATAAGGGTGGAAGAAGAAAAGAGTGAAGGTGAAATTTCCATCATTGTTCCAAGAGAGGGAAGTGACTTGGCTAAAAATAAGAAGAACATGTGTATGATAGCCAAGCCAAACAATTGTCTAAAGGGTGTGGATGAGGAACACTTTTTAGTATGCCTTGTCAACACCAATCTTTTATTGCATGCTAACCAAGATACTAGCATTTTGCCTAGTATTGTTTCTTCTGTTTCGCATGACTATGATGAACTATTTCCGTAGGAGATTCCCGAGAGACTACCACCCTTGAGGGGAATTGAGCACCAAATTGATTTTGTGTCGGGGTCATAAATTCCCAGCCAACCAGACTATAGGTGTAATCCAGAAGAGACCAAGGAGCTACAAAGTCAAGTGGAAGAACTCCTTGAAAAAATATTGATCAAAGAAAGCCTAAGCCCGTGTGCCATACCGGTTACTCTTGTTCTCAAAAAGGATGGTACTTGGAGAATGTGCATTGATTGTAGAGCCGTGAATAAGATTACAATCAAGTATAGGCATCCAATTCCTAGACTTGATGACATGTTAGATGAGCTATGTGGAGATAGTGTGTTCTCAAAGGTTGATCTTCTGTGTGGGTACCACCAAATTCACATAAAACCAAATGATGAATGAAAGACGGCTTTCAAAACAAAATTTTGGTTGTATGAATGGCTTGTGACGCCGTTTGGTTTGACTAATACCCCAAGCACTTTCATGAGGTTGATGAATCATGTTCTAAAACCATTAATCAACAAGTTTATGGTTGTGTATTTTGATGACATACTTGTGTATAGCAAGACAATTGAAGAGCATGTATTTCATTTGAAACAAGTGTTTGATGTTTTGCTATGAGAAAGGTTATTTGCTAATCTCAAGAAGTGTTCTTTTTGTGTTGAAAAAGTAGTGTTCTTAGGCTTTATGGTTAGTGTGAATGGTATAGAGGTTGATGAAGACAATGTGGAGTCAATCAAGACTTGGCCGACCCCATCCAATGCAACTGAGGTAAGAAGTTTTCATGGGTTGGCAAGCTTTTACCAGCGATTTTTGAAGGGCTTTAGTTTAATTGCTTCTCCTTTGACCAAATTGATCTAGAAAGATGTACCTTTTGTGTGGGGGGAAGAGCAAGAGAAGTCCTTTCAAGCATTGAAATATATGTTGAGTTCCTCACCATTACTCCAACTACCTAATTTTGATAAAGCTTTTGAGATAGAGTGTGATGCTTCGGGTGTTGATATAGGTGGTGTATTGATGCAAGAAGGAAAACCCTTGGCTTACTTTAGTGAAAAACTAAAGGGAGCTACTCTTCGATACTCAACTTATGACAAGGAATTATATGCACTTGTGAGGGTATTGGCTCTTTGGAAACTCTACTTGTGGCACAAAGGGTTCGTGATAGGACCGATCATGAGTCCCTGAAGCATCTTAAGGGGAAATCCAAGTTGAACAAGCGACATGCCAAATGGGTTGAATTCATTGAGACCTTTCCATATGTGATCAACTACAAGCAAGGCAAATAGAATGTAGTAGCGGATGCACTATCAAGGAGTTTTGTATTGGTCAACACCTTGGCTTCTAAAATGATGGGATTCAAAATCTTGAAGGGATTCTATTATATGGATCCCGATTTCAAAGAAACTTTTGATAGTCTTAGTCAAGGGAAGCGGGTTGATAGGTTTCAATTGGTTGATGGATTCTTGTTCAAGAATGGGCGAGTTTGTGTGCCCGTGAGTTCATGGAGCGACTTGTTCATCAAGGAAGCTCATAGTGGCAGTTTGATGGGGAACTTTGGAGTACCCAAAACACTTGACATCCTTATGGAATTATTCTATTGGCCAAACATGAAGCATGATGTGGAGCGGATTTGTGGAAAATGTCTCGAATGCAAGAAAGCCAAATCCATGACTCGGCCTCAAGGTAAGTATATCCCTCTTCCTACTCCTAGTGGTCCATGGATGGACATTTCTATGGATTTTGTGTTAGGACTTCCTAGGACTAAAAGGGTACATGATAGCATATTTGTGGTAGTGGATAGGTTTTCTAAAATGACTCATTTAATTCCATGCATAAATTTGATGATGCATCCCATGTAGCATCCTTGTTTGTCATTAATGTGCTTAAATTGCATGGAGTCCCTCAAACCATTATTAGTGATAGGGATTCCAAATTTCTTAGTCATTTTTGGAAGAGTCTATGGGGTACACTTGGTACCAAACTCATGTTCTCTATTTCTTGTCATCCCCAAACGAATGGACAAATCGAAGTAGTCAACCGAACTCTTGGAAGCATGCTTAGGTGTATGATTAGGGGCACACCTACCACTTGGGAAGACCGTTTACCCTTGATAGAATTTGCATACAACCGGTCTTTCCATTCATCTATTAGAATGTCCCCATTTGAAGCATGTTATGGCTTTAAGCCTTTGTTTCCATTAACTATGACTCCTTTGTCTAGCCATGTTGTTGTGAGCCTAGATGCTAAACAAAGAGAAAATGAGATGATGAACATTCATTCCAAGGTAAAAGAGGCCATTGAAAAGAACAACTTAAAGGTGGCCAACTAAAAGAATCGTGGAAGAAAGGAAGTGATTTTAAACCCGGAATATTGGGTGTGGGTTCATTTTCGAAAGGAGAGGTTCCCACAAGTTCAAAAGAAAAGCTAAGCCCAAGGGGAGACGGACCCTTCAAAGTGCTCAAGCGGATCAATGACAATGCAAACATGATTGACTTACCAAGTGAGTATAATATTCATAATGTTTTTAATATTAGTGATCTTTCTCCTTGTGTTGTAGGTGAACCTTTGGATTCGAAGATGAATCCTTTTCAAGAAGGGGAGGATGATACTAGATTGGATAGCATGGATGGTACTAGGTTTGATGGCACGTATCCTTCAATACCTTTCACACGGAGTCAAGCTGAAGAGCTCCAAGACCTTCAAGCAATGTTCATGAAAAGGGAAGCATTGGAAAATCTTGAATAATCCCAAAAGAAAGCATACAATATGTGGGTGGTCCAATAGAGTGAAGTGGAGGGAGGAATTCAAGAATTCTCAAAATAAGGCAATCAAACAAGGCCCTTACTTCATTAAGGGCAAAACTGCAATAGATAGTGTCTTCTTATTCCCTAGTATAAGTAGTAGCTTTTCTCCATTTTGAAGACTAGTTTTTGGATATTGAAGATTGATACTCTAAATTGGTAGTTGCTAGCTATTGTAGTACATAGTGTAATTCCCTTAAGGAATTAGTTGGTAATTAGGTGAACTCTCTTAATTGTTGGAAGACTTCTCTTGCTTAATTAATCGAAGGTCTCCCATTTGTGGAAATCCTTAGTTTCCATGATTAATTAAGTTAGTTTAATTCCTAGTTAGTGGAGTCAATTTGGAGGTGAGGGTTCTAATCCCTTGTTTCCCATAATTTCACTTTCTAGTTCTTAAATCCACATATTTTTTCCTTCTTTCCTTCTTGTTTGTTTAATTTTCGTTATCAAGAACTATATTGTGACTGAACAAGAGCTGCTAGCTCTAGTGTTTGCTTTTGAAAAGTTCCGATCATATTTTCTTGGCACCAAGGTGATTGTGCATACAGATCATGCAGCTCTTATGTATCTTATGGATCAAAAGGATACTAAGCCTATGTTGATTCATTGGGTGTTGCTGTTGCAAGAGTTTGACTTTGAAGTCAAGGATCGCAAAGGTACTTTAAATCAGGTGGCTGATCACTTAGCTAGACTTGAAGATGAGGCTATGTTGTAGTTAAAAGATGATCTTGAGATTGATGACTCCTTCCTAGATGAACTCGTGTTGGCCACATCTCAAGATTTGATCTAATGGCACACAGATATTGCCAACTACTTAGTAAGTGGCATAGTTCCTCCAGACTTGATAGTCCATCAACGGAGAAATTTCATGTCTGATGTGAAGAAGTTTTTTTTGGGAAGAGGCATACTTGTTCCGTACATATGGTGACACCATATTTCAAAGATGCATAGCTGAATATAAGATGGAGGACATATTTGAGGCTTGCCATTCTTCTCCTATAGGGGGCATCATGGTTGTACCCGAACAACCCATAAAATTTTGCAATGCGGCTACTATTAGCCGACCCTCCACAAAGATGCTTATGAGTATGCAAGGGCCTGTAATCGATGCAAAAGGGAAGGAGGTATATCAAGGAAGAATGAGCTCTCTCTCATTTCTATCCTCGTGATTGAATTGTTTGATGTATGGGGAATCGATTTCATGGGTCCTTTTTCTGATGTCGAAGGGCATAAGGTATATATTAGTTATTGTTGACTATGTGTCAAAATAGGTGGAGGCAGTAGCGCTTCCCAACAATGAAGGCAAGAGTGTCACGACATTCTTGAAAAAGAATATCTTCTGCAGATTCGGCACACCATGAGCAATTATTAGTGATGGAGGGTCACATTTTTGCAATAATCTATTCAGAGCTCTATTTGAGAAATATGGGGTGAGGTACAGTGTGGAGACACCTTACCATCCACATATGAGTGGGCAAGTAGAGATATCCAACTGGGAGATTAAATCCATACTTGCAAAGATGGTGAATGTGCACATGAAAGATTGGTCTAGGAATCTAGATGATGCCCTATGGGCATATTAGACAGCCTACAAGACTCCTATAGGCATGTCACCTTATAAGCTTGTGTTTGGAAAAAACATGTCATCCTCCTGTGGAGCTTGAGCATAAGGCCATATGGGCACTTAAGAAGCTGAACTTGAACTGGTGTGTTATATCCTATCAACGGCTTGGCCAATTAAATGAATTTGATGAATTTTGCCTTAATACTTATGAGAGTGCAGCACTATATAAGGAGAATATGAAGATGTACCATGACCGGAAGATTGAGAAAAGATAGTTTCAGCTGGGTGAGTTGGTCCTGCTCTACAATTCAAAGTTGCGCTTGTTTCCAGGCAAGCTTATGTCTAAATGGATGGCACCATTTCAAGTGGTGCAAGTCTCCCAACATTGTGCTATAGAGCTTGAGTATCGAGATGGCAAACAGTTTAAGGCAAATGGTCAACGTGTAAAAGCCTATTTGGGATATGCTGAAGAGATCAAAATGGTGGAAACTTGTGTAATTGGTGAAGTCTGATTAACTAAGTAGCCTGCTTTGTGCCGCGATGTTAAATCAGGCCCTGCATTGGAGGAAACCCATGAAAGAAACTTGATAAAGTCTAAGTAGTCAAGTGACCTGCGTCATGTCGTGATGTTAAATCAGGTGTTGCATGGGAGGTAACCCATGAACTAACATTTGTTTAAGTGTTCAGGAGTTGGTGAGGGTAAATAGAGGAAATTCTGTTAAAAAAAGGGTCGCACGGGCACCTGTGACGGGCCATCACAGGTCCCACACTTATGGGAAATGGATGTGCTAATAGAAAAGCACAGAAAAATTCACTGCCTTAGTCCCACTGCCAGCCATGATGGGTCGTTGCAGCCCTGATGGGCGTGGGAACTGCATGAAGACAAAATAGGCAAAGGGAAATCCATTGGCCCATCCTTATGTCCCGATATAAGGGGACGTTATGACCCCAACGGGCATGGGAACTAGGGTTTCCAATGCTAGGTAAGTCCCATTCGATGGGACATTGCATGCCCCACAGGCATCGTGATAGACAGTCATCTGGGTCGATCAAAGGGTCAACTACTTTTAAGTTTTTGTGTTTAAACTGACATGACCCGACCTGGATTTCCCTTTCTCCTTCCCCGCATTAAAAGGTTTTGACCTTATTCCATTGAGGTCAAACACAATCAACTCCCTTCACAGTAAATTCTCCCCCACTTTTCACGTCTCTTTCCCCATGATCATCTCCCCATCACCATTCATCACTCCCCCACGTTCCCTATATACATAAAACGATCACGAAAGAACACTAAACAAAGTTCTCAAACAACATTCAAAAGTAGTTTTCAAGATAATATTGACAATCAAGAGTAAGTTCATCTCATTCTATTGATTTCAATACTTCTTTGATGGTTTTAAGAAACTGAGGGTTCATATGTTTATAAAATCATATTATTTTAGTGTACCCTAGTTGTGAACTTTGTGTAGTGATTATGTGTTGTGCGTGTAAATTAAAAAATTGGAAATTAGGGTTGTGTTGGTTGTATTAATGGGGTTGTGGATTTTTGTTCATAAATTATGTATGATGTTTGTTTGGTGAAGTGCAAAATATGAAAGTGAACAAAAAAAGGGAGAGAAAGTCTAGGCTGTTGTGATCCTTCAGGCACAGACCACGGGACATCGTAGGTACGACGGGATCGTATCAGGATGTAGGGAATAGATCATAGCCTTAAAAGGCTTCTGTGCAATCCCAATCCCGATGGGATGTCAGAAATCTCACGCCCATTGTAGGTCACCATAGTTCACCTGCCGGTACCAAATGGAACCACCAACTCCATTATGATGAGGGGGACCCTGGAAAGGAAAAGATAAAGCCATCATGACTCATCTTAAGGATCAATCTGATTCGGAAGATGAGAGGAGTGACCCAAACAACATATCCCTCGTTCGACTGACAAAGAGGAAATTGGTGCTTTCATCTCCTTCTTCATCTGAAGAAGAGGGAGGTGCAACACCAAAAAAGGTTTAAGCACTAAAGCATACTTCCCTCCAGTTTGAAGAGGGGGAAGAGTAATCTTATAGATCATCCAGTTAGGATGAAAAGAGGATACCATTTGTACACTGGTAAAATGAGCACAAGAGTCAGCTATTCAGGTTTCTAGTGGTAAGGAGACCGAGTCCAGTTCTGAAAGTTGTTCGCAGTCAGGTTCTGGAAAAGCTGCTGATGCTAGTTTTGAGTCCAACACTTAGAGAACTAATCCTGAAAAGGAGAAGACCCCCTACTCCCAAAGCTCCCGGGATATCACTGGTCCTCTCATCTAAAGACGTCTGACTCTAAGAAAAAGCTAGGTGGAATGTGATAGGGTCATAGAAGACATTTGACTATGAGCTCGAGATAATGTCCAAGGGGCACATGAAACGCCCAATTGCATAAGAATGGAGGATAGACTTCTTCAAGATGAAGGACTTTCTTAAGCTTGAGGAGTACTTCTGCCATTACAACTTAGGATGGACTAGCAGACCACTTCCTGACTATCAGTCGATAATTGTACGATAGTTTTATGCTAACGATCAAGCTGTCCAGGAGAGCCAGTGCAGAAAGATCAGAAACCATCAGATTTTCCCTCTTTTGAGAGCATCCTTGTGAGAAGTATTTCGCTAAACGTCTTGGTTGAGACAATTAACAAATTATTTATGGGCCTGAGTATGTTGCACCCTCCAACACTTCTGACTATGACTAGTAGTATAAAAACTAGACTGACCAGACTAAGTTTTTAACAAAGGTTCTCATAAATACTGGCACTCCAAAGATGTTATATCAAGACAAGCCTCAGATCTTCAAGGCTTCTATGATCTTTGAGGCTAAATTCTGGTAGGCAATTGTTCGATTCTGGCTTATGCCAATAGGTGGAGATAATCAACTAATGATTGAGAGGCTTGTTCTAGTTGCTATCTTGCTATCCAAATACAAGCTAAATATTATCAAGATCATAGCTGAGGAAAGTCGGGATAGAGTCACAAAGCTCAGTTCTTCATATCATTTCCCATGCCTGCTGACCAAGTTGTGTAATGATGATGGTGTCTCAAAGTACTCGGGCATTGATCAAACAAAGCATGCCATCCAGACCCATCATCCCGAGCGGTCCAAAGATGATAGAAAAATAATAGGCCTTGGCAGCACTTCTGAATCAGCTGAACCCACCACAATCTATGATGCTTTTGTGGTGCTACCAGAGATGGTGCCCTACATGATTACATTGCCAACCCGCAAAGGGTAGCCTAAATGAAGACACTTCATCTTTAAGAGAAGAAGCCACGGTTGATTCGAGACACCCTCACAATACTAAATTGTTGACTCCTCATGGGGTTGACATCTCTATTCCAGAAACTTTACCAATTCTTTCCACTTCTGTTGCACCTCTATTAGAAGATCCGACCTCAGTCTTTGCCTTCCATATGGTTAATTTTGCCAACATTGTTCAGACTACTATACATCTACACAAGCAGATGCAGAAGTTTGCTAAGCATTTCTAGTCGATCATCAATACCTCTATTCAGAGAGCCATAACACCATTTGCTAACGTGCATGCCCAAATCAATTCTATGGAAGACAGGATCGATGAAAAGATAAATAAAGTGGGAGTAGCTGAGCTCATAGAAATGAAAGAGCAAATAGCAACACTTTGGGTGGATATGGATGAGTTGAAGGTACAACCTACCACTATGTATTCTCGTGCTCTAGTAGTCATGCCACAGGCGCCAGTTGTGCCAATGATTAATTTATAGGACTATGCAAATTTGGAGCTACGCTAGAAAGCTATTGTGGAAGATGAAGCACCAGCTAGTCCTTTCGAGCCTATGAAAAAGTGAAGAAGAAAAGATAAGAAATTCCATGAGGAAGATGCACCTTTAAGCTCAAAATCTTTAAAGCGTAAGTAGGAGAGAGCTAAGAAGAGGAGAAATAAAAAGGAAGCACGAGTGCGTAAAGAGTCCTTAGGCACCCACCAGATCTGTATTGATGATATTGGTATGGGTGGATGGGAAAGTGGTGTTGCGGGCACCATGGAGGTAATTTCATCAGACCCCATTATGGGAGACCCTGTTGATGAAGCTGCACGGGCATCTGTTGATGCTGAGAGGACCGCAGAGGCAGCCTCAGTTTGTGAGAAGGTAATGGGCACTGATCTAGCAGTCCCAATGACTACATAGGATTACCACTCTTAGGTGCCATAGGTATGTCTCGCCTCCATTATTTAGTTATTTTTAGTGCATTTGGGACAGTGTACAGTTTTTTTGATGGGGTGGGGGAAGCTTTGTGATGTGCCGCTAATTTATGGCACTTTCGACTCCTTTTTACTAAGAACAATCGTACGTTTTCAAGCAACCGTTGTTGTTTTTGATGTTTTTATGTTGTATTTGTAGGAAATGGAAAAAAACACGGAAACGGACGTAAATACGCGAAAAAGAACATTCTGGATAAGAGTGACAGTTCAGGTGATGGTCCGTCACCCAAACCGTCACACCAAGGCAGCAGCCAAGGAAGCACCACTGCCTAAGGGTGACGGTCCAGGCGACGGTCCGTCAACCCTGTGACGGTCCGTCACCCTGGCCGTCACACTTAGGCAGTCCGCGACGCGGAATCCGAGCATTTTTAGGATTGGTTTCCTAGACTCCTATAAATACCCTATGTTAGTTTTATTTTCATTATGCATTCAATACAATAGTTCTCCCAATAATTTTAGGAGTTCAAGTCGAATTTTGAGAGAGAAAAACACGCAATACACGTTTTCTTCCTCCTCAATCTTGTTCTTGATCGTTCGTGGGGATCTTGTTATTTTCTTGTTCTTGGAATAATTGAAGATTGTTTTCACTCCATTGTAAGGATATCTTTTCTTTATTATGAATATAACTTTCTTCTATTCTTCTACAAGCATGATTAACTAAACCTCCAACAACTAGGGTTGTGGGAGCCATGGCAAACGTAGCGATATAGATTCCGGGTAGCGTTGGGTTCAATATATGTATTGTCACGTTGTTAATCATTCATTATTTAACGTATTCTAGTGGTTGCAAACATTAGAACATGCCTAGGTTTAATTTGCTTGAGTAAAGAGATTAAAACTGGGAAACTTGATTAACAACAAGGATTCGAGACTACTAACTCTCGTCTAATGATTAATGCTGTAACTAGATTAATCTACTTGATGTTTAGGATTGAAATCTAAAAAGCACATCTTTTCAAGGTCGAGAGAATAGAAAAGGAAATTTGTTTATTTGGTCGAGAGACATTTAGACGATACCATTACTTCAATCACATCGTGACACGCATATAAAAAGAACCCGATTAAGCTTAGGATCGACATTGTTACCAACGCCATGGTAAACATTTCCGTAGTTCATTCTCCTATTGATTATCACTCCTACATTAATCGTTTGTTTTGTTTATAAGTTGATTACACAAAACCCCCCCTTTTTACCGGATATTATTGACTATTAGTCACATACTTCACCAATGACTTAATTATCACCATATTCTCTGTGGGATTCGACCCCAACCTAGTTGGCTTCTATATTTGACTACGACCGCTTACGCCTCGTTAATTTGAGGTGTAGTTTGGGCGTTATCAAAAAGTGGCGCCGTTGCCGGGGAATACGGTTGTTAATTAAGTCTGGTGTGTTTATTTGACTCTTAGTCATAATTTCCTGCTTTA